>CM052336.1:30402962-30447578 GCA_028455595.1 Lasioglossum vierecki | reverse complement strand
AAAATTCACAATCACAAATTTTCAGGACTATGTGTACGAGGTTAGGAATCCGTACGGCACTAGGAAAAATTATTTTATACTTTTTAGTCCGTTTTTAAAAACGTGGTATTTTTAAAAAATTATTTTTATTTTTTGTATGAGGTATTATATGAATTTTTCATGTCCATAAAATGAATAAAATCGTGTGTATAATGGAATTATAGGTCGGAGGAAATTTTCGAGTTAAAATAGCTCCGACGGCAAAGGGTTAATATATAGTTTATTCGTTGATGTCCTGAAGTCTAGCGAAGAGTGTACACGGTAAAGTAACACGAGCTGGACACGTCAGGCTATATTGTTATTATGTTGCAGAATTAAAGATTCGTGAAAAATATCTGCCACTTTATGTAGGGAGGACGTAACGAATTAATGATACCAGTATGCAAATAATTGAACTGCTACTGATAATGTAATGGAATTATGTATGCATGGGAAAGGAGAATACACTACATACATACACGTACACGTAGAGTAAAGGGCGGTTCACAAAATGCGGGCAGAGGTTTAGAGGCGAAAACGATATGCAAATATTTCATAACAAACATTTGTATTGCTTTATCCTGGCTTTGGCAATTAGGAACTGTATAGTCTCCGCCAAATTTGTTCTTTACGCTTTGGTCACGTTTTATTAAACTCACTGCACATATCGGTTCAACAATTGATATTCGTTGTTCTCTAAACTTGCTTCTCGATTCAACAAATATTTAGATGGATACGTATTTAGATATTGCTTGTGACTGAAAAAGAAATGCACAGGCTTAATCAATTTGTTTCTTTCGATTAGTCTATAAAGAAATTAATTGCAGAATGTTTTCGCAGATTGTTATGCATGGTCTTTGTAAGTCGAGAGTTAACGGATTGACCGTTAAATCTTCGTTTTCTCGATCCCCTAATTCTGGGAACTCCGATTAGCCACTCGGGAAATAATTTATAATCGGCTGGAAACAGTTTCCCACGTTTGCGAAAGCAATCTTATTTAATGTACTATCATTAGAATATACTACTCAATTTATTCCACTTTACTCCCCGATGTATACACCCGTAAAATATTTTGCCTTAATCGCGATAAAAATTGCGGTGAAAACCGCCGCGGCCATTTCATCGCGACTCGCTCGCGATAAAAGTTAGACCGGTGTAATTGAGGCCTACCGATCTCCGGGATCCCGCGGAGCTCGTGTCGACGATAATTATATTATTACGTTTAACAAGCGGCGCAGATTAATCTTTCATTCACGACGCATCGGCTTAATTGTGGGAAAGTGGGATAACGAATGGACCCGACCGGCTTTTCCGACGACTTGACGTTCCGCTCTGACCATCTTTGTTGCCGGTCTTCTCGGGTCGTCAAGTCGGAAGAAAACCAAGTCGATCCAACGAATAATTAAGATGTCCGCCCACTTCTCGGTAGCCTGCTAATTATAACAATTTTCTGCGCGTCTATCAATCATCCCCGAACCTCGTAAACTTCGCGGATTACTCGTCTTCGCCCGATTCCCAGCTACATCGTGGTCCATCCGATCCCCCTTCCGCCCTCGCGAAGAACACACAATATATACTTTCCTTCTTGGTCTCATTCTAATATCTAATGTACGGCATACTGTAACACAACAATTGTACTATTCCTCACAAGTAGACTGCGGAAAAATGTTTGCATTAATTGCAAAACACAGAGTAAAATAGAAATTTCTTCTTTTAACGCTAAACCCACCTACCACTGGTTAAGGTTTCAAATTTCCTATTTTACAATTATTGAAATTATAATTCATTGATTATATTTGTTCATTCCAGTATTATATTATCATTAAACTGTAGATCTTTATGCATGTACGGCTTACGAACATTTAAAAAAAATAGTAGGTTCCGCATAAAAGTTCCACAGAATTTAGTTAGATTACTAAGATTAAAAGAGACGAAAGGACGAAACACCTCCTTCCCTTTCTTTTCTATTGTCATAAATGATCGAACCTGTGCGCCGCGAAAAAATACGTATATCATTAAAGATAAATTACGATCGATAAGCAATTAATTAACTAAGATTAAAATTTGTCTAGAAAAATTAAATCGCAAAAGTCCAATTATCATTACAGTCACAAAAGATATAAATAAATTTGATCTTGTTATTTCTCTAACAAAAAACACATATCAGACACTTTTGATGGTCGGTAGGTTTTTAGTGTCAGTTGTTAAATCTTTTTAACTCGTCCACTCTTTAAATTGCGCGCGCCCATTTCTGTCGTGAACGCATAAAGTCCGCAGTCTGCTGGTAAGATGAAAGTCGCTGCTTCCGAGTTGAAAAATGGGATTCCCCGTTGATGATCGCGCGCGCGCAGCGTCGAAAGAACTAGTCCGTGGAATCAATAAAAGGCGAGGCGAACGTAAAGAGAAATAAAACGATCCGTCTTTTTAGTCTCGTGATTCGGCCGTCGCTGATCGCCAGACACAACAAAAAAAAAAGAAGAGAACTAATAACGTCCGACACAAAGCTACCAAGAAGTTAGCGGACGTCTTAATTACTTGCCGGGTTCGGTCCTCGTTCCCCGGTTTTACCCGCTCAGCGTGCTAGCCACGCGAGCGTTCGCCTGCTCGTGTGTGCGTACCTACGTGTTGTACGCGAAAACGTGGGCAACGCCGATATCGGTGTTCGACAGCACGCCACGAGAGGAACAGAAGAGGGAAAGAGAGATAGATAGGTAGGGAGAGAGAAAGAGAGAGAGAGAGAGAGAGAGAGAGAGAGAGAGAAAAAAGGCGAATCGAGCGTCGACATTCCTGAATCGATTCCGAGTCGGAGCGTGTTCGTGCGTCCCACGTAACGTGCTCGCACGTTCGCGAGCATTAATGGCCGCTCGAAATCCGGCTTAAGCGCGTTGTACGCTCGGTGTTCCGGCAATTAGCTCGCCCTCGCCTCGACGCTCGCGGCAGAAACCGAGAAAGTCCAGCAATGATTTCTCAAAGTTTTACAGGGCCGTCTAGGTTCGATATTTTTCACTCCTCGACGCGAGGGATTAACTCGATTAGCTCCCTCGAGTGGCATAGTCGCTAGATAAGCTTCTGGTTTTTGGGATCACAACTAATATTGAAATCATTTTCCTTCTTTACACTCTTATATTGGATTCGAACAAAAGTTCTTAGCGTTTGTAAATTAAAATTGAAAGCTAAAATTCAGATATTTATTCGTGGATTTATTGAATTTATTCTCCATTCTGTTTTATTACTTTTTGCCATTTTTGAGGTTACTTCTCGTGTTATTGAGTAAACATATTATTAAATACCTTAATTTGAATACGCTACGAACTTTCTTTCCAACCCAGTATGTATACAGTGTGGAAATCGTAGTACAGTAGAGCAGGGGTTGATTCTACGTATAAAAGTAAGAAATTGTTTTGGTATAACATTGTTTTATCTGAAGCTTCATTTTTGAGAAAACCGAGTTTGAAAATGCAGTGAATACATGTGCCATTGCGTAGAAATCGTCTGGCGCGTGTGACTATGATCAACCAAATCTACTTCCTGCATATACTGAAGCCCGCGAACCTGGTGGAACTTTAAACTCGATTTTCTCAACAACGAGCTGTGGATCGAAAAAATGTTTTTCCTTCTTTTTTTGATTTATTTTACATGTAGAATCATCGTACTTTCCGGCCCACCCTGTATATACTCCCGTCCATAAATTAAAGAATACAAGCTTCCAGCTTGATTTTGTCGTTTTATTTTGATTAGATATACTGTTTAGATAAATGTTGGAAAAAAGAGATTGATAAATTGTGAGACGATTATGGACAGCTCTAGAAACCAACTTGGAAAACAGTTGCCCCACTTAATTTAAAAATTAGAATATATAAGAATAATAATTAAAATTTAGAAAGTATACGATATTTTTATCAGTTTTGATTTACACGTTCTCTACATTAGGAAAAATTAGTAAGTATTATTTTTATATCATAATATGCAGGTCCTTTAATAACAAAAAATCGACTGCATCGAAATTCGAATAAGTGTCCGGAGACTTATGGACAGGAGTGTATTTTAATCGCACTTACTAGATTGGCAGGAAAGCAAGGCAAGTTTCCAGCCGTGCGAAAATAAATGTCTCCAATGATTCACTCATCCGTCTACAAAAATTCACCTAAGGAGCTTACAAACCGACCGACACACAATAAAACAAGAACAGTACAGCACTCGATTTATAATAGGATTTCACTTATACGATTCTACTGAAGGGCTGATTCTCTGAATCTTGCGTATTGTTGTAAATCTTCATGCAGCAAGATTGTAAAACCGGGTCTTGATAATGATAGGTGAACAATATATTCGGTATATAATCCGGTCCGCCTTGTGAACAAATTAATTCAGATAAACGCAGTTCTACTATATTTGTGTTGTATCTACAAAACGAGAATTACTTTTCCACCAATCCAATACAGTAAAATGCCGATAATCCGGTATCCAATGATTCTGCACAACCGATAATCCGACACACGGCGCCCCGCCCACGCTCCGCCATACGAACGTCGATTTAAAATACAGTACACAAGTAATTTAATTACCTGCCTGTGATTACCGGGGATCCAGTGTAATGTACGTGTATAATGTATCATTCGTTTTAATTACAACCAGAGAGCCATTTTTAAATTTATTTACCTAGTTTTCATAGCATTACAAACGTAGTCCAATAATCCGGCATATCAGAGGATTCGATATGGTCGAACTCTCAAGCACGTGGGATTATTGGAATTCTACTATAGTCCTTGTGCATGTATAAGTCTGTATAAAAATTATATTTATTTTATTATATGTTCACTAAAATTGATCTCACACCTCCTTGTGGAATTTATAGATTTTTAAAAGGATTTTTTGTTGTTGTACATAGTGTAAATACACATAGATACATATGGTATACATGCTATGTGTATTATATAGTTTTACAGGAAAATCTCAGAAGAAATACCTTCACCGTTTTATTTAGTTATTATGCTTTTTTTAACGTTTCCATCTTTTACACCACCCACCTTCAACGATATAAATTAACTAGCGAATGCAGTAAGAATTGAATTAATATTCGGATAAATTAAAAAAATTTTCAATATAGACCCACGCACATGAAAAGTTTTAAAATGCAACTCTTAGTATGTTTTCTACGATTCCGATCGATTGGAATTTTTGAAAAAAATTCTATTTGCATCCTGTAGTGCTCTAGCTTCCCAAAAACGTTCGAATCGTGTAGTACAATATTAAAAAGGTTGTCGTCTTTTCTAGAGCGTTCAAATATTAATTCGAGTCACTGTACTTGAACGTGACTAATCAAAAATAACGCGCGGCCTAGAAGCTTCTCCGTCTCAGACAAAATTAAATTAACGTAGACAATGTGCGGGAAGTTCGGCGCGGTGTATTCCCGGGTCTGCGAGCTGATCGCGCGGTCCAGAATCAAATTCTCGGGTGCATACAATATTAACGTTCCTTTTCCGGGTAGGAGTGAATTTTTCGATTTTCCCTCGGTCGCATCCGAGTGGAAAAATCACGAGGAGCTGGAATTCCATGCGGACCGTGTCCGAGAGCGCGCTCGAAAATTCCAAAGGAATTCCGCGCCGTTGTATCTCGCGCACGTGTGCGGCCGGGATTCATTCGTATGCAAGCGTAATGCGAGTGTCGTGTTTAGATAAAAGAAGGGCGAAGAAGCGAGCGCAATTAATTCCTGATCGCTCTATTTCCCCGTGCAGCATTATTCACCCGCGTATCTCCGACTCAATTTATTCGTGACGTTATAATTTATCGTTCAGGGCGAGGCGCGCGCACTAGCGATCGCGCTTTTTAGAATTTATAATCATCAGGAAATTCAATGAACAACTTCTCCGCTGCGATATTTGTCACTTTCCAGGTAATTATGCTCGCGTTATGTACCGTCGCGCCAATACCAATCCCCATTGACGACTAATAAATAAATTACTGTTTCAGAATGCAACGCGACAGATATTTGTTTGTTTTTCCTCCCCCGGAATATAAAGCAATCGAGGGCGAATATTATAGTATAAAATGACCGGATATGACTGCAGTTTCCTTGATAAATTCACGCCGTAATTTTCTGTCTTCAATGGAAAATTCAATTTACCGTTTCAACGTTGTCAAATTCGCATCTGATTAATACGGGATCCGCGAATGTACGATTATAATTAAATAAATGTATATTGCGCCGTTCGAAATTGACGCGAACCTTTTCACCAGATACAAAACGATTCGTAGCTTTTTCTAATTACTGAATATTCCGAACGGAATATATTTGTTTAACAATTAATAGCTGAAAGGCAACATGAAAGGGGATTTATTATATTGTCCCGCGAACGAGCAATTTTTGAAAATAACATATAATCCCTTCCATATCTCCGCTCGTCGAAGCTATTTTTATCCTTGTACTACAATAAAGAATTACTGGAACTTTATATTCGTCAGAGTTTCAAATGTTCACCAGGAGGAATGCAAAAATTTTAATCTTCTAAATATGTGATTCCGTAGACTTTAGCGAGAAGATGCCGAAAAATCAAGTTCTAACGTCAGAAACCCACTGGTTCAAAGATTATGCGTGTTTAACGTTCAACGATTTAACTGTGGCGTCGATAACGTGGATTTCTAGTTTTCACTAGTTGTAAAATGAATAATCGAATTCGCGTCACGGCTTTCGTAGAAGTATCGGACAAGAGTTGGCAGGATGGCACGATGGCAAAAAGTCAATGAAATAAAATAGATTTGAAGAGTTGAATTGTCGAACCTATCGGATAGATCGGCGCGTCGTTCTCACGACAACCCATTCAGAAAACAAAGGCCTAAGAATATCGAAGAAATTTCCTCGCGCGTCCCTTCCTGGTCCGTGTGCGCGCATATTGATACGACTGGGCCCGAGGTGAGCCAGCGCAGCGCCAACAACACCGCGGATCCACGGTTTCAATCTTGTGCCCTCCTCGCATCGGTTCCGTCAGAACGTCCGAGACGGCTGACAGGATGCAAGAAGCTGCCACGAGCCTGGACGAAGGAGTACAGCTCGAACATTAAGCCCCTTTCACACCTGCCCTGCGACTTCCGCTTACGAGCCTCGAAATGAACACCAACGTGTTGAACATAGTCACCAGTATATTAATTAGTACAGCAACAGAAAAATTCTCGTCCCTCTCATTATGTTTCCTCGAAACTTTTAACAATGGGGTGGACCTCGTAATGAACATAATTTTCACAAGCCTGGGACTGGTAAAAAGATGAACCCGTTAGAAATTTATTTCAGTAATTAAAATGTACTCGCGACTATAATTTATCACTGTAGTTTAAAACGCGCATTTTGTAAACTTGATTGATCCGTCCATTTTGCAGAGTGGATTTTAAGCGGGGATGTTTTTAATTTTCATTCCTCGATATTATTATTATTTTTATGATTATCGTTCCGCGGCGAAGAGGAAGAAAATAGTTTCCTCCGGAATTCGTTGCACGATCTGTCGAACGAAAAGGAATTTTCCTTCCCGTTTCCAAAATTTGATTTCCCTCTGAACACGTTCCCGCATCGATCGACACTCGGTTTCAATTCATTTTGCGCGAGCGTTGCATTTCAGCAGGCGTCAACGAGCGCGGCGAATAATTCTTGTATGAAAATTGACGCGCGGCCACGTCACAAGATTGAAGAGAACGCTCCAACGTTGATGTTCCGCGAAACACGAGCTTAAAAATGTACACGCGATCCCGTGGAATTTCAAATTACAATTACAATTCGCATTCTCGAGCTACATACTCTTCGCGAATATTTGGCGAAATAAACCAACCACGAAACAGTGGACCGAGTAATATCGATTGCAAATGAAAATAATTAAATAATGATTTTTTACTTAATTCTGTAAATATTCGTGTCTTGGTCAAATGCATAGACTTAGATAGAAAATGTGAAGAATCCAAGTTTTAATGTTAGGAATTCACTGGCTCGAAAGGGAACTGTTATAAAGGTGTTACAAACGCAAGCACACGAAATAAATGAATAATATCGGCCGGTAGATTACCCTGAAAGCGAGCGCAAACTTTAAAAATCCTTTCTGCGTAGCTCGGTCATGGTGAACAGTCCTGACAGACGGGAAAGTACCTGCACTCTACCGAAGGGAAAAAAGCCAAAGGAAATCATCGGGAGCAAACTTTAAAAGAGCTCCACGTTTTCTTCTTTACGAATTTCCTCTCGCTACTTTTCTTCACCTCCCCGGCCCGGCCGGTGCGGTGGAAAGAAAATAGACTTCCAAACGTAAGCGATATTCCTCCCGCCGTGCCACCTCCGTCGACTTTTCCGAACTTTTAAAAATCGAACTCCCTCCCGCCGATCGGCATTATTGAGGCGGGGAAAAAAGGACGAGCGATAATACTCTTTTGCTTTTCTTGCGCAGTTTCGCGAGAGCTCCTCTCGCCGGAAGCGAGATAACGCCCGCGGATTCCCCGGCGTCGAGTTCCTGTCGCGTCCGATGAAACTTCTCGGGCTGTTTGCTCCCGTGTGTTTCTTTATCGGCCGCGTCCAATCAAGATTAATTGCCGTCCAATGAACGAGGGCCCAGTCACTATTGAAACGCGACAGAAGAGAATGCCGACGGATAGAAAAACCGAAGAAGATGTCCCCGGCGAGATACAATTAGAGCCTTTGAGGATTTCACCGGGGAAAGAAGTTGAATCGCGCGCGCTTCGGGCTCACTTTGTCAAGGCAGGGTGATGGATTACGCCGGCAGAAGTGCAATCATTTTCGAAATGGAGTTCGCTATTCCTTCAAATCTTCAAAAACTTCATACTGTGCGTACTGTTACTTGATTCTTACCGCGAGAACTTTACAGGACCGAACTTGATCCTCGTTTTTCTTCCGGGAAACAGTAACAAAAAATCGTACATCAATTTTTGAGACGTTGTTCTAAAGACCTAAAATCTGTGAAAGATTTAATAACGAGAGAAGTTTCAATTCGCATGATTTTTGAGGAAACATGGAGGAAGCATGTGATTAAACAAAAAGTTCAATGTCTACCGTAATACAATCAAGAAACTTGTGATTCTTTGATGAATAAAAAATAGTTGGTTGTTCAACGTTACTGTTCAAAATCGAACAACGACCTAATACAACAGATCAAACGTCGACAATTCCTCGAGAATTTCCTATTCGAATTTGTCGAGGACTCGAGAGGCTGACTCGGATTCAAATGGTTTTCAAAGGAATCAGATTAATGTAGCCAACATATTTCCGTCAGAAATCGATCGGACCTTAAGAAAAGAATTATAGTGAGCTCGGTCGAGTGAAGGGACTCGAAGGTCGGTGGGGTTAATCGGATTTTTCCCATAAAATCGTAGCTTCTGACGGGGCTCGCCTCGCTTCCTTCGATTTTCTACGATTCTAACGACCTTTCAATAGCTTCTGGAAAAGCCGTGGCTCTGCAGCTCGAATATGTTGCCACCGGACCGGACGAACTACTGCCGGTAAATCCGATAGAAGCAAAACTTTCCCGAAGATAACGATTTTTCCCGATCCCTTAACTGCACGGAACGAGCTATCTCGTCGTTTATAATAAACACCGACGGAGGAAAAGTTCCTCGCTTCTGCGCATAACGTTCCCTCCCTGTCCACGGGGGTTCATTAACGACTTTCCCATCGAGTCTCCTCGTTTTTGAGTCTCGCGTGCTCGCGGACGCTCAATTCGATAATATTTAACTGCACCGTCTGGTGGATTCGTTCCAGACGATTGGAATTATTCTCGACGAAAATAGGTCGCCCAGCGAATTCAATTCTAAAAGTTTGACGAAGTCCTGATACGTCTAAAGATTCTATTAAGAACATTGCTTTCGTCATCAGATCTAATACTTTTTGGATCCACTGTGTGGTATTATATTTTTAGAAAATACATCTTAACCTCTTGCTCTACAATACCGTTTTGTAGATCGCACGAATTAATAGAAATTAGTTTATGACATCAACGCATAGGTTCGATCAAAAAATCAAGAGAAAGCAATTTTGCAATTTAGAAAATTTTTCTCAACGTTTCGATTTGATTCTGGATCATCTTCAAGAGAATTTTGTATATTATATTTATTATATTTAAATATACTATATTATATTATGTATAGTATATTTATATTTGTATAATATTTTTATTTTTACTATTTTAATTTTTTGATCCACCTTATATTTTTAAAAAATACATCTAATTATAGTAAAATATAAAATGGTTGAGTTTTCAACTTGACGAACAGAAGAGAATTTCTATTTTTACTATGCAGAGAATTACCGGAAGGGAGTAACCGGATAATTGGAAAATTTGAAGTATCGGCGGGTCGATTATCCGGTCCAATAACTTCAAAGTACTCCGCGGAATATTTTTCACGCGGGTCGATTAGTTTTTCGAAATCGAGCGGGCTAACGAAGCGCGGCTTGATGCGATGATGTACTGTAAGAGCCTGCTAGGAGTTAACGAACTTGGAAAGGGTAGAGAAATAGCTCAGCCTTGTATTTCCCGTGCAATATATGGCTCTTCACGGGTGGCGCGCATGAAGTCGGCAATTACCTATCGAACGACGTAATGGCGTAACCTTATTTATATTCCGGATTTCCAATAATGCAATTCATTAGCCTAGGCGCTGGGTCCAGCCGTAAGAAACAATGCCCTCTCCCTGCGGAGCAACGGATTATCCGAACACTCGCTTCAGTTCCTCATTTTCTGCCTCCGTGCTCTTTTTCATTTTCATCTGTGTGTTCCGACCGTTCGCTGATTTCGTTTCGAAATATATATATCGCTCGCTCATAAGGACGTTATAGAGTGAGATGAGTTAAGTAGACTAAAGAAATAAGAAGAGAAAAACGAGAAATGGAGAGAGAGACGGCGAACATGCGAGCAGAGAGAACGTAAATCGAGGAAAGAGAGGATAACGTAGGTTATACGAGTACTTGTAAGAGCAGAATAAGTTATATGTAAGGATTTCAAGGAAGTTCGTGCAGCCCACACGGAAACATTAAATCTATCCATCTATATTTCCTCTCCGTAAGCTTTATGATATAAAAATCTATTTTTATCCTCCTTCGGAGAAAATGAATTTACACCTTTAATTATGAAAACGGACTTAGCTTCGAAAGAATGTAGATAATCATTTTTAATATCTACCAAACAATATTGAATAAAGTAGTGCCAATATGAAGAGAATTCGAGAATAATTTCATGTTAAGAAATAAAGGGACAACCTAATTATTTTTTTTTCAATCTTATCACTAAACCTACACCACCATCGATCAAAATGACTGGTTCCAGATTTGTTATTTCATAATTATTGTAATTAGTTGAAATGGTTGCATAGATATTTTTCGTAGAGCACGTGTCACAATATGAACCTCGCAAAGTTTAAATGAAATCAATCTTGTTACTTTTATAAGCGAAAATGTACCAGTTACTTTTAAGGCTCGGTAGGTTTCGTGTTAAATATTACAGTTCCTCAGCCTAACCATGATTTTGCGCGAGGAAGTTGCATTAAGTTTAAACAGTTCATTGCAATCAAAGGAAAGTTTATCGCAGTCCAAATTTAATTGAAAGTAACGAAACACGGTGGCAAAGCGCTGCCATTAAGCTGTTCCGTATAAAAACGAATCGCGCTGAGAAAAGATGAATTATGTTTAACAAGCTTCTAACCAATTTATGTGCATTCCATTCTGTTTTAATCGTCCCTGGAAATCCAGAGTTATTTATTCATCGAGTTCAACGCGTTTCTGCGTGTTCCTTTATCCCCGAGAATTTTTCCTTGATCTGACCAGTGCATACCATAAGTTTCCGTCCGCATTCTTCCCATTCCCAAAAAACCGTACCCACTACGTGCAACGACACACTAATTCTCGTCTGTCTGCCAGCTCCCTTTCTTTTCTCCTTCCTCTCCTTCGTCGTTATCATCCCCGTTTCCTGCGCGGGGCCCGTGATTTTTCCTGTCCCCTTCATTTTCTTTTCCAACCAGCTTATTTTCTTAGTGCCGGCTTGGTATCTTCTTTACAGTCCGACATCTATCTCCATCTTTGTGGCCGCTTTTCTCATCGAGAGACCACGCGATGCAGTGGTCTAAGACTTCTTCATTCGCCACGACGCAGGAAAACTTTCCTTTTTCTTTTCCCTCTTCCGCCGTTTCTACTCCCCTGTCTTCCGCTACCTTTTATTTATATTACTCTTATCTCCGCACTAGGCCGCCCACGCCATCTTTATTTTCACCTTCCACCATAGCCTTCCTCGAGATCGCTTTTCACCCCGATTCACGAGTTCCCCATTTCTTCTTAATTTAGAATGTTTTATTTAAATCCCAGAGTATCTTCGGTCACGAAGAATCGCTTTTTCGTTTCCCTACACTCCTGATTTCTCTGCCGTTCCAATCTTATCGTAGATCTGATTATTTTATCAGGGTAGAGTGCAACCTTATTTCGATATCCGTGCACGGAGAATTCTATGTCCGTACGGGTTATTCAGATGCATTTCTATTCTCGAAAATATACTTGCCCATAATTATGAAAGTGGTTTAAGTGAGATTTTAAAAAGAGTGAGTTCATCAGTTATTTCACGTCAGATTATTTTAATTTAAATTTATTAATTGTATCAAAATGTGATCATAGTTCAAACATTTTTTGAAACGAGCATCTTCCATTATTTTTCTAGCATGGAGCCACATCGATTTATAATTAAGTTCTTTGCAGTATTTGGGTCCTATCGATTTCTGCTAATTATATAAAAATGACAGGCGGATCGCACTCGCCCCGGGTAAAGAAAATGGAGGGATGAAATCGATATGCAATTTCGGAGTGGTAATTACGGATTTCGTAAATTATTTTCGTTCGACAGACTCTGGTTTTTCAGAGCCGAGCAGCGCATATGAATTAATACATTCCCGCATTAAATCATAATCTCCATGAATTTAAAAGAATAGATAAATGCAAAAAGGAAAATGATTTTAGTCAATTTAAAATTTGTCCCTTCACGTTCAGAATGATATTGTTTCTCATTTTTCTTCACGATTACATATCGGAAATATTTATTAATTAAATTACAGTTCGGGTAAAATGAACGTAAAAGACACAACAACAATGTAATTAAAAGTATAATTAAAGGTACAATTACGAGAATTGTACCGGACGGAGATCAGAAATATTGTAAATAACAACAAGTATCGTAAATAACAATATAATTAATTATTTTGATATTTATCATGCCTTTTAAGAGTTCTATGTGAATTATAACTGGACTGCTGTTGATCTTTATGCAAAATAAAAATTGTCTGTATCGATTGCAAGAAATGGAAACGAAATTCATTATTATTTCTTCTGTAATGATTTTAATAGAGGAGACGTTCCACATACATAGCATCTTTAATTTTCAAAATTTTTTATCGACTTTGAATTTCATACACTGAATTTTCCTATTAATATATCCGCAGTCCAATTCTAACTATATGAAATTAAATGCAGAGATCAAAAATGTGAATTTAATTCAGGCACCATCTTGTGTTTCAAGGCGCGATACTATTTCCTAAGAGATGCCATCCAGCCAGCCGTCCGGCATTTATTCTCTCCTCGTCTCTTCCGAATCATATTTCGTGTCAGGCCGGGATTATGTTTAAATCTGTCGACCGTCCATCCATTCATTTCGCTTCTCCCCGCGCGTCATTTTCCCTGGTCGTATACTTCTTTCCACCCCCTCTTCCCACCCTTATTGTCCATTACCGTCCGCCATTGCTGAGTCGCTACGACAAGGACCGGAGAACGCTCAAGGCGCTGATGGCCCGGTGACGCAGGTATCCATTGTTTACGAGGCTACGAAATAATTTTATGAGTGCGACCCGCAACTTTTATTACGTTTTTATACATTTCCTTGAACGTGCGTGGGTGGCTCGTGAACCCTTGAACAGGCAGCGCGGAAATGGACGGCCGACGGATTAGAAGAATAAAACGTAACTCGAAGACATAACATTCGTAACCTAACCTAACCTCGAATGATTTATTTCCGCCGAGAAGCTTTATGCTGAATAAACATTATTTCGTTTCAGAAATTAGCAGCATTTGCATCGGACGCTTAAACACCCAGTAAACATTTCGAAAGAGATATTTCATGTGTTTCATTAGGAAGTCCTTCAACTTGTTAAGAATGACCGACCCATTGACAAAATTCTTTTGCTTTGTACTATAGTGTAGTTATTAGACTGCGGATCTTTATGCAGAATTAAAAATTGTATGCGTTAATTGCATGACGTAGAAACCAAGTAGGAATATATTTCTCTCTTTAGCTCTTACACCCACCGATTTTTGTCATAAATGCATGAAATTCGTGGTCTAGTAATATTAGAATTTGAAATATATACAGATATAAGTTTGTGAGATTTTTCTGATGAAGTTTTGCAGCCTTTTGTGTTTGATTAAAATGCTTCTTAGATGAACAAAGGTTTGCATTTGACCAGTGAATTTGTTTGCGAGCACGTCAGTATATAATTATCAGCCTTGGGCGAATGTCCTACCACTGTAAACGCTCTTGGAGTTAATCTGTTTTGGACAAGGGGAGCTGGGTCAGCTCTTTATTCTCCTCTTTCATTTACTAGACAAGAGAAACTTACGACAGAAAATTCTTTTGAAAGTAATGGAAGGGAGTTCCATCTACAAGAACGTGTATCTCCTCGGAAAAATTCTGTCCACTAGAATTCTACCGCTAACTGGTTTTCCCGCCCTTAAGACCGACGGCGGTGTCGTCTCTTTTTCTTCGGAGCGACGACGACGCGACGTCGTAACACTATTCGCCCACGAAGGATTCTCTTCGGATTCAGCACACGGCCAGCAATAATGCGCGACCTGGAACCCCGAGTACTTTGTCACCTTCGGACTTGCGCCACGTATCGTATAAACCTTCTGACCACCTACGCCATTCGCTGTTTACCATTTCCTTCTACGACCGTTCGTTTATTTATTGGGAAAAATATCTAGTCCAATTTTTGCTTGTTAACATCAACACAACAGACGTTTCAGTTGAAATTTTTTCATTTCTTTTTCGACTTGATCATTTCACGAAAGATTTTACATTTTTTAATATTAACCCTTTGCACTCGGAGCTATTTTTACCGGAAAAGTAAATATCTCTTCTGACCAAGAATATTTTCAGTCTCTACAATCTTTTCAATGTGGTGGATATGACAATTTATTAGATACCGATATATTTAATAATGTGAACAGTACATTGTACACCCACTGTATTATGCGTTTAGTGTTATTTTAATGGTAAAAATATCACAAATAATATTGTGAAAGTTCCATAAAAAATGACCAAAATTTTGTACTGCAATTCTTTTCGTGCGACAAAGTTTATAAACGATTTTTCGGAAGCTTCGAAGAAATAATCATTTTTATTCACAGAATCACACGTGTAGGAGAATATTGAAGCATATTAAGCAGTATGATTGTCCTTTCAGTGTTCACTTTTTTGGACGTCTTATGAAAAAATAGTGTCAGCGTTCGAACGCGTGTGACGACAAACAGAAATGAGACGTAATTGAACGCCGATTGCACACGTACAGGTAACAATTCACGGTGCAGTGGATGAATGGTACTTAATCGACTGAAACGATGTCAAACGACTTCTGTTCCCCGTCGAACAATTTAGACCCGAGGCGAGTCGAAGCGAGTTGAGGCGAGACGATGCAAGGGAAAGAAAATAAACAATCGTTCTTGGTCTTTCTCCGCAATTTCCCTCTGCTCGAAAGCGCCGGTGTCCATTGTGTGGAAAGCCGAGGCGCTGCTTCGAGATAGAGCAGACAAGCTTTAGGTATTTGCAGCTAGAGCGTGGCGACGCGCGATAATCGAGGCGCGCGACGCTGCGTGAAGTGGTCAAGACCGTGGCCGGGTGAAAGTGAAAATCGGTTCAGCTAAAAATACGTCGGTTTAACACGCCGAGCCAACGTCGCGTCGCTCTGCGACGATCGGCACACGAAGGAAACGGAAAAACGAGCCGTGCACGCGCGTATTATCGATCTCGACGAAGATTTACGATTAAAACAACGATTTACGCACGCCTTGCGTCATTCGCGGTGAACGCGATCCTCCATCCCGTAAAGGACGCTCCAGTCGTTCGGATTTTACGACATCGACGATGCTTCGCCATTTTTCCAGCGTACGTACACCCGTGGAATATCGAATCAGTGCGAGAAAAATTGTTTATCATTGCTAGACCTTTCCTCTCTATATACACTAGGTTATTATGTATTGCTTTTATTTGTATTATAAGTACTTGCATTACAAGTATAAAAAAATAAAAATACAATATATATATATATATACAGGGTGTTCGACTACAGGTGGGAGAAAATTTAAGGGGTGATTCTCGACGATAATATAAGACGAAAATGAAGAATAAAAAAATTGCGATTTCGGCTTCGTTAATTAGCTATTAGCAATTAAAGATTGGCCCAAAAAGCGGCAACATTTCGACACAGCTGTACGTTGCGTACGTCACACAGGCGCGCGACAGTCATGTATCAAGTGACAGTTGCATGCACACCTTGGTTCTTATTTGGGGCCCCGGCGAGGTGAAAATGTTTTAATAAATAGCTGGACGACATTGAACCTACCTACTCGTTAAAATCCACAAGGGCATTTCTAATAATCCACTTGGGCTCAGGCATTGACCTCATCAGCTGTCTTGAATCAGTGTGCATACGGATGCTAGCTTGTACGGACGATTCTTCTCGCACGCGTCGAAGATTTCCGTTTGCAGAAATCGCATGACCTCAAAGATATCCGTTCCGTCGGTGAATCGGTCCTCATGCGAGTCTCGCGTCGTAAATCAAGTTCAATAAAGTGCAGTGTTTCAACATTAAAGGATTACCAGTTCTTTACATTCTCCACATTCTTCTTAGTAAACTCGTAGTGCGTGTGTATGTTATGGTAAATAGAGCTAGAGCGTTCATTCCAGTATTTAAGTTCGGTTATACGAAAAATTATAGTGCAGAATAAGGATTTATGGATTTGTGTGAGAAGAATTTAAAAGTAAAAGGGCATTGACCCCTTCTACTCGATAATTCCATAGGGCGGATATTAGAAATGCCCTTGTGGATTTTATCGAGTAGGTAGGTTCAATGTCGTCCAGCTATTTATTAAACATTTTCACCTCGTTGGGGCCCCAAATAAGAACCAAGGTATGCATGCAACTGTCACTTGATACATGACTGTCGCGCGCCTGTGTGACGTACGCAACGTAGACCTCTGTCGAAAGTGTTGCCGCATTTTAGGCGGATTTTTAATTGTTAATAGCTAATTAACGAAGCCGAAATCGCAATTTTTTTATTCTTCATTTTCGTCTTAGATTATCGTCGAGAATCACCCCTTTTTCTCCCACCTGTAGTCGAACACCCTGTATATAAGTCCTTCCTCATCAATATATTGTATAAACCGAATATAATCTCTCCCATGTACAAATAAAAAAAAGATACAACATTCTTTTTTATACTCTATAATTTACAGCAAAGAGTATATTTTGCTGTTCTCGGCACAGTTTTTCTCGTGTGTCACTCTACTCTCGTTAGATTCTGCATCGTAGTAATAGCTGAGAGAAAACATTCAAACGTATTACTGAATTTTCAAAATTTTTCGAGTTCCTGGCTTGGCGTTAACTTGTGCTACTGAAATTCAATTATACAGTTTCTCGAAATTTTCGGTCGTCAGACTTGTCATTGCGTTGACACTCCACGGACCCACTTCGTCCCGACGGAGCTCAGTATATGATAGTACGTCGCTGCGCGAAGGTCAGTACTACATCATCACTTTGTTTACCAAGTGAAATTTATAGGAAACTTAGTGAGTATACAAAGTATTAATAAAGAGTAATACAAGTACTAACACAAGACTAAAAAGCAGTAAATAATTATTTAAATAAAATAAAATTTTTAAAAATACCACGTTTTTAAAACCGGACTAAAAAGTATAAAATTTTTCTTAGTCCCATACGGATTCCTAACCTCGTACAGATAGTCCTGAATATTTGTGATTGTGAATCTTTAATAGCTATGAAAATAATTGTAAGATTTCGAACGAAAAAAGTGGAGCGCAAAACGCATCAATTATCTGTTGCATGCGCCTTATCGACAGTGCCTTCGTTTGGGGGTAGCCAATCGGAACCTTTGAGACTCTTAATTACCCGCTTATTTTTCGAATATTTACACTTGTAGATAATGTTAAAAAATACGAAAGTAAAATAGTTTTATTTATTAACAACGTGATCTCTTTATCTTTGGCAGTTTCACATTTATTTAATAGAATATATTACTGTTTCAGATTTATCCATCGGGGCTTTTGCAGCACAATCGAGGTATTGCAGTATTGCAGTAGAAGTCTGACGTATGTCGGTTCTCGCGGAGCAACTCGACAGTCTTGTTATAAATTTATAATATCATTAATGATTAGAATATAATTTATATGTACATGTACAAAACAAACACTTGTATGAATATCAAATTAATAAATAAAGAGAGTGTGGTAAATGTATTTGCCGTTTTATTTGTTGAATCCCAATCTTTTCCCAAACATCCGATTTGTCGTTGAATTCCACCACTGAATTTTTGACATTTTCAAGCGTTTGACTTGCCGTTGAGTTGTACTACTGAATTTCGGATACCTCCTTCGATATCATGTTCTCCTAATACAAAGTTCAATTTCCGAGGTTTTCGAAAATTTTCGCCAATTTTCGACCGTCTGACTTGCCGTTGAGTTGTACTACTGATTTTCGAAAATTTTCCGGCGTCTGACTTATCGCTGACTTATACTACTTTTCGAAAATTTTCAAGAAATTCTCGAAATTTTCGAAAAGTAGTACAAGTCAACCATAAGTCAGACGGCCGAAAATTTTCCTTGTCTGACTAATCGCTGACTTATACTACTTTTCGAAAATTTCGAGAATTTTGTGAAAATTTTCGAAAAGTAGTATAAGTCAGCGATAAGTCAGACGGCCGAAAATTTTCCGGGTCTGACTTGTGGTTGACTTGTACTACTGAAAATCGGATACCTCCTTCGACATCATGTTCTCCTAATACGAAGTTCAATTTCCGAGGTTTTCGAAAATTTTCGCCAATTTTCGACCGTCTGACTTGCCGTTGAGTTGTACTACTGAATTTCGGATACCTCCTTCGATATCATGTTCTCCTAATACAAAGTTCAATTTCCGAGGTTTTCGAAAATTTTCGCCAATGTGGGGTAAGGAAGAAAGGCATGTGGAGGGTAAGGAAGAAAGAACACATTAATTGTTGTAACTAATATTCTTTATTTTTCACCAAAAGATTACACTTATATAATAAAATGATTATATAATAAAATGTGTATCGAGACGAGAAGGCCCGAGTGCAGGATTGCAGTAACGTAGCTACGAATGTCCATGCGAATACGTAAATGTTCGGCTACGTGTAGATGGCTGCTTTTGCACCAGAGATGAGTGTAAGAACAGAAAGGAACACAATTAGCACACGATGATTACATGGGCATTGGAGAAAGTGATAAAACAATAGTAGATCGAGACTCGAAGCAATATTGAATAATATTGTACATGTTTTGTACTAAGGGAACGTGACATAACAAAATGTTATGGAAGGGAACAGGTTTGAAATAATTTTGGATATTAATATACACTATTTTTACACGACTTAAAATATTAACAAAAATTCAAAGTGTGCAGCTATTACCTCGACAATATCCTTTATTCGTAAGATACTTGGCGTTCTTACGAATAGAGGATAATGCCGATTGCCCAGGTCTCACCACGAGGAGGTTGCTGCACAAGAGACCCTGAAAGGGAGTCAGATCGAATTCAATATTCCTTCTGGCTCCCTTTCTCACAACGCCGGACTTATATTAATTTACGCAAGTACGTCGAGTAATTATCGCGGAGCAAAAGAGTTGTGAATTGGAGAAGAAGTTTCCAATTCACGGGGGCCAAATAGCGAATCAGGCAGAAGGCTCTGATTCTTTCAAAAAGAGAGAAAAGAGAAGCAAACTAGATCAGAAGGCTCTGGTTTGTGGGTGACGCGAGCAATGGTCGAGAGGAGTGCCCACTGTGGTAAAGAGCGGACACTACGCGTCTCGACCCCCCCCATTAATATCAAACTACCGCGAACTCCCGTACCAATCTATCTGGTACATACTACACGCGGGCAAAGTGGTCCGACACAGTAGAAGACTGTGTCGGAGTTAAAATAAAAGAAAAACGAACAAAGTGAAGTTACTCGATAATTACTCGACGCGTGTACAACGACGATATGTAATCTTAATAATTATCGCAGACAATAAATTCTTATTAACTAACGCAACTTAACTACACGGTGATGATGTCTTCTTTGCTGGTGTCCACTTCTTAAGGTGTCCTCATATTAGCCTGTCCTCTTTTTAGTCTGTCCTCTTCTTAGTCTGTCCTCTTCTTACTTTGTCCTCTTCTTACTTTGTCCTCTTCTTAGCGGAAGCAAAACCGAAAACGAGCTCACGCGAGAGCAAACCGGACAATGAGACAACGAGCTCACAAATTAACACCACAAACGAGTGCGGCCTAACCGAGCTATAGGCGATTCGGATAGCCCCAGGGACGCGACTCCCCGTACTCACTCACGGGCCCCACCGTGAGAGAGCTCCTGAGGGAACTCCGATCGGAGGAATACCAATTTTCAACAAGATAAATATTATAACATTTAATAAGAATTGGGAAGTTAACGGTGACCAACAATTTGCATTCTACGAAAAGGAACGTTAAAATTGCGAGAGGAAAACATCTCTTTTGTTTGAGAAATTATTGTATCCTTTTACAAATTTTTTGTTTCACCGCTAAACGTCAGAATTTATGTTCATTCCGTAATTGTATGCCGGCATTTCCACGCTATCGAGTTATGAGCGGCTGAAAAAAAAGAGCTGAAACGAGGAAATTTTATATTTCCAGTTGTTCCGCGAGCACGAAACATCCCGCGCGTTAATAAATCACGTCGCCCCTTGCAATTTAAATGACTTTTTACTTGTCTCGCGTCCTATTATAACCGGTGGCGGATTACCTCTTCTTAAATATGTATAACCCGCATCAGGATTATATTTGCAAAATAAATATTTCACCAAGAGCAAATGTACACCCTACCCACGCAGCTCTGCGATTCCGTTGCAAATACGACGAAGCAGAAAAAAAACGGAAAAAAAATAAAGATCGACATCTGAAATTTCTACAAAAATATTTAACACCTTTTAGAAGCAAACGAACATTTTGTTACACATTTTCCAAACGATTGTGCGTTGGAATTTCATACTACAATTATAAATAATTTCCGTATACCTTTATAAAAGTTTCGCAAGGTACACGGTGCAACTTTGATGAAGTACAATTGCGATGGAAATGAATCCATGAAAATGAAATTTCACGGAAAACACGAATAAATGTTCGATCAGAAAATAACAGAAAACAACAGTTTTTTTATCACAAGCAATATATGTATGTCTCCCTAACTGCAATAGTTTCCACCATTTCGATCGTCTTCCTTCTACATCAAACCCCAAGGTGAGAACCGCTTTTGATAGAATTTTTAATCGACTACTTTTCTGAACTCTGTCACACATACTTCCGATCTACATAACAAATCTTGCGGACAGTATCATCGATTTAATAGCTAAGTAGTATAAAAATCGTCAACCCGATACTCGACGCGTTAAATAATCATTCGGAAGCCTAAACAAGGGGTGCGCCAATTTATTCAAGGCGGTTCTTCGATCATCGTTTAGGCGGTGAATGGTTTCAAAAGGTACACAGGAGTTTTCCCGGAGGTGTTTCAACGGGCGAGTCTTTGGTTCCAGGTCGATCCGGATCGGCGGAATTCCTCGGGGCGAACGCAGGGAACGCAAACGATGAAGGGAGAAACAATTCGGTGTAAATGTAGCTATGGTGGTCGTCGTCGTCGCCGCGGTCGTCGTCCTCGTCGCTGACGACCCCGGAGGGCTGCCTGGCTCTCGAGGGCCAGAAAGTTTGGCAGGCTTGGCTTTTTATCCCTAGACCAGACGTAAAGGGGCGTACTTACACACTCCACACCCCCCGTTTTCCGAGTCTACTTCGCTCTAGCCCCACCCTCTCAACCCTCTTCTCCTGAACCCCCATCGGTTTGCTCGAGTCCTCGGAACCGATATAGATATATCCGGCCACGGTTTCCTTTCGTCTCGTCGAGACATTAAAAATCCCTCCCTTACGAGGCCCTCGAAAAGGGCGCGGTTCCTATACACAGCCACCCCCTGCTCGCTTCCTCGACGAACCAACCCCCGTTTCGTCTCAGGGCACGCCACTTATCGAATAAACCTCGACAAAAGTCGTGGCGAAATAGGCTGTCTTCCTCCAAAGAGGAGGGTCTCTTTAACGAACAGTTTTCCTAACGGGCGAAAGCTTTTCGCGCCGATTAGGGAAACCGCGATTTTTACCCCGGAGCACCAAGATGGCGCTGCGGCGCTCTCGCGGAGGGCTGCTACCGACCCAGGCGTTCCCAGCGATGGAATTACATACTGAGCTGATCCAAAATGACCGATACCTGTGAGTGAATAATTTTTATTAATCAATTTCGGTTGTATCTGTTACAATAACCTCGGTGGTACACGATAATGGCCTATAAAAATCACCAATTTTTCGATTCTAATGGAACTCAGTTTTCCAGTGAAATTTAACAAAATTCAATTGAAACTGCGTCACACAAGAATGTCCAGGATTCATTTCACCGTGACCGGTTCCATACCGACGAAATTATTAAACCCGAATGGAACGAATGTTATAGAAATTAAATTTTCATTTGAAACAAAAACTTACATTTCACTGTGCTTTCAAATATCCGAACCCGGTCGACAGTTTTATTCGATTAGTTCGTGAAATAATAATTCCGAATGGAATTATATATATTTTTGTCGAATTTAATCCATCGCCCCGCGGACGAAAGCGGAAATTGACGTCGCGATCGATTAATTTATTATTAGAAGGTTGGGCGCAAAGTAATCATAATGGGGGGGGGAGGGATGAATTTTTTAATCGAATCGAAATAACGAACGATATCTCGATCACACGATGATTACATTTTCATTTTACGCATTCATTATAAATGTACGCGTTCGTAACAGGCCCGTCGCGTCGTTGCACTTTTGAAACTCGAATAATTGCATCCTTCAGTACAACATTAATTAGGAAATCATATTAAATCCATACTTTCCACTGGCGAGTTTACGTTGAAACGCGCCAGTTTTACTGCACACGAAATGTTTTAATCGAATTTTTTAATTTTTACTTTGAAATTAATAGAATCAGCTGGCACATTGAAATTTTACATTTCCATCAATTCATAAGTTGATGGAACTCAACTCACTTAAGCACTGAACTATTCAAACATTTCTATTGACGTACTAATTGAAGTAATCCTGCATTTAAGGAAACAAATTAATTGACAGAACTATGTAATTTCTAAATTGAATACATCAAATTTTAACATGGATAACATAATTAGCAAGGATACCGTTGCGTGTAATAAATATAAATTATATGTCTTTCAGTTTTAATTTATGGTACTCATTTGGCTGTAGAATAAGGATTGCAAACTACAGTAATCCCTTGATTCTTATCCAAGGGACTGTTCCTGGAGCGGACAAGAATCGCGGTGATAATTTGTAATTTTGATTTACGGCTGGGTCTACCGCTCCGATCACGCTGAGCGAGACTACAATAGAGCAACTGTTTCGGCGATGGCTACGCGCAGCGCAGCGTGGGGCCGCAGAGTGTCGCCGTCGCCGGCACAGTTTAAAGGCCCACGTGTTCTCACAATGTAATGCCAATTCTAAATGGTTTATTTTGCATTATTTTTTTATGAGAATTTTATTGGCTTGTTTCTGGCATTATTCTGATTACAAGAAGACCAAATACGATTTAATTTGGCCCATATTTACTCTACATGTGAAGCATAATTTATAATTTATGATACCTTCAACATATGCTATAGCATATGTTTAAATAAACAACTAAACATCTCGAAAATATGTTCTCTAAGAATTAGACTTGAAATTTGCAAATCAACAGAGTTGCAGCCCATAGAAGCACAGCGTGACCTTCATATACAATATGCCATATAACTGTACATTTATGAGATTATTATGACAATGTATTTGTGAAACTGTTCCTGCATATAAACCGTGAAAAGTTATTCAGAATTCCGCGAGGACAAGACACACGCAGAGGCTCCATTGAAACACGACTCAGAGGTTGTTTTTTAATTTAAGTATCGGAGATGAAAGAATTTATAACAACAAAGGACTCGGCAATTTTGTAAAGACGATATTGAAGAGCTACCAAGAAGAACGTCTCGTCGCTTCTTTTTCAGTTTAAACATCAAAGATGAAAGAATTTATAACAACAAAGCATCGAGCGATTTTACCGAGTCGACCGGGAATACGACAATGGCCCGCGAGTAACAAGGGAAATTGTATATCTAGCATAAGTTAGCTACGAAGCAGTAAAATTCGTTTTTATATAGATTATATAATTCGTAATTCGGACGAGGATTTTTACTCGTTCGTTTTGACTTTGAACGATTTTATTTTGCAATTCGTAAAATATGTGAAATCTTTTAGACAAACGTGACAAAATAAGAAGGGAGATTAATGCAATAATCTATGGGCACGTTGATAAGCTGAATTCCAGAAAAATCTTCTAAAAACAAACGTGTTGAAAAGAGCTTCTATTTCTCAGGCACACAAGTCGATCAAACTTGCTCGACTAATTAATTAATAGCAGCGACGCGTGTGAAACAAAGCAGTCGAATAACGATGATTTCGCCGATAGATTTCTGATACAGAGATCAGACGATGTATTTTCCCAGCTGATCGAGTAGTCGCGATTCTTGCGTCAATCATCCGATTCCAGCAATCTCGTTAAATGATCGTGGGAATCCAGCGCGAAATAAGGAGACGCTGGCCGACTTCTTCGAGACTGACTTCTCCTATTGTTCAGCTCCGACAAAGGTTCTTCTATCTCTGGGTATTAACGCAATTAACGGATGTATCCGTACAATGTGCCCTTCGGAGTCGGCACCCGAACGCTAATGCAATGTCGTCGGGAGCAAAGATATCCTTCGCCACGTCGTCCCTCACCGTCGAACGGTATTGTAATTAGTGTATAAAAGCGACGCGGCACGTAATTAACTAGCTGACAAGCGTCAATCTTCGGGCTCGGTCCATTTGTCCTTTCGAACGAATGGAATTTACGACGATATTTCGTGCTGAGTTATCTCCCTAATATCGCCGTTCAGCTGGAAAATTCTAACCTTGTATCACCACGGAAGTCATCGTCAGTGCCGGATTAAGCCCCGTAGCAGGAGTAGCAAATGCCGCGGGCCCCTCATAATTTGTAAAAGTTTTTTGAGTTTCGTCCCCCTTTCCGGGTTTTTAGCGTCTGTTTAAGTTGGTTTGCGCAGCGTTAGGTCTGGTCGGTGTGCGATGATGAATGATTATTAAGCTTAGTTAGGATTCCTTTTTTAGTATAGTGCGTCTTAGAATTTAGTTTTCTATAGATTTTAGGTATATATTTATGCAGATTTTACTTATCGTGTCGCTAATCTCTAATATTTAGACTAATAAAAGGAAACTGTCTAAAGGAAGGAGGCCTCGCGCTTGCAGCAGACAATTAACCTAAAATTTGGTCGATACCGTTCCCAGATATTTTTGTTAAAAAGAAGCTAGGCCCCCTGATAACATTTACTACGGGCCCCGCGCTGGCTTAATCCGGTACTGGTTATTGTGTTACCTATTCATCCTGACATTGAGAAATATGCATTCAAGCATTCAATTAACCCTCGGACAATGGACGATTTTTATAGCTATACATATAATTGGCAATGCCTAGGACACAGCTCTAATTAATAATTTTTAATAATTTACTTTTCATGATATCTCGTGTAGATATATTAGTCTTTCAGATAATTTCAATGAAACAGCTATTCAGTTAGTTTAATTGCCACAAATGGAGTACTTAAATGATAATTTGTATGTTCCCGGTCAAAAATCACTCCAGCACAGCACTCTGAAGCTTTAAAAATAACTGAAGATCACCTTCGAGAAATATTATAAAGATAACAAATTGACGTAGGTTGTCGTGTAAGTCCCCTTCGAATTTCTTTCGAAATTTTAACAGTTCACGAGAAGTGTACAGTTGGTGTACAAAGTGTTCATACAACTTTTAATTTAAACTGTGAAGGCGCAGATAAAAAATTCTTAAAAATTCCTGACCTTTACTATTTTATCGCAGTCGCGACCGCTAATAATTTAAGAAGAAACATTCTTTACGCATAAGCTAGTAAGCTAATCCTTCCAACGTCTGGAAATAAAAAATTCAAGCTTTTGTGTCGAATTTCATAAAACGTTATTTTTGAAAGGTGTACGAAGACTGTCTGCAGCCACAGTAATAAATAAAAAGGTTCATAGCGATCGGGATAATCGATGAACTCCGAAGGAACCTGACACGCCCTGGAGCTAATTGTCGGCGGTCCGTGCAGAACAATCGACCTTCGACATTCGCGAATCCTTCGATACGCAACGTTGAGCTGCATTTCGCTCGCAGCTGGGTCGCTTAGGATCCTGAGAACCGTGGAATCGGGATCGAGCTTGATCGGCAACGGGGCCAACGGGGTTCGCGGTAACAGAGTAGTCGCTTTGATCTGGTTGATCGATCGATAAGACATCATAAAGAACCGGAAAAACGGGATATGTGCCCGCGTAACACGCCCTCCGTTCGCGCTGCACCGCGCTGGTACGTTTCGTTCGTGATGCACAGCAGAAGAAGTTTCGTGAGCGGAACGCAAATTCGTGTTTCGCAGCCACGGCACCGTTAAAAAATCGCCGACGAGAGTTGCGTTGCTCTCGCACAAAGCTATCGCAGGGGCGTTCGATACACCCGTACTTTATGCTGGAAACGTTCCGCGTTTCGGTACAGGGGGAATCGAATCCGCGGAACGGAAACTCGCTCCTTTCTCTCCCGGAACAGAATAAGCGCGGGGCCGAAGTGTGTTCGAAGTGTCGGCGCAACAAAGGCACAACGAAATAGTGCACCGGCTGCGAAAAACTCCGGGCCGAGGGCAGCGTTTAATGCCAGGGAAATTCTATTCATTGAACATTGAACATTGTCCGTTGCATGTCAAACGGCTAGCTTCTCTGCTTTCTATTTAGACTCTACTTTTACCTTGTCGACAAGTTTGCCGGCTGTTATACTTTCTCTGGCTGAAAGGATTTCAGCGAACCAATCAAACGTTCCTGCTCGTTATTATTCGGAAATCGAACGAGTGAGCAAAGTAGGCACGGAACGTTCGGGGACGTCTCGCGTGAAAGACGATTGGAATTTGTTGCATCTACCAGAGGTCCGATCTTGGACAATGAATAGATTTGTTGATAAAAGGAAGCACCATTTTAATCAGCCTATCATGACAATGAAGTTCGAATTTCTGATGATATTGCGGTAGTCCGATCGTGAACAGTGAATAAATTCGTTGATAAAAGGAAGCGCCACTTTAATCAGCGTATTATGTCAACGAATTTCCAATTGTTGATTGTATTACGATAGGATTGAACTTCTTGGTAAGATCTGTCAAAGGTCCGGTCGTGAACAGTGAATAGATTCGTTGACAAAAGGAAGCGTCACTCTAATCAACGTATTATGTCAACGAATTTCGAATTATTGATTGTACTAAGGCAGAATTGATCTCCTTGGCAAGATCTATGGAAAAGATTGAAATAGATTTGCTGATAAAAGAAAGCAGTATTTTAATCTGCAAGACTGTTCTTGTTGGCAAGATTGTATATCCCTTATGAGGAAAGTCCTCGTTGGAAGTGGCAACAGCGTTGATTCCCAGGCCAAGTAGATATAGGAGGACGGCCGTCGATCGAATGACCGATGAAAGATGACTGCGGGCAACATCGGAGCGCATATTTCACGAAGAATCGCGAACACGTTCGCCGAGATGTACCGAGAAGCGGATCCCCTTAAGGATCCCCCTTAAGGTGCTTGTCATTTTCCGCGGGGGTTAAATCGTTCCATGGCGGAACGCGATCCATCGCGAGGTCCCGGCCTATCGATCGTGTCCTGTTCGCTCTCTCGGAGGTTCGAGGCACGCGAGAAGCCCTGGAACGGATGCACGATTAGCCGAGGAACGCGAAACGTTGCGCAAGATGATCCCGCGGTTTGTGTTATCAGTATACGCCGATCGGCCACGATGTTCCGATTACAAGCCTATTCGCGTACACTTCGGCCGTGTAACAATCCCTGCGGAGCATGGGAACCGGTAACGGTACCCGTTGTTTTCCGGGAATCGGGTTGCATTTCTCGGGACCCTACCCGAGAGCCACTACCTTCACCCTGTTCACCGCTGTCGTTTTCCTCTTTGCTTTGCAGCGTCTCCACCGGTCGGTTCGATCCCGTTCACCTTCCATCGATGCTCTACCACAATGCTGCCAATAATTATTCGGTGTTCATGGATTTTTTGCAACAAGTTTATTTCAGGAAGTTCAAATTAGTTCTTACTCCACTCTCGTCACCGCGAACGATTATAAAAGCGGAGAAGAATCAACCCCATCGTTCGCTGCTTTCTCAAAGCAGTAAGCTCGGTTTGAAACGACTCTCCTCGCCAACCCCTACCGCGTGTACAACAATAATAACAAAACTCCCGCAAAGTGTAACAAAGATCACCCGCCGGAAGGATAAACGACTAGATAAAAGCTGGACGAGAGATCGAGGATCAAAAGAGGATAGAAAGAGACGTATATTTGTTGGCGGAAGAGAGACACAGAGAAAAAGGCACAAGAGGAGTCTCTTTCATCTCCGGGGTGGTAACAGTCCTCGCAACTGAATACGAAAACGTCATTTAATTCGTCGTTCGACGGACAGAGTCTCTCTCCATTCTCCTTCCTCTTCTATTCGCTGTCTCTGTCTTCCACCACTCTCGCTCTTCCTCGTTCTTTGTTCGAGTTCTTCCTTTTTTTATATTTTACGACCAATCACAGCATCAGACACTTCCACAGAATATCGATCATACAGCACGCGGAGAGATCACTGTCGACCGGTGAAACGAAAAAAATTTTTTCCCGATATTCCCTCTCTCGCGGGGCGAATTCGCTTCAATTAGAGCTCGCTCGATGAATAGTACGTACAAAAAAAAACGCAGGGGAAGAGAAGGAGAGAGAGAAAGAAGTAAAATAAAATTGGTAGACCCGGGGCCGAGTGTCGAAGGAAGGAGAAATTGAAGAGGCAGAGTAGCAATGACCGGATTCGGCGCAGCGTAGCTCTATTTGCCAAGTCGTTGCCCGTTCCGCCATTTTTCGGACGGCTAGCATGATTCGGCGACTTCCTGCCTGCGTGGGAATCCAATTCGTCGCTGTCTTTCATTGTATTAGGTATTTCAATGACTTTCTGCCGTTTACTAATTGATGCCGGAACTAACAGCACTTACTTTATCATTTCAGAGAGTGTAGCGATAGTAATATAATGAAATTTGAAGACTTAGTATACAACATCCGAGTCCGTGTAAACGGCAAATGTTCTCATCGCATTGAAAAAAGCAAATTGAATATATAATATCAACACTTTGCACTCGAAGCAATTTTAATTCGAAAATTAAGACGCTTCTTCCAACCCAGATCATTCTTATTCTATGTAATCTTTTTTACATTGTGCACATGAAATTTAACCAGTTTTCTTGTATAACAGTTGAGCTTTTCACAATTTATAGAAAACAGAGAAATGCCATCAAAAAGAGAAAATATCTTATTCCTTAAAGTTTATTACTTGAATCAAAAATTGGGCACTACCTTATAATACCGAAGTTTCTTTCGTGCCAAACAAATATTAAAACTGTTTTTAATAATGGTATAGCAATTTTACTGACGCCTCAGAGTCGTCATTCGAGTGCGATGGGGTAAATGTATATAAATTAAAGGAAAGTAGACTTAACCGATTGTACATTTGTTGGTATTAATAGATATTTGTTAAAGCCGGCTTCTTAAAGTCAGACCTCATTTGTTCCGTTGGCGCACCAGCGGCCGTGAAATCGAAAATTTTTCATATTTCGGCAGCCCGTGATTTTCTGTTTCACCGTGGGATGTCGGACGTTCACTGGTACACGCAATGACAGTTTCTGTCGGATCGCATCTCACGACTTTTCAGAGGCACTTGTCACCAGTTCTCGCTTTACTCGCAAATCAACGAAATCTTTTTTAGATTCATTCAAACGTCAGCGCGCGCGCGTCCGCCTGACAGCGGAAATTTGAATTCATCGCGTTCACTCGAATCTCGCACATCGGGGAAAGACCAGCGTGTGTTTAATACGGGAACAGTTCAAAATTCGGGAACTGTTTTAACTGGGAATCGAAACGAATCAGAGCGATCGACGGATCAATCGGTTGTATTCAAAACATGGAGCACCGGAGTTTTTAAATAATGTTCTCATGGTACACGTTGCGATGAGAATAAATAGAAAATAGTTTCGGTTCGAATAAAGCTGAAAATTTTATACGAAATATAAATATGAAGTGGGAGTTGCGAAGCTCTTGTTTCAAGAAGAAAAGCAAGAGCGTGAGTTTTGGTTCGTTAGTTTCCAGAAAAAACTCGAAAGTTTTGTCGTAACCGTTCTACTGGTCGATTTTAAGCATTCGCGGAGTAGCAAGTTCATAAAACACTTTGAAGTTGGAAGCTTAACAAAAACGGTAAGAGTTTCACATTTAATTTGGCAGACTTCGTAATAACAATAATTTGACAGTCCTCGTGAAAGCTAGCGGTTGGCTAATATCGTGAACGTTTATGAGAAAAATCTCTGTCTATAAACTTCCCGTCTACGATACAATTGATGCTATATTGCAAATCAAAAATAGCCGGTCTACAAATGTCACAGCGATAGCTGACGATAATACTACCATTAGGAAGATTAGTATAACACGATCCCGGGATCACATCCTCAATTACGAAGTTCAAACGCTGTAGTTTTCTGACAAATACTCGAAATGACGGTGTATTATGTATAACCATCAATTTAGAAACTGTCGTCCCCTTTCTCTGTCTCTCGCGTCGCGATGATCGCGCGAGCTATTTCCGTAGCCAACATTAAATCGTTATCAGCGGAAGCTAGATCAAGTTCTCTTATAACAATCGGTCATCGTTGCTTTTATAGCGAACAATTTCGCTTCGCGCAGCGGAATGACATCTCGTGTTTCCTCTATTTTACGACACGTGTGTATCCTCAAACTGCCAGGAAGATATACGACACATTATAACGCGTACTGAAAAATTATATTCGAAGAAAGCACGAGGGAACACAACGATCGAGGATTTGCACGGAGAAAGAAAATTTCTCGAGAACAAGTCGGACACGTTTGTTTCGAAAATTTCATACACCCGAGGAAATTTAGTCTCTCAGCTGGGAAATTATTAACAAAGTCATTTTCACGAGGCTTGGCACGAAATAAATCATAAAGCGAGGGGTTAATCGACACAGCTCGTCATTCCGTGTGAAAAAGTATTAAAACCCTCATCCATCACTTGAGACAATTTGACATACATTTCTCATACATCACACGCGTGTTGCTTTATTATTTATAAACGTGCGAGTGAACAGAAATTCCATCGTTTAACTTTCCGTAAAACCATCAGGAAATATAACTGGTGATTTTCTGTAAGAAAATTGGAAGTGCCGAAATTTCTACCACTGCCTTTTGTAAAATATTTGTTCCCAAAGGTGGTAGTGCATCGATCCAGATCTAAATCCTAATTTGGGAGCAGTGCGCGTTGGGCACAAACGGCAACGAGCAATTTTCGATCGGACGGTGCCGTCGTTTTTCCCATTTGGTCAATCGGGCTGTTTCTGCGGCGTGCACGCGAGACGACTCTTTGCAAGGCGAGGGCCGTGATTTAAATCGTTTAAGAGATTAACTTAAAAGGTCCTTCATAGCGTGACAACCGGATCGGTTGTATGCCGGACCCTTTGTGCCCTCGATTCCCGTGGCCCCGTCAATGGAGCTCCCCGTCGAGGCGCGATTCTTTGCTGAGAACGACGGGACGTTTCTCGCAGAGCATGGCTCGCCCCGGGTTTCGAGGATCGAGAAAGAAGGGTTCGGAAAGAATTTCGGTTGCGTCGAGGGCCTGACGCTATTAATGCAAGACCCGAGCTGCATTCGAGAGTTCTCGACGTTCGCGTGCACTTTTCTGCAGGGCCAACGATGGTAACCACCAAATTACCAGCAAACCAGCCATCCAGACCTTCTAATAATCACCCAGCTTCCGAAGATCTTCTCAGAGAATACAGAACAATTCACTCTCGATGTTGAGTTTGTTCTTCTTCTTGATAGCCTCATTTTTTCAGGAGATTTTAAAAGAAAGTTCGGGTAAGTATCCATATTATTACTGAAATTATAAAACTGAACGTAAAATAAAAGTTTCCTGAATGGAAATACCTGAAGTGAGAATAATACAGTAGTGCATAGGCAATTTTCGTAGGCTTGCCTGATAAAGGGAAAAATGAGAAAAGGAAAGAAATTATAAAATGTGAGGATCCATCGTATACAAATATAGAAATAATATATGAATAATTTGTTCAGTTTTTGCAATGTATAGGTGAAAGGGTTGCCGTCACCGATGAATAACGATGGTTCAATGAAATATTAATATTAATATTAATAATTGTCGAATACTCCTCAGTGTTCGATACACTCTCCTCGAGTTTCTGTCGTTCATCCATCGAACATTTTTTTTTCGCCGCAATGCTTCTGCAATTAATGAAATTCGACGGTGTATCACGTTCCCGTTCGTTTCGATTGGAATTTACGGTTCACTGAAACAGCAGACGCAGCCAATTTGTCACTGTAATCGCTGCTGAAAATAATAACATCGATAGTAATCAGGCTTTGTTAAATATTGACGAGCACCGACGCCGACGCGGCACTTTACCGCCGCGGATTCCGTGTAATTCGTCGACGTTCGAAATACACAAGAGGCGGCCGCCATTTCATATTTATTGCGAGTGTTCGCCGAACGTAAAGTAATGACAAACAACTGTGCAAGTTGAACAAATCGTTAGCAACGAGAATTTGTATTTATTGTATACCCGTATATTTACTTCAATGGTAATAAAACTTCACTCGAGGAAACCAGAAATTTTCAAATTTTTTACATAAATGTAATCCCGTAGATTTTGGCGAGAAAATGCCGAAAGTCCAAATTTTAACGTTAGGAATCATTGGAACAACAATTATGAGTGTTTAAAGTTCAACTGCAATTAAAATCGCTGAACTTTGAACACTCATAACTTTTGAACCAGTGGATTCTTAACGTTGAAAAATGTTTGGTTTCCTCGGATGAAGTTTAACCGCTCTGATCATTATAGCCGTGAAGGAAATCGTACGGCAAGAGACCGAATAAATGCTGAAAGTTTCTTTCACATGATTGGTGGAAATATTTGGAGTGGCTAAGACATTCTGCATATAGGAAATCGGTTCGGATTTCGGTTCACACGGCGAACAAGGCCGGCCAAGTCGACGATAGAATCGATGACGAACTTTCTATTCACGAGTCGACGGGAGAATTTTCTCGTCGCGATTCCCGGTAAGAAACTTGACAGAAATTAGATTAGAAATTCTGGAGAAAGGTGTCTGGGTGATTCTTGTCAGGCCGTCTGCCCTTCAGCCGTCCGGAATCACCGTGAGAAATTGCCAACTCCGCGATGACTCCGGACGAACGTGAGGAGAGTGTCGTAAAAGATGAGGGAGCGAGCGAAGACTGGCGAAAAACAAAAAAAAATATAAGAAAGAAAAAGAAGCGCCGATGGAAAGAAAAATTCACCGTCGCCTTGGAAATTGTTTTATAGGCGAATGTCCCGACAAACTTGTTCGTGGTTCACGGAAATTCTCCCACGGTTATCGAAATCATGCGACGAATGACAAATTAAATAGTGATCCGCGGACGCGTTATTGCCGCTGCCCGGGAATCTCGTTAGTGTCAGCCGCAACACAGAATGACAAATTAAATAGTGATTTGGCGGACAATATAGATCGCGTTGCCCGCTCAACTCTACTGCGACGAGTAATTTCGGAAAACCTCGATCGAAGTTGGCAGGTAAATTTAAGCCAGTAAAAATTAAAGAGGTCAATGAAACCAAGATAAAAGAAAAGAATTTGCCATTTTATTTCTGTCGTTAGAGCAGCGCAACGCGACGTTGTCGAAGTTTTATTTTTTAATCGATTTGTCCGTCGTCAATTTCGCAACTAGCAGGTTTTCCATAAAGCGCGGAACGCTTTCAGTTTTACATATACACGTTAACTCCGCGACAGAATTCGCCCGGATTCACGCGGTGGGATGTAACAAACGACCGATTTTTCGTTGACGATGACTTGCCAACGGAAATGGTTGAAAACGCGTTCGTAAATAAAAGTCGCAATTTAAAATAAATTGTCGCGGTCGCTCGATTCTGACAAACGCTCGTCGATAACTGTCTTTTCATTAAAATGTTCGGCGAGAGACTCAAGCCATTTCCATTATATTGACCAAGTTGAAAATTATTAAATAAAAAGTTTTAATTATATAATTTAATTGACTGACAGTTTTGTATAATTTGTGTACACCCTGTACATCGGGGCTGTGATCAACCGAGAAGCTCCGTTTGGAACGGTTCAATCGTCGGACAAGTGGCGTTTTTAATCGTTGTTCGGAGAGTGATCGGGCGACAGCCAGGGTGGTTTTCGAGTACCTTTGGACGGGAGTCGCACACGGGGGACGCACGCCGTCCATTACGTTAATTCGTGGCGGTCGCACGCGCCGCCCCCGAATCAATTCAACGTCGCCACGCGGGAGGGGACGTTCTAATTTATCAACGTACAGTTTATTTACGCCTGGGCCCCGGCTCGCCTGTTCAGAGAAAACGAGAAGACCGGTCAAAACACAAAATTTGCACAGGGATGGACAAACAGATGAATATTCAGATACGTCTGCAGGACCGGGCTGATTAATAATATCGTGCAATACTCGGGGGGTGGTCGCGTCCCGTTTTGACCAATATAAGCTGGTCGAATCGAGAATAAATTATACGCTAGTGTGGGAAGAAAAGTTCGCCGAGTAAAAAGTGCCGAAAGTCCTCCTTAACTTTAGAACTCCATAACATTCAATTCAAACTAATTTCTTTCTTCAAGAAATACTCAAAAATTTATTTACTTTCGCAATTAATATTCAATTTATCGAGAACTAAATGTAATTAATACTGATGTATAAAGAGGCACATGTTAATAATTTCGAGGATTGTAAAATCACAAATCTGATATCGCACATTTTATCAATTGAACTTTTCTACGACGAATTTGTTACATACACATTTTCCAAATATCAATTTGTTAGCTGCGGATCTTTATGCTATTATGGCTTTTGAAAATTTTCAAAAAATGCTAGGATATGAAATATAACAGAATTTACCACGATATAATTCGTTTCAGATCTAAAACGGCTACTATCACGAAAACGAAGAGTTTATTTGATTCGAGTTTCAAAAATTTCAAATTGCATAAACATCCGTAGTCTAACTATGAGCAATGTTTCTTGGATAATATCAATTTGGCCGATCGCAGTGCTCGATGAAATGAAATTATCACGAAGGACGAGTCTTATTGTATTCATACCACAAAGGATGCAATCCTTTGGTGTCCAACCGCAATATTCGGAGAACAAGCTAACAGTAATAGGAACTCGATGGTTTTCACGGAAATTTCATTATTAAAAATTAACGTAATATTTGATTATTTGTTGGTGCACCGCGCACTCTTTCAAAGGCATTAATCTCGTCGTAGTAATAAGCGTGGAAATGGTCTATATATCTCGTAATTTCCGCATTTTCTTTGGATGTGTGGATTCGTATTGAAACACCGGGCGATAGTAATTTCCCACAAAAAATGACTTCGCCATATTCATTATTTGTAACGATTACAAATTGCGTTATAATGCTCCATGCCCGTCATAAATAATAAGCACAACCTTTTAAAGAGTGCATAAATTATCATGTGTTCCGTTAAAATACATTATTTAGAGTATCTGTTACATTTTAAAGCATTCCTAAACAAATATAAATTTATATATTCATGCCAATTTATGTTGTAAAATATAATTTCACATTAGTTGGTCGATTTTTATGCGAATTGCTATTCTCATCATTTGTTCTATAAACAATGGAATAATTGATCAATTTATTTCGCCTACTGAGATTCTTTTTGGTTAAACGTGTATATACGTGATATTTTATTGAATACTTTGATTTTTTTCCGGAATGAACGAAACATTGGGTGATGAATAGACGGCTAAGTAATAAGACGGCTTCTGAAAATGTTCAAGAAAGGGAGGAATATAGAATTTGTCAGAATTTAGTACAATTTAATAAAAATAAATAAGATATAGAAATATGATATTATTTCATTGAAATTTCTTGGAATCCGTCTACTAAAATTGAACATTGCATAAATATCCGTAGTCTAGTGATGAATGGTTTCGAGAAATTGAAACAAAGGATTCGAAGGGAAGTACGCGTGATTTTTAAGAAACATCCGTGGAAGACAGTTCCGGGATGCTCAGATTGCAGACGATATTCAACGTCGAACATCCAATGGGTGTTCGACGACCATTCGTCCCTCGATTGTAACGCAAACACAAGTTGAAACGTTTGCCGGCGAGCGAGTTTCGTTTTTCTGTGTATGGGCAAAAACCGCTTCTTTTAGTATGGTAGCAGGTTCTATTGACGAGCAGAAATTCCTTTTACGCACAGAGACGCGACCAAGGAGCAGGAAAACTCGGGTACGTCTTGGTTGTCAAAGAAATATCGCAACAATGTTTGTTATAGACAACCACGACCGTTGCCATCCGTACTTGACAACGAAAAAATTACGAGAAAACTAGTTGTTTCTCTTCTAGCCAACATCGGCAACGTCCGATCAAATTTATTGCACTTGGCAAAAAGTATTCGCTCGAACAAACCATTAGAACTATTCAGAATAGTTTCATTCATGACCAAGGCGAACGCGATCGTGTGACAATACTATAAAAATGTATAAATCATTGAATCACAGAAGAGTAATAGATTAATTAAACCGATGCTAAATGTCCATTACAAAGTACAATCGTTTTTTCAATCCGAAAAGATAGTGCAGTAGATTCGTCTATTTAAAAAAAAAACTAGTGAAAAGCTGACTAAAAATTCAAAAATTCTTTACAACCACATGTAGTATATTTCTCTTGCATGTGTGCAGAAAAATGGCGAAAAATCGAACTGGAACAAAAAAGAGAAGACCATATCGCTTGTACGGCTTTCCAGCAAATGCACTGATACCATCAGCAGCGGAGAAAAAGTGGCGCCATATAGAAGGGAAAATGCATGTTTTGGGAAAAAGTTTTGCAATAACAAATATGTTCCTGAAACTATTTTAAAAATTGAAGATAGGTTAGGACTGTCCCCAAGGCGGACAGTAGAAATGCGCGTGCACTGATTCTATTCGGCAAAGTAAAAAAAAAACGAATCGTTTTTCGAAACATTTTTTCGGTTGACGCTTCGTGTCCGAGAAAATCGAATTTGAACATTCGACGGCTACGCGTGCTGTTGAATAGGAATCGTCTGACGCGTCTGATCATGACCAACCGATTCTACTTCTCTCGAATGCTGGGACACGAGTAGCCGTCGAATTTACAAACTCGATTTTCTCGAAAACGAATCATCAACCGAGAAAATGGTATTCGTTTCTCTTACTTATTTTTGCATTTTTTAAATCGTTTCATTCGTCCTATCCCGAGAAACCCTGTACAACTTGTGTACCAGTTCTTATATTCGTTTCATTTAATCCAAGAGAAGGTAAAACTGTTTTTCAAGGTATATGGTTGTACTATCAGTGTGGCAAGAAAGTAAGTGAAGTTTTATGAGCGAGGAATTATGAAGTTATCAGAAAGATGGCAAATGATTTAAGTTTATAGCTTGAATAAAAGATTTGGTTTTATTTCGCCTTGTTTTTATCAAGTGTCGAAGTAACAATTCTCTATTCACAGTAGAATTATATAAAATTCAAGTCATCCTTAAAAAATAGATACCACTAAAATTCTTATCTTAACAAAGATAATATGTCAGAGGCATGACACACGATTATAGGAATAATGTAAATGAAATGTATTTTTTTTTAATTTCACCTTAAACTACGGAAATTACTTGCCAACCGAATATTATTAAATATAATAAATTGTTATTATTCTCCTGCGTTCGCCCTATCCGCGAAAACTGTGTCAGATTGGCGCGAGAGCTCGACGAGGTTTAAGAAGCGACCGAAGGCCGAAGAACGAGCCGTGAATCGAAAAGCCGATTTCTGCGGAGCATTGCATCAGCGATAGCCACCCTCTGGGTCCGGTGCGATGTCGCGGTGGCGATATAAATCGCCGCGTGTACAAGCGCGGCTGATTTTTCCGCGCGTTGTGTTCCGTTCGAGCCTCCGCATCGGCCGCGTAACTCTCGAAGTAAACACGCCACGGGGATCGTACGGGTGGATCGTTTCTCCAGCGAGCTCTGGTCGAACGATAAATCTGCCGTCCCCCGTACACGCGTAATCGCGCTCGCTTTGTACGTGCCCCGTGTACGCGGCCTGGCCACGCGAAGAAGCGACAAATCGGCCAGGGCTGCGAGGCCAGTCGACCAGCCGCGACTGCCACGATTAACGAGTCGAATTACAGAGTCTCGAAAACCACTTATCGGCGACTATTTAGCTCGTCGACACGGCAGAACCAAAGGTAATCCGCGCGGCTCGGACGCGCCCGCTCGCATTCGCGAGCTGATCTCCGAGAGAAAGACATATTATCGCACGATCATCTGATTTACACATTCCACTGATTTTTCACAAAAATTGAGCAAACACAATTTATCTCTACAGTAAAACTCATAACATTTTATCCGCACCAGCACGGGATATCTGCGAGACTCACATTAATGCTAGCGAAACAAGAAACTGCAATTTTTCTAATTAAAATTACTCCAAACACGATATAATTATGATTATAATCATTTCTAACCTGTATGTAATCAACGAAGATCTATAGATTATTGTAAACTTTTTGTATTCAATATATTTGCACGAATTCTGATTTTAATGCTACACATTAATATATTAGCGAGCAGAGAATTGGCATTCTCAGATATTTTGTAATATTTTTAGAGAAACGTGAACAAATTGTTGAAGGAAATGTAGTGCGTGGGTACCCGGCTACTCGGCTGACTAAACAAGGGTTAAAAAAGTTTCTAATTTGATTTTTACTTGCTCGCTACCATACAAATTTATTGCACAATTTTTATAGGCTGTTCATGTGTTTCGACATGAAAGAATAAAAAAAGGAAGGTTTACTTTCGGATTGGATTAAAACGAACGGTACACGATGGTTAACAGTAACAAGGGTAGTCCAGAGTCTCGACGAGCGATTTTTTTTTTATTGGAACCTGAAAGGGAACACACCCAGCCCAGACACGTTGATTTCTATGTTACACGGGAGATATTTGACACGTATTTTTTCATTGGGAATTGTTCATTGTAGAAAGGGTAGACACAACTGTCGAGATTGGGGGATGAAAATATATTTTTTTAAATACCTCTGGATGTAGAGGTGATATAGAGGAAGCAGTTTTGTTCTGAACATTGTCGTTTTGAATGTGAAATTTAGAAATCGGTAATACAAACGAAGCTTGATTTATTCGAAATGTCGAATGGTAATTAACCTGTTACGACTGCATAACGTAGTCATTTGCAAATTCTGGATTTTCCTCTTAATTTATTGCTGTTTCTAAAGTTTCTGTAATCTGTAGATAGAAACCACCGTTTTCCATAAATATTCATGATTTGAATTCTTAATTTGTTTCGTTACCTTGGCAGGATTATGATAAATGCTACTGCACCGCTTCGATTGGAAAACAAGATCTAGTCCGGAAGTTAATCAACACACGTTTTCGAAAACAATTATTCACTCGCTGGTAATTTCCTTCGTGGTACTCGACGGTACTTGAAAATTATTGATTCGAGTACATGTTCGAGTTTGTTCGGCTACTTTCTACAGTTTATCTTTCAGATCGGCTAGAACCTACTTCTATTACCAATCGCTCCGAAAAATAGACCATTTCGCATAAAACGGTCCAGTTAGCTCTGACTTACAGTTTCAATGCTCGTCAAAACTATGTAAGGCTGGAATCTGAATATTGGACCAAGTATCCATAGAAACAGTTTGTTCCAAGAATAGGCTATTCAATTCATACTTAAGACGTCTTCAACACCGGAGCTGATCGTTCTTCGACCGAAACGCGCGGAGGCTCTCGTGCGTAAGAAAAAAGAAACGTCATTGATCTTCAGATATGCCTGACAAAATGCTAAGAAACGCGAGCATCCGGTTTACAGTCCCGAGTGAGAGGGTTAATCGGAACGATTTGTCCTTTCGTCGGCATGATCGCGATTACGGTCATCCGGAGATGCAGATTTATCGATGGAATCCCGATCACCGGTAAAACGAGCATCGTCTCGATCCACCTCCGCCGTTGACTCTCCTTTTTCAACCGTTCATCCTCTCGCAATCGAGAAACCGGTTCTCGCACCGCGGAATTCCAGGCTTTCCTTCAAAAGCGAACCCTCGTCTCAACCACAGTCGCAAACAGGATCGTCCTTGCCGTTTCCTGCACGGAATTCGCGGACCGATCGACCCAGATTTTTCCGAATTCTCCATGGCATTCTCTAAATTATTCACAAAATAAATAACAGAGACAAGAGTCTCGAAATAATCATCGAAATGTCTCGAATAAAGGAATGTAATAAAACTTTCACATTAAAATGGATTTTCACGTATATATGATAAATTATACAGAGTATTTGCGGATTGTTATTCGAAACAACGGCAAAACCAATGGAACACGACTCTGAATTCGTTGAAATTTGACCCAGATATTTTGCTTTCGAACGAAATCGATGCGCGCCAGAAATATTCAAAGGATATCGGCGTATCAGCGTTTATAAGAACGAAACCAGGTCTGTTCCAAGTGGCGTTTTAAATTCTCCGGTAATCCGTCATTATCGAACGTGAGATTTGAATGGGTTGCAGCGGCGGTCGGCTACCGGCGAATACATTTTACCGGGTAAAAGCCGAAACAAAACGTATTAAGTGCCCAGACGCGCCCTTTGCGCCGCGATTTAATTTCGTTATGCAGCAGGGTGCAAGGGGGTCGCATTTAATTGGCGACAATTCGTTAAAAAGCCGGCTGCCCGGCGAATCTCATCGTTCGAAAGCGATTTTAATTACCGAGGAGTCTGCAACGGTTGCAGACATTGCGTCGTGGAAAATTCAGTTTTCTCTCTCGTCATTATATACAGGGTGGCCGTGAATGGCCGGATGAAAAGGGTCGTGCAAACATCAATTTGGATTTGGATCTAAAAGTTCGTTTAATTTGAATGGTAACAAGTGGTCCTGCGAGGGGTTGTTCGATTAAAATGTTGTTTCATCTCATAATTTTCAAGATCGTTCCTGCTTTAAACGAAATTAAATATATTTTCGAGATACGTTGCGACATCGAAATATTTTTCCGTGTAACTTGAATGGTATCTAGTGATCCCGCAGGGGTTGTTCATATAAAATGTCGTTTTAACTCGTAATTTTCAAGATAATTTTTTTGTATTGTAAATGAAATTACATATATTTTCGTGAATGTAAAGTGAAACTCGAGCGAGACACCCTGTACATGTTTCCGTGCACGTTTTTCGTTTTTTTACGGAGAATAGAATGTGATCGGAGAATTCCAGCGTGTATTTCATGGCCATCCGGTAGATTTTCTTCGGTTTTCGAAGCGCGCGAGGATCGGAGTTCGTTGGAAACCGCGGATCGTTTGAATCGCAGCCTGTCGTCGTGGTTCGTGGAGGGTTCGAATAATAAAAAAATAGAGAGAGAGAGAGAGAGAGAGAGAGGGAGGGAGAGGGTAAAAATAAACGATTTTAATCGGGAATTGGTGACCCGGACGATACGGATCGCGAGCGGAATACCAGGGGAATCAATAGGGCGCCACGGATCCCCGGGGTTAATTAAATTTCATTCAGATTTTTGGAATTATCCGGTGGCGGGCGTGCGCCGCAATATTCTCCGGCGGCCTGACACGATTTCCACGGTTCCCGGGCTATTACCGAAACACAACGCGTCACCGTGGAATTCGTTATACCGAGCACGTTTTCGCCGCGATCCTCCCGCACCATTTTTAATTGCGTTACCGCCGCAAGTGTTTTTTTTACGCCGGCCCGCGAGAAATTGAATGACGCCGCGCGCTCCTCCCGAAGGACTTTCCTCGACGCAGCGCACACGGTTTCGAAACGGCCGTTCGGTCGCGGAATAAACTTTGAATTTTCATTTTTTAACATATACACTACCGGCGAAAAGTTTCGAATCGGTTGATGATTTTTTAATAGTAACTAGTTGAATAATCAGTGTTTTCTTATGTCCATTATACTCTTGTATTGTTTATACACCCAGTATAAAACAATCCTGAGAATGCACTTTTATAAGGGACATTTTTGGCAACTTCTATAAGAAGCATAGAAAAATATCAAATTAACATTTGAGAAACTGCCAGGATGCCCTGAATATGTCAGGCTGTCATTAAAAATGCCGGCGGTTTTTTAATGAATAAGCAATTTGAAGAAAAATACGGGTTCCTTGATAAAAAAAAGTAATGCAAAATGTTAAACGTACTATTCGTCAGTTTTTTGAAAAATAAATCTTCCTAGGTGCTGTGAAGGCATTCGGTTTTTCTTACAAGCATCCTGTTTTTCTGATTTTAAAATGTAATTCCAAACTTTTGGCCGGTAGTGTCTATCTTGGTTTTCTCGAGTTCCTAAATTGAAACAACAATCGATTGGTGGTTCTTCCTGGTCTATTTTAATTTGAAGATAATTGTATTGGCATTCGAACGAATGTGTGCCACAGCTCCGTTTCTAAATTTGTTGGTTTCTTCTTGGTCCATTGTAATTGGAAGGTAATTATATTTGCAACCGAACCAATGTATGTTATAGTCACATGTCTAAAATGGTGAAATTACTAATACAATTTATTTTCGCAATCAGGTCGACATTTTAAAACAGCACGCGACGTGACGCGCAGAATCCACGGAGCAATGGGCCTCAAATTGCGCTGACATAGATTTATTAGGACGTCCCAGAAAATATTGCCCACTTCGTGACATTAATTTATCGTATAATAAGCAGAGTGGAGATGTTTGTGAACATTCACCCGCTAATTGATTAATGTATTTGCTTTATTTACAGTCTCATTGAGTAAGGGATGAACTTCTGGTTCTATTAATCATCATTACTATTCCTACTGTATTGTGTTTCCTGCATTCCACGTTCGCAATAGTTTCGCTACCTGTGCGGCTGGGTTCTAACAATGAAACGAAATAATATCGTTCGTCATTATCATAAATAAACCGATGAAAATGTGGACGTGCAAAAATTTTATATTTACCTGGTCCTAACTGTTTCGATTACATCAATAATATTTTATCAATAAAAATTAGCCGCATTATATGATATACTTTAGCTGTTTGCATGCGTACATGTTTGAAAAGAATTTATCAATGAAATTTGTAAAAGTTAATGCATAGAAAAATAAGTAAAAATAGTAAGATAAATCTTAATTCGATATACGTCGATTAAAAACACTCAACGCGAAGTTGTTAATTCGCACATGAATCAAACGTATCAGATGTATCGAGGGATAGATTTCGGAGAAAGTGCGTTCGCGAGGCTATAAATCAGTTTGTTATGGATACTGACGAGCAATAAACTGGTAAGATTGAATGCTGGACATACGAAGCACATATTATATAAATTAATATTGTAGGAGCCGGATTGTGCAAGCCGTATACACTTTCACTAGAATAATTTATAGCATCGTTATAGAGTACAATTACAATATAGTACCAATAAAATGCGGCGTGAGACTGTGTATTGTTGCGTACACATATTAATGCATTCTACTTGTACGGTGCAATCCAATATATACCGAATGCATTTCCCGTGTTGAAATGATTCCCGTGTACATTATTTATTCTCGTATATCTCATCCTAAGCGTGCGTATTGTTTATTTTCATTTCCTCGTGTTTCCAGTTTCTTACTTTTGTATTTTCTATTCGCTTTCTATCGAGGCACGAATTTTTCGCGCTTTATGCCTGTGTAACGCAGACTGGTAACATACTGGAGAGATATACTTTGTTTACTTATCAGAGTCGTCAAGAATTGTCTCCCCATTTTACCTTCCCTACTTCGACGGCGATTAGTCGTAAAATCGCGTGACTAATCCGGTACTAGCAGAGAGGGGGTACTTATTCCCCTCAATTCTAAATAATTCTCCATCTGTTCAAAATAATTAGTTCTTCCCACAAAGACCTAATTGCGTTGTAAGTATTAACAGTTCTAAATGAAAAAAAAATAATTTTTTAAAAATACCACGTTTTTAAAAACGGACTAAAAA
>CM052336.1:30391967-30402862 GCA_028455595.1 Lasioglossum vierecki | reverse complement strand
AAACAGACAAACAAGAAAGCGAGCTAATAAAAACGTGGTAATAATAATAATAAACAACGATAGAATTTACTTTATTCTATAATCGTTTCGTTTATAAATTCTAGTCGATTCTCCTGATCTGTTCAAAATAATTAGTCCTTCCCACAAAGACCTAATTGCGTTGTAAGTATTAACAGTTATAAATAAACAACGTTTACTTTAAGAAAGTTTCAATCAATTATGGAACATCGCCGTAAATTTCTTATTTGTTAAAGGAGACTATACTTTCATTGCAAAGTGTCGCTGATAAGTAAGAATAAATAATTGAATGAGGAAAAACATGTTAATCGCTTATCGCACGCTCGCTTTAAGGAATGTTTCACACAGTTGATTCCACCTCCACGATTAGGGATCAATAACGAAGAGTGGGAGACGTGTGAATATAATCATAAACCGGGTGATATTTAGCATATAAATGCGTGCAACTGGCATAGGTTCCTGCGTTATGGCTTATAAACGTCGAGCGTTTGTCCACTGGCAAAACAGCAATAATCCTCGCAAAAAATTGCTCATATCCATCGAGGCCACTAAACATGCTCATTTGCCATTTAACTGGCCATTTATCAACACCTTCCCCGACAATGTATCTACGCGAAGCCATAACAATTACATAAATACAGGCCCGCTGACAAACACACTCGATATTGTCTTAATCCGTAGATAAATCACACTTCGTAACAGGGGAAAAAATCGTCGGCCGCAAGCCCGGGGCCCCATTTGTTTCAGTCCCATCGACATGCGAAGTGTTTACCGCGGATTGCATCATGAATCAAAGGGAACGGTCGCGCTGCACTGGTGAGAAACTGCATCAAAAGGCTCTGCGCGCCGCGTTTGCATAACGCGCGCAGCCCAACTCCCACTTGACCGTTTAAGAATTCAAATATGAGGCATTAGCGCCTCTCTCGTGTCCCGCTAAAAGGTTGCGCCGCCGCGGATAAATTATCCCCCTGATTGCCTTTGTCGTCCGAGCTGATCGGCCGATCTGAACCGTTCAACTGGTAGCCGGCAAACCGGTATTGTCGCGCCGCCGGTATTTATGCGTCCTCCGCGAATTTTTCCCGAGGCAGGTTTATGACGGTAAAATCTTTGAGAGGACGCAGATATCCGATACTCTCAGTTATCCGCTAATTAATGGCCGAGTCAGGCTATCATAAATTAATTCATTCAATTTGAAGAAGAAACGGTATTTCACCCCCCAAGTGACCCGCGGAAATCAAGAAATGGATCCAGAAATTACTGGGAGATTTTAATTCAGATTTTCACAAATTTTTTACACAGTTTGGTAGACACAGTAATTCCATTCGTCTCAGCTGTTTTTTAACCGTAAACAGTTAAAGATATTTGATTTTACACTTATTGAAATTATAATCCGTTCGTGGTAAGTGATTAATTAAATATATTTAATTTAATCTTGTTATTTATATTGGGTTTGCAAGAAAGTAATTTCAGCATCTTAAGGTGAAGTAAAGCCGAATTACTTTGTTCGAACGTTGAACTTCGATCAATCAAATATTTTCTTATTCATTCTTGTTTGCAGAAGATCGTCGAACAAAAGGGAAATTATGTAATTCATTGAAGTTTATAACTCGAATGAAATAGGATTGTATTAGCCAGTAGAAAATCCTGGAATGTAGTCTCGTATCCACTTTGCACAAGTTAATTAAGAAATAGAGTGTTTGCTGGCCGTTAATCTATCCTTTATTACTCGATCAGGCGAGCACAATGTCGGGCGAGATGTGTGAAAGCAACGGTTCGTTAACTACGGGTCGAGCATTGTCGGGAGTCAGCCGGTATCGATATTCCTAAAGATCTCTGCCGATCGAGCAGAGTATTACGTTTATCTCAGAGTCCAGGTTCGATCGGCGAAAAAAGATCGTTCACCAGGGGCCCCGTGACGATCCACGTGTCACGCTTTGACGAGCATACACGCTTTACATACTCCGCCGCGTGACGCAAACCTGGCTGCACGATTCCCGAGCAGAATTTCTGAGATTTTATCGCAGCTGGAAACAGGTCTTTCAGATCACGGATTTTTCACGGGATCTAGAGAACATCGCCGGCGAATGGGATTTTTCACGTGCGCGTGAATCACGCTCGGACCTCGGTTATCCGTGTTCCAGATCACGGTTTTTCAAATTCCGGGATCTCGTCGCTATTTCAGGCGGATTTGAAATAAATGAAATAGCACCGAGAGAAGCAGCGAATATCTTCGAACACACATTTTCATATGTTTATAAATATACCGTGAATTTTTTATACCAATTATATTCTTCGTAGAAAATTCTACATGGAAATAAACGATTCCAAGATGTACGGAAAAGTTCACTGCCTCGGGGAGCATTGTTGCTAGACAGAAGAGAATGATATATCTGGGTTAAACTTTCTTCAGACTCTTATTCTTTACTGGACTTCGTTCAATGGTATTTTTTCTATAGATGCATCATGATTTGCAGTGTGCTTATAAACTAAAGTTACTTTAAAAGTGTCAACATTTTCCAATATATCAAGAGTTACCAAGAGATGTTGAACCTATGGTAAATTGCGTTACGTCATGATCATAACAAATATTTCACAATTAATAAAACTTCAAATACTGTTCTAGTCCATAAGAGGAAATATTAATTTTTATCCAAGGAAATATTAATTTTTAATTCATAGATCAGCATGTTTTCTAGATTAACTCTGTATTTCTTTGAATAAGTTGATAATGTTCAATGTCCGACATGTTCTCTTATAGTCTTAAAATGAAAGTTTGTGCAAACATGTTAAACACAAAAGGTTTTGAATAATCTCTGCACTTTTGGTTACATAAGTGTTAAAGAAGTTTGGCTGTCGGAGAGAAATCCTATTTGAAAATCGTTGCGCCAGATCCTGGCCGACGCGATTCCCCAGCTCGATTAGATGATCTCTTCGGATACTGCTGATTTCGAAATCCGCAAATTACAAAATCGATGCGCGGCTCGCGGAACGGCGGCGCGGCGGCCACTCGATAAATATTTGTCACGCGGCTCGTAGATAGGAATTAATAGGCGACGGGGCACTTGCATCGACGCATAATGACACGCGCGAGCGCGTATGTCATATCGACGAAGTTCCTCAGCTCTGGTTGATCTTTGTGCCTGTCGCTGTGAATCGTGTGTACGTGTGTTGCGGTGGTGCTAATGATTGACGCGGTGTGGTTGTTACACCGTAACGAGCCTCCTCTCTGTCTTGCGGATGAATTATGGCCTGATATGACTGACTTCATTATTCGGAGTCTTATGGGATAGCGAACACGCGTTACGAGATTTCCTCGAGGCTCTAATTACGGTGCCCAGGTGGAAATGAACGAGCCAGAAACAGTTACGGTTCCCGTAAAATGCCACCTGTTCATCGTATGGCATTTATAAGCCACACCACTGAAAGACAGTTTCAACGAGACACCCGGTATCAAGCCCTTATAATATTTGTCCTTATGAAAACTAATATTTTCTCATTTTAGAGTTTTAACACTTAGCACTACAAGTTGCTGTATTCAATTAATTACTAAACATTTCTGAAGCATTATACCAATTTCGTATCCGTAAAATTTGAAAAATCATAGGGAATGGAAATATCGTAGGTCGGAAGGTATGTTTAATTCTCTTAAGAGCATATTTATGAGCATACTTCGACAATATTGATTCAAGTAGGATTTCATTTGTGTAGTAATATTTCATGCGAATAATAACAATCACCGTCAGTCGGGTGAGCTATATGCTACAATTATTAAAATTCTAATTATGATACAACTTTCCTATTCAAGCACAGACTGTAATAAAAATTGTGAAAAATCCTAATTGTATATTTAGTCGTATTACGAGTCCTTCCGCGGCCATTGGGGCACACTAACGTGTTCAAAGCGTTCGCAGAGGCACGCTAATTGGAACGGAATCCCTTCATTTTATTTTAATTATGTCATCGCGAAATATGAACATTTCTAAATGCGAAAAGACACGAGTTTGGGAACCGATATAAATTTTGAACAGATGAAATCAGCAAACGTGTTTCAAAGCTTTCGCACAGGCACACTAATTCGTACAGAAACTCCTGATTTTATTTTAGTTATGTCATCGCGAAATATGAACATGTCTAGCTGCGAAAAGACACGAGTTTGGGAATCGATATAAATTTTGAACAGGTGAGATCAGCGTGAGACAGATAATTAATTAATTAATTAATGTATCACCAAGCGAACTTAACTTGCAGAAAGAGACAGAATGGCGCGCGTTCAACGAAGAACGATAGAAATTCGCGAAACGACGTCGATGGTGAAACGTTCCCCGGCTTCGATCGAGCTTGTGTTACCCGTCCATGGACATATAAGTACCGATTCCGTTGGTGTGCACCGAAAGTGATAGAGGGACGAGGAAAGCTGTGAAAGACGTGGGACAGAAGGAAATACGAGCAGTGGCGCTGCTTCGAACCGGCTGCATATTGCTCATGCTTGGCGAGGACGAACTTTCACGCGACGAGAATTCTCCGCGGTGCGACAAACAATTACCGCTGTTACACCGGTGACATACAAATTGCTTTTTTAACGCCGCGCGGCCGACGTGCTTTATTACGCGGCTTTCTTGCTCCTCCTCCTGCTGGATGAACCATACTTTATGCAGTTTTCATGAGCCCGCGTTGCGAACGGCGTTCTTACGCTCGATTTCCCGCTCCATTGCCCTATTCGTATCGTCGGAATGGACGTCGCGGCCCTCTCCCGTTAAAGCCGCGTTTTTAGACCCCACTGCGAACGCCATTCACGTATTCCACTTCTGCCAATTTTATCCTCGCTACTTCGTATACCGAGAATCTTTACGCAAATTCATATTTTTATCAGCTGCGTCCTCAAGTTCTTGCAGATCGATAATTGTTCAAGTAGAACCACAAAAAATAACGGGATTATTACTGTTTATTAAAGATTACGAAATATATTAAGGAGAGGATTTTTACACTACGTTGACGTGCTACCTAATGAGCACAGAGCTAACAATCGATTAAAGACTGCGTCTTCGGACGCCGCGATCGCTACGCGCTCATACGCACACAGCGCTACACACACAAAAAAAACGTAAACAAACATAACACGCGATTCAACAATAATAATTAGTAGACGACGGATTTTATGCGTTTATATAAAAAATGGGAACATACAATTTAAAGCCGTGTACATGTTAAAATATATTATAAAGTCATCAATGTATTAGTTTCAGCTTAATATGATAATTAAAAGAAGATTGCGATTTTTATTTGATTCCTGTGTCAGGCATTCGATGCAAAATAAAAATTTTCTACATGAATTGATTTTCATAATATGACAGCATTTTAAAACTCCTTTAATGTTTTCAATGTTTGAAATTACACCTTCTCATTTTTCTGTCATAAATGGATAAAATCCGTTGTCTAATAATAATGTAAGATCGAAATTTTATTTAGGTGTTTACAAGCAGCGTGTGCTCCACATTCCGTCTAATTTTTCGCCGCCTTCGTTGGTTCTTCGAAGCACAATATAGCCAGTCACGTCCGAATTAGTCCGAATTAGACCACTCCTACGCATAAGTTTCCTTTAAATGGTACACGATTTTTCCAAACCAGACTTGTTTCGAAATTCCGCCGATTGACTGCTGTAAGAACAGCCGAGTTTGTCTTTCACGGATCACAAGTCGAGATTTGTTTCGAAATTCCGACCGACCCTAACTAAGAACAGCCGAGTACGTCTTACAGAACGCAAGTCCAGGCTCCAGAGTCTCCTTAATCTTTATATCCATCCTTCGCAACCGATCATTTTATGAAATAAGATAAAAATTTTACTGCAAAGTAAAAATGGCCCTGTAGTCTAGTCATTAATAAATAATTGCACGTTCCAACAAGAGTCCATAAAATTAGGACAAAGTTATTCGAAGATGAGAAATGCAATAACAATAAAGTAAACAAAGGAGTTGTATTCTCAATGACCCGTTATTAATTTATATGGAAATAGTTTTGCGACAGCAGGGAATGTTGATTAGCTTTCTACGTCTGTGGGGAAAAGTTCGAAATGGGAAATATCGCGGTAATAATTTCGCCTAATTTGGCTCCCTCGCTTCTACGCTCAATAAGTTTCTGTACGTAAGACGAAACTTTGACAGTTCGGTTATTGGACAGCGCAAGAACCCTCGATCTGCTTCTCTGATTTCATGAGGGGTGAATAAATAGACCACTCAATTTGTAGTCAAGTACCTATCAGAAACATTTGTATCAGAATACACTCCCTTTCGAGGTAACTTTATTTCATCTCTCAAAGTCTGTTTCCCCAATCTTCGATGTTCGAGACCGTAAGCATAAAAATGCGCTGTCACTCTTCAATGATATTGGCTGTCACGATTCTTTATAACAGTAACTTATCCGAATCTTACGAAGCTGTACGAATTGTTCGATCTATTTGCGTGGTTGTTAATAATTAGACTCCGGATCTTTATGCATTTATACAGCTTCTGAAAATTAAAAAAAAAAAAACTATAGAATATAAAACTCGATAGAATTTAGTACAATTTTTATCTATTCTAGATTTGCAAAGGCTACTACCGTTGAAAATAAGATTCTATTTTAATTCCACTTTCTTAAAATTCATCCAAAAAAATTAAAAATTGCATAAACATTTGGAATTTATTAATAAGACTATCGAAGCCAGTAAGAAATAAAATAACAAATAATCCTGTACACACGAAAATTTGATTAAAATTTAGCGCTGCTTTAAATTTTCCACGCCAGTGTTAACATAATAAAATGAAGAACAACTACTCCTATACGCATGAAAATTTGATAATTAAAATTATATGAATTTTTAAGCATCTACAACAATTTTCCGGAAATGGTTCCCAACCACACCGCCGCGCAGCTCATTTTAGTTGACTCTCCGCGATCGAGGATTTTCTTCCTACAATGGGAGTGCTCAAAATGGCCATCCTTAGGTCGAATGCAAGCTTGAATAGTCAGACTGACTAAAGCGTTGAGAAATCGTTAGAAGCACAATAGAGCCCAAACAAAATAGGCGAGGCATTTGGATTGAATAATACCCAACTACATTATCCCCGCCCGCTGGAACAATTGTACAAGGCACAAAAGATTGTAAATTGTGAGCAGCGTGACTTCCCAGTTGAATTGAATTGTTCCATTCATGCATCCAGCATCTAGTATATTATTAAGAAATCCACCACGATTTTTGTTCATTAAATTGATAAATTGTGTAAACTGTTATTCGCCGTTCGAACTCCCTCTTCGGGACGTGTGGGAAATGTTCGTTTACTTTCGATGCTGGCGTTAACAAGCAACGAGACGTTGCTTCGTTCAATGTATCTGTGTTACAAGAACATGTTTCATTAATATAATGCAATGTGATCGTGTAATGTAACGGCTGAGGCCTGTAGTAATATGTAGACAGTGGATTTTATGCGATCATGGCAAAAATGAGTGGGTACAATTTAAAACAGTGAAAACATTTGAAGAATGTAACACTACTGTTATATTATTGCCAACCTATTAAACATATTCAGAAAGACAATAATTTTCTATTCCATTCCAGTTCGTAGCTGTTCAGATAGAAAATTTTAAAAAATGATCAATAACTCATTAATTCACATGACCCCCTATGATTAGAAAATCTGCAAAACCCAGCACCGAAATTCGGGATAGCTTCAGCTGAAGAAATTATAGAACAAGCAAATATATGATTAGACTAAAAATTAATTTATATAAAGGGCAACAATTTCCCAGTAAATTCCTCTAGAACAGAGTAGAACCTCTGTCGTTCAAACATTTACGAGCAGGCGCCGTGCACACAGTGTGACGGGGGCCGAGAAAATTCCGTGGGCGAGATCCGTCAGGTTGCTGAGCGGTAGTTACGTAAACACAAAACAACGGTGAAATTGCATTAAAGGCGGGAACGTTCATAAACCAGGATCGGGAAGACGGGAAGCGCTTTAAACATTAAAAGCGTGACAAGACGTCGCGGTAGTTCGCGATGACCGGTTGAATTTTTCATCGATCCATCCCGGAAGGCGGTCGACGTTGTTGGATTTTCACGAGGGGAATTTTCGCGGCTTCGATGTCGGTATTCTCGGTTGAATAATAAAAACGCGGGAAAAGAGAGAAGAAAAAGTGACGGTGGGAGGGGAACGGGGTACGCGACAGACGGCGCCGAGAATATTGAGCAACAGTCATCCTCTGTCCTCTTCCGTTCCTGTTGGTTGCCCGTTGTTTTACAACCCCGGGCGATTCACGGCACTCTCCTTGAGACACTTTCCGGACCGATTTTCCAGCTCGGCGCCCGACGACCGTTGCGATCGCTCTCGTTTCCAACCTACTTTCGTTCACGTCGATCTCAAGGTTTCTAAATGTATCTTTTTCCATGTCCACTATAAAACGATCGAGGCTGCTCTCAGCCGTTGAACGCAACGAGACGATCGATCGATCGCGATCGGTACAGAGTAGGGCTCTGTTACTTTCCTTCGAAGGTCGAAGGTTTTGAAGCTTCGATTTCACAAACTGCTAAGGTGATGAATAAACTTCGAATCTTTGTACAAAATAAAATTATTCTACGTCGATTGTGGGAGCAGTAGTTGAATAAAACGTTCATTTTATTCCTTGATAGTCTTTCCATGTTGAAAACAGTATGACAATATTCTTAGATTGTTCATATTGTTACGACGGCATCAGATGAAATTACCTCCCCTTATGATATTCTGAAGATATCGCAGAGATCGAGAGAAGTTGCCTGTCAGATCGATATTGCTGTATCCAGACAACGAGGTTGTTGATAAGAAGAAAGAAGAGATATCAGATCCTCTCGAGCCATTAAAACGAGAACGCACATCAACGATCACACATTAACGATAACAAATATTTGTTATTGTTTACAATAATGTGTTCGCCGGAAAAACAGCTCCGAAGCCTCCTCAACAATATCTTTCATCGTTTTATATTTTACCCAGTGAACTTTTTCGTAAATTCATGAAGAATATTTTTGTCAAAAAATCATGACGTAACATAAAACTCGTAAGTTATAGCTTCATACGAAGTTCCCTTCGTTCCTTCGAATCTTCGAAAAGTCGAAGTTTTGGAAAAGTAACAGCTTTAGTACAAGAATCGATTAGGCAGCGATTGCCACACAGATAACCCGGCTATCGTTTCGCGGGCTACTGCATCAGATTGATTAAAACTGGCCGTGAATATAGTCGAGGCAAAGGCTGGATAGATGCTGTACAGATTGATGTGTGCACGCGCGCCGCATCGAGTGCCCATTAAGTCGTGGAATATTGCTCTCCGGAAAATCTGCCGATCGTTTGTTTAGCTTCGAGTTAGGGGAATAGACGGTGCTTGATTTCGAATGCATATGCAAAGCGATCCGATAACTATTAGCATTTTTATTATTTTTCCGAACCCGGATCACGGACGGGAATTTGTCGGATAAAGCCGCCTTAGGTGTACGGACCTGCGATCGATCTGATTCTTTTTTAATGGGTTGTAGGATCTCGACGTTTCGTGCTTTCTATACAATATACAATGGGTGTACAAAGTATTCGTACATCTTTCTGTGAGAAATATTAGCGTACTAATGTGTAAATAATTTTCTTTTAAATTCTTAATGGTCGCAATGGCGCCGGAAATGGAAAGTCTAAAACGTGTACTTTGTCAATCTAACTTATATTATGTGTTTGTAGATTATCGATCGTAGGGTAGTTTATAACAAAAAGTCTAGATTCAAGAAATTTCTTGAAAAGGATCCGTATTGGGATCGAAACGTTGAAAGTTTAAAGAAACTAGCACGATTGCTTTAATTTAATACTGATCGGACCTTTGCGCCGATATCATCTAGACTTCTTGTCATAACTTATATTATATTTTCATTGAAATCAGTTGAGTCGAATTCTGAAAAGGTTATGCGTTTTTAAAAGGTGCACGAATACTTGACACACCCATTGTAGATAACAACGGACACTAAAATGATTTTCTACTACAACTGGCATAATCTCGAGAGTACTTTCCCGCAATAACTCCTGCATCCTTTAGAAACCCTTCGGTCCAACATAGATATTTCCCTCGCGAAATGTTGCAAACGTAATCGCACGAATTCTTTCGCAAGCGCCGGCAAATTTCGCATTCCTCTCGAATAAAAGACACGAAACCTTTATCCCGGCAGCGTAGCGGCGCGCATACCTCCAGGAATAAAAATACCTGACCAATTGTCCGATACTTCCCGAAACAAGCCATCTGTTTACGTAACCACCCTCGTTTTCTCCGTTCCATCGATAACGCGCCATCTTCCTCTGCGCACCCTCCTCCACGTGGTTAAAATACCGATTCTATGGTTCACCATCAAGATACATACCTGGAACAAAAAAGCAGATATCGAAGGTAAACATGGGTAACCGCTTGACCACAGTATACGCTACAAGCCACACGCTTAACCCCTATACGCGAGTTTTCGCCCTGAGTACGAGGGTTAACACGTGGTAGATGGTTCCCTGACTTATCGCAAATTGAGAAACAAATTTATGAGTACGCACGTCCAAATTGAGGATTCATTAATTAACACATTGTTGACCGGTCACGAATTAACTCGTGTTTTCACTTCCAAATGTTTTCGACAGACCACAAATTAAATCGTGCTTGCACTAGCATTATTAATTTCAATTTACGAGATCCAGGGCAAAATGGAATATGTATAAAAAGGATATTAGAAGTTATATACAGGGTGTTCGACTACAGGTGGGAGAAAATTTAAGGGGTGATTCTCGACGATAATATAAGACGAAAATGAAGAATAATTAAAAACGGACTAAAAAGTATAAAATAATTTTTCCTAGTGC
>CM052336.1:30357384-30391867 GCA_028455595.1 Lasioglossum vierecki | reverse complement strand
GCCTAAAATGCGGCAACATTTTCGACAGAGGTGTACGTTGCGTTGCATTACATAGGCGCGCGACAGTCATGTATCAAGTGACAGTTGCATGCATACCTTGGTTCTTATTTGGGGCCCAACGAGGTGAAAATGTTTAAAAAATCGTTGGACGACCACAGCGTGGTAAACAATTATCCGGCGGGAAGAAACACTGCAGAAATGAGCAACGGTGCGTGGAGCAGGAACACAGCGGATGGAAAATTGAAATAATAGCAAATAATTTAAATAACACCGAAACCCGATGAAAATAAGGAACCGGACGGTTTCCCCGGGAGAGATCGTGAATGCAACGCCAGCAGACAGAGTCCAATTTGCCGTAGCTGCGGCTGAATGGCACGTACAAAAGCGGGAGGAAGAAGCACGGGAAAAGATCGAGCCTGCTGAACACAGAGTCCGAGAAAGAGGAATCGTGAAAGAGGGAGAAAGAGGAAGAAGGGAGGGACCAGTTTCCGAGTCCACGTGGAATCGAAACAACGATTGAAGCGCAATGCAGCGGCCCGCTTGAAAAGTCGATCCGCCTGCGAACGTTGAAAGCAATACGGATAATTGCGGATCGAACTATTCGCGTAATTGCTTGCAGATCGTGTTCGCCGGCCCGCGGCGATTTTACCCCCGGCCCTCAACACATACCTCCCTCTCTTCTCCTTTGTTTTCCTTTTTCCGTCTCGTTCATCCTCGGTTTTCTGCCGTTTGGGGCGCGTTTGCACGATTACCGGACAAGAAAAACCAGGAGCGAAACCGGGGGGGTTGAGCGAAGAGGAGGGGGGTTGTCAGTGGATGGACGGGGGTGCAAAATAATGGGCCTCCGTTTACCCGATTCCCCCGGAGATCGCGCTAGCCCGCACATGGCCGCGTGAGCGCGCGTCACTCATACAGATCGTGAATAATGCATGAGGAAAACGGAGGCGCGATTCCACGGTTCGTGCATCCCGGGGCCCGCTGGATTATTTATACCATGAGCCGGGGGAGGAAGACCGGTTGCCGGTGATCGCGTGTTGTTGCTGCTCTTTGACTCGGATACCACTGAACAACGAGTCGCCTCTGTCGTTTATCCGAGCGGAATCGACGCCTTGCGGGGACCCGCTCGGCTATTCGCGAGTCGCTCCTGCTACAGTCTCCTCTTCTTCTTCGTCGTCGTCGTCGTCGTCTTCGTTTTCTGATGTCGATGCTTCGTGATTTGGTTGGAAGCCAGCGAAACGTTATCTCGGAACGTGATTTCTGACACTTGAATCGACGATGACGGCCTTGGATTCGGTCTGACCTGCCGCGCAGGGATGCAAGCTCCCCAAAACGTCGCGATAATTTGTTCAGGTTGGACAAGCCAGTTTGAACAATTTATGTGGCATGCTATTATGGAGTTGATGCGTGTATTGTTTGTGTGCGCAGCCCTATATACGACTGAATTCGATTGGAATGACAAGAAACGCGTCTGTCTATTCCTTACGCTATTTAAGGAACAAAGGGCCTAGCCGATTTATTTTTCACGAGCACAATTCGCAAGGAAGAAATCTGAAAAAATTTTGTAAATACGCCTTGGGGTCCAAAATATATCACATTTCCTTCAGAATTTTAGAGACTGGAAAATAAACGGAAAAGATCTAATTTATCATCTAGCTACTCCCGTGGGAAAGTTAGAGCCTTTCATTGGTCAGCTTTCAGAATGGTTCGATAGTCATTATAAACCTTCAAGGGCAGTTTTGACCATCTTACTCGGTGTTCAAGTAGAACCACAAAAAATAACGGGATTATTACTGTTTATTAAAGATTATGAAATATATAAAAGAAAGAGGATTTTCACACTACAATGACGTGCTACCTAATGAGCCCAGGGCAAACATTCGACTAAAAGACTACGTCTTCGGACGCCTCGAAAAACGTAAACAAACGCGCTCTCGCCCAGTCTTCCGACTTCGGGGAACTATTATAAAAACACAAGATACGCGCTCTCTCGTCGCTCGACACCATAACACGTGATTTAAAACTCGGCTAGGCCCTTTGACGTGAGTATAAAAAATGAAGGAATTCGATAAAGCTTCTGTACTGCTTCCTCGTTAGAATCTATGGAGTAGTCTAATTGATTATTTCCTTCCTGATTGATCGTTCTCAGACAATTTCATAGCTCGATCACACAGATTTATCTGTCCGCTCTTAAGTGGCCATAGCCGGGTTCGCGATATCAAATTCGTTTCTATGAGCGAGCATTCCGTTCTCAATTGCGTTCTCACGCGGTCGAAACTGCACCGGAGACCGATCTCCGGACCCGACGCTACGCGACGCGGGCCGAGTTTATCGCTTTGGATTTATGGGCTCGATTTTTAAGTAATCTTCGAGCTCGTTGTTCCCCAGGCACCCATGGGACGTTCTTTTCCGTGGCGCCACGGTAAAGCTCGTTGATTCCGTTCGAGCACTCGAGATAGCGACGCTTTAAAACGGATGTTTATTGTAACCGATGGCCATTAGTTTTACGGCGCAGGTGTTGCCGCTTATCGGCACCAACGAAAGTGGCAAACTGCTCCGGGATGAATATTTCAGGGATATTTACGACAGAACAGCCGGGCGTAATTCGGTGCTCGTTTGCCCGCCGAGTTTCAATTACCATACGATAGCGACTTCACTCTTTTCTCGAGGTCAAACATTTTTTCACAACACCCGTCTCTTACCCGTAAAAATCTACTTCAAACAACTATGTATTGTATTCCATATGTTTATGATATACCCCAAAATGGCATAAGCATGGAGGGGATCAATCCTGTAGATATATGAAATAAAAATATCAGATACAAGCTCGTGCCAGACTTTCATACATGTCGCAAACTGTGCTGCTTGACGATGTAAAACAAAAATTATATACTCACCATTCTTCTATATAATTAGTAAAGTGTATTCTCTATAACATTTTTTCAACAGATCCAGACGTGCAGAATCATGTTATGTGGAATATAAAAAATATGATTGTATCCTACGATTCTTCCTCTTTAAAATTCCTCATAAAAATATAAAAATATGGTCGAATTCTACGATTCTTCCTCTTTAAAATTCCTCATAAAAATATAAAAATATGGTCGAATTCTACGATTCTTCCTGTTTAAAATTCCGTTTTTAAGGTAACCAAAGGGTAACCTAAACCAGCCGCTGGATCCCGGGGCCCATATACATCTATGGTAGTGGTGACAACGTACATATATGATTTAGAACCACCATGTACAAAGACCGGTTCATTAGGTGTATCAACGTTGAAGAAAATCCCGTCAGACCGGACGTGCTAGTAACGGCTCGATATTACTCAATACACGTTGCTTCCCTCCCAAAGTTTCTCACTGGGTGTCGATCGACCATGTTAATTGTCCCGAAGCCCGGTCATGATCGATAATCGTCTCGTGACGCATTGTTTATCACTGACGATCGAGCCCGGTGTTTGCAGCGCGAGATAGCCACGTCCGAGAGGAGCAAACGCGCTTTGCCACGCCGTTGAGACGGCGTTGATTCATGACTCGCCCCGTCCCGGAAGGTATTAATTAATGATCGCCCTCTTCTACGTACACACGGAGCCGGCAGCTCGCGAGTCTTCTTCAGGTCGCGGTGAAAGGTTATCCCGGAGGTATTTAAAGGCGCGCGTCGGCCAACGATTGCACGCCCGTTCTCCTCCCTTCCGTTTCTTTCTTCGATTGTCGTGTGATCTACTCGCGAGAACCGGTTGCTGTACTATGAACGGTATGGGACGACAGTGTGGACTCGACTGCATTTAGCCGGTAGTCGGAACCTGCTGAAAGGACACAGACACGCTCCGTGACAATACCAGAAGATACTGGGTGGTCGATTTGTCTTCGCGTCGATATCGGAGAAAACTACAATTTTGAAGAAGGAATACATATTTCAAGTAAGTTCGGTATATGCGTTTAAATATAAGGTAATTATATAGAAAAGGTCTGCGTACTCCGTTTTTGATGAAATTTTAATATGTTATGCAGCAACACATTCTGAACAACTTTTTCTTTTTCCAATATAGGGGGGTCGCTTTTAGTTTTTGAAATATTTGCAAAAAATTATCGCGAATACTGTATTGAATTTTTCGTATTCCTGCACGCTCCGCGGCGACGCAAGCCTGTCCCGGTGTGGTGTTTGTTTATATTTTGACGCTGTAGAGATGAGAGAAAAAACAGGAAGACGGAAAAAGCCGACCTGACTTTTAATACTTATGTAAATTATACGTAAATACTTATGTAAAAAGGGCTTCTGTCCGTCTATAATAAATAATAATAAATAAATAATATATATTTCATATAAAATGTGCTGAACCCTGATATTCGGTAATTTCGTGAAGCACTCGAGTAAAGATTGTTGCGTTTGGAACGCACTATTATTACATTATATTCTTCCCAACTAGAAAATCAAGGATTAGGTAGGGCGCAGCAGTGTTTCGGGATTATGGAACAGAGGATGAGATATTCCGCGGGCAGGACGCAGTGTTTAGCTCCCGCGCGCTATAATCCTATTCAATTAAGGATCCACGAGGCAGTTTCCGTTGCGCATCTATCACGATTGCCTAATTGCCGGCGCGTTTACCGTCGATCTCTTAATTAATGCGCGTCTTACAAGGATCCCGGGGCCGGGCCCGGCGCGCTCGACAAAGAAGAGATCGCCGGGATCGATCTATCGATCGGCGGCATTCACCGCGCGCAACCGGCGAACCGCACCGCGGTGCGGACCCGTTCGTTAACTAGTATAATTGAGCGGTGCGCGTGCACGCACGTGCGTCTCGGTCGAACAATGTGGTATTCCGCCGCGGAATTGAACGTGTCCGTGCGATCCGATTGGCGGCAGAGCTTCGCGAGGAAAGTGAAAAAGGGGAATTGAACGAGCCGGCCTGATACGGGACACAAAGGCACCGGGGGTTGGGTTCCGTGTTTCCGGAAATGGAAACAGTGGGCTCCTTTCAGGAAAAAGAACCTGATAAATTTGTGTGGAAGAGAGCCGATTCGCTGGGAGCTCGATATTAGATAGAAAAATACCGTACTTTGTCAATAACTTGTCCCTTGATGATTGATTCGTTCCCGCTGTAAAACAAGATGAATCTTTTGTCGGGATAGAGACGCGAGGCAGAGTTGGGCAATAATGTAATCAACGATTGACGAATTAATTTCTACTTCTAATCGTTAATCGTAATTAACGAATGAAACTCTCATTTTTTTCCTCAGAGACTAATAAATTAAACTTCCGTCTTGTAGGTAAAAATCGAGGATAATTCTTTTCGGATTTCAGATCGCCTCTCGAATATTCGTAGGATTTTATATTTGACGGCGAGCGCGCGTTTCCGGGACGGCGCGAGCCCGGGCGGAATTAAATCTCGAGCTGACTTCGGGATTTTAAAAAGTCAAGAACCGTCAGCGACGAAGAGTTTGTTTTCGAATAGCAGAGAGGCAGGGCTCGTGCTCTCTCGTGCTCGAACTTTTTGCCACGCGAAGAATGCGGCGCGTCACGGTGAAGTTGAACGGTCGACCCTTATGCATTTTATGGAAATAAAGATTCTATTCTTAACGAGGTCCGCCGGAAGCCGGGCGTGTGCGACTGAATATTTCATCGTTCCTCGGGCGTACTGCGTGACTGTTTAAAAGTTCGTAAGAAAAACGGAATACCGTGCCGCTGGGATACGAACTATAACCATGGGGATGAAACGGCGCGCGGCGGCGGCGTCCCTTGAATATCACGCGGAACGCGAGCTCCCTCGTCGCTCTCTTTCGAAACTACGTTGTACACAACCACAGAAAAAATTCTATTCCCTGTTTCCCTCACCCTCTCAGCTGATCAGCCTTCAAAAGAAATCCCACGGGATCAGGGATCCTTTTCGTTTGCCACGAGCGGAATCTTGCCTTCTGCAAACTTTGTTTTAGAGCGCAAGTACACTGTCCTTTTTGGGTGCCTTTATTCAGAGAGATTCATAGTGGATCCAAAAAAATTCTGAAAGCTCGATCATTTGACTCATAGCTCGTATATAAGTCAATTTCATTCTCTTTCGAATCACAGGCTAAAATATACATTTTTATGGACGAACTGGCGCAGACTGGAATTAAACATAGATTTGTTGACAATATTAAAAATTCCATTAAGCTCGATATAAAATACAAGTGAAGCTTTCGTTGTAGAGCGAAATAAAAGTTTAACGAGCGAAAATTACACGTGCGACAACGATGCCTAGATTTGTACACTGTATTAAAAATTCTATTATGTTGGCTTATCAAATGAATATTTCGTGACCCTTTCTTAACATATTTGCTAGACAACAACAAAATCTTTCCTTCCATTTATCTGGTAAATACGTCATAAATTGGGTATAAAAATAAAATAAATTTAATAGGCTTGTATCATAATTATATACGTAATTTGTTCACTTACCGCGAGAAAATTATTTTATTTTCCTGTTCATTATATTTGATCAGACTACAGACTTTTATATGTTAATACATCGAAGCAGAAATACGTGTTCAGCTTTGTCAGAATTTTCATTTTGCTGGACAGTGGTGTTGGCACAATTTTCCATAAACGTGTATCGGTGCGCGCGCGACCTAGTAATGAATATTAGTGCAGTACAGAAGATTAGTGTCACAGAGATGAGCATAAAGGTGTGTACTCTATGGCCGTCAGCCTGCGAAATCCATTGAAGTTTCTGGCGATGTCGGTCGGCCGGTATCGGAAAGACGGATAGCGTGAATGAACCTTTAATCGAACCTAACGGCGATTACGCAATTACAACGGAGGCGGAAACGCGGGTTCGCCAAAATTTACACGAGATGGTAATTGGGTTGGACAGAACGGCGAATTAATCCGACGGTATTAGGCCGAGAATCGACGAGCGCAGCCACGTGAATCGTAGATTAATTCACGCGTCTATCAAACAAGCAACAACGCGCAGGCTTACGATTAATAATCAGAACGGAGGCTGATCCGTGGATCACGATTAATAATCGCTAGGATAGTATGAGCGCGCACGCGTTTCACTCGAAAGAACAGATATCAAAGGCAGTTGGCCGACGCCGATCGATCGGCTCTTCAATTAGAACGATCCATCGAAAACTGATAACCGTTCCCGACGATAGAACGTCGAATCCGCGTAATAACAACCAGGGTTATATAATATCGTTGTTATTACCCCCGGTAAAAAGAAAAGAGGGAACGCGAGAGATAGGCGAATCGTTGCGGTCGTTAGCGATGTGCCCGATAGTGGGACTAATACCAATGGGAACAGTAATAATCCAATGAAATTGATTATTGAATACCGATGCCCCTTACCCCCTCGCGCTATTACTATTAATGCTCGAGGCTCGCGAGTGCGGCCACGGCATGGCCGAGTTATAGGTATTAGCGGGTATTAGAGTCCGCGGCTGAAATGATAATTTAAAATTGATGATTAATTTGCCGCCATAGTTTGCCTGGAAATTAGGATTCAGTGAGAACTGGTGCCGCGATACCTGGTTACTTGGATTAACCGCTTTCGGAATTATTGTCTCGAACGCTGATATGTAGTTTGATTTCCGCATCGGCGATTTCGGATCTGCAAAGGGCACACTGTTACTGCAAATAATATTGTTTATTCCATTATCCCAGTCACGAGGGATTCCAGTCTATTTATTACGGAAAGATTTACTCAACCCTAATACATTTCTCAGCATGAAACTTCACTCATCTACTATGTTTGCATACTATAAATTGATTGGTCTCTCTTTATCTATATTCTGAGATGTGTTTCTCTAAAATGTAACATCATGAATGAAACATGAACTAGGTTAACTTTTTATTAACTTCCCGATTTATAGAGCAGTTACAGTAGTAACAACGCGATCAGAATGATGAATGATGCAATCGATGTGCCCCGCTGTAACTTGGAGCTGATTAGATTTTGGTCTAATTTGGTTCAGTAGTTTTTTTTCGAAGTAAGTTGATTCAACAATGCAATTTAGGCGAGAGGACGTAAATTTTCCACCGAATACTGCAACTAACGAATTGAGAAGTTCTTTGTGTGGCTCTTGGAGAGACACGCACAAAATAAAAAACATCCTAAACAAACTCCTAGTTTAATTCGTAATTAAATTCTTCGAGTATTTTCACTGTTTCGAATTTTAGCTACTCATTTTTGCCGTAAACGCATAAAATCCGCTGTCTAATCGTTACATATTCATGTTGAGACGGTAGCAAAGAAACGCCGATAACAAATCATTTCAACCCATCTTGCACGGATCTGAAACGCGACGGTAATCGACTCCGCTATTCTAGTATCTGATATCTCGGAGACGTTAAAGGGCGGACGATTACGGTCCGCCATTTTTTATTAAACCGAAATGGGATCGAGGACCGAAGAATAAAGAATTGAATGCATCGCGGCTGTCCAATCCCCGGATTTCGCTAGACCACAATGTCCTCTTAGGTTTCCATCGAGCATCGATTTTCTTATTCCCTGTCGTCGACGCCGATATTCTGGGTCTTCTTTCCCCTTTCCCCTTTCCCCTTTTCCCTTTCAGCCGGGACCGTCTCTCTCTCTTTCTTTTTCATTCTTCCCCCAGAAGAACGTCTTTCATTCACTCTGGCCACGGTGGTCACCGGATCAATCAATATCAATGCCGACGACCCTGTGTAATCGAGTATTGCGAACTTTTTATTGATATTAATTGCATCGCTGACGCCATCAATTTATACAGATCTAGCTTGACGCTACCGATGCGACAGTTTATCCGTAGTTGGATTGGCTGCACTATGACTTCACTCTTGAAACTGATGTAATTAGAGATGACGTCGTTGGAGATGATTTGTTGGTTTACGATCGAATATACAAAGGTAAAACATCTCTTCGTGCATTCTGTTTATATTATTCCGAATCCACATAATTTATCGAGAGACATTTTTACATCCCCTGAAAAATTTGATAATCCACATTGTTTTCTACAAGGACTTTTCAATTTCTACTTTTCCTAGCACAGCAGGAATTTTAAAGGAGTTCTGCAGCGAAATGAAGCCACACAAAGGCTGTATGTGGCATACGTTAAGAACAAGTGTTTCATCACCTAATCCATATAAATGATCCAGGGAGAATTTTTCATCCTCAGAGAAATTTGATATTCTACATGTTATTTTCTACGAGGACTCTTAAAACAATTTTGCTGCAAAAAGAAGCTGTAGAAGGATGTTCGCAGCAGAGTACACGTTAAGAATAAATGTCCCATCACCTAATCCACATAATTGATCAAGAGACGGTTTTACATCGTCTGAAAAATTTAACATTTTACATGTTATTTTCTACGAGGACTCTTAAAACAATTCTGCAGGAAAAATAAGCTGCAAAAGGATATAAGCAGAGCACACGTGAAGAGCAAGTGTTCCATCACAAGGTAGACTAACCAGGGAAACAGTGATCCAATCAGCGAGCGTAACGAGTTATTTGCCGAAGCGAGGCAGCAGCAGCGTAGCAAATTACCGGACTTCGGTGTAAAGTTTAACTGTCAAGCGGATGGTTCTACGGAAATATTCGCCATCGAATAACGCTCTAATTCGCATACGCGAACGTTTCGTATCTGCTTGGCCAGTCTCTCGCGTTACAGCCCCTATTGTGAGCTTTATCACCCTCATCCCCGGTCTCTCGCCTGGCAATTCCATGGCGAAGTGTAAATAACTAAATACCAGCTGTCTTTGCTGCCGAAGGTATTCGGTTAATTCCATTCGAGCGAAATACCAACCGCGGTGAAACGAGTTGTACGTCGCGTCGACAATATGGCAGCCATCGTTGTCAATAGCGGGACCCACGGTGGAATGGTGGAACCGGTCGCGCAATTTTGCGAAAACGTCGTGGGAAATCGCGGCACGGAACCCATCCTGCCGTTACAACGACGCAGTTGTGTATCGCTCGTGAAGATTGTGTACCTACGGAGCCGGAAGAAAAAGCAGTATCGACGTCGAAGGCCGATGGGCGTGGCCCCACGGCGCAACAATTTCGGCAGACGCTAATCGGATCGGGACGGGGGAGTTTCAATTTACTCCGTGGGCCCGGTGAGGAACGACCCTTTAAGTGGGATCACCGTACGTTGAAGGGCGCGGCCGATTATTGTACGTTCCTAGAACACGTGCGTAAGGACGAGTGGCGCGGGTTAAGGGCGCCCTCTAATGGCTTAAGCTCCGAGATTCCCAGTTAATTAATTGGTATTAACGTGACGACGCGAAGGGGAACCATGTTGCGTCGCGGATGCTTTTTTTCGCCCGAAGTCCATCACTATTCTCAGACAAAGGTACACCCTAAACCAAATTATTATGTACCTGCAGGAAATGTTAAACGTATCTGTTGCTGAATGACGATGTTCGACGTGTTCGGGATGGAAACTTGCGTAAAGGTGTGATCTCCTTTACGCGTCCGACTCCAGCGTTTTGCGTCCTATACTCCATTCGTCGTACCTCTTTTCTGTGCCTCTGGACGCACAGGTTTGCGTTGCTATGATGCGATTTGTTGTGTCTTTCCTTGCTTTTCATTTGCGAAGAAAAGGGAAAGAGCATCGCCGAAACTCAAACACGTACATCTATCGATTTACGACATGTGTTGATGAGAAATTCGTGTCGGTAATTTCCATGGAACCCGTTTTGAATTTCATATACTCAATTTTTCGATAAATGCAGAAAGATCCAAAATCTAATTAGAATTCATGTTATAACTGATTTCAACCTAAATATACGGAAAGAAATGATTAGTTGCACAAGCAAAAACGCAACATGGGCCGGCAGAGAAAACAATCAATTTGCGCATTAACCAGGGCGAAAGCGGATTTTGTGGCGAATCGAACTGTCCCGTATAATCTTCGTCCGGAGAGAGGAGAGAACGCAGCCAAGCAGGTTAAATATGAAATTATGGATACGCGAGCCAGCGAGCCTGATAGAATTAATTGAATCCGGCGCGGCGGCATCGTGCCGGGCGCCGGTAATTTTCGAATTCATGAAAGAACAGGAAATCAATTTATTCGGGCTGTTCGAGCGATGACGAACGCGTCACCGGTAATCGCTTCTCTAAAAGTGCGTACCGATGCTCACCACCGGGCACCGCGAGAATCGAGTTAATGCTGGGATCGGGGCCAGCATCGCTTTAACTTCGTTCCCGTTGATCGTCGATCGAATTATTTATACGATCGAAGGCAAGCTTCACCGATTGCGCAACCAAACTGATTGGTTGATGTTTGGTATCTGCACCATTCGTGACTTTTCACGCGTTTCACCTGGGCTTATCGGAAGAGCTCATCACTTTATAGACCGTTTACGCACTCTGACTTCCTTTTCACGCTTTTATTCGGCAAATAGGCTTGCGCGCAATTACGGGCTACCCTTTGGCGAATATATAACATACTTGCTTCCATTTATTTCTACACTGAGTTTCTGGTTGTTGCGTTCAATTATATTCTGCTATATTATTTTTGTTTTCTTCATTTTAGCTATCTATTCGAAGTATTTAATTCAGACTTTGGGTAATCGTTAGAGGCACGAAATCTCGATTACGCTAATATTACCCCGTGCCTGAAGAATGAGATCGATTCTCGGGAGGGTTACGAATTTTCCAGAAGTCCGAAAGCGGAAGCGGGTCAGGGAAAAAATCTCGAAAAGTTCGCGATGCTTCGAATTAAAGAACTGCTGGATCGACAGACGTTATCCATCCGGAAAATATATAATGCTTATTCGGTTTCCCCGCGAGATCCTCTTTTGATTGCTCGACCTATAGCCTGTAATTCGGTGGGCGTTAGGAACTTCTTTGTTCTCCGTACCGAGGAGTTTCCGTCTCGCCTCATCCACCTACCGTGTACCTATCTTTCCATCTATCTATTTGTCTATTTGTCTTTTCTCTTATGTTCCCCGAACGCTATTGTTAGCTTCTTAACGTAATGACTATAATGCACAGCCAATGGCCGCCGCGGCGTTCAGTTTCCCGGACATCCCTCGGGATCCTGACCCAGGATAAATGAGCTTTACTTATCTACCCTGGCGATTTATACTTATCTCTCTAATTGCGTTCTTAATGCGCAGTTCCTATCACAATGTACACTGTACATTCTAACGGTGAGCCGTATTGTGCTCCGCTATAGAGCGAAACGGTACGCGAAAACATGGAGTTTTTGACTCTCTCGAAATCGAATCGATCATCGCCACTAATCAAAACAGGTACATTTTTCTTGTAATTCGTATCTCGAACTTGCTCGTTCGATGTAAACAAGGAATTGAGCGCAGAGAAATTAATCGTCTTTATCACCACGCTTATATTAGCTTGCCGAGTGTCGTTGTTGTTGTATGCGTTACATCTTAAAATCGAATTTTAAACCACTTCCCGATGAGCTAGAGACTTGAAATTTTCATCATAACTCAGAACTGGATGACAATGCAATATTCGATAATTTTTTTTAAAAAGACTGTGCGTTTATTAGGGGTAGAAATTAATTCGTGGCTTCGTCTTGATGTATTTGATATCGATTTACAAACAACCAAAATATACTCAAGTCAGAGAGTTTATCCCTTTTACAGGTGATTAATGATCCCAGCAGAAGATTTGGATACAAAACAAAGTAACAAATAATAATAGTGACGGCCACGAATTAATTTGTACACCTAATAAAAACGACTTTGTCGTTTTCCAGCATCCAAACACGGGATGAACGAATGTGATGTGATGATGCTTGAGCTAAAAGGAAAATGAAAGTACAGTTTATCAGACAATACAAGAGAGAATAGACAGATCCGCAGAGAAAAAATGCTTGTTCGAACGACATGTAATGAACCCGTAGCCAATAACAGTACGTTTTGATGGGAACGCTCCATAACATTCGCAATTCTACAATTGTAGATTTCGCATTTAACAACCTAGTAACTCGTCCCTAAAGATCTCGGGCGCCGGCGTATCCTACGGTTGTAGCAGTCTCCATAGGGACGGGATGAGAAAACTAAACCGTGGAGAAAGAAGGGGAAAAAATGTACGCGAAGAGAGGACCGCATTCCGGCGAGTTGGAATCTGAACGTTATAAACGAGATTCCGCGTTGTTATTTCGTTAATGCGCAATAACAGGATGGAATAATTCGTCTGCGCACGACGGGCATGCGGGCCCGCCCGGACAATTGGATTATCCTGTTTCGATCATCTGAAAATTCCAATTAACAGTAATGATCTTATCGTGTGTTAGCCCGCGACGATCGATATAGATCCGGATGAAAGTGGCCGAGGAGCGAAAGGTCGGCCGACTCGGTAATCCTTTCGACGTTCGCCGCACTGTAACGCCATAATGCGGCCAAATTAATTAATCGACCAACGAGAAAACCTGTCGTTATCTTGAACCACGGCTGCTTCTGTCCCCCTCCAGCTAACCCCTCCAAACCCCCTTTGTCTCTCTGGACCGATCGAACTCATTCGACTCCGTTAACTTCCGATCGCGATCACCGCTTTATTATTAATTTACCCGCTTCGGGATCATTCGATCGACCGGCTGCCGTTTTATTATCTCCCTTTACCTCTCTTCCTCGTTTTTCCCTCCGCAGCTAGCCGCGAGATCCGGCAACCGTGGGTGGACCTCGAAGGAGAACGAATTTAATGCCAGCCCGCTGATGAACACTCTCGGCGAACGTTTCCCGGGGATCGTGAACGAGAAATCGTGAACCGTGCACAGAGAGCCTGGTAATTAAGTTGGATCGGGGGTGGGGACCGGCCCCGGGGAACAGAAAGAGTGAATCGGCCGCTTCGGTCTGTCTGAATTCCAATGATTTTTCTGTTATCGCCGGATCAGAGGGTAGGGGATCATTTTTCTCGGTGAATTGAATCAGATAGTCGATCATATTTTTGCGCTCGGTTTTCTCTCCTTCTCTCCACCTCGGTTCTCTCTCCCGCTCAGCTCCTTTTTTGTTTTTCGCGTATCGTGATAAAATAAACTCTATCGGTACCATACGCCTACGCACAGTCTATTGGTAAATCGATTTCTATGCAGATATAGTTTACGCAAACATTTATCCGGTTGCAAGTAATCGTGGAAATTGTTTAATCATTTCCGCGAGTTTTTTCTCGGGAATATTTCAATTTCCCCGTGATAACCTGTCTGTGATCTATCGGCGAATGGGAAGAAAATGATTTTGTTCGACGAACAATTTCTTATTCGAAAGATTATTGCTTCTATAAATACTTGCTCTTCAGGTATTCCAGGCCAATTAGTTATTCTTTACAGGTTTAGATAAATTATTTAATTATAATTACAATGATTTATGCAATGTTTAATAAAAACGCGTCTTTCTAAATTATCATTTAAATTCTCCCCATTTATCTTTTAATTAAGGACCGAAACGAAAAGGGAGAACGAAATATAAACTGTTTCAATATTAAAAAGCAAAAGTGAAGTATGCAATGAAAATTTATCTATCCAATCATTTTAACTTTACTCAGTTGTAACAGTACTTGTCCTTCCCTTTTGACTGCGAGCATAATTCGACCCATCGAAAATCTGCCCTCAAGTTTCTAGTAGCCTCTCGGTATCGAGTTACAAACTTTTGGCTGATCGAGTTCCGGTACGAAAAAAACCCGAAGACGTGAAACGGAAGACAAAGAATCGCGGTGGCCGACTTGTAAACTAACAAAGGCCATAACGTTCGTGATCTGACGGATCGTAAAATGGCGAGGAGCGCCGTTCGCCTATCGATCTTCGGGCGCAAGGAGCGTGGCTTCTTCCTGGTGGCAGTCGTTTCATCTTGCGGTAGCTTGGTTCCCGAACGTCTATTAACTGACTCTTCCGTGTCGATGAAAGGAGATCGTGTCTGGGCCACGTTGTAAATCGGTGTATCGGTGTCGCGATCGTTATCGACGTTGTTTCCCCGGATTCTATTATGGCTGACGCAACGGAGCAATTGTTTGTTACGCCGGACACGTCGAAATCGCTGCGGTTTATTTCACTCTGCTCCTCTCATGGAGTATCTGTCGTTCAATCGGAGGACTTTTTAGCTGGAAGATGGAGATTGCACGTTGGACGATCGTCCCCGATAAGAACCTTGGGCATACCGTGCTAGTATTCAGATCGGTATCGATACCGAATTATTGGGTATCGTAATATTATGGTTCACGTCCCGGCAAAGTCCTTCGGCTCCTTCGATCATCGGAATATCATTATTATTTCCAATTACTACGCAGACGATTTTACTACAGATTCATGGACAATCTACTACAGGCTCGTGCCGGTGCTATCGTGATTGTAGAAATTATCTAGCCTTGTTGCAATTAGTGCGATTGCTTTTCGTACGTGTGCTGCTAAATGTTACGTTTTTCTAAGCAGCATGAAACATCGGTGTATCGTGCAGTCAGTATCGTAACACGGTTTCATCGCAGCGAATGTGTATTTTATTATTCTCTCTTCTCCATTCTGTGCGTAATTTCTAAGCACTATTCTTATCGATATGCTAGCGTATTCGAGTATTATTAAAAAATCTATTTCGCATACACTTCAATAAGCACAGCTTTCTAGATTTCTGAAGTTACTGCAATTTTCTTTTATTTGTTCGCTGCCAAGTGGCAATTCTTCGTATTTAATGACCAAGGAAGACTACAAATAATTATAAAATAATTCTACAAATACCGATGAACATCTTGAAACCGAGTGAAAAGAAAGAGAACGAAATAGTGCAGCTATATTATTGTAACATTTGTCGGCCGAAACCTGCAGTATTGACTTGTCGGAGATATTGGCAGGAGTGTACAGCTTGTGTCAATAACAACTTGTATAGAGTCAATACGCGAAATACTGCAATATGGAGGCTAGTACACGTAGGCGTAAAATAACGACGTGCTACACGAATCGTTGCACAGAATCATGAATTTATTTATTCCTTTTTCTAATCTCGTATATGTCCTAAAAAAAAGATAAATTTTATTTACATAATTATTTTCTGTTTTTTAGTATTGTGTATGTGAAATTATTCAATCGATTCTTAACAATTTAACATTTACCAGGTTATGATATTAGAACAAAGACATATACTAAATTTCAAACAGTATTGCAACCGCGACATATCGAAAACAATGAATAACGGTATATATTTAATTATTATTTCTCCGAAACGGATAGACTTTTTAAAAAGAAAATTTTTTGAATATCGCATTGTCATCCAGTTCTAAGCTATGTTTCGAATTTCAAGTCTCTAGCTCATCTCGGGAAGTTAGTTAAAAATCAATTGCAAAATTTGTCACCGAACAGTCAGACAAGAAACCGAGCTAATAAAAACGTGGTAATAATGAATCATGCTGTAAGAGGTTTAGTAAAAGAACATCAACATATGCTGTGACATTTTCAGTCTGCAGTTGGTTTCAAAAGATTGTCCTGCATGCGACTGCTCTTAATTTCAGCGTTAGGCGGTTTCAATCTCTCGATTTCGCTGTAGAGAGTCGGTTTTGGCCAGTGTGCTATACAATCGGTCTTGGTCGCGTTCCGAGCGTCTCAGTCTCAGTTGAAAATGCCGTTCTACAAGCCGGGTAAAATCGGCGTCGGTCAAGCGACGATGCCTGAAATCCGTGGCTTTCTTCCCGACAGGGAGGGCGCACGCGCGTTTCATCTTGCAGTAGCCCGATTCTCGGTCGACCATTAGCCCGGTGCTGGTGGATCGAGTCTCTCGATCGACTCGTTGGAATAAGAGGAGAGCACATCGGGCCGGTATAAGCGACTGAACCGAAAGGAACGGCACGGCGGCGGGGTGGTTTAGACGAGGGGCTGCGAGGGGAGGCCCGAAAGGGAAGAGGAGGTTCGAAGAGGAAAGCCCGAGGATATCGGGTACCCCGAATGCCCTGGGAATAACGAGAGATTGGGAGGACGACGAGGAAATTTCATCGCTCGGTCGGTCGATGTTGTATGGCTGAGGAGAGACGCGGAGAGTCGGTGGAGAGGAGGTTTGGCTGGGTCGGAGAGAGAAGACGAGATTTATCGGATTTTCGAAATACCCGAGCACTCAGCGTGTCGAACCAGACGCCTGTATTTCTCTCTCTCTCTCTCTCTCTCTCTGTTTCTCTCCTCTCCTTTCTTATTTTCGATCTTCCGTTCCTTTTTCCGGTTTCCGATTGCCACCCACAACCTTCGTCCCACTTCTTCTTCTTCAGGCTCGATAGGCTTTCTCGTTTCACCATCACGGAGTTCGATCTTCATCCGCTAATACGATCGTGTTCGATGCCACGAAAGAGGGATGAGAAAGAAGAAGTGGGGGGCGGGGAGAAGGGATGAAGAATCGCGGGAATCACGTCTACGGCGACTCCGGGAGCCGGAAGTAGTGGGATTTTGAGCGGCCGATTGAAAACGCGAATCGGTCCACTCTCTTTCAGCTCCGGGAGAGCTGTTTGCTCCCCGGGGAAAGCTCATCTCTAGGCTTTCCTCTCCAACCCTTTCCGCGCCGCATTGTCTTTCTTTCCATCTTTTGTCGCAATTCGCCGTCTCTTCGAGCCATCTTTTTCGCCGGCGCCATTGTCTACCGCTGTTGCCACCATTCCCTTCCATTCGCTGGGAAACTCGGGGAAACGAGGCGAAGAGATGCGGATCGGAAATCGACGACGGTCGAAACGATCGCCCGAGAAACGGCCTGAACGCTTCAGACCGGATTAAGGGGATCTGTTACGTCTCGCGTGAACGTCCCGAATTCAGTTTTCGTTTTCGTCGAAACAGTCGGCGCGGTGACTCCCTTCTCGATGCTGATGTTTCGCCATTGTGTTTTTTTCCGGTCCATCGAACCATTCTATCTATGCCACTCGACTATTCTTCGCCGTGCACTGGGTCAGAGAGCTTGTCTCACTGCATACATGCAGAATCGTAATGTTTCATCCAGAGATCGAAGTAACCAGATATTTCTTTGTTTTGAAAAATATTCTGAATTTATACGCTTCGTTTAGGATAATATATATGTACATATTTCTACGGAATTTTCCTGGATTGGAATTCCACCTGCGAGAAGCTTTTTAACCCTCATACGTTCCTCAGGGTGAAAATTCATGCATTTACTATTTTTACATATTATCAAATGATTGGTCCCTCTTTATCTATATTGTCAGACGTACTTCTCTAAAATGTGACGTGATGAAAATGAAGCAAAATGTATTAGTTTTGTTGAATCGCGTGTTATGGTGTCAAGCGACAAACGCGTATCTTGTGTTTCTATATTGGTTCCCCGAAGTCGAAAGACTGGACGAGAGCGCGTTTGTTTACGGTTTTTGGCTGCCGGTGGCTCCGAGGAAGCGTGTGTGTGTGTGAAGACGCAGTCTGTAGTCGATTGTTAGCCCTGGGCTCATTAGTACGTCATTGTATTGTGAAAATCCTCTTTCTTTAATAAACAGTAATAATCCCGTTATTTTTTGTGGTTCTACTTGAACGAGTTTAAAGTGTGAAGTAAAAATAGGTAAGAAAGTATCATAGAATTTTTTATGCAACTATTTCAGAGGAGCGTATGAGAGTTAAAAAGTGTTCCAATAGAACAGACGTTTAAGAATCCGCAAAAAGCAACGTTTGACACAATACATTTTCTGCAAATTTTCGAGAACCCGTCCGGCGTGACCGCAACTATTATCAGCAAGTATAATATCCAGTTCACCGCGAAAATCTGGAAGATTGATTATCAGATTGTCTCCGGCCAATATCTTTTATTCCCCTCGTCGAATGACACACAATTAATCTAGATCAGTTTTCACAGCTGGTATCCGTCCATAAAACAAACCATAAAGGGAAAGTCGAGTTTACCATTGGCGATATTGCAAAAATAAATGCGGGAATAGGTCGAAATGAAAAAGAGAAAGGTGGAGCCTGGAGGGAGAGAGAAGGAGTGAGAGAGAGCGCAGATGGATGTTCGCATCTGAGCGCTCGACGAACATTCTCGTCTCGTTCATAATTTCTACGGGAAACCCACTGGGACCCGGCATGCAGGAATTCACGAGTCCAAGCAGGATTAACGCGAGCAATAGAAAGAGACAGAGTGGCAGATCCGGACGAGGTGGGGGAGAGAAAGAGAGAATAGGCTGATATTGCTACTGGAATATTTGTAGAAGCTCTTACAACGCGAAGCACTTTGCCTCAAAAGCGAATAACGTAATTTGCGAGGAGGAGACCGACCTACGCCGGGAAAATTTCTGTCATCGGGCAGAATTTTCCGGGAGCGAATACAATCTTTCGGAGATAGAGTTTCCGCGGCGAGAGAAAACGAATCTCCCGGCTCGGAAAGGAAACGCGGTCTCTCGTCCCCTTTTCCTTCTCATTGAAAGAAACGGGAAACCATTTACTGAAATCGTCCACCGAGAGATCACGGCTTTTCTCGCCAGCCGATCCCGCGCGATTCACCGATCCTAATAACGCAATTTTAACGGGCCACCTCGGGTCGCAGTGCTTTCGAAGGTTACTTGATCCTTTCGAGCTCGAAATTTTGTCAGCTGCGATCATCCAGCTTGCTTCTCGAAGTAATTTTTTCCTTTGCGAGACGCAGACGGACTCGAATTGTTATCTGTGCTCGAATAATCCGCAGGTTTATGAACTCTCTCTCTCTCTCTCTTTAACGATCAACGCTGCTAAATAAAATGTATCCTCGGTGGTCGGAATCCGACACTGAAATTCTCTCGTATGCGATTTATCATTTTTCTGCAGACGGAGATCGGTTCGGTGCGTGGAATTTCTTCCGGGTCGCGCGAGAATCCGGAAACGAGCGATCGACGCTTGAAAGTGTCGCACTTGGACACATCTGCCGCGTTCTTAAATTCTCCGACCTCCGATCCCCGACAAGCTCCGATTTGAAATAACATCGTGTAACACGTGGCGCGTAAATCTCCCTTGCTACGTGGATGAACGTTTATGAACAAAATCCTTTTCGTTTAATCGGACACCTTGCAGACACTTCCCTTTTTTACTGCCGGCTTCCCAAGGGCGACTGGGGATGGCGATTGCCCATCTATCTAGTTTATCGAAGAATTATACTTTAATTCGATGAATGATATTATTTCATTTATAAATTAGAAATTAGGTGAATTTTCACCCTGCGAAAGCGACTTTCTATCTTGATCATTTTCAAGATATTATTTTTGCTATTTTGTCGGTGCGTTCGTGGAAAACAGTTTCTCTTTACACTGCATCCTCTATTTGTACATTTCATAATTAATAACAGATACTGAATTCTACGTATACAGCTTCACGTTTTTCTTATTCTCGTATCGGATCGTTCGTCGAAAAAATCATCGGATTAGTATTCGAGAAAGTATCATAAAGTTTTGTGGAATGTTGTGCAATTAGAAATGTTTCCTGCGTTAGTGCAATTACTACATGTGGTTACACGTTGCTTGATTATCCTATCGATTTCTGCTTTAACATCAAACAGTGAAACAAAAATTTCACTTCTGTCCTAAAGTTTTCGGTAATTTCACTGTGAAACAGCATAGGTAGCTGTGATACGTGCGAAAAAGAACACATAAAAACAGATACAATTCTATGGAGATGTTCGTCTTACGTACGCCGCGAGAGCATAAAAATCCGCGACAAGAAGCTCCGAGAAGTTGAGCAACAAAACCTTCCGAGAATGAAATATCAATTCGCGATTCCTTTTTCCTCCATCCGAGTGGCGGCGAAAGAAACCTCATCCCGCGGCAGCTGGTTCACGACCATGATCGCCGGTGTATTTTTCGAAGGAAGGTTACGAGGATCTTCCACGGCGACGAAGTTTTCTTGTTGCCAAGGTGCACCGAAACTATCGCCGGAAGTTAAGCCCCCGACGATATTCCGCGTTGCAATTCCTGCGGCGACGAGCAAGTTAAAGCACACGTAGCGCGCGGGTTCTTGCTTCCGTTGCGTTGCTTTGCGTTTTCACCGTGTCGGGTTGGGTCGGGTCGGGTCGCGTCGGGTCGGTTACCGGTAACCCGGTGACACCGGGGAAATCCTATGTGGCAGGCTCCCGCTGAAGCATAAAACCTCCCCACGGCTTCTTGCGAGCCACTTGAAAGTGTCAGGCAATCGTTCCCGCGGATTTCCTTCGCGGTCTCGCTCGCTCTTTTTACCCGCGCGACCCGCTTCTCATCGATCTCCACCCTCCTCCACCCACGCGTTTCGTTAACCCCGCGGAAGCCGCGATTGATCTGACAGATATCGGCGAAATCTTTTTGCAAATATTTTCGAACCGACAGAACCCGGAACTTCTCCGCGTCACTTAACTGTAACATCGCGCGTTCCACGAAAACTGCTCGTTCTACACAAAAATCTTTTCAAAGAATAATCGGTTCTGTTATTGTGCAGGACATGTACAATGTTATAAATAGTTTTTCAATGTTTAATGTTGAATGCTGAGTAAAATTATATTAAAGTGTAGGGTCATAAGCTAATAGCTACCGAGGTATTATTCAGTGATTACTAGACTGAGGATATTTATGCATTTGCGAAGAGACTGACTGGTTAGATGAAATATAAAACAGCGAATAAAATAAAATCTCAGACGGAGATTTAAACGAGACAATTTTATTAATTGTATCTGTTATATTTAAAATTAAATATTCAATTGTTTGCTACATTTAAATGCTACAGTTATGATCTTTTCAATATGAGAAATCTATTAAGGGACGAAGCGAATTTTGATTTAACTCTTGCTAGCCAAAATCATTTCAAAATATTTTTATTATATGCATTATATAAAATCGTAACCGAAAAATTGTCGACCTTTGAGGTTCCGCAGCTTTGTAAAATAATTTGGACTCTTGCTGGGCTCATTTGGAAGAGTCTGATTTCTTTCCCTTTCTTCTGTTGAAATTTTACAAATTCTGTTTCCAGGACAGTGCTCTTGCTATTACGTTCTCCAACATGTAAATGAATATATCATGTGGCCAGCTTGTGTTACCACTCTGTTAACGCGTTATAAAATTATCATTAGCGTGCACGCCTTCATGCAAATTCATATTTTTGCGGACTAATTTATAAGGGCATGAGATACGCTGAAATTTATTTCTCCCTGCTGGGGAAACTTTGTAATAGTTACATCTAAAATGGAAACATAATTTCTCTGAAACGAGGTTTTTATTCGGTGCTTTGTATAGTCGGCAATCAGATGAAACTGTTCGCACTGGAGTTCTTCGTCGAAATAATACATCAAAAATAATTCTCCAATATCAAAAATCTGCCAATTTCCTTCGGCTAAAGATATCACGAATCCTCGTCCGAAACAAAGTCAATTGTCCCTCAGCGCGGCGGCGGGCACCGACCTATAAATTCTCAATCTCGGTGGCCGGCCACCGTTCTCTAAACACAATAGAGAATTACTCCCGGGGAAGAAGACTCTGTCCTGAACATCGATTTCCTTCTGGCCTTCGAAAAATCGAATTTCACCGGCGACATTGAGAGAGAAAAGCGTTTTCCATCCCATCGATGAGATTCGCTTTTGTCGGTCGATAGTTCGTGGCGTCGCGTCGCGTCGCGTCGATGTCGTCGGGAAATTTCACGAACGCACTGTGGGTTATATGGCCCGAAAAGTCGGAAAAATATTTTATCATACAGACAAAAAGTCAAAATGACTTTGTAAACGTTAAAATGCATTTTGGGTTGTATAATGTTATAGCTGACGTTCAGACGAATTCAACAATCTACTGTTACATGTTACATCATGTATATTGACCCCATAAATCACAGACATACCTATTTTCACTTTCGAGATTCGTATCGACTAAATAAATCGGACGGTTTATTCGGTCGGGTCGGTCTAGTCGGGTCGGTCGGTCGGTCGGTCGGTCGGTCGGTTCGGGGGTTCGGGTACCCGACTTGGGAATTCGGGTACCCGACTCGGGTTCGGGATTTCCCTTGCAACCACAGAAATAACGTTAAAATAGTTTTCTCTGACTTCTCGGGCGAGATACTAGAGAAATAAAGGGTTGTTGATAAGCGAGGGGTGGAAACAGAGAGCGAGAGTGCATTTTCGAAATTCCTTTTCACCCGTCGAGGTCGCAATTCCGGCGTTCTCTTAAAATCGCGAAAGCCATTTTCCGGCGCGACCCTTGTAATGCGATGTGGTCGCGATTGATTTCGGACAAGCGGATTTACCTCGAAACCGAATTTCATTCGGCGAATATTCGCTTCGGTCCACACTTTTAGAGAGAGAGAGAGAGGAAGAAATCAAGGTGAACAGAGAGAGAGAGAGACGTGTAGCAGTAACATCGTTTCCTTGATGTCCTCCACGCACCCCCTCCACTCACCTATTCTGAAATTCAATTTTATTTCTTGCTCGCATATCGCGCGTCGTCTCGCAGCCGGGGCCGCATTGCGGTTCGGAATTTGCGGAACGCGCTGGGTGGAAACGCCGAGTTTTTCCGGGTTCCACTTTGATTTTATCGCGACCACTACAACGCGCAATATTCATCCCCGTTGCTCCAAAGGCGTCGCGCGCGCTCCCGTTAAATAATTCGGATCCGACCCGCGCGATAAGGGGCGCGCAATTTTCAACCGTGAACTGTGTACACGAGCACTTCAACGGTTCAATTTCGGATAATGCGACGGGTTCTCTGCGTTCTCGCGTCTAGAGACCACAGTTTCCACGCCTCAACATTTTTATTTTCAACCCCGTGTCATTAATAAAAAATTTTTACGGTGTACAATGATATTTAAATTATTGGGTGGGTAAGAAATGTAATTCCGATATTTGAAGGCAAAATAAAACTGAATTTCTTTATTCAAGCGATGAACTTTAATCAATAAGATATTTTCTTATTTATTCATTAAAGTTCATTGCTTGGATAAAAACTTGGGCTCGATATCACCTCAAAATATCGAAATTAGTTTCTTGTCAACCCAACACTTATTTAATAATCAGTAAATCTGTCAATTTAAAATAACTTTACTGAGCGGCTGAAAAAAAGACTACAATTACTGCGTATACTTAATACATAGCTGGTAAAATACATTCTTTAGGATTAGTACTTGTCAAGGAACCGTCAGTAAGCTACCTTGAAGCGACAGTAAGCAAACTGAAGTTCTACATACACATTTCAGTGTCACGATTTTTGTTGCATCAACAATGGACCATTTAAAAGCGGATTTCAAGTATTTCATCATTTCCAAATTACCGCAGGCATTAAATATTAACACGTTGAATGATAAAACGGTATTTAAATATAGATCAGTAATGCGCGCAGAATAATTAAAACAGAGGGCACACGAATAAATGACTTTCAAACAGCTACTGTCGTTAAATGGGACATTATAAAATATCATTCGAGCAAAGGTTTCACGAGTCATTTGTAAATCGTAAATACTCTTCCAGGATTTTTTCGATTAATTGGCATAAATAAAACAGAAATTGTAATTGGATTTTATACGAGTTTTTATCTGTCTTTGTCGCTGTAGACGGTCGCATTTGCCGTAAATCCATCAAAATCGGCGATCTGGTCGTTAAATTTTTATGGGATCAACTTATATCTTCGCCGCAACCATCTTCCACGGGATACCTCTATTAACGAGTATTCAGATCATATGGATGAAACCTCTGAGACCACTATACATCCATTCCACGAATAACCTGGCGATTGTTTCAACCGGGTGACCTTGAAAAATTCCTCGCGTTCGCGAAGTAGTTCGTGGGAAGACATTAAAGTTTCATGAAGAAAAGTCAAAGTGTGCTGCTCCTACAACGTTTCGAAACAACACAGTCTCCATTCTTCTCTCTATCAACCTTCGTTAATTAGCTAAATTATTTCCACGACAATCATTCGATTAAGCACATCCTGGTTCGTACGTTTCGAGAATTCTGCAATCATTAAGACATTTGAAAAATCAGATTTTTCTCACACTTTCACAATTTTTTCCATGTGGACGAAACGATACCTACATGTATGTTTACGAAACTTCGTAGACTTATCTGCATATGCTTGATTTATATTCATGAATTTGTATGCCACATTAACATACAAACTGTACAATTTATTCACAAAGGAAGCGATTATTTGCGAACATTCCGCTCGGTATACTCTGTAGTTCTGACGATGACAATGTTGAACGAAAATGCATAAAAATGTATGTTGCAGATATTTAAATAATTATGCAGAAATTGGTGGATCTCTAAAGACAGATTGAGAAATACTAATTATTTTCTCAGCAATTCTGGCTACTTTTGATAATCTCAAAAGTTCAGACACATTTAAATCAGATCGGATAAGAATGTTTTTAAATATAACATTCTCGTTCCCGTGATAATTTTAACACAACAAAAATATGTGTTTTCAGAGTTGCTCCGATCCACAACGGTGGAATTTACAAGGTATGTTAATTGCTTTGAAACATAATGTGATATTTCTAGCTTCTGGCGCGATAACATTTATTATTCTCAACAGGATACCATTTTATATAATTGCATGTCGCATCAACCCCGCAGCCAAATAAGACAACTGCCTTTTAGAGAACAGTTTTTGTCTGGAGCGGTACTCGATTTCCAGAATAACCAGATACTAAATACTTCACAGTTACGTATACGAGACGAATCGTTCGTTTTTGCTGTTAATCCAGTACGATCAAACGAATTTCAGATATGTCATTACTGTTACGAGTACGCTGCATATGGTTTAATTGGTCTGTACAGGACCATAAAGTAGACACATCTCGTACGTGTGTACATATAATGACGATGAGCAAAAAGAAGTTTAAGGTGCGATGTTACTAGCCTTATTAATAGGCGGACCGGACTGAATTTACGATGGAATTAAGAGGAAGGGAAAATGGGGTCAAATAATGATATACTTGCAATAAAATTGTCTCCGCACACGTAATCATCTAAAACAGCTAGTATTTTAAACTCCAAAGCTCTGAGGAGTTACCAATTGTGATTGGGAAAAACATTTCGTTAAAAATCTGAAAATTCATGGATTTAATTTTGGTCAGGAAGAGACGAGGCTTTGATCGGATAGCAATCGGAGCTATTTTAACAAAAAAATGTCGACGGCATTTTGCGTAACCAGAAATGTTCGCCTTTTTTCATCTCAAATCGTTCTGAAGATTTTGACAAAGTCTAACAAAATATGTATGAACGTTATGTGTTCCTTTCCAAATGAAATGATTGGTTTGTAATCAATATTTAAGCATTCAAAAATAAATGTAAATATACATTTTCTTTTCACTTTTACGTTATTTTTGGGGGATCAAGACGTCTTAATCACTGTTTTAACCATTGATCTCCTAGGATCGAAACTTGGAATTTTGGCATTTTCTCGCCAAAATCTGGATTGCATAGAAGAAGAGTGAAAATTTCTGGTTACGCAAGGAAAAGTTTAACTTATCTTTCTTCTGACACCGAGAATACTAGTACATTAAACGTGAAGTAATTAATTAAATACCGACATATTTAATAATGTAAACAACATTGCGAATGATAATACAGCAATTTTTAGTGGCGACTCACCCCTCGACGGTTAAGGGTTAAAATTGGAGGAGGCCCGGGGCAATTGATTGACACTAACGAGCGAACATTGAACTTGGTTCCGTCCCGAATTCGAACGGTAGGATCGAGAATTTCATGGACATTGGAAGAAGCGGAGGATCGTCGTTTCTCGCGTGCGTCTGTCCCTTCGTGTCCGGCGTTTCGGTTGACCCGGCGTAACCTCCGCGACGTGTATCCGCGTCGAACCCTCGCCGTGCGGGTACAGGGAGGCGAAGGGAGGAGGTGGTTTATCGGCTGGAACGGTTCTCAGAGCAGTGGACTCTCTCTCTCTCTCTCTCTCTCTCTTCCTCTGTGGACGGACGCCTCGGCCTGACCTGGCTTAACCTCGCGATCGTCGCCCGGGAACATCGTGAAAACCGTTCGCTCGTTCGCTTACTCGCTCGTTCCCTCAGCTTTCTCCCTTCCACCGTCGCCGCGCCGCTCTCTTCCCGTGGGACCTACTTCCGAATTTACGAGGGACAGTCCGCGGGCTCTGTTTCCCTTGGTGCGCCATTTACGGCGACCCTGAAACCGTACCAGGCCGTGTTACGTCCGCGACATATAAATTCTGTAGGTGTTGCCGGCGTTTAAACCTTTGACGCGTGTAATCGCTCCGCCGTAAAACTTGTTTGATCCGCGTCCAAGAAAGGCGAAGGGTTAATTCCAAGGCGGGTGCCACGTGCTCGCCGAACTATCCCCGGGAATGGGCTCGAGCGATCCTCGGAAGTGAATGATTTCGAATTTTGTGAGTCGTATCGAACGATTTTCGAACTGGAATTCAGTTGTTCGAAACAGAGAGAAAGGGAGAGAGAGACTCCACGCACCCCCTCCACCAACCTGTTCTAAAATTCAATTTCACTCGAAAGTGAGGGATTTGAAATTTTGCGAGTCGTATCGACCGATCTGGACCGACTGGAATTGTTAGATTCTCGAAACAGAGTATCGAAGTACACGGATACTAATTTTATAAAGGAAAGTTAATTCAAACTGTTTATTAAATGAGTTTGTTGAGCCTTTCTTATGGGCAAAGTCTATATAAAAAAAAATTTTTAGTAATAACCACCTCGATCATGGTCCAAATAGCATATTGATAAATGTTACGTATATTCGACATATTCAATAAATCACGCAGAATGTTTATGATTTTCCGTTTCCGATGGAAACACTTTGTTCGAGGCAAGTATAACCCACAGCACACATTGCGCAGTTTGCACTATTGTTATACAGCCGTATTAGCACAAGCACCATCGATTTAACCGTGCAACAGTCCCCAGACGACGTTCCATACAAAGCCTCCAATAATTTCGCGCTGTTTGATCAGGTTTGCTTCACGTTTGACAAGTGCGCCAACAACCGTGAATATATGTAAATAATTTCCGCATCATGTGGACTCGTTTGTTCGTACTTTTCCGTCCGGGTCAGCATACACGACTCTGCATACCAGTTTACTTTTCCCCCTGGCGGCATTCCAGTTACGTCGCGCAAACCGCCTTCCACTTTTCCGGCCGACAATTTTTCACCGTGGCCAATATTATCCCCTCGCTCCGAGGTTCCTCTTCATCTCCGTCGCCGAAACCGACACGAAAATTCGCGTACTACGCGACCTTTGAAATGAAAGCTGGAAAGGAGGCGGGACGTATGATTTAGTATTGTTAACAATAACATCGGGTCAAGCACGCAGAGGTGAAATTCGTGATGGCTGAATTCCTTTGGTGGTGAGTCGAGTCTGACGTCCAGTAACGTTTTCGAAAAGTCCCCTTACTTTCGCGACTTGTAAACATCCGTTTTCTTCTTACGTTCACAGTTTAATATGTTAAAAACGCGGCTGTAATGCTCTAATATTATACGCTTCAACACGTGTGCTATTATTGTGACGGATATGTCACGTCTACAATATCGTCAGTTCAGCTAACAACGTTTAGTTACTTGCACCTCGATTTTTGCAAAATTGCTCACATGTGGTCTTGTAGAACCCCAATATAATAATGTTTCAATTTAAATAAAACAACTATTTTAGATAGGTTACAACTATTTTCTTCCGGTCTCCAATGCGTTCTAAAGTTCTGAAAAAATGTGACATATTTTTTCAGATATTTTTGTTGAAAATTGTTCGCAAAAAATGAAAAACCTCGATCGTTGAAACAGCAAATTGTGATACCGTTTGAGCGTGGAGCAGTGTAAAATGTACGTTCAGACGGAATCCGACAAGAACTTGTAATTACTCTACAATTGTTGGCATTCTCTTGCAAATATTTGTAACGCGCCTTAACAATTTCGGTCGACTTAAATGAAGAGCAAACGCGTGCACGGAGAAAAGGTGGGCGCAAACACGAGAGAGCGAAGGCAGTGTTAAGGATGTGAGTGAAAGCTGGGAAGAGGTACAAAGAAAATATGGAGCAACGGAAGCAGGATGAAGGGAAATCCGAGAGAAAAACAGGCGGACAAACAAGAAAAGGGAGTCGAGCGGAGAAATAAAAACGCGGAGTAGAACAACGACTGAGCAACAAATGAGGGAAGGTGGGTGAACAGAGGAGAACACGGAGAAGAAGCACAGAGAGGAAAAAGATAGAGAGAGAGAGAGAAAGAGAGAGAAAGAGGAGAATAAAGTACAAACTGTAGAATGCAATCGCAGGTAAGAGAATGAAATTCCCGGAGATTGCGGAACAGAGCGGACACGTGGTCGCGCGAGGCTAATGAAACGGATTTATGGTCGCGCGAGGGAACGAACCGCCGAACTTTTTGAGGTTTCTAATCTTGACTGGCAGTCGAGCTTTCGACAAAGAAGATAGGACGCGAGAGAGAACGATTTAATTAATCAATTTGACTGAGAACAGCGGAGAACGTGGCTCGGTCGGCGAAATGAAACCAAGTTTGCCAATCGCTGGAATAAAAGAAAGAGAAAGAAACGAGAAAAGAAGGACGCGAGGATGATCGCGCGACAACTATAGTACCTCTCTGCGATCCTCTCGCGAACGTTGTCGAGTCCAGTCAACGTACCCGTAATTCGTCGTAAATTTATTTCGTACGCGAGAACGCACGCGTGAAATCTCCATCCGTCTGTCGCCTACGAGGGCCATGATTTATCGATCCCTTAAACAACGATACGCGATGTCGCTTCGAATGCTCGCATAACAGGGCTGCGTCACCATACTCGAGAGCCCTAGGTACTTTCGCGTCTGACCCACTACCCACAACCACCCACGCGATCTCTGCAATAATCTCCAACTGCTCCGACCATCTCCTCTCCCACTAATTCCGTTTTTCTCGAGGCTAATTTATTAACGTCTCGGCTGTCGCGATTTTATCCGTTTCCGCACTAGTTTCATCTATTGGGCTGGCAAGAAAATAATTTCGGTATTTTAAAGTAAATTAGAGAGCCCAATTTTCTATTCAAGCAATGAACTTTAACAGATAAGATGTTATTCCACAAAGAATAAATAAGGAAATATTTAATTGATTACAGTTCATCGCTTGGATAAAGAAATTCGGTTTTTTATTTTACCTGAAAATATCGAAACTACTTTCTTGCCAACAGAATATTTCAGCGTTAATAAGTTGCAGAATACATAAAATATATACATAAAATAGAATATATATAAAGTGTAAAGAAATAATCTAATAATATAATAATCCTGAATGTTACAGGAACTGTACGTGCGCTAGTGGAAGATGTCCAATTGAAATACAGCGCCTAATTAGCCGAGTTTCGTTGCCACGCAATCTGCACTCGGAATTACGTCCGAATATTTTATCCATCTTTAATGGAGCTCAATTATTTTAATTGGGTCAAGCCTACTCATTTTGATAGCACAATGACGGTTGTGTACAAACACGTACTAATTATCATATTTAATGCAACGTTGCTTGTCCGCGAAGGCGAACCAGATTTCGCGCTCGGACGAATGAATTGCAATGAATTGCAACATAATTGCACGGTTTAACAACATTAAAATGCGTGTTACATTCGAGAGTGATTTCTTGCGCTCCGGTGGTACCACCAGTGCCGCACACATCATTCGTGTTTGCTATTCTTGAACAGCTATTCACTCCGTAAGCAAATTTTCCTCGGTTTCTCGCGGTTCGTACCGTGAAAATTTTACGTCGCTGACAGTCTCCGCGGCGTGGGATTTCACTGGAAAATTTAATTGATACCACCGAGGAAATAATATTAGAAAATCTTACCTCTCGACGCGTGTAACTCAATATTCAATTTTACTTTCCTAATTGATAAGCGATTCTCTGATAGTGAATGCTCGAAATGAAGCTGCGGATGCAACTGTCGGTCATCGAAAAATCGAGCTGACGCGAGCAAACGTGAAATGCAATTATTATATCCTGCTTGGCGTGTATGTATTAAGCATTTATACATTTTTGGTAACGCGACTATTGGATGACAAAAGAATAATAATTCTGTTCAAAACTAGGGTTACGGAGCTCTAGACATAAACAAGCATGTGTCCAGCCAAAGTGGCTATTTCTGCAATAATATGTACCGAATAAAAATTTATAGTCGTAATAATAATCGCAAATTCAGAATATTGGAACGTGATTTTGACAGGTCCCCAAGCGTTAAAGTCACGACTCAGACTCGTTACGTACTGCAAACCAACTGTTTGCAACAACAATTTAGTTGGAAGATAAAATCGCGCTTGGAAAGCGACAGACCTGCGCAGCGGCTCGATATTATCCACAGCAAGTCGCCAATCCATAAATTAATTAGAAGTTCGGCAGCGGAGCGAGCGCTGGGCCACGAATACAGCACTCAGAACCGGTGGCAGTCTCGTCGCCACGGAAAAGTTTCCTGAAATATTTAAAACGAAAATCGAGGGCCACTTCGGTGCCGGAGCGTAGTTCTCGAAACCGGGTAACTCCGGGGCCGGGCAAAATTGAACACATGCTTTCGACAGTGGCCGGTCGTCGTAGCTGGGATCAAACGTGCTCGAACCCGACGGCGGACACCGATAAATTTTTAATAGGTCGACGCCGCTGGTTAAGAGGACTCGGCGCGGCGTCGATCCCCGTGTTCCTTTCACCGAATTTGCCCGGTGTATTTGCGCTCGTTCGCAGAGGAGCTATTTGAGTTTCGCGTTTGCACATAGATTATTATAATCGAACCTCGGCGATTCACGGCCACGGGCGCGGGCGGCTTTAATTAATCACGATGAATAACGGACGAACGGTGTGGTGGGGATGGACAAGAGGAAGCATGGCAAAACTTCGTTAACTTGCAAATTTCCCGAGACCCTTCCAGGATAACTTCCCTTCGGTACTTTGATTTCCCGGCCGCGATTTTGCATTTTCTTTAACGCCCGCTAATGAATTCGAGCAAAAATCCAGTCACGGTATGCAAATCACCGGCCGCATAATGGCGCGCCGATTAGGATTAATTCAGCGATCGCGATAGACGGGAACGCGAGAGGGTCGAGCGTGTGTCCGGCTGGATCGTTGAACAAATTGAAGGCGATCCTCACCGAGCCGCGCTGCGACCGGTAATTGTGATTAATTGAAAGAAATCCGCGGCCGCCGCGATTTTACGCGCATTCGTTCCGTGGATAACTACACGCCGCTGATGTTAATGATCGCCGGGCAGAGATTTGTGATTTCCTGGTGATTCCGTCTTGCAAAGTTGCACATGCGAACGCCGCGACCCCGATGGATCATTTGTCCGGTGAGAATCGGAACTTAAACATGTTGAAAATTGCCGCTGTTCCTTTTGTGGAATGTCAGGTGCCGAGGTTGATCGTACCTTTATCAACCCCAAACGAAAAACGTGGGAAGTCAATTGCGAAGGTAAATGTTCAACAGTAACATCTAACGAATTTTTCGATTATTCTATGCAGACGACGGTGATCAAGATCCGCTGAATTTAATGGAAACGCGTGTCGCGAATCTCACGATTCACCGAATTTACCCCGAGAGCCATTAACCCCGGGGATACCGCAGAGACAAGAAGAGCTCCGGAACCGGGGAATCACCTGAGGCTACTTCTGCGGACTAACCTTTCTTTTTCTTTACCTTTTCCGGTTTTAATTTTTCTTTAATTTTCATTTAAATTGGTTGCACTTCCCTTTTATATTAATTAACTTCCTTCTTTCTTGCACCCTAGTTCACTTCCATATGATATTCATTAATTTTAATTGATTTCAGTTCTGCTGATGGAAGTGATATTTACTTCCTGATCAAGTTCTACAAAATCGCAAAAGCCTGACTCCCCTAACGAAATTGCTTCATTTGCGAGACCGGAGAAATCGGAATGGATTGCACCACTATAAATAAAGGGTTCAAAGTAAATACCTACTTGCTTTTTTATTATCAAATCCATACGCCATTTAAAAGATCCATGCAGAACTTATTTCATCATTGCACGATTTTATAAAATACAATATTGTTTAGCATTTATCGGGTTCAACTATTCCACGATTAATTCACTAAATTCTGAACAAACTAGATTCATCTGCAAGACCAGACTAGTCGAAATGGATTGCACCACTATAAATAAACTGTTCAAAGTAAATACCTACTTGCATTTTTATTAACATGGCTAAACCAAACATCAAAGCTTCTCACTAAATGTTATCGTTTTTTAAGAGCTGTGGTTTTAAAGTATAAGTTTTGTCTATACTGTTGCAACTAATCATATGTCTGTATTAAAATATCTGTGTATCTCTAATATACCACATTCTATTTTGTAATTATTATATTCTGTTTTGTATATGGCTTATTTCGTTTTTCTTGTAATTATGTTGAAATAAATCTCATATGAGATTTTCTAATAAAAAAAGAAATCCTTACGCCATTTAAAAGATCCATGTAGAACATATTTCACGATTATACGATTTATAAAATACAATATTGTTTAGCATTTATCGGGTTCAACTATTCCACGATTAATACACTAAATTACGAATAAACTAACCCGTGTTCAGAGTAATTCGAACAGCACGCGTTCCCCATTATAAATTGCCGATTGTCCGGCGATCGAGCTCGCCGCCGCGCATCAAAATCACCGAAACACGGAAGAACAGGCCGGAGGAAATTGTGTTTCCTCACTCGGAACTCGCACCGATCGTATCGGCGAGGCGACTCGGCTGGTTTAGGTTCCCTGGCGATCGTTTTCCAGCGATATCGAGTAACGCGATTTCGCGAATAAGACGAGCGAACGAACGAAGATTCCCGGGCGCGCGTTCGCAAGAAATCGGAGAGGATTTAGCCCGATAATCGTGATTAATCGCGACAGATTCGAGGGGGCCAACGGGAGATATCGCAATCCTGGAAAAGCAGCCGACCGACTAACGACCCGTCGGCAGTTCCTCCTTTTTTTTTGCTCCTCCCCCCTAGGTACACGGTCAGAGGATCCATAATTTTCTATAACTATTCGCGGTGATTTTTCGTTGGTCGTTCGGCCTTCTCGCGTAGCCAATTACGCGGGTCGCGTTGCGTTTGATTCACGATCGTCCAAAGCGCGCGCAAGCCTGATACAATCGAGCCTGGATCCCGATGAATTTAACGATCGAGGAAACCTCTGCGTACGCGTGGGCGTAGGGACGATCTACCTGGCATTTGATACGGCGAAGTTCGCGGAGCTGGAGACGGTCCACGGACTCCATTAGCCTCGTTAAGCGTTAACGCTTCGCGGGCAACGATAGCCCGTAATGGCTACCTGGACCGAGGCTAATGGAACACCGGTAGAAAGCGGATTTCGCTGTAGTCCCCGATTCTGTCGTTCGCATTAATATCTATTGTGATGAATTTCGCCACGGCGAGGCGAGGTGCCGCCGATTCGGGATTAATTATGTCCGGTGGAAAACAGACCGGCCCGCTCAAAAAACGGAAGCTTATATCGGTATAATATTTTCTGAAACGCGGTTCTCTTTATAAGACCTTAATCCTTGAGAATGTGGAACCCGAAAATTTTCAAGACTTTAGAAAAGCACATATATATAAAATATCTACAATTAGTACAAAGAAATGAGTTTCACAAGTTAAAAAATAATTTTTTAAAAATACCACGTTTTTAAAAACGGACTAAAAA
>CM052336.1:30317957-30357284 GCA_028455595.1 Lasioglossum vierecki | reverse complement strand
GCAGAAAAACCTATCCACGGCAAAAAACCTATCCACGGCAGAAGCACGGGAACCGGTGTTTGCAGCGAGGCTATGGTCGTTGACGAACAGAGTCTAATAAATATGTTATTAATTTCTTTTAAACCGAGATGAAATCGTATTTTGGCTTCGTATATAAATTTTCTCCTTTTTCAGGAAACTATACGAACTACAAAGAAAGTTCTAGTCACACTGAAACCGTAAAATAAATCGTAAGGCGAGGGTTGAAAGTGATCGAGATTTATATTAGATTTTTAAATGTATATACTTTTTTCGGTAATTGTACTTTATATGATACGGTTCGTAATGATGCTTCACGCGTATCTTTTGCAGATACTTTATGTACACGTATCGTGTAATTATGTATCACAATTGCACAGCTGTAATTACATCTTGTATCTGTATTATAGAACAGCATTTCGCAATTACATTATATAAATGCAAATGCAGCTTGCAGTTGCGTTCTGCACGACCGTATCTCCCGTTCTCTGCTTACAGCTTTCATTATGCAACTGCAATTTACATTTACAGTCTGGTATTGCACTTGGTATTTGTAGCTTGCATCTGGCTCCTGTAACTGCAGCGCAAAGTCGCTTGTTGCACTTGCACGTGACTAATAAGATGTAACCAAACATCAATGACAGAGCGACATAATAGTATCTCCAATGACCGTCGAGAGCTCAGAGTAGTTCAAGTATCAAGAGATTTCCAAGTATGTAACTGTCTAACGAAATCAAACTTTTTTTCTTGTTCAACAATTACTGTTGAGTGATTCTTATAGAGCTTTATGCGCTGATTCCGAATAACAAATAATATGTTGTTATTACAAAAAATTCTGAATTGTTCTTTACAGAAAAGATTCTGTAGATTTTCCCGAATACAGTGATATCAAATATATTAATACATTATGAATCTTTAAAGATGGAGGGACATCAATTTTTCAGGATATTTTTTAGTTTATCTAAAAAAATAAGGGTCCAACGTAAAATCGAACTATATCACGCGGTAGAGCAGACTATCTTGATTATCTTGAGAAACCCCCTCTGAAGTTCGCAACGCAAACTACCTTCGCTCGACATGAGTTCATCATCACCGGCCGGTATTGCGTTAAATAATAATAATACTTAAATAGGAAGCTCGTATGGCTATCGGCACAAAAAACTGCATAAGAATGATTCAACAGTAATTGTTGAAGAAATTTGGTGTTGGACGGTGGTATCGATGAGAGAGAGAAATCGATTTTTCGAAGTTCGCAAATGGAATTCCGCCGTATGAAATTGTGCGGTGATAAACCGGAGGAATGTTCGAAACCAATAAACGGGCGTTGAGAAAGACACCGCGGCGTCGCGCGCCGGGGCTAACGCACGATGAATAATTGAACAAGCATTGTGAGCTTCCGAGGGATTAAGACATCGCGCGATAAAGCCGGAGCCGTAGCTCATGCATACTTTATCCGCGATCGAAAAGACTTGCGGGAGAGCAAGGTTAAGCGGGAAATGATAAGGCGAACGATCGCGCGAATCTCGTGGAAACGTGTCGCCGCGCCGCGCCGGATGCTCGTAAAGACGGGAAAGGAATTCCCTTCGCGAGATTTCCTTGTGGCTGCGCTCCTCTGTGGTTTTTCTTATAGGAAAACCGGGTCGTAGGTTATCGCGGGGCCCCGCGGAACCACGAAAAATAAGCACACGTGTAAAATATCGCGGCGAGCCCGGCGACGATAAATTATCGCGGCGTCGGCAATTAATTCTTGCCGAGCCGCGATTAATCGCGTCGCCGCCGCGACGAGATGCGATACTTTATTGCATCGTGCCGAACGTTACTCTTCGTGTTTAGAAGCTCAGCCCGAGGAACCATCCAGCGACCGTCACGCGCTTTTCCGGCACGTTCTTCCTTTGTACAGGAAATGGAGGATTCGTCTGGGCGGAAGCGGAGTTTTTCCGTCGGATTTCTTTCAACGTCGCAGTCTTTTGTGATGGAGAACGTTCAATTCTTTATATAAGCTTCCGCGGAACTCTAGGTTCTCATTCGTTTTCAAATAATTAGTTTGAGCCATCTGCTCAGAAATTGCTGTTTCAAGAAGCTTCTTTCTTAAAGAATATCTACAACGTGTTTTTCATTGTGTCAATTTAGAGGCAAAACTTAAGGGAGTTTTAAACAATGATATTTCAAAAAAAAAAAATCTTCTATGGCGATTGCACACTTGTTTGTCAGGATGGCGTTTCATTTCGGAGCGTGACGGATCAGACTGATTCACTACCCAGTACTTATGTACGCGGTGCGCCTAATAAAGTTTTCACTTAAAAAATCAGGTCATTTGGTCCGTTTTAAAAAAGTTGTATTAGCATCTTAAAGGTGTGCTTCGATCCAATCGTGAAATAGCGAATTTGTGATTGGGAAATGAAACGTTTGAGGCCCTCCGTGTATATAGAACCACGGGCAAGAGGCAGCTGATACGTAAGCGAACCGTAAAGCTTTCACTCTCGCGGCCGGGGGTACGTAGAAGTCGACTTTATTTACATTCCGGGGTTGCTTTCGCCACCCTGTATACACTGCGCCGAACAATTATTTGCATTCCTGGTGCTAATACGTTGCCGACATTGCGGAAGGGGCGTAATAGCACTATTTCCACCCCTGTCCGGTGCTTCTTGTCTCTTTCTGCCTTTCGTCCAAGATGGAGAGTCCCCAAAAAGAGAGAGATTGTAAGAGGCAGGGTTCCGGAACAATGATCGCAGTAAAACAACGCGGGTTGCTCTATTGAAATGTGACTAATGCGACCATCAAGACGAAATGGAAGCTCGTTACCTTCGCGTCCTTCCACCCCACCATCTCTGTTCTCACTCTCTCTCTCTTTTTAACCGCTCGGAAAATTGGAGTAACTACGTGTTTGCCGCGCCATGCTGCCCCCGACACTTTACCGGGACTCGACCCCGAGAACGCGACGCCGCACCCCGTTTCACAGCTTCTTTTCGTGCGTTCACTCTTTTTTTGCTCTCTTTGGCTTTTTGGCACCTCTGAACTGGAAGCACGGCGACGATTAATTTGCGCGCTTTTCCGTTCCGCGGCGCCGTTTGACGACTACGCTTGTTGCGCGCGCCCTAGCCCTCGTCTTTTGATCAACTCGCCCCCCCCCCCCCCCTTCACCGAGACTAGGTCTCCGTTTACATCCAAGTTCCGGTGTACTTTAAAACACGTCTAGATCTCTAGCTTTACGTTTCGATTTGAGTTTGCAATCTCAGGCTTGCGCTTTTCGACAAGATCGCGCTTCCTTCGGATTTCGGAAAACTCCGAGGAACTTCACGTGGACCTGTCGTTCTCTTAAATGGTTCTACTAAAATTGTGGTTCGCTGATGGATTTTAGGCGGAATTGTTCTGTAGCGATAACGTGGATGAAGATGTCTTTGTACAGCTTTTCTAAAACTAACATATTATATGTGCTGAGCCTTCTTCTGTTTGTTAGCATGCTTTGTTTGAACGAATTACAACCCCTATATTGGAAAAGGAAAAAGCTGTTCAGAATGTATTGCTGCATAACATATTTAAATTTTATCAAAATCGGAGAGGGCAGTACTTTTCTATATAATTACCAAAAATTCACCCATTCAATAGTTTCATATATTGCAAAATTATTCATACTTTCATATCTATACATCGTGAGATGTATTTCTTTAAAATGACGCTGTAAATTAAACATAATATGTTGAGTTAACGTATAAAATAGAAATGGGTGAATTGTTGTTCTAGTGTCTTTTATGCAGCTATTTTTGAAAAGCGTTAACTATAGCGATTTTCCGCGGCGAACACTCCAGTTGTATTGGATTAGAACACGTTAGCATATCGTAGGAAAGAACTGTTCGGTGAAAGGGAATCGAACACGCGTCAGGTCAAAGGGACATAAAGCCGGAGAGCAGTGTAATTAATACCACGATCGAAGGATGACGCTCGATGGCCACCTTGTGACAGTTTACCGAGCGTGGCTGTAGGTATGCGCGTCGCGAACCAATGTCAACAAGACTAATTATCGAGCGTCAACCCCGAGAGTTACCTGTCGCTGCCAATATGCACCGTCAACATATGAATAACTACGAAAGCGTTTGCAATGCCCGTTTACGGAAAGCACAACACTAACTGAACTTGCAATCAAACGACCGATTCTTTATTCCAGAATGATTGAAATTAAAACGTGATTGAACACGCTTCAATTCTCAAGCATATACTATAGCGAAACTTGTACTAAATGGAAATAGAATTATTATTCCTATCTTCATGAGGCTAAAGACGTTTTGATTGCTGTAACTGTAAAGAGAATTTCGGCATTTCGTCAATGAAATCAGGACAATTGTTATCCCTGAGGATTCCATGCAACTAGTATCTCTTGATGTGACAGCGTTGTTTACCAATAGTTTAACTTGTAAAATTGCTTTATTATGTTTCAATTGATCGAACCGTTGCGCCAAAAACATACTTAAAATTCTCTTTGTAAAGAGAATGTTCAGCAAGAGATAAAAAGTAAACAAATTTTCACAGAAAGTAGAAAACTTCTGATCATTTCTTTTACGATTACTGGCACGATGAAAATCTTTTCGTGAGAAAATAATGTTTCTTTTTAATTATGAAATATCGAGAAGAAATCGAGAAATAGTGAGAGAGTATATATCGGCATTAATGTTTCTATTTTAACGTCGGATGTATCGAGAAAACTGAAAGGGAAGTCTACAGTATTCTTCGGGATACACGAATGTAACAACATATATTCCCTGTTTCGCCCCTCGCCCATGGTCTTCATTGGATTCGGCGGATGTGTGTTGATAAAATTCACCGTCGGGGCCGGATATCCAGCTGGAAATATCGACGTGCCGCGTGTACGACAGAAACAGCGACGCGTGGCGGGCATAAAAGGCGAAAAGGGGATTCGAGGAACGGCGCAAGATAGAGCGAGCATAAAAGCCGGGTAGAAGATTGCAGGAAAAGCGGTATCGATCGTGTGGCTGACAGCCGCCTTTCTCGAAACCGCATCCTCGATTACAAACCGAAACGATAGGAACAAATCTGTGAATCGTTTTTCGACGGGACGGAAATGGCTGGGCAGAAGCGTGCGTGCATACACCAGCGAAAAAGAGGGGGAGAGAAAGAGAGAACGAAAGCAGGTGAGAGCAAACGAGAACGAGGCGAAAGCAAGCGAAAACCCGTACGCGTGTCCGCCGAGAATGAAGAGGAAATCGCCACGATAAATTACCAAAAATTCATCGCCCCGCCTCGTATCAGCTTTTTCATCCCCTCTTCGACCGGTTTATTGCGTCGTCGAGATTCGATTAATGCAATCGCACTGGTTCGGAAGCGGAAACCTGCGTTCGGCTCTCCGTGATTCATTGCGCTCTGTAACGCTTCGGTTTTCTGTTTCGAGGAACGAATTGCACGCGAATTCTCCCCGGGATGAAACTGCGGAGAGAGAAAGAGAGATGTGCTCGCAACAGTTTTGCGAAAATGCTTCCTGGGAATTGCGCAAAATAATTATTGTCGTCAGGAGTCAAAATTATGGCGGGTATTTTCACGGCAGAAGCTGGGCGTTTGGATCGACTGAAACGGAAACGGTGGTTTAACCATTGTGAAGAAAGAGCTCTTTCAATCTATTGATAGTTTTGTACCTCTATTTAATGTATCGATAAAGATGTTTTTAGACACAGAATTATTATACATATTATATCGATCTAGATTGATAATTGTCGGAGACATGGTGACATAATTAATTAATACAATTGAATCAATATACTTCAGGTACAAGCATTTGCAATCATCTGATGGAAACGGATAGAATAGACGAATCTTGGCGTAGAATAGTGATCAGCAAAGGTGCATCAGGTATGCGACAGATTTATATTCCGTCTGGTGAAAAAAAAATGCATTGCAAATGTTTGCAGAACAAAGAATGGAAGCGGACGTTCGCGAGAGAGTGCTTGACGCCGGGAATCCTTTTATTTCTGCTCGAGCATCGAGGGAAGTACGGAAGCGTCACAGATTCGACAGGTCAGCCAGTCGTAGATGGCTCTCTATCTTTCGAACCGGAAACTACCGGTGGAAGTAGAAATTCTTGCGAGCCGAGCTCTTTGCGCCAATTCCCGGGTGGAATCTGCGCGCGTCCAACGACGACGACGAGGATGAGGACTGCGAGGGGAACGCCGTCGATGGCTCGATCGATACGAAAATGAGACGGGCAGCGTTTACAGACGACATTAGCATCGGCCGCCGCTCATACTTCATTTAACCGGATCATGGAAAATTTCATTCGAGCGAGTCGGTTTTCAGTGGAAGCTTGCGCAATGCTAAATATGTATAAGCAAACAACGTGGAACTTGGAAAATGCAAAGTGTCCTGTCACGCTTTCGCGAACACTGAATTTATCGTCGCATAAACCCTGGGAAATGAGAGATTTCTAATTGATAAACAATGTTGCTTGCCGGAATAATGAACTTCGCCGCGCGAGCGCGATCCTCCGCAAATAGCCGGCAAAACGTTTCCTTTCGTTCCGCTTCAGTTTTTCTATTAAATCAGCCGCTTGTGTAAATTACGCGAAGGAATTCCGACATTTTATTCATAAGCGCGCGATCGTTTGTTCGAACGTTTCCGAGATTAATGCTTCCACTGTTACGGACCTGCTTGGAATTATGTTAATTGGTGTGAACCTCTTTCGACTCAATTACTAGACTACGGATTTTATGTAAATATGATAAAAATGGATAGGTCTAGTTTTTGATAGTAAAAAAATTTGAAGAATTTAAGTATACCACTGTATTGTTTTCAAGCTGTTAAACATATTCAACGTGAAATTAGATATTTATTTCACCCCAGCTTGTTGCATAAAGATCGGCGGTCTATCAATTACAAAACTTCTTTATTAGAATTCTTTTATGGAATTTTCACAGAATTATTCGTGACCAGGAAAATAGATATATAATAACAATTTAAGGAGGAACATGCTGCAACCATAAACAGTGGGCCACTTCAGACATTTTCGCTCGCCATCAGTCAAATTCAATTTTCCCAAACACCCTTTCGAGACGAAGATGTATTTTGTGCTCTTAACTTATTTTTGCGCGAAGTATCGTCCTATTTTCCGGCGAAGCCATAAATTCCGGCGTGCATGTACGCGCAATAGAAAAGGAATAAACCGACCACGGGAACATATCTATGGATCCATTTCGAGCATCTCTCCCGGTTTTCGATTTCCATTTTATAATTATTCATAGGTCTCGTGAACATGTTTATCTAGGACGTGATTCCATTTTACAACAGCGATCGTTTCGTACATTTTCTGGCCGTGGGAACACGTACGGTTAGAATTACGACCGTAAAACTGTTCGCTGCTGGAAAATAACATTTGAAAGATCGAAACTCGCCGGTGTATAAAGCCCGGTGAAAAACCATGTATTCGACGCTAAACAAATATCGGATACGAGGCGCGTTCATTTTTTATTTTTTATTTTTTTTGTTAAGGAGGCCACGCGAGGCACAACAGGGTTTCCGAGTTGCCAGATCGACGCGAGCAAACATTTTCGAAATATAAATCCGATTTTTCAACAATACTCATCTCCTCATCTCTTTACTCTCTCTTTCTCTTTCTCTCTCTCTCTCTCTCTCTCTCTCTTCTCCTCTTTTAGTGTTCTTTTTCGTATTATAAACTTCCGCGTTTCATCGCGAAATATAAGAGCCATTAGCAATGCGGAGAGATAGAATTTAAAAGCTTTCGAATATCCGGAAGAGAAACATCGCGCAATTTTACCGCGAGGAAAACGCTCGGCGACGTATGTAGTGTGTATGTATCTTCCGCAAATTATTTCGGCGTGTTGGCATTACCTTCGCAGATTGAGAACCCGCGGAAATGAAATATTCACGGACGAATAATTAAATTCTGGCGACGAGTGTGCCGGATTTAACAAGTTTTAATGAGGTGAGAATTACGGAAATTTTCATTTCCGATTGTATCGATTGTAGCTACGCAACAATTAAATATGTTCCTCGATCATAACGAGATGCTGCAGTTTGTTAAACGTCGAACACCCATAATTAATTACAAGGTGACTCTGTCTCTCTCTATCTCTATCTCTCTCTTCCGTTTCTGTTTTTACAAATTAAATTTCATTACACATCAAACGCTCGTGTTGTTTATGCGTACACAACCGTCACCGTTTGGCGCAAAAGGTTGAAATAATAATTAACCAACATTGGTAAGAGCGTTAATTAAATTTAATGATGATGATTGTGCAATAGATTAACACGTTTACTGTGTCATGGTGTGAGCATAGGTAGTCGTAACACTGAATCACGGGTTATTGAACCTCGCGCAGTTCACAACAAACAATATTTTAATTTTCAATCCTACAGTTGTTTGTTAAATACATTCTTCATCGTTTTTGCGGATCTTCGTCAAAAATAAAAATGTTTTGCATTGATTGTGAGAAGTAGGAATAACATGAAAATTTATTTCATTCCTTAACGAGTTTGTTACGTTAAAAGTAATAACACAACATTCTTGAATTCTTAATATCTTTAACTGCTTTATATTTCGACTAACTAATGTTTTCATAAATAAGCCAATGTTCCTAGGAATTGTTTAGATAGAATAACAAGGAGGATCGATATGTATAAAATAATGTCAATGACCTTCATATGATCTTCAGAAACCCTTCAGAGAGAAGCCATTCATCTCTTCCTTCCATTTATAACACGCACATAACAATCTTGGTACATTCTAACTATCCATTATCTGTATTATGAAACAACAGTTTCATTGAAAACAGTACCGTTCTTATAATATTATATTGGGTTGCAACGAAGGTTATACGATATTTATACATAGATTTGTTCAATAATATATTTTCCGGATATTATGAATTTTATTCTCGCTGCCACGGTTCGATCATTTTTCTACATAACAAATAGTTATTTTGTAGGAATAATATATATTATATACTAAATATATTTTCCATTCACTTCTATTACTTTTCACCACTTTTTAGGTGACTTATCATGTCACTCAATAAGCCTATGAATAAATATCTTAATTTTGTCAATGAAATTTCATTTAAAAACGCTACGAACTCTCGTCGCAACCTAATACATAATTTCGTCGACCGTATGTAACCCCTGAAGATCCGCAGATGTGACTTCAGTGTATGCTCCCTTGCCAGTTGGACGGCCATAACTCCGGCGCGCAATAATCCGGGATTAAATGCGAATCGAAGGAATTTGTAGTGCAGCTGCGAGTCGCAACAGCAGTGGCGCGTCATGACGAAACAATCATAGGGGACAGTTGCGCGGTGCGCGGCGCGCAGCGTAGGTGAGCGGCGCACGGGCGCAATTTTCTACACGATAAATAATTTCGTCGGGGCCGCTTTTACGTAGCCCCGCGAACGTTTATCGTAATATATTTCCAATTACGAGCGGTACTTTACGCATGTTTCATAATTCAGTCTTGAAAGCGTTAATAGGAAATAGTGGCTACGCTCGTAAACCATATTTACCAACTCCCCGGGTTGAATCTCCCGCCTGTTGCGGAACCGAGGAGTCCAATTTCGAATCCCGGCAAAGAATTATCGCCGTTCGAACCGTCGTTCTCGAGGACTCGAATTAAATTACCGTCGATTTACGGCGCTACTACAATTATTTATTTCGGCCCGGATATTTATGTGCAAACGCGCCGTCGTAGAATAAGCTAGCAACGATAAGGAACACACAACAACGCACGGTGGGGTCGCGGCCCCGCAGAACCTGGCAGAAACTCGAAATATGAAAATTCAAATTAAAAACATTTGTTATTACGTCAAAATTAAAGCAGACATTTAGCTGGCCACATATATAAGAAAGAATTACTAGTCGGCAGATTTTGTGTTAAAAAATAGGTGAAATAAAAAACTTGGGAACAATCAGAAACATTTAAGAATATGCTCACACTAATTTCAGACTGGACGAAATGATCAAATTCATTTTCCGGCAGTATTTTCTTCCCACAATTGACTCGGAACATTTTTACTTCACATGTAGATCTAAGCGAGTGATGTTAGCTCCCGTTTCGTTTGAATTCCCTTTTCGACCAACTAAAAGTGAAAGGCTATTTGATAAGATATCGGATCTCGAGCAGATAATGAAAAAGCCCGAAGATTTATTATTCGCCAAGGTTCTCGAGGCGCAACGGCGGCGGGATACGTTTACCGTTAATGGCTTGAATTATCGTTGAAACGTTAATACCAGTTTCGCCGCGAAAACACGAACGGCCCGAGTATTAACATCCTTCTCGGCCACGTGACAGAGTTTAACTGAACTATGAGCGGCATAAATACCGAACGCCTCGCGGTTACTCCGGCGAATGCCTGCATCAAACTTTAAGCGAGAGCGCGGTCGAAAAGTTGCGGCAGTTTCGCGTAAGGTTGCGCTGCAAATGGCCCCGTTAAATGGGAAATTATTCTTCCCGGAAGAATGTAGAAATCGATGCCCGAGCGGCCCGAAAGACGCGGCAACCAGTCTCCTTCCTTGTGAACATCGAAATAGATAAAACCACCCAGCTGTTGGATCCCACTTGTGTTTAAACCGCTTGTTGGATCACTGATCATCCAATTAAAGAACTTGTTAATTTTTCATTCTTTTTTTACGGAAGTTCTATCAACATATTCGTGGCAATTTTCTTATTAAAATCACATCGAACATTTACCTTTTTTTTATTTTGCAATTAGAATCTCAAAGTAGAGATTATTTTGCCATACAATATTTTTCAATACATTGTTATATACATTAGATAATACGATACAATTACATATTAATAATCGTTGGATGGTAAACAAGCAGTTTTCAAACCTATACAGTTTTCCTAAATATTTAATTCACAGGCAATCGGAAACGAGTAAGTTATTTTACATATTTCCACCGTAAGTCTGGATAGTAAAGTATTGCATGAGAGCGAAAGAAAAAGATGCAGTTTTGGGACATTGGACATGGCACGTGGTCGATATCTTGATTTTCATAACCACATTGACAATGTGGATAAACATTTACCTATTCCTTCTTTCGTCGAAAAGCTAATCATCAGATAGATGATTGCACAAGTTTGTGTCCGAGTTGTAAATAAAATTCAATGGTTATATTTTAAAGAATACAGCTCTATTAATCAAGTATACGATCACCATTCTTCTCTACAATTCGAGAAGAATATAGTGACTATATAATTTTACATTACAGTTTGCCGTGACGTATACGAACTTACGCAATCGCCTAATACTTAGGATTGATGAGCTAATGAAAGATTGTCTGATAATATATCAATTCTTAATCAGCACGTGAAATGGCCTGAAGAAAAGTCGAGCAAAAACCGCTTGTCACAAAATCTTTTCTACAAAGACGTACTTGTCACAAAAGAGATAAAACAGATCCATAGGATCCAAGAAACAATACGGGACCGAGGGTGTTTCTTAGATCAAAGTTTTCCTATAGACGTACACTTTCACAGCTCGCTTCGTTAGCTTAACACGCCGTCAAATGAAATTACAAAGAATAGTACATCGTTACCAGCTGAATCGCGATCCGATTCGATAGCGAAGAAATTCCGCAGGCCGGGAGCACTAAAATCGAAAGTTTATGCCGGTCGAAAATTCGTTCCCGGCTCCGAAGCCGTGGAGGCCGTAGCGGGTACAAAAGGGATCATTCCTGCGAACTGCTTATGAATGGATGGAAATCCATTTAGATCGGGCGTTACCGCGGTAGAAGCCGTAGAGCGTTCATTGTCTGCAAATGTCCCGAGTCATTTATCGGAATCGGAGTATAAAAAGGAAGGGAATAAAAAGAGACGAGTAGAGAAGTGAAAGGAGAGGGGAACCTATCGACGGAGGCATTGAGAAATTTTCAACACCGTGACCGGGACGGAATACAAATGTATCGGCGAGGTCGCGCGCGCGACGGTAATGACAATCGCGTCGTCGCGGGGTTTGCGACACGACCCAGCCCGAGATTACTCGATGCCCAGCGTTTATTGGGAATATTATAGTAAATTAGCGGAACGCGGGATTCTTGCCGAAGATTATCGTGCTCGTTGTACGCGTTTACTGTTCACTCCCGACCGATCTTATTGCAGCGATTTGTTAGCGGGAATATCGAGCCGTTTTTCATATATTAATATTTAACCAGTTCCCGGTGGCCGTTCGAATGGCTGCCGCGTTGGATTGTTGCGCGAACGGTCAGTGGAAACGATGGGAACCGACAAACAAATCGCACTGAACGCATCCGGCAACTTGGCCAAGTGAATTTCTTGCCTCGATAAGCGTGGAAACTGGAAGAGTCGTCGCGGAAGCGAGCCTGGACACCGTTAAACGACCACAGGACCGTTCAGGCAAGCGGGTAATTGACCATTTTGATTCAGGAATAGCGCGATAAGGGACCGGCACCGTTTATGCTTCAAATTTCATGTTATTATCATGGTAGAAGAGTTAATATTCACTGCTCTCTTCGAAATTCCCAGCAATAGAAAATTTTGTAAATCCTCTAAATTCTTGATTCGCGACAGACTGTATCTCCGAGCGAAAACGTGGCCGGTCGTTTCTCCCGAAAACGAAATATTAATCCAGCAGGCTTGGTGTAAAACACGGCGGAAAATTACAGCCTGTAACCTGCGTCGCGGGAGAAGCATCTAAAAAAGAGGAGCCTTCCAAATCGCTTTCCTCGTGGGAAATGGAATTCGCGTAGTTACCGAAAAGTTTAGTGGCACTTGCGGCAAGAAAGTAGCCCGGGCGTAATTAATAAACGGTCTGGCCGATCTCCGTGCGGAGCGCGTACAAACTGCCGTTAAACAGCGAGGAGAAGAGAATAGAGCGAGCGAGAAGCAAGCTAGGAAGGAAGAGTGCATCGTTTCGGTTTAATTTCCCTGATAGTTCGTGGCGAGGGAAGGGGGGTAAAAATCCGACGAATCCTTTGGAACGGGAAGAAGTTCGGGGCTTTAGATAGCGGTCAACTTTCAACAAAATTGCCAGATATCGAGCGACCTGAAAAATTCAGTACACTCGTAGCCCGGTTTCAAAGCTGCTGGTTCGATCGAAAGGGAAAGAGAGAGAGAGAGAGAGAGAGAAAGAGAGAGGAGGGACGTGACCCAGCCTCTCGTTCGTTGTCGAAAAACCACTTCGATTCTTCTCGTGTGCTCTTGTCGGGTACAGAAAGAGAGTGCGCGCGGAAAAAAAATACACGCGCTTACACAAACGCTGGAAAACCCCCAGAGGAAGAGAGAGAAAGACGGTGGAGGTAGGGGGTGGGTGAGAGAGAGAGAGAGAGAGAAGAGTAACAGAAAAAAATGAACAAGCGATCGACTCGTAGCTACTCACGGTGTTTGCATTCAATTTTCCGTGCGCGCTCCTCTCGTCGCCGAAGGACTCATCTCGTCGGCTTCAAAAAATTCCAAACTGCCGGCGCGGCGCGCAATCGGGGGAAAGCATTCGTCGACTGTTCCGCGAGTGCTTGCAACCCCCGTGCACCCCCGTCGCTGACAAACACGCCGCATTATTCCCCGATACGACAGTCTACGACTCTCGTAACCTCGAGAGTCTTTCAAACGACAACGTTAATTCCGCCCGTCCAGCCTCCCCACGCTCGTGCCAGCGCGACCGCTCGCTCGTTCGGACTCCCTAATTAAAGTCGGAGCATCTCGAGTGGCCACTGTGCTCCCGTGATTACCGACGTCCTCTTTGAATACGGACACACGATTTTGTACCCCGTGTTTGATGGGCGGCGGAAACCGCGTGTCTCTCCGTGGATCCCCCAGTCGATGAAACGCGGAGAAACGACGCACTGTCGTCGAAATGTGTTCAAGTAGAACCACAAAAAATAACGGGATTATTATTGTTTATTAAAGATTACGAAATATATTATGGAAAGAGGATTTTCACACTACATTGACGTTTCTGAATTGAAAATATATACATTTATTTCTCTTTCTTTTCCAGTATTTTTCGAAATTCTCAAAATATGTTTGCCGTCTCACACGCGATCTAGAAATTTTTGTCGCAAGTATTTAGAATACAATGATACGCTACCGATCAAGCAGAAAATTCGCACTCTCGTAGCGATACGCGAGAAGAGACCATAAAATTTTCCAGGAGTGCTCGACTCCACCGGCGAAACAGGCTAAAAATCTCGAGCATCCCCTTCAGGGTGTCCTTTGGTCGCAATAAACGGTCAGTCCAGAGGGTCGCAAAGAAAACAGGATCAGGGTGTCCGGGGGTCCGCGCCGCGGAATAATTAAAAAATTCGTTCGTCTCTGTTTCGTGGCGTTGTGCAGGCTCACAGGGACGGACACTTGGTCCTTTCGGCCGCAAGTTGGGAATGTGGTGGTGCGAGATATCCGGGGTAGACGTATACGGTGACCAACACACAGAGGTCGTGCGCTCAGAGGGGCTGAAAGGGACAGAGGAAGAAGGGAGGAAAAATGAGAGGGCGTACACTCGCGGTAAAGAGCCAAGCATACGAGAAACACATCGAGCCGTCAGGGGGCTGTGTGGGGGATGGAGAGGGTTGAAAAGGCGGGCGTTGTGGGACGGGGGGGGGGGGGGGTGGGGAAGATACAGAGGCGCACGTGGAAGGTGTATCACCCGCAGGGTTTCACGGGGGACGACACTTCTTTTTTCTCGTTTTACCCTCATTATCGGCGGTGCTTTGAGGAGCGCAACGACGTTTCGCGTGCAGCCCGTGTGAACCGGCTAGAAGGACACCGGGAAACAGAGAAAAAGCAGCCCCCTGGAGGGTGGCGGAACGCGGCCGGTGGAGGAGCGACAGGTGAAGGGGGTGAAAGCTTTAATCGTTAACGTCGATGCACCGCTAAAAGCCTCGAAATGAGTGGACCGTCAAGCTACCCCCGCCGCGCTCTGTGTCAGTGCACATCGACGCTGAGTGTCGAGGCGGCTGACTAGACGATCTCTGCGGCGAGAAACTATTTTTCAGGTTATCGCAAGCTAATTTTCTTTGATGCTTTTTTGCCTCGGCGACCAAGCTGAATTTTCTTTGTTACTGACGCACGGTAACCGGTTGGCGCAAACTTTCTCTCCAATAATTGGCTACCTTCTGTAAGGATCTTTACACCACCGCGCTATACTGGCAGAGGCACCTAACTTGATCACCTCAAATAACGTTTGAACGGTACAGTTCATGAAAGTGTTGAAACATGGAATTTAAATGGCATTAGAGAGTACATCTCATAAGGTGCGTGTTTTTTTCGTGGATAAATATTCACAATTATAGAATATGGTGAGCATTGTACATATAGAAAATTATTTCGATAATATTTGGTTAACAATTGGATTTAGGACATACAGAGGTCAATACATTTTTACGTTATGTTAAGTCGTTATTCGAGGTGATCAAGTTAGATGCCTCGCCCTGTATATGGTGGTTTTATCGTTATGTATGTTTTTAACGATCGATATCCTCGTTGATACAGTCAAGAATTTGGAGCACATACTCAGGTGGTCAATGTATCGCGTTATCCTATTTTTTCTCACTTCTTCCGTTTCATCCGGAACGCATCGCAGGATATCGATTCGACTCGAACACGTTTCCATTCGTGCCATAGCGTGGCTCTGCAACTTCTTGTTGTAAATAACAGTATAATCCACCGACGCGAGGAACGAAAGAGGGGGTAGCTGGGCAGTTCGATTAAAATCCGGCCGAAAGGCCGAGAGCACAACAAGAATTTTCTTCGGGAATTATTGTTATCGTCAGGTATATTTCCCGGCGTTGGAGGCCCGGGTTAAATATCCGCTTGCGTCCGTGCAAGCCTCGTTTCGCTATAAGTTGAAAATTCCCCGGTGTATTTCCAGGTAATCTACGAGGTAAATTCTCCAGCGGCCAATAAAAATGAAACGCCCTCGCAAGGAAACGCTCCAACGAACGCGAAGCATTTTTCATTCCTCCTTTTTCTCCCATCTTTATTATTTTCTGCTGTTTCCCAGGCTCTCTCTTTTTGCTCGCGATGTCATCCGCGCTCGCAACAACTGGAATTGGCTATTTTCAATTTCGTATGCCGCCGTGAATCGATACGTAACGGCAATTGTTAATATTGTTCGGAACCAGTCGGAGCGTCGCGACGCGCGGCGGTGCTGAAACCTCGATGTCCTGCCTTTAGAATTTTTATGCGAACACAGTGACGCGGACTAGCTGAAGTATATTATCATGTGTTTCGCTGACTTCTAAGACTTGGATTATGAAAATCAAGTGACATAACAATGCTGGAAGAATAATACCTTCCTGCCACGTGTAATCAATAGCGCATCTTTACGCAATTATATCTTCTGAAATTTAAAAAAAAATGCTAGGATATAAAATATGACTACCACGAAAAATAATATTCTATTTTATTCCACTTTCTTAAAATTTGTCTAAGAAATTTGCGTAAACACATCCGCAGTCTAGTTATTAATTTTAAATATTTTCTTAACGGGTGATATTGATGTGCAAAAGGTTTAATTAATGTAGATTACAAAACTTGTACCACCCATAGTGTAATGACTCGTCAGAACGCGTACAACTAAATGTCCTCTTTCTCTTTAACAATACAGGAAAATAGTTAGAAGGGAGAACGAGTTTAAGAAGATATTTGCTGAAACAAAGGACACCGCTCCGCAGCGTCCCCGCTATCCAAATTCAGCTGACTTTTTCCGCTGAAGACAACGCTAAAAGATCGTTGTTGCGAGACCATTTCAAGCAAACCAAGAGAAACTCGCCAGTGAAGTTGTGTAGTCTTCCCAGAGAAGTGTCCCCGAGCTGGTTTAAAAGCGCGAACGAAACGCTGACAACAGTGTACCCAATGTCGAGAGGATAATCATGAAAACGACAGACCCTGAAAACTTCTTTGTCAAATTTACTACACCCGTAGCTCGGAACTACGTTCATACACTCGTTTGAAATTTATCGATACAATTGAACCAGGAAAAAATCAATTTCAGTGACCTACTTCCTTGAATCTCCACTCGACAGAGATAGTTAACTGTTTTCTCGTTTATATTGTCTCCGAGTATTCTAACATCAGACCGTTTTTCTTTGTCGCGGGACGTCCATCTTGAGCGTCTTTCTGCAATATAATTATCTCTACGCTTTGTTCCTTTTACTTAATATTACTTCGAGGAATTTTTCTTCGATTGTCCTATTCTCTTCAACGCAAAAATGTGTTGCGGCGATGATGCAATTTGTGCAATCGTATTAACATGTTTTGTTATAAAAATGAAAAGATTGATTTTATTTAGAATTTCTAAATAATTTCTCATGAAATTATTTTTGTTATCTCGATAATTGTAAAATAAAAATTCTGGAACCGGTCGTTTTGACCAGTGATGGTAGGTTTAGTGTTAATGAGATTAATTAGGTCGTCGGCGTATTAAATTGCACAAAGTCTCTTCCCGTATTCTACGGGAGCCGGCGAGAGAAGGAAAGAACGCGTTTTTGTTCGCTTTTGCTTAGGCAATCGGAGGAAACAGGTGGCCATTAACTGCTACGTGGACGATAGGTTCGCCAGAGCTACCGATCATTATCGACGCGTCCTTTTGTGGAACAGAAAGGGCCAAAATTTCATTACAGCTGGCGAGCTTTTGCTCGCGCTGCAGGCAGCTATCAGAATTTGCTTGGATAGATTGTTCCTCGTTACTGCAGCAGGAGACACTGGCTGCACGGCATCGTTTGTAATTACTCCATCGCGGTAATTAAATTGCAGATACTACGGGAACAGTTTCTGCATTATCGCGGGCCGGCCCATTCAGCAGCGACGTATCCACGCGAACGGCCGACAGGGCTTGTATGTGTCGCCGGAGACGCGTTTTCCACGCATCGACGGCACTGTTAACGAGTTCGGATAACGGAGAACAAAGAGAAACCGTCTACGTGTCGCCTTTTAATTAAATCTTCCATCACTCCGACAAATTTATAAACAATTCCCGAAACTGTGTAAATACTTTCTAATTTGTAGGGAACAGTGCACCGCGCAGGGTCAGTGTTGTCACTTGTCACTATAGGGTGAGGCCACCTGAATAACACGACTGCTATTGGTATTAGGAAAAATAGACAAAAAAGCGAGATAATAAAAACGTAGGTGGACACGTAAAGGACATATGAAGATCAACTTCATTCTTTTAAAAAGAATTCCCAATATTTTTGATGGAACTTGGATGAAGCTCTATCCCCACTACTGCGGGGTGTATCCATTTGAGGTGCCGTGAAGCACGAGAGGCCTCGGTCGCCGAGAAATATGACACCATGTGGCTCGGGTATATCGGTAAGCCCGTCTAATCGGAATTTCCAACTTCTTCATTTTCCATTATTGTTTTATGAGACTTCGATGACCATGTTTGTGGCATTTTTCTAATAAAAATCACACCAAATATGATATAATTCCGATGATATTTACTTGTGTAATAGACAATTAAAGTTTCGGACGCAAGGAAGAAGAGTTGCCGGCGACTGCGACTTTCTGCGTCGCTTTCTGTCCCATATGCTATTCTTCCTCGCGCCCAAAACTTTAATTGTTTATTAGACTAATAAATATTATCAGAATTATATCATATTTGGTACGATTTTAATTAGAAAAATGCCACAAATATGGTCATCGAAGTCCCATGAAAAAATAATTAAAAATGATGAAGTTGGAAATTTGGATTAGTTATGTTTACATTTCTCGGTGAACCAGGCCTCTCAAGTTCGGCTGTCCTTTTCTACGTTCGGAAAAATCAAGGAATACTGTCTCTGGCGCATAAGCGCCCCTCGGCAAACCCGTGCTAGGGACTTATATGGATAAAATACTATACCTTCGAATATCAAAAATCTAAAAGTTATCGGAATAATTTTCCATTTGTACTTACTCAAGTTGAGTATCAAAGTATCAGAACTGAGTATCAGTTCGTATATCGTGTTACCAGACGCAAACACAAAAATAACAAGACGGTTTAGATTAAATTAAAATACTAAAACATTTACGAACCAAATTGCATGAAAATATGAAGTTCGCATGAAAGTATTAAGTGAAGTAAAGAATATTTTTATTCAAAGTGTCCATAATGAATTCCACTAGTGTACGTTTGAACTGCTCGAGTCGACACAATTAATATTGTCTCCATTTCATAATGCTACATTCGCGGATCGTAACCAAACATCTCCTGGTCGGTTGTTTTATTTCGAAAATTGAGACAACTTCGAAATTACAAGCGAAAGAACGGAAAAGAAAATGTTATCTTTCTTTCGTGGAGGAAAATGTTTCTCTTGCCATCTTCCAGTAATATCAGTACATGCTATTTTAGCCAGTAGTTTTTTCCGCATCGCTGTGTCTCCGTCGTCCCGTAAATTTGATTAACATAAAGTTCGGCCTGGAGCCGTTCTAGTAGTTTACGTCGAGCAATTGAAATGATACAGAAATGTTATTCGAACAACTGATTACGAATATACCGTGAAAGCTTAATGTAAAAAGTGTTGTAAAATAATGCTGAGGTGTCGGCACGTGTTGAATTTCAACAATTCGATTAACATGTTACGTTCGAATCGTAAATTCGCGGAAAGTTTAAAATTTTTCGAATTTTCGAGTAGTCGAGGCTCTCGCAAGAAAAATAAGCTCCGTGGGGAGCATTAGTGAAACTGAACAAACATTTTTCTCGGTGGCGCGGCTAGGCGGAGGAGCCATTAACGAGGGAAAGCAAAACTTCCGATTCAGTTTCTGCTTTTATAGCCTACAAAAACCGGAATTAGCATAAACATCCATAGTCAGCGAATAACACACTCGGCGGACATTCCGTTAATTTATTCGGGGTCCCTATATCTCCGGGGCGGCTGGTTTCCATTATTCCTTCGATCGGCTGGACCATCGTGCGGGAGAAGAGGAGCAATTAGAGGAAACGCTGCAACTCTTTCTTTCTACCGAGGTCGATTTACGATCTGTGGGGTGCAGCGAGCGTTCAGCTGGACGGGGAGGAAAGAAAATGCAAAAACGAACCGACTAGGAGACAGAGGAACGAACGGCCGCGGGGGGGGGATGACAGAGGGCCGAGGACGGCGGTGTTGGGGGTAAGGGTCGAACAGAAGGAACAATAAGAAGGAGGTCGGAGCAAACAGAGTGGAAAAGCGAGTGCGGAAGAGGAGAACACCGGTAGCCCGGTGTAAGCGTTATGCGATTTCAGACAAATGGCGGGATCGTGCGCGGAATCGTGACGAGGAGCGTCCACTTGGAAGCCATCGGTGAGTTTACCTTCTACTCCGCTAACTTACCATCGAGATTCACAGGGACGAAGGATGGCAGCTGTCCTCGAGAACGTTTCCGGGCGCTATTGCACCGGCAGGGAGGGGCCAAGGGGCAAATACGACACGGACGAGTACGAAAATCCGAAGGAATCACCATTTTCTACGTGAGCCCTCCGGGAGTTATGGACGCGACAGCGGTTCGACGCGTGTATCACTTTGCAACGCGTTTTCCTAGGCCCTGCTTGTTATCGCTACTGATTATTATTAACCCTTTCCAGTCGGTGCTATTGTAATCTCTTGATCTACGATTTATTTTACGATTTCAGTGATTAAAACACATTTTGTAATTCTTAATTTACTAAACAAGCAGAATCTTTATACCTATTATAGTTGTACATGAACAATATCAAAATGGAATTTTATTTCCAATTTAAAGAAAACTAATAGCACACATACTTATTAGTAGACCCCGGAAATTTGCGCATCAATTGCAAGACGTAGGAGGTGAGTATAAATTTATAGTCTTCATTAATAATTTTAACGTGGTGGAAATAATATATTAATACTCTTAAAGTCTTTTAATACTTTCACTGTTCTAAATTGCGCTTGCACATTTTTGCTGTAATTGCATAAAATCGGAATCTGCTTATTAGACTCTATTTAGAATCTTCATCACGAGTCTGACTCGATACTGTTAGGCTCGGGGTTAATGTATTGTAGTAAATGAGACGAAAAGGATACTCATTTGATATGCGTCAAATTTTCTGCAGGGACTAATACGATTTTAAACGCATAGGGTTGAAGTACGGATGATGTATGTGCGAATGTATGCGTGTTACATGACACAACCTCATAGATAGCTAAATTTATAAAAATAGAGAAGCGAAAACAACAGAAGAATTGTAAAATTACGATTGCAAACGAATCGAAAAAAGAAGACAGATCAAAACGAACACTCGTGATCAACATACTGTCACCAACGATTGGTTATCTGTGCATAATAAATACGGCTTTTCCTTGCAAACGGGAACCTCATTTTTCTGAACCTTCTCTAACACGTAATTCCCGAGGCACGAAGATCGTGAACTTTGTAGCTTAAAGGCTAAGGAAGACTAATTATGCAATTTTTATTTCTGAAAAATTTATGATCGGAAGGTAACAACCTCGTATACCACTGTTACGAGTGCTCGCTTATGATGATATTTTCATCATACACTTTCCTATGTTAGTGATACACCACGTGCGTCAGTGAATTATGCGACGGTAAATGGATGGAGTATAACAACTTTTTTTATTAGTCAGATAGCTCTTATCGGAGTTGATAACGTTCGCTTGAAGTATTTCTCTTACTCCGCAGAGTGACTTGTGTAGCATAAAAAAGTGTTTCAAGTGAACTTTATAGAACACGGTAGGGGTTTTTGGTTGGTTAGCGAAAACTAAAGAATAGACTTATGTTAAGTTTGCAACTTGACGCAACATTATGACACGAAAGATTAAATAACGCGGTTTTTAATATTATAAAAATGGATTTATCAACGATTACAAAGAGGTTCAATACGCGTGTTGAATCGCGTGTTATGGTGTCGAGCGACGAGCGCATTTGTTGTGTTTTTATAATAGTTCCCTGAAGTTGGTAGACTGGGCGAGAGCGCGTTTGTTTACGTTTTTCGGTTGCCGTTTAGCTCTGGGCTCATTAGGTAGCACGTCATTGTAGTGTAATAATCCTCTTTCCTTAATATATTTCGTAACTTTTAATAAACAGTAATAATCCCGTTATTTTTTGTGGTTCTACTTGAACAACGCGCGTTCGTTCGTTTCGAACGTTGCTCTGGTGTGTTGCGTTTGTTCTCGTATCGCGTTTGTTCTCGTATCGCGTTTGTTCACGTGTTGTCATGCGCCGCTTCGATTCCTATCTATGTAAGTATTTTAAGAGAATTACGAGTTATATTCGAGGTAAATACATCCGGCAAAGATCAGAGAAATTTCCGCTGATAGCAGAGAGTATTGAAACGCGTTATTTATAAACGAGTAAGTATCTTTACTAACATCGTCAAAAGGATTTCACGAAGAAAAGGCAAGGATACAGAAGATAGGCAAACAGCGGCGGAAAAAGATTAGCAAATACTCGAGAGCGAAGGAAAAGAGGGATTTTTTCGGAAAAGGAATTAAGCCTGCAAAGAACGAGCTCGAACGCTTGCGTAACAGAAACGTTCCAAAGGTTTGAACACGGTTGAGCGGCAAACGCGACGTTGGAAAAAGGACGAAAAACCTTAGGGCGGCTCTCGATTACTCGCAGCGCTGCGCGGCATGGCAGCCGGACTCCTTATAAATCTCCTGGGCACCGGTAATACAGCATGAAATATGCTTCTCACTTTGTTCACCAATTACCTCGATGACTAGTTACGTGTTAAAAGTGTGTTACGAAAACGTCGGGATCGCGTGCTGCTCTTCCGAGGTGTCTCGCGAGGCACGAAGCTGCCCGATAAAATCCGTCTCGCGATGGATTTCCACGCAACAACCTTGATATATCAACCACTTACCACCACCGATGGGACTGGACTAAACGCGCACTCGTGGAAACGTCGCTCGTTATCCCTCATAAAAACAAATCGCCCGTTTCACTTATTGCCGGACTGTGGATTTTACGCTTTCACGACAAAATCGACTACGGTGAAGGTGTACCAATTATCGGGTATTCATTCATGACTAGAAAGTTTTTTTTTCATTTGAAGACATTCTGTAATTTATTACCAATCTTTTTTCCGTATCGTCAAATTGTTCTAGACGATTTCGTTAAAAATCAAAAGAAATATTAACGAAGTTTTGGTCTTATTTACCGGATACAAGTAATTTGTGCGATCAGATTAATCAGTTAATTTCTTTTCATGTCGTAGCACGATAAAATCATTATTTTGTTATCCTGTATTTTACTGTGGTGTATCACAATTTATTTGCATCTTGTATAATCGTAAACAGAAAATTGCGTTTCTCAAGGAATAATATATTGTCTCTTTGTGTTTTCTATATCTTAAACAAGAATTATTGTAATACTTTTGATTTATATGAGAAACATCAATTTTATTTTTAAAAATAAAGGAACATTAGGATACTACACTGATAATAAGAATTTGAGGGTATCGATGCATTATCATCGGCTTGTCGATTATTTTTTTTTCAACTTATGAAAAACACAGAGAAAACACAGCGCTTGATATGTATAAATACCTTCAATTATAATTACGTTGCAGACTCTCCTAATAACATGACTGCAGGGCAATGAATAGCAACCAGCGATCCCGCTGTCCGCATACGGCCGACTAATTATACGTAGTAGCATAAAAACAAAAAATTCTGTCCGATAAACTAACAACTTTTATATTGAATAATGAGCTTTTGTAAAATTACCATTGTGGCTGTGCATACTGCGTACAGGTTCATTGGATCTTCAATATCAAGCCGCTGCTGGCACAGCCAGTTGATCGTTACTGTAGTGAATAAAGAACATTGAAACGTTCTGAGAAAATAATGGCATAAAATGCCTGATATTTTCAAGTTCTTCACAAAAAACATCGATGATCTTGACAACTCCAAAAAAATGACCCTCGGAAAAAAGATTCGAGCCAGATATTTGGTCCATTGACACCGTGCACATTACGTAACGAATATTTTTTGCATCACAATAAGCTGAAGAGATTTTTAGGTGTTCTTACTTAAACGGATACCTTGATATCTCCAAAAAAATGATATAAAAACAAAATTTTTTTTGCATCGTGTCAGCCCCATTGTACCATTCAACTTTGTCCTTACCATATTATACGTATCTTTTGAAACAACAAAGATATTTGAGGTGCTAACGATTGGTGACTCACCCTGTATATACAATATGTTGTATATACTTCATTATTATTTGTAAAGTAATGTTATTTGGTCCCCTCGGGGTTTCAAATCCATTTACCCTCTTCCACTCTCACTAACACCTAATTTCAGGGTTCCGAATCATTTTTTATGCCTATAACACCGAGCGTACCCAGGCGGTCACCCAGCCTAGTACAAACCACGGCCAACCGCTGTTCAACTTCAGTGACCGGACCGGTATTTGCAGCGAGGCAATGGCAGTTGACAAATGTTATACATACTAATGTATACTATATGAACCCAACATGGTTTACGGCCTCAGTAAATAAATAAATATTCTATGTATCGAGATGAAAATCTGCGTGCATACTCGACTCCGTCGCTACTTCCGACCATCTCGATCCCACGAGTACGTAGCACCGTGCGCCTCTTGACTCCCGTGTCCTCGTACCGAAAATCGACAAGCCGAAACGCGAATTATCATGGTCCGATACCAGAGTCGGCTTTAATGTTCGCCCGTGGATCGCAAGAAACCGGTCATTGAATGGGAACCGAGGCAGCAGCATTTCGATCATTAAAGTCGCAAGTACTAAACGACCGGCATCCGCAAAAAAGGAGGTAGCAAGTGGCCATTATATCCGAGAGCCTGAAGGGCTTGAAACACGGCCCGGTATTCCCGCCGCGATTCCAGTAATTTCGGTGTTTAACGTTTCTAGGTGCAAGTTCGGGGCTAACATGAACGGCGAGGCTTTCGGGAGGGGTTGGGAACGTTTCCGCGTATTTACCAGCGTATAAGATATCGGCATTAGCAACGGGGATGACCCAGGGAGAAAGAGAAGTAATTGGGCAAAGAAAGCCGACAAAACACGCCATTGCGATAACAATGTCAAACCGACTGTTCAACGAATGCGAATCGCTTGAAAGAAGTCAAGTCGAAACAGAAATCTAGGTTACCGACAACACCGTATGCTAGTGCTGCCGACGCTAACTACGGACCAACATGGCGGCGTCCATATCTAAAAAAACCATTTGAAATCGCTCAAATTTCAACACGCATCTCTTTCGAGCCAGTGGGTTCCTAACATTGAAACTTCGATCTCCGGCATTTCCTTGGCAAAATCTATAGGATCAGTTTGAAAAAGTTAAATATTTTTGATTTTTCCATTCAGATGTATAAGTACGAGCGAAATAACTAGATTCGACAACTCGTAACGATCAGCAACTGCAGCGTACTCCATCAAGCAGTCTCCAATTAAACTCTCACCAACCAACACGTCGTTACGTCTATCAACCTCTCCTTTCAGTTGTGAATCTCAAGCATTAGTTTGCTGGAGAGATAGTGTGACTTCGCGTTGCGCTCCAGACCGGTCGACGATCATCTTCCCGGTTCGACGTCGAACACTCAACAGATATCCGTTAACCTGCTTCGACCTTTTCTTTGAAGTCTCTGATTACATCACAGCTGTAGGAACCGATTCTAAACATCGAGTTATCGAGCCAAGGCCTAGAAGATGCTAATCGCAAACTCTGACTGCTTTCCTTTAACGTTATCGCAGCATTTAGATCGTCCCGCGTATCGAAATAGGGGTCTTGACAAAAGAATGGCGTCGATAGAGAATCGGGTGGATAGACACAGCGAGAGAGGACGAAGAAGCAGACAACGAGGAGGAGAAAACGATCCAGGGTGTCTCTTTTCGAGCTGCACCAGGCAAAACTAATTAATTAGCGTAATGATTCGTTCGCGTAAGCTCTCATTTCGTTCGCCTGTAACGAGTAGAGTTCTGCAAAGTTTCGCAGACACGGACGCCGTCGCCAGCGACGCCGACGCTACATCTCGCCTCCTCGTTCTCGCCCCCCCCCCCCCCCCCCCGCCCCCTCCCCCCCCCTCCCTCCCCCCCCCCCCCCCGCCCCGTCGACTTCTGGCACCGTTTCCATGGCCGCTCCTCCGCCCTTTTGAAATATTCGTATCGCGATTTTAATGAGCGACAAGCTGTGCAAACACGCGAACGATCGCATCCGGTCGTAGAAGACTCCACCCCGACACCTAACGTTCCGCGATAATAAGGACACAGTCTCAAACAATCAATTATCGAGCTGAATAATTAAAATCGACATACTCGTTGCACCGAACGCGCGCGGAGCAAATTAACCAGCTAGCACATTACCGACCGGTAATTATTGCATAATTTTAAAAAATCATGGTGACAGCAATTTTCATTGTGAATTAATAAGTCACCCTCAATAATGTCATCTGATAGGTGTATTTAAGATTGCAATGTAAAAGAAAATTTCTATGCTTCCTTTTGTCGCAGCACAATTATTGAAGATTCTGTTAATACAGTTGTAGACTTCCGTAAAGTATTTAATATTGTTTGAGTTTAATATTGAATTTTCATATAAAAAATTATATATTGATTATTTTATAAAAAAATTTAATGTTATTTGAAATTTATATAGAATTTTCATATAAAAAATTATATACTGATTATTTAACAAAAAATTTAATATTATTTGAAATTTATATTGAATTTTCATATAACAAATTATATATTGATTATTTTATAAAAAAATTTAATATTATTTGAAATTTATATAGAATTTTCATATAAAAAATTATATACTGGTAAAATGTCAATCCGTATCTCTATTCCGGTGTAAATACAATAACCTTTTCAAGAACGAATCGTTAATATTTGATCAAATAGAAATGTTTTTCGTAAAGTTTATAATGGGACCGTTTGCCCTGCGTTCGACGTGTGTACTCGTCACTGCTTGATTTTAATTCAGCACTCTGTGGGGAATTTTAAAAGGTGAAAGCAGGTGATCATCGTTTCACACTTACTACCTTCGGATCCGTTTGTCAGTGTTCCTTTCTTTCTCCCTCTCTCTTTGCCGTCGCCTTTTTTACCCTCGGCTCAACGACTCGTTTTTCTCCGACGAACAAAAGGAGCACGGGTAATTATAACGCAAGACTTTAGTCGCCGCGACACGCTGTCGCCCCGTGTCGATCAACTGGAACCCTTGGAAAGCGACTTTCACCGGTTGGTGGTCATTCGATCAAGAAAATCTGAGGTTTTCACTTTCCCTCAGAACGATCGGGATTTTCTTTCTTTGCCTGATCCCGCTGTTCGATGTAGCGTGCTCGAAATTCTTCCGTGTCCGATATTTGATACCACGGGAGGCGCGATATAATCGACTGACGAACTTTGAGTGATGCGTGTCGGGGCCGATAGCGTTCGACATGGATTGAATTAGTTTGAACTAGGGTGAATGTGCCAGTTACCGGATATTTAATGGCGACTTGGAAGTCTTTTTTATTGATTTCCGGGCATTCTGTAAACATCAATTTTATTTTTAAAACCAAGGTAATACTTTATTGTTTTCATTCATTTCGAAAAAGTTTGTTTGTTTTTACTAATGATCGTATCGTTCGGACAAATGGTTCTCTTGAAGTTGTTTAAATGATATTTCGGATGATAGATCTTCAAGTACTAATAGATCAAGATAAGACTCGTTAGAGGAGGTTACGTTCTCAGCGTTGTGGAAAATATTTTAAAAATTCAAGCGAGTATCTAAAACTGGTAGATCTCTTTATATACATCTCCAATATTTAGGTACTATATAATTCAAACTCTGGTATAGCGGTATATGCGAATCATTAAAATTTAGTACAGTACCTATTTGCAGGTGATGGACTGATATACTATGAATGATATACTATGATGGACTCTAAAGCTTAGAGCAAACTGGGACCATTCGGGATTACTAACCTGTGAACAAAAAACAGACGTATATTGCAGGTTGAGTGGAAAGAAGAATATGTATATTTGGAAAAAGAAATACAGAATAATAAACTAGAAACTTAGCCGTGCTTGGTAATACCGTTTAACACTACGTCTTCTTTTACGTTAGCGTTACATGACGTTATTGAGGGTGACTTCGCAATGAAACTTGCTGTCCATTAAAAAGTGTTTAGCCGTGAACCATAGACCTTCAAAATTATGCGATAATCACCGGCCGCTAATGTGTCAATAGATTATAGAGAATTAAGGAGAATACATAAGTGTTTCAACTTCTAAAAATATAAAAGGCAATTCGCAGAACACGTTAAAACCCGCGCGAAAGCTAATACGTTTGTACCGACTTCGGCTGAAACGCGAAGACCCATCTGTATCTTAGAATTTTTCTCGAAAATGAAATGTTGCTCATCCCTGACCCGACGCCAGAAAAATCGTGGCCTTGTATTTCCCAGGGCAGCGTTCGCAGCGTGGGGAACACCGACGAACAACGCTGGGAAACAAATTTATCGATTGTCTGGGTCACGAGTCAAACTAAATTGCCGATCATAATACGTCGAGCGTTGCCGCAATAATTCATCGTCTCCCCGGGCCGCGTCGTATTAATAACCCTGTCGTCTGTATAAACTCCGCTAACTAACTTATAAGTCATTCGACTGGTTTGAGCGACAAATTCGTAACATAAATTATGACCGACCCCTGACCATCTGTCAGGCTAGTACACGAACTAAGCAGCCCGATTGAAGATATATTTATCGTCGGCGAGCCTGCTAACTTGTTGTATAGTCGCCTCGCCTCGCTCATGCTCCTCGCTGTTGCTTCTAGTTGCTAGCGCCACCGACGACGCTGCGCTTCGTTTGCTCTATTTTGATAACGATCGCCGCACAACGATAAGGGACGCGTAACAAATTTCTGTAGCGAATTGCATTACCCACCGGACGCGCCTGGCTAATGGCAATCGGCAATGCTCGATTAACCGATGTAGACTACTAAGATTACACGGGAATCAGACTCCGATACGCTGTACTCCGCGAGCTACTCGTAACGACCATTACAATAGCTTGTTGTGTCTCCAACGTATTCGTTCGAGAACAAATTACGCACTTGGAAAAATCATCGTCAACCGGGTTTCTCCAATGCTACATCTACAAGACACTAAAAGGATTCTAGAATTTTACACCAAGCCTTAAACACTTCGACCACCCGTGGAAATAAATTGGTCTTGGAATTATAAATTTTCTTATAACATATTTGAATTTCATCGAAATCGGCGACGTGTACCTTTCCCTGTTGTATAATTCCTAGAATGCAACTGACCTGGAATGCAACGAACTGGGGTGAAACAGAAATTTTTACCGTTTCATGTTGCATTTACTGTTATTTGCCATAAATGCATCAAATCCGTGCATGATTGTAGAACATGAAGAAATACGAAAAGAATGGTTCTCTTGATTCGTGACAGGGTGAAACGCATAAATTATAAAGTTCGAACGAAGACGTGCGAATACGTTCATTAAAAAGCGACACGCGTGTCGAGTTTATTCGCGTACCCGAAATAAACCGCAGCGAATGTTCGGTGACTTTAATGACAGAGTTCTCGAGGAACTGTAATTTAGTTTCCCAGCGTGGCCCCGGCCAATCTCTATTTTCCCCAAATCGAATCTGTTAATTTCCTGCTACACATCCGTCGATATTGAACAAACGAACGATCGAGTTCAATTACATTTTGCTTGGTGGGGGCAGCACGCTTAAAAAATTCACTTCCACTAACAAGATTTCATTTTCGAAGGATGGGTGGACCGGAACCGTCTGCCGGGGTCAAATATTTCACGAGTAAAATGCGGAATTTTATTATTCAAAAATGGAACGGTCGAGCGTGTCCGATCGACGACAGAATTAATTCATCGGGGTGGGCTCTCGGGTATCGGATGAGAGGGGCGGAGAGGTTGTGGGTGGTACGAGGGTGGAAATGACAGGGATGGACGCGAAACGATACAAAACGAGGGATTCCAATATTTCCCTATCTGAACTTAATGGACGCCGGTTGCGTCTCGGGTTTTTCCCGTCGTGCGCCCGTCCCCGTAAATGGAAAGTCCCGTAATGCGAAAAATAGTGGAAGTGCCCGGCAAGAGTGGAAGTCTTGCGTGGAGTGATATTAATGCGAAGGAGCGATCTCCCTTTATGCCGGGACGGATCCATCTCGCTCTGACTCCATTAAAAGTGATTTCTTTCTCGACGCGCAGAGGACCGGGGCGAGATCATAAAGAGAGAGAAACGGCGAGAGAGAGAGAGAGAGAGAGAGAAAGCGGGGGAGTGAGCGGATGAAGAAAAAAAAGAGAACGAGTAAACGCTCGTGGAAGATGCTATTCCTGGATGTTCCATTCGCGGGAAATCGATGGAACGGCCCCCCGTAATTGATCAACTAAATATTCACGTTTCGCCGTTTGCGAATGGATCACCCTCCACGTCTCAGTTACCTCCAGTCTCTCTCTCTCTCTCTCTATATATATATATATATATATATTTCTTTGGTCGTTTTCTTTCTCCCGGTTTTTTTATGTTGATCCAAGAAGCAGTGGCAAATTGAATTATCTCGCTGGACGACTTTGCTATTTTATTAACAATCTTCCCGGACGATAATTACATTTTTTAGCATTGATCTAGTTACGTACCATTCTACTGCAATTTTACAGACGGTAAAAGCGATGGTGATTTATGAACAGTCTATGAACTTATTTATTGCTTTTGATTACGGTTTCTGCTCTAGCAGTGCTTGAATTTTGTTCAACCCGATTATGCATCTTTTATTCAGTGGACTGTTTTATTCCATTGAAAGATTCTACTAATATTATAACATATAATTACATATTATATATACATATATATATAATATAGTATAATATATAATTACTAGACTGCAGCACCAGGAAAAAAGAGTCTTCTACATTTTTATTTTTCGCCTTACGGTGCGCAGTCTTATCATATCGCACGGACTGAAGAACATATTCCATACACTTCTGCCCCATTCTCCGTCAAATTGACCGGCAGATGGGTCCAGGCTCGCCAAAGCCGACGCATAAAAGTGAAATCATACAGAATCACGTCGGTGCGGTTTAATGACGAATCAGCGCCGGGTTGACCAGGCGTCAACCGAGCGAGAAATCGCGTCCGGGGCCCTGATCAAAAACCGTCGTACTCGTTACGAACACCAACAGAGCCTGAACCTAACGATCGTTTCGAGAGACTGGATTGAAAAGCAGCAGTATACTCGTCTACCAAAAACGGGTCCGCGTCTCCTGGAAGAAAAAGCCCGGAACACGCGGAAAGCTGCGGGGTGTGCACAAACGACGCCGAAGTACACTCGTTTCAAGATTCCACCGGCGGCAAACTTTTCTAGGGACGGCGGCGGGGGTCGGCGGCCGATGCGCGCAAATATCGACAGACCTCTCCGTTTCCCTCTAAATCTGCCGAGTGCTCAAAGAACCGGGGGTTGGGGAGTCGGGGGTGGAAGCCGGGGAGCAGAGAGAGAGAGAGAGAGAGAGAGAGAAGAGGGCTGCACGCGCGACAGATGAAACGCCGTCACACACGGCCGTTTATCCCGATTTATTCGAGAGGAAGAGGAGCCCGATACCAGACGAGCCATACAGAAGGCGAAGAGAAACATGAGACACGGAGAGAACCAACCAGTAGAGAGAGGGAGAGAGGGAGAGAGGGAGAGAGAGAGAGAGAGAGAGAGAGAGAGAGAATGTGCAAGACAATCGCGTTTAGGAAGGAATTAATGAATACCGCTGCAGGGTGAGAGCTCATTTCGTCCTCGTGAGAGAGATTCGATCGATCGCCGGTAGGACAAGCTATACAACGCGATTTAATTAGTCGAAAGCAAATGCTACTAGATAGGAAGCTACATAGGGTGAAAAGGACGAGGCAGGAAGACAGAGAAGAGATAGGGGGGTGGGGGTGGGATCGTCTCCAGGACTACCGGAACATAATAAAGCACCGCCTCATTGTCTCCTCCTCTATCGTTCTTTGTCCTCTCTGCTTCGTTCCACCCGTCCCCACCCCTCCCTTGTGACTTCGAGCATCGTTCTTTTCCATTGCTTCTTTCACTGTAACTGGGACAATACCGTGTGCCGATTCATCGGAAACTTTCACCCCCCTTCCACCTCCTCCTCGTCTTCCCCGTCGCGCAACCACCGCGCTACGTTCAAAGGGGCGGAACTTGGCGAAAGCAAATTCGCGTTTTCGGCGCTCAGGAGGATGTCGCGGAGCGCTCTGAGCGCTTTGAGCCGCCCGTGTATACGCCACTTCCGGCGGTAGGACTCTCTCCGTACCCCGGTGTGCATAGAATTCCGAATGGAGAAAAGGGGAAAACTGCTCGACGGCCATTGTGTATATCGGTCGGATGAAATGAGGTATTTTTGAGGGGATCGGTGACGCGGAAAACTAGAAATTTTAACGGCGATGGGGGTGGGAGACGAGGTGTGTCGCTACGAAGAAAATTGAGACTGGTAGAAGCATTTGAGAAGTTGAGGAAAGCGAGGAAAGTATTTTGCTGGTTTCGCTCGGTGGAACAATGGAACGACTAGAGACAGACTACGTGTCTGGTAATTTGCTTTCGGTACAACTGGCATTTATTATCTTGAAAGCAAGAAGAGTATACTTGGACGTTTTTAATATACAGGGTGCGGCACGAAACTACAAAATTGTTTCAGTATGTTGAAACGTGGAATTTAAATGGCATTTTTAAGAGCACATCTGATAAAGTGCGTGTTTTTTAAAACCAGACCTTGATACCTCCTAAATCTAATAATAAGACGACTCCAACAAAGTAAGAGATTTACATTTAAAATTGTTACATCACATAAGTATTAGGTTATCTCAAAAGTCCGTTTCCAGTTTCCAATCCATTTTATTACCAAGTACTGAAAAGTTAAAAAACAGATGATCACGTTGCTTGTGGATGATACTTGTGTGATGTAACAATATTAGTTGTACACATTGCGAAAGAAACTTTTGGGAGAATCTAATATATTTGGCGTTAATCTAAATAGAAGAGAAGATATGTGGCCCTATAAGAGGGCAAACTGTACGAGAAGAGCCACATGAAAGTCCTTTAGACGTGCTATTGTCTGGGGACCTGAGAAATTGTTATTCCACAGTGATTCCGGGCGTGTCGCGGGGAAGAATATTGTGTCAAAAAAGCTTCTTATCTACAAGGAGAAGGAACATCGCGGGCCGAGTCACCCTCTTCGCCGTACACGCGATCCCATGTCGGTTATTGTAGAACAGCGAGGCACACCCACGCGGTACTGTTATTTGGCGGATGGAAACGGTGCATTGTGGTGTCTTGTCACGCCGTTTCCAGGCTCCCCTTTCCCGCGGTCCGAATATGTACTGGCGCGTCGAAGAACAAAGGGCGGTTTCACGGTCAAGGCCGCGGCTTGCCACGACATTACCGAGCAAGAGGCTCTTTATTCATTAGCTAGCCGTATGGAAAGAGAAACGGAGAGAACTAGACCGAGCCAGAGCGAGAGAGAACTAGACTTCCTTCATCGTTACGATGATTTTTCTTTTCGATATATCCCAACGATCGTTTTACTCCTCCCCGATTCGAATCCGCCGCGGTTTTTTCTCTTCCACGGATGCTTCAAGACGTTCCCCACGTCTCGAGGGACCCGAGACCTTGGGCTTTAATAGGCCACAGCAGAAAAATGAAGACGGATCAAAAAAGCCTGAATACGGCCGACAGTATTTCGCCAATCACGTATTATAGTCTGGATAATGAGGTATTATTTTCTCGAACGGGCGAGGAAGATTTCGGTTCGCGTACGATTTTACGGGTAATATACGATCCTGTTGATTTTTACAATGATGCAGAAGGTGCTCGACGAAGGAAATAAGAAAAAATTATCCGTTACAGAGGATTATTCTTCGTTTTTCACGTGCGAACAACACGCATTAAGCATTTTTAACGGCTAAACGTTCTAAGAGGCTCTTAACGATTATTGATTTTTACAAAAAGAGTCCAAGATGTAATTTCAAACAGCGAAAATCACGTTTAACTTATCGCTAGACTGCGGATCTTAATGCAAAATCAAGATACAGGAGCTAAGTGATCATTTATATGTATGTTCCCCGTTAATCATTTTATTATAAACTTCTTTGAGAACTACATCGGAGAGTTAAAGAAATTCATAGATTTGTATTCGACTGAGGGAAACTAGTAGAATCGTCTGCTGGAAGTTCGAAGACCATACGAAAGGTAAAAGTTCTTGTACGGTGTAATTTATCGACGAAGGTTAGCCGGCGCACCCTTACTTCGCGGTTTTATCGTTTCGGTATGATGAACTGCGTCTTTATCCGCAACGAATTCGACACAAATCGACAGGAAAAGACCGAGCGATTTCCCTTATCATGGTGGGTAGGAAAAATTCTGAGGGCAGCCAGGATGTCCGGCACGAATGCAATATCTCGAAGTGCCGGCTATCGCGAATGCATTTTAGAGAAACGATGCATAAAATATGCGAGCGAAACGAACGGGCTCCGTTACCGTTCGCAATTTGTCCCAACAATGTTTACACACGTACATCGAGAAATTTAAAGCTCCGCTTGGCGAGGAGATCCAATGATTCGCGCGGAATGACATTATAGAAGCAAATTCATTCTACGACTGGAGGTTCCTCTCCTTTATAACAACTTGTGAAAAAATCGCTGTCCGATTTTTAACCCTCGTATGTTCCTCAGGGTGAAAATTCACCCATTCAATATTTTTACATACTGTAAAATTATTCATCTTTTTATGTCTACGTCGTGAGATGTATTTCTTTAAAATGTGACGGTATACATGAAACATCATGTGTTGATTTAACGTGTAAAATAAAAATGGGTGAATTGTTACCCTAGTCTCTTTTATGCAGCTATTTTTGCTCGTCAGAATGGCCCCAAAAATTACTTTGACATTCGTATATCTTCTGTTTTTTTTCTGTAAAAATGTGTCTGCGTCTAACTGCGAGAAAATTGGAATTCTCGTTTCCGTTGCAATTTGTCCGCGCGTTTGCCGGAAGAAAATGTCAGAAAAACGTGGAATCTCTTAGTTTACAGTAATCAAGTTGAAATGGCGAACAGGTTCGTCTGACTGTGCTAACAAAGTTCCCAGGAGCCGGAACATCTCGAGTTTCCTTAATTTCTCGCTGAACGACGACGGACGACAGTTCCAGGATATTTCGACTCGATGTGTATCGATCCTCGAAACATATTTTCTGTGAAGATAATCATGGCTCCCTGCGTCGTGTTTCCGTGGCTTTTTCTCGGTTGCCTGGCAGTCGAACATGATACGCCGCGCCGTAATTCATGCTAGCGCGAAACGAATCGCATGCATCTCATCACGGCAACTTTCGCCCGAGACTTTATCGGCCCGTGTCGGCCAACTTTTCGACGATATTCGTTCATAATTACGAGTCTCGCGGTAACTTCCACTTCAGCGTCGCGATCGCGGATCGATCCGGCGCGGCTACGGCGAGGCGCGCGAGGAGAACGGCCGATTCCATCCTACTTTCGACGTCTGGGCTGTATTTCCACGCCGAATGCAACCTCTGGAGAGAGTCTGGGAGAAACGGATATTGGAATAGACGAAAATGGACTCACACTTGCGCTCAACCTCACACCGATCCCTCCCCTAACCGTCCGCCGCCGCCTTTCGCCGTTCCTACGATCCTCCCTTTTCTCTATTATATCCTCGCGATCTCTACCCGCCTTTCCACACCCTCCAACCCTCCCCATTCTCGCCTTCTTTTTTCTTGCTTTCCACGACGAGAACCTCCCTTGCCAACCGTTTTCTTCGCGCCATTTCTGCGGTTTCCGCGACGTCTACGCCCCACTCGCCATTGTTTCCCAGTCACCTCGATTTTTCTGTTGCTTCGCTACCGTTTACATTTCTTGCTTTCCCTCCCTTGCTCTCCTCCACTACATTTTACAGATTACGTTATGTTTCGATTGTTCTGATCGTCCAGGCTTTTATCAAGCTGTTTTATTTTGTTTTATACACGCTTTCACGCGCCACCAGGAAATACTACATACTAGGTTTAAAAAGTTCCAGGACCATCCTGTTTACAAGAAACCGTGCGATGCTATATCTCTTATTTTTTTATTCTATGTATCACTAATAGCACAAAATATTGTATACGCATTCATATAATATTAAAAAGAGATTCATTCTATTTTAATATTCAAATGCACATACAATATTTATTTTATACTAAGTAACAAATATTTATTTTTAAATATGCAGGAAATATCTATTTCATGTTATGAGGAAAATATGTTTTTCTAAATATCAGTCCAACTTTATCGAACGTTTGCCCCTGTGATTTGTTGATTGTTTTAATAGTTTCAATATTCAAGGGTTTTAATACATGGTTATTTTAGATAATATTGGCACAGTTAGTTTTTGTTGATTTGAAAGTTCATTTTGTCCAGCTAAAAAGACCATTTTGCACACTGTGAGCCGATTCTATACGTCATCGACCCTCGGAGTACCGAGCATTCGAGTCTGGTTGAATTCACGATGTACACTATACACGCAGTGTTTACTTGCGCTGTCTTCTCTCTCTCTCTCTCTCTCTCTCCCTTTGAGATAAAGTAAAATCCGCTGAAATAATTAAGTGCCATCGGATAAGAAACGTTGACAGAAACATATTGTTAGCAATTGGGATTACACCGTAATTTGCACCTGTATTATTTGACCGAATTCAAGTTGTATATTATACATACATGAAGTAAATTTATATTTTACTACAGCTTGTTGGAACTGAGGTAGAGAATTTTACGTTTAATTCCACGATTTTGTTGTAGTCTCTACGTGTATAACCTTCAGAGAAAAGATAGGCATCCAATAAATATATACTTTCTTATCTCTACTATGAAGTTCTGAATGTTGGCAACATTGATCGGAGTTTAACTTACGTTTCTTACATCACTGTTACCGCGGCCACGTTCAAATAAACTGCAATTAAATAAATAAGAGAACGAAAGAGAAATTTCTATCCGGTCTTTCATTCGTTGTAATCGATGCTGAACATTTTTATTTTCCGTAAAAGCTCGCAGTTCCCTTGTAGCGGGCAAGCATCATCACATAATTCTAGAACTTACACGGTGTGCAACAATGTTGCTTTGAGCACGGCAAAACAAATGCTGATATTCGACGTCGCATTCGACAAGACCGGTATAAAGCTAATTGAATTTCTTAGTTCTCTCACTGCGTGGTGGATAAACCGCTCGGCGGACCTGTCGTTTCCACAAAGAATCGTTGATTCTCGCTTGACTTTATCTTATCTCCGATTTCTCGTGAATATCATTATTTTATCCGGCCCTGCTAACAATTCGAATATTCGCGTGTACCCGGGACTTTCTTTCCACTTCGCGCACGATTAAAACGAATAAAAGTCTCGGAGTCCGCCGGCGCAGTACTTGTTAAGTACTCGTTTCCCGAGGATCACACGTCCTTCGCGTTTCTTCAGGAATGTTGAACATGTGCCTACACTCTCAGCCGAAGCGACATTCGCCAAAAACGCAAGTATAAACGTGCGCGCGCCGGCAAGAAAGTAATAAGCGAACGATGTTGCTGTCTGCAAGTCAGCGTGTCCCTGCAACTTCATGCCAGAATGGACTTGATGCATGACGCACGTCCCAGCGAAATGTTTAATACTGCCTATTCAACCCCCTTTTGCGGCCAGAGGACTTGTACCCCTTCTGATAATTGCTACACGCTCCGTCGGTCACTCGTAAATACCGTCATACATCGACTCTTATCAAAATTCTTATCGTGTCCCTTCAATCTTCCCTGTGAAGCGAAACTTCTACTTCCTTTTGTGCCGGTGACAGTCACTGCAGATCTGGTTTCGATCTTCACTTATCCGAGCGTAATCATTCGCAACGACAGATAAAATGAGCAAGATCACTGCTTCCTGCAGTTGATTGAGATGAAAAATTGAATTAAATCTCATTCGTTAAATAGTCCTCCATAGTACAACTATTTAATACATTTTACATGTCGAAAATAAAAGAATCTATATTATTAAATTCTGAAAGTACAATTGATTTGAAATCGTCGTTTCCACTTCGAACATATAAAATTCAATCGTCGAAGCTCAATCACAGAATCGACAAAATTTTTCGATGATAATAGTTGTTAAAAATTACTAGCGGATCGTTTTACATGTCAATAATACAAGAGAAAATCCACACTATTATATTCTGAAATGTAATCGTTAGCAAACGAGAATTTCCATTCGGAATGTGTAAAAAGCGAATACATAAATTACAAAAATGACATACCTCAAAGCTGGAATTGAATTATTCTTAACCATTTATCGGTATATTTCTTGTTAAACATTCTACGTAAAACTGTTCGATAAATACGAGCCGCTTGTAAGAAGACCGACTGTTCGGACGGCACAAATCATTGCAGCGTTACACAAACGAACGAAGTTTCCCAAGGGAAAAGGAAAAGAGGCAACGTCTTTTAAAAACTCAACGAATCGGAGCGTCTAATTAATGAGAGGACTCTGCTCGGATAGCTACGATTTGTTTAATGTCGCTGGTTCGATTCAATTTCCCGTCGAATTAATTCGACTGGCTTTAAATGAACTTTAATTAAAGTCCTCTACCTCGGTCCAGTTAACTCGGGTGTATTTGGATGCCCTGCTCATTTCCGATATTCAAAAGTTTCGAGAAAAGTGGATTTTCCTCGTCGTCGGGAAGGTGCTTATATTAACGGGAAGACATGGAATCGACAGAAACCGAGGACAGCGTTAAATCGTCACTTTGCCGAGGAATAAATATACTTTCGGTAATACAGATTTAATTGTTTCTTTTTTAAATATATTTAAAATATACGATTAGTTATATAAAAGGTACACTTTGATATAATTTCGTGCTCGACGTCATACGTGATTTTAACAGGTTTTTGTGTACGCGCTCGCCGCCATGAAATATAATATTAGTTTCGTGAAAACTAGTATAATTTCTGTGGAAACGAGCTGTTCTCGTGAAAAGAGGAATAATATTGGCTTTGGATAAACAGATTTTCGGAGAGGCGCAGGAATGAATGAAATAGCTCATCAAAAGCCCGAAGCGAAGATGTTCGCCTCTCTGTTAATAAATCGCAGCGAGTCCCCTCGTTTCACTTGATTACTGTTTCTAATTGTCTATTTATTCTCATACTTCGGGTAGGCATTTTCTATTTCACCGACGACTTCCACCCCAGTTCTAATTACGTCGGAGTAATCGCCCCCTTCAGGCTTCCCTGCCGCTCACAAATCAAGTGGAGCGAAGAATATTACCGCAACTCCGCAGCGAGACAATTGTAAACTCGATACTCACGAGCTTGAGTATATTAACACGAGAAACGCGAAATGAAACCGTAAAGAAA
>CM052336.1:30306658-30317857 GCA_028455595.1 Lasioglossum vierecki | reverse complement strand
TAGAAATTCCTAATAAAACATAATTGTTCGAACTGTTGAACAGAACGGTTATAAATAAACCACATTTGTCAAGATTCATAGTTAACGACCTGATTTAAGGGTTTAGGATTAAATACAGGATATTTGCGGAAACACTGTGTCGTTATTTACAGCAACAGTTTATAATACTAATAAAGTATAAAAGTTATAAAGTATAGTTTTAGTAGAATAACGTACCCGGACAAAGACATTTCCAACATATATACATCTTCTACTATCGCATTTAAATAGCATCCGTCATTGTTAAACAGCATTTACTATGTCGTAAGGAACCCAATGTCAAGGAAAAATTTGTTAATGCTCAGTGATTTCAGTTAATACCAAGGCGTCATTAGTTTTTGTTAACATTCTTATTCCACTGTGTTTTCCACGTTTCCGTGTGGTGTAAGTGCAGGTAGATTCGCAAACTAATATGTATATCTGGATAAACTTTATTGAAAAGTTTATTCTACCGAGTTCTGCGGTATAGGAGGCGCTATGAATGCAGAAATTTCCGGAGTCTAGTTATTAGGTTCGTGGTCATGGAGCGTATCTTCTTGTAACTTGAATTTTGTAATAAGTAGATTGTGGGTGTATACGTGCGAATTTACACGGCTGTATGAAGTACATTACCGACGCAGAATCCCACGGAAACTCATTTCTGTAGAATTTTCGAGATATTGTAAAATAAATATAGTTTCTGTGAAACTGCTGTATTACAAATCTTGAAACAATTATTTAACGAGAAATGTAAGTATTTAGTTAGTTCGCCAAATTCAACGTTCACCGCGATTATCGGTTTAATTTACTAATTACAGCGAGCGGAATTTTTCGCAAAACTCAGCCGCGTCGCTGGCAGAACGCAGAAAGAGTACAAAGGGTTAATCGATCTCCCACTATTTCACAGATAGTTACTGGAACCTTTATCTTACAGAAGTATTTGGTCGTTCCGAAAGTTCGTGCAGTTTCCTGCACAGTGTCTTTATTATCCTTTCCCCGCAAGAAATAAAATTGCGAACTTGGCGACGACCGTTGCAGTACTCCTGCAGAAACATTCGATTCGAAAGTTTAAACTGCACGAAGTACGAACTTCGAAATTTTGCCAAATGTTAGTGGATATGAACGAGTATCGTCCTCATTCGAACTCCCTACAATCAATTTCATGAAAAGTACGTGTTAGATATTTTTCGAAAATTCGATGTCCTTTGAAGGGATTATACCTACTAGTTACCATAATCCATAAAACCGTCTCGCGCATCCTACTGCGGAAGTCGCAGTAGGCTCCTTGTAGGCTTATTCTAATTTATGCATTCCTCTTCAGCATCGCGTAAACTGGGAGCAAAGCCAATTAGCGACGGTAGCATTTACAGTTATGGGCACAAATGTCGAGAAGTACACGTATAGGGTGTCTCCGATCTGATGGTGCAGCCAGAAATGGGACAATTTCACAAAAAGAAGTACATCAGAAATGTAGAATATACTCAGTGCGTTCAGATCCACATTGTGCTAGATCGGAAGCACTCTGTACAATCCCTGAACTAGTAAACATATGAAAATCTAGTATGTAAACATTAAAGAACAAGTTGCAGTTATAGGTTAAAACAGACAGTTGGAAAGGGGATAATTTTACAATGAGAAGAACATTAAGAATTTAGAATATATATAGTGCATTCAGATCTACATTGTATTAGATATGAATCACTCTGTAAAAACCATGGTCAAGTAAACAAGTGAACATCTAGTATGTAAACATCGAAGAACAAGTTGCAGTTATAGGTTTAAAAGATCCTCTCAACATATGTATATGGTGTCTTCGATCTAACGGTGCAATCGGAAAGGGTGGACAATTTCACAAAAAGAACATCAAAGACTTGGAGCATGCTCAATGCATTTAGAACTACATTGTACTAGATTAAAGCCACCCAGTATAACATGTGAGCACCAACTACGTAAGCACAGAAGAACAAGTTGCAGTTATGAGGTTAAAAGGACCGCCCGCACAGCGTCAATCTCCTGAGACCTAAGAGACGCGAAAACCCTTGAAGAGGACTTCTTTGTCCGTGGAAAGCGTATTTTCGTGAGCAGCGGCCCTACCGTGTGTTTCTTTCAACGTGTACGGTGCGCAGGGTTACAGTTGTTTGGGCAGGCTGATCCAGACGGATTTGCAAGACCCCCTGGATCCAATAAATCTGGTTCGCTGGTACAGAGTATCCCATCCACCCCCTAAACTGCCCGAACACCGGCCGGTTTCGGACACCCCTAGGCCACCGCGTGTGCCGGTCTACTCGTGACCCGAGCACACACGTGCGTGAGCGCATAGTGCACCGTGTGCCTCTCCGCGTTTCACTCTCTTGGATCATGTTCGCATGTCAAGCCCAACCGCTCTGACACGCTTTACGCTCGAGAGCCTCCTTTGTCGGAGCTCGCCGGTGTACAACGCGAACGAACAGCCCGAGCTGGCGCATGCTGGATGGCGCACACGCTCGCGACTACTCGCGCACATAACGCGACTTATCATCTGGTGTCCGGAGCGGATTGCGCGCGCCGGGTTGCGAGACGAGTAGCGGCTCGTCTACAAGCCCGGTTCGTGTCTACCGACTCCGTGTCACCGGGTCACTTCGCGATCCGACGAATACATACCCGCTGCGAGGATAAGCGCCGAGCTGAACAGTTCTTGGCGAAAAGAGGGCACGCAAGAAGCTTTTATACCGACCCGCGTTCACCCCTTACCGGTGACTGGCACGCGTGCTTCAACGGGAATATCGAAAGGTAAATTGCGATCGATTAATCTCTCTTGGAACCTAGTTAGCAATGGGGACGGTTTCTCGTCGGGCGAAGCGGGAAAACAGGGCGGATCAGTGGCGGCTCGATTCATGTGGAGACCCCAAGCGATAGAAATTTGGGGGTCCTCAAACTAAAGTTAGAAATAGAGGTTGCATTAAATAAATTTATTTAAAATTCGGGGTCCTATGGTTCTCATATCTGCCAATGAGAATATAAATTTTCAATTTGTTCGGGTAATTAGTATTTCATTTGTGAGATACAACGGAATTTAATCGAAAACAATTTGAGCATATGCATTGCACGTTAGTGGAATAACTCGGTTGCTTTTGCAGATCGTTGTTACTATAGTTTACTCACGTTACTAATCTTTTTATAAGTGGAGGTGTTAAGGGGACACGAGGATCAACTCTGTTTCCTTTAAATATGTTTTCACGACTATGTTTTCATCCCAGAAATTCTGCAGGATTAGGTGCTAAAGATAAATTAGTGGCACAGCTCCAGAAATAAGCCAGTCGTTGATTTTTATTGTGGGAATTGTGTCTAAACAGCATATCAAGCTTCTACAAACGATTATTGGACAAGAAACAAGTATTTCTCAGGAAACGCATAAAGATTTCATTCTACACCACTAAAACAATCTCGATAAAAAACCCGAGGATATCGCAATCCCGAAAAGAAGAACTACGCGATAGTACACAGTATTAAATCCCCGAGGAAACTTTCAAAGAATACAAAAACCGCTACCTACGTAGGAGAATAGAGTTCAAAAGCTATAGATCGCCCCATGAAAACATGCAAAGGATAAAAATACATAGTTTGGTGTCAAAAAAGTGTCGCTGACTCGAACGATTCTATATATATATATAAAAAAAGACGGAAAAACCGAACAAAAAAGAGGACGGGCAAAGGACGTATCTTCAAAGCGTGCGATTCGATTCCCTGGCCGCAAACAGTCCGATTTTCTACCGTGCACAAAAGCGAGCCTTTTCAGTGTTCCGGAGCGGTTCCGGCGCGGCGGCCAGGTGACACCGTGGTCGATCGGTCGTATCTGCTCCATCGCGGAAACGTGTCTCGCCCTTTCTCGCGTTCACGTTTCACCCGCTTGACCCGTATCCGAAGCGTGGCGGAGCAGAGCGGTTTTCAGTAGCTGCGCGCTGTCGCTTTCAGTTTCATCGGCAACCGATATCGAATTTCACCTCCGTAGACCAGAGTCGCGACCGAGAAACGCGAACGGCACCGAATAAATTTCGAATTCATTAAGTCGCTAAGACGGAAGCGGGTTCGAAGCTTACCGAGCCGCTCCTGATCCGCGGGGATGAACAGTAGCTACTCCCTGCTTGACACCAGAGTCATGTTACAATAATTATTAACATTTTACCTACCGAAAGCCTATTAATAGGATTTTCAGAAATTTTCATTTATATTAAAATTGTAAGGGGGCAGACTCGTTTTTCCACGATCCTAAATTTTAATACAGTACCTATTTGCAGGCGATTAACTGATATAGTATGGATACCTCGGAGCAGACTAAGACCATTCAGGATTACTAACCTGTGAACAGAAAACAGACATATATTGAAGGAAGGATATGTGTAATTTATACTTATATTGTAATTTATATTATTATAGTAATAGTAATAGTAATTTATATTTATAATTTATATTTATATTGTTAATTTATATTTATATTTAGTTTTATTGATATGTATTTAGAAAAAGAAATAGGGAATGATAAACTAGAAACATTAATCGTGTATATACCGTTTAACACTTTACCTACCGAAAGCCTATTATTTAGAGCTTTTGACTACTTAAAAAACCCATTAGTGAGAAATGAGAACGTCGTACCCTTGCAATTCTGGGAACAAATCTACCCCCTTAATCCTCATACGTTCCTCAGGGTGAAAATTCACCCATTTACCTTTTTCACATATTGTAAAATGATTGATTTCTTTTTGTCTGTAACGCAAAATGTAATTCTTTGAAATGTCACATTATAATCAAGGCATAATTCATAGTTTCGAAATGTGAAGTAAGAAGGGGCGAAATATTATTCCAGGATCTTTTATGCACCTATGACTGAGGAACGTTTGAGGGTTAAATGAAACCAATAGATAACGTTATTGAGGGTGGATTGTTAGTTCACAATGAAAATTGCTGTTGCTATTGAACGTTCCATTAAAGAGTGTTTAACCACGTGTCATAGATTTTTGAAAATTACTCGATAATCGGCGATCGGTAATGCGTCGAAATCTATTTTCCCCTAATTTCACGCACGTTCTATCACCCAGCTGTCACCAGCGAAATTGATCGATCCGACGCGAAATGGCGCACCGAATTTGCTCCGACTAATGAACGAATGAACGACAAGTTGGCTGAAATAAATATTCCATCGAAAGAATTTGAGTGGGCAAGTTTAGCAGGCACGTCACGCGAACCTTCGGCCATTCGTGCTCGATTCGGGTTGTTTGTAATTTTGACTCGGCCGCTACGAGAAGTTTAGCCGATTGGTTCGATCGATCGCGGAGGTTCGTGGGTCTCGTGAGAGTTCGCGGCAAAGTATCCGAGTGGAAACGACGCGACGTTGCAAGCCTGCTCGCTTCTTTCTAAGCCTCTTACGCGTTCATCTATAATTTCCAAGCAGCCTTCGACTAAGCAATCGCATCGACAAATCCTCTAATCTTATTGCGGCGTGTTTCGACTTTGAAGCTTGGCCGGACCGGACTGGCTATCAAAAATGCAACCGCGCGTGTGGTCCATCATCCGGCGGGCAAACGCTTCCACGCGCGCATAACTATGCGGTAACTTCCTTACACGTTCGACCATAATTTACCGACCCGTAGGTACTCGACGAACCCTATCATCGGGACGCCAACGTTCGAGAGAGAGTCGAAGACCTTCGTTTCCCTTCACGACAATAATACATCTATGCCCCCGTGACAATCGTTGTTCCTTTGTAAGTTCCGTAACGCTCCGACCGTACGGCTATTCCCGGTTTATGATTTATTAGGTTGGTGCACACACGAGATGTCGCTTTCCTGCATTAACTTTACGATGTAATAACCGGCTGGCTGGATTATGGGACATCAGAATACTTAAATGGATAGTTACAGCGCGACGAAGATTCGAAGTATTCGCAGCTTAAGAGGCGACGTAAATTTAACACCGCGTTTACCATGAAGGTTCCCCGTTTCGGGGACACGACGCGTCAACCCTTATGCGGCGTTCGACAGTATCACGGAAAGGGACTTAAGGGTCACTTTGTTGCTGTGACCATTTACAGCAGTGGATCATACTGGAGAACGAACAACGAAGATATTCGCTTCGGTGGACATTTCAACGATATTAATCACTCTCTTGCCCCATTTAAAATGTTCATTTTCATTCTATCGAATACATACACGAATAAGGAAAATGTGTTCCTGCTACATTTTCATAGAGGCGAATCGAAGATTATTCAGATTATTACTTTTGTCACGAGCAAACTTATTTATTACAGAAGTATCGCCGAGAATATGATTCTACACGGTTCCACGGTTTCATAAGTTTCGTCTGCAAAAGTGGAATATTGTAGACTGACTTAGGGGAACGATGAAGTAATTACATTTTACGGAAAATGCTATCGTAAAAACGCGAATGAATATTTGAAGGTCCAACATGGCTGGCAGGAAACGAAACTAACATTTCCGGTGGTGGAAAATTTTCTGGAAGAAAAACGTGGACCGATTTACAGGGCGTTCTCCGGCTAATAATTCGAGAATGGCTCGGTTTATATTTACGACGTGTACGCGTTTATAAACGACATCTGTACAGCATTTGATGTTCGGTTTATTTTATAGGTTGCCAGGACGAGCGTGGTACGACCGACCGCGTCGCCCTATTCCATTTACCCTGATCTCTTCGCGTATGCGCTTCCTGCGAGACGCTCCAGGGATGGTTCACCGACAGATAAACACGGCTGCATACAACGGGACACAGCGAGGCAAAGCGAGGCAAAGGTGAGACGAGGCAACGTTGGTCTCGCGACGAGGCAATCGCGGCGGTCGTAATTTTTGGGTGGCGCATGGCGTGGCTCGATGGGCGCAAAGTCAAGTTTCAGTTATCGAGTCGCAAGTTGGTCGGTGGTCCACGTGCGATAGTTCGCGCTGTCTAGCCGCAGCCTTCGACATAAGCCGAGCGTGCGGTTGGTTTACGAGGTTATGCTGGCGAGCTGAAGTAGTTAAAGGCCCTCCTGCCAGCGTACTCCAGCCGAACCACCCACAGTGGACGTTCGTTCACAACGGCCTGCTACCACATCCTAGCTGACGAAAATACGGATTATCGGTGACGGAAACCTGCCCTTTCTAATCGCCACTGCGAACTCACGTCGCAATTAACCGTGCTCCCAGTTGCTCGCAATTCAGTTTTGTTGCCTCGAGGGTTCTACAGTCGCTGGTCATCGAATCAGGACCACGTGCAAAATTTCATATCTATGGTTGTAATCGTACAATATGGCTACATGTGTCGTGAATGGGAGACTGTCTTTGGTCATTCAAATTATTACTAAGTACGTTGATAACGCAGGTACACATAGCAATAAAGGGTCTAGCCGGATAAACATGGGCCAGCGGCTCCCGCTCCGATTTTCCTGATTCTTGTGTTAAAACATAGTTTTATGTCTAAAAAAACATTGTAAAACAATGTAATCATATATTAGAAGATTTAGTCGCATATTTACATGCATCAGCTTTTCCGTACAGACGCCGACTTCCCGTTTGCTTCCATCACTAGCCACCGCAAAGGGACTCGGTCGCTGTGCTGTTACGAGCGTTCGCCGGCATACTTCATTTTTTTTGATACTGTTCCACCAAACGGACACTTTTGAAATTTTTTTACAAAATAGTTTAACATCATAGCAATAATGTTAGAATAGAATGAAGGTTTAATGAAGTTACTACATGATGTGAAAAATATTTTGGACTTGCAATACTTTTATGTGGGCCACTATATTGAACATTTAAAAAGTACGTTTTGTATATCTGTACGAAATATTTCTATCTTGCATAAAAATGTTGTAAGCACACCTAGCTCCCGTGGAAATGGGTACGTCCTACAAATATCACAGCTTGTGCATACAATGTCACGTTATTTTCACTAAAAATGGCCGAACAGTCGAAACAATACACAAACTCGTGAGATAAAGCAAACAGTATTCTTTTGAACTTTCAGCTGCAGATGAATATAAACAACGCTACATAAATTGAACGCCAATGCGCCGAACCAATATTTCCTTTACTTTAACAATCAATACCTTCTCTATCAAAGCAAATTCCCTTTTGTTAGTTTAGGATATCGTGAACATTTCAAGAGTATTAGTTGTTCCCTGAATGGAAAGCTTTTCGGCCTCTGTGTATAAAATTGTCTAGATTGCTCGACAACTTTGAAATACTATAAATCAGGATACATAGTGAGTTTGCAATTCTTCCGTCGTAACAAATTTTAAACAAATGACAGACAAAAACACTTTTGACGCAAGACTTCTTCTTTAAATTTTCTTCAAAATTCGTTTTGTATTGTGAACATAATAAATGTGTTACTAAGCTACATCAGTTACCTAGGTCTGGATAAAATGGCTGAACACAATTTAAATTATATCGTGTATCCTACATACCAACAATGGGACGACTAAAATTAGAAAAAGCAAACGAAGAAATCGAAGAAACAAATTTGTGAAACAAGGAACAAAATAGAATACTAAAACGTTATGAAAGAAAGACCAAGAATAAACATAACCTTAAATCAATTATTTCGTACTGTGAAAACAATATTTTTATTTCGTATAAAGTTCCACAAAAGCTTTAAAAAATTCATTTAGATCTTTTTTTCACCGAAATATAGACTAGTGAAAATATACTGGAACAGGATGGTTATCAAGTGTAGCAACAAATCGTTTCTTTCACAGATAAAAACGTTTGAAAGATTTATTATTCCCGCAATTGGATGAATTTTACGGTCAGTTACACGATGCAATTTAAAAAAATGTAGTATGCATCAAAAAACACCGATGACCTTGATCACTTAAAAAAAATGACCTTCGGAAAAAATATATTGTTTGCAATATAACGGTTCCTTCAAACCACTCAAATAATACACAAAATACTTTTTTGCCCCCACAATTGGAGGAGAAATTTAGGTAGTCTTAGTTAGGTGGACCACCCTGTATAATCTACCAACACTTGGATGTTTGTTTCACTGGAATATAGCGAGTACAGTCGCCCCGATTGTCGCACAGAGTCAATAAATCGAAGACAAACAGAATAGCTGAGATAAGAGACAACAATTCGATGGTCCGATTGCAAACGCTAATAGAAATCCAAGCAAGATAGGATTTCGATTAGTAACGTTATTATTAGGTCCCGGTGAAATGTCCACAAGCTACGCGACCCTCTCTGTCCGTGGTTTCGAAGTGTCCAAGTCGGGAACGAACGAACAGTAGTTACCAGAAGCTGTTAAAGACACGGTGAACATTGAGTATCGCCGCATTGATTGTCCCCGAATTCGGTCGCCGAGCCGCGTCGGCCGAGTTCAAATTACTGGCGAAGCTTTCATAGCCAAACACAAGACGCTTCTCCCGGCAATAACAAACTCGCGGAAACTTCTTTCGCAATGAGTTTGCGATAGACGGTGATTTCATTATTTCCGCCCTAGGAAATTTCGAGTACCCACTTTCGCGAACTGCCCTCGGACCATTTGATTGGCCTCGCGTAAAAATGTTTGTCCGCTCTGAATTTCTGCATTCCGATTTTGCTATTTTAAATTGATCGAAGTTGATACTGCTTTCATATAAATTAGAAAAATTCAAGTTGCTCGTATATTCTCATCGTGAACTGTGTGATTAAAATCTAGAGTCGAGACCAATCACATTATATTATATTTATACAAAATATTACAAATATCCATTTTTCCTTAAATTGAGCGAAATCAATACTGAGAAATTAGAATTATAATTTAAGTAAATTAAAAAGTTTGTATTTCAGATGGTATTGAATTCATTAGTATATTTTGATTACGAAGAGTATGATTAAAATTCAGAGTCAATACCAATTACAAAATATTACTGATATTGAATAAAAGAATTATTTATTGCAGCTTCTGCTTGAAAAATCGACGTACGAGTTTAGCGCAAAATATTAATTTTGAAAAAGGGCTTCACGGAATTTTGTTCGTATGCAAACAAGTCTCCGTGCTCAGTTTATCTCGAGCTGATAAATAATTCAGTTATAAATATTGGTTATTTTTCGCTGAAAAAGTCGACAGAGCTTTTCGATCAATTTAATAAACGAATGTGGCAATCAAAATATGTATCACGAGATGAATATCAAATATGGAACAGCCGGAACGAATAAAGCAGATGAAATATATTAAATCGACGAAATAGATGACGCCGATGAAATGAAAGCGTTTGGTGAACCGAATGGAATTGGCAATACGGATGATGCACGAAAAATTAGGAACGGAGAAAGACGAAAGTAACCGGAGAAATGAAAGTACGCGGAAGAAATTAAATAAATAAAATGAAAGGAGCACGCGGAACGCGGATGAAACGTATGAAATAGATCCAATAGCACGTGCGGATATAACAAATGGATCTGATAAAGTATGCGGAACACATAAAATGTATGAGACACGTGAAATAGGTGAATGGAACGAAACATTTGGAATATTTATATGGAACGTGCGCATATAAGGAACGGATGGAATAGACAGAATAGGTGACACACAGACAAGTATGTAGAATCGGGTGGCTTTTATTTTACTAGAAATTTTTGTTTTTTCAAGAAATCGAAAACCATCATCTTATGAGAAGTTCTGTTTAACATATTTCTCGATGTGGTCAATAATTTGGAAGATATTCAAGAAAAACGATTTTACGAGCATTTAATTAATTATTTCAATATTTAAGAGCCTCAAACTTTGTACAGTGGCGGGTTTAACGGCAAACGGACTGAGTGGCATTCATTTTTTCACAAAAAGAATTCAATGTATTTACAAAAAATTAGCACACACTTTCTCCATTTTCAATAGCGAATTATGCTTGTTTGCAATACCACGAACGTTAAAGGCTACTATATTACCCCTCATCCACACGTGTAATTTTTTATACGAATCTTATACGAATTTGAAATAGGCACCCGGATTCCACGTCGCGTGGATGAGGCTTCAAGACTAAACTTTGTTGTTTTATGTGAAAAACCAAAATTTTTACTGCTCGGGGCTTTTACTTGACTCGAGTCGCCATTGTATAGATGTTTTTTCTGATTAATTGTAAAAGAAGAGCCATCCTAATGTAGAATATAGTTAAGCAAGTTGTCATAGAATTTAGTCCGTTTTTAAAAACGTGGTATTTTTAAAAATTTA
>CM052336.1:30099569-30306558 GCA_028455595.1 Lasioglossum vierecki | reverse complement strand
GTGCGCACGCATAGTAAAGTAGAGGGGGTTGCCGAACGAAGTGGGGATCGCTGAACGCGATGACGTAGCTCGCGGGGGGGATGAAAAGGTAAATATTTAATTGTTATTTTCTCCGAAACGGTAAGACTTTTCAAAAAATTTTTTTTTGAATAATGCATTGTCATCCAGTTCTGAACCATGTGTGCAATTTCAAGTCTCTAGCTCATCAGGAAGTTAGTTTAAAATCAATTGCAAAATTTGCCACGGAACAAACAGACAAACAGACAAACAGACAAACAGACAAACAAGAAAGCGAGCTAATAAAAACGTGGTAATAAAATTATTTTATCTAAACTTTTTATCTAGACTTTTCCCGGTTCTTATTATGATATATGTGCTCCAATAAAGATATCTATTAAATCATTTCTTGTGAAAGTATAGTTACAATTTCATTAATTGTGAAATACACGAAACTCTAGAACTGGTCATTTCACCGATCGTGTTACGTACAGTGAACGATTAGCATTGTTCCACAAAGTTTTATATAACAAACTTCTAGACTGTAATAGCATTTCTCGATTGGACCGTTTTATCAAATCTGAATCTTCGTCATCGCCGAAGAAATTGTTTGATCGAGAAGCGGTAAATTCGCCGCGCGTTTCTTATCTCTGCGAAACAGTCGAGCTATCGAAAGAAGTAGTTCGCGGTGGTATTCGGAAGATATCCCGAGTCTCGGTTCGAATTCCAATGGAAAGGCGATTTCCGCGGAAAAGTAGCGGTTCAGAAGCGACCGAGCGTCTTGCCAACGCGGTCCAGACATCAAAGCCTGCGCGCCGCGCCGCGTTGGCCAGTTCGGCTCGTCGATCCGGCGAAAATTCTTCCCATGGATCGATAGTTATATCCCCGGGAGACCGTCCGCTATGTAAATCCGCGTGTTTACGTCCGGGGCCAAGTACCAACGGGTTTTCCAGCTTTCAGGGGAAATTACAAGCGGAGAACGTGTTCGTTTGTCAAACGCGAAGATACACGTCGAAAACGGAGCCGGGGAGAGGTCTCTGGCCGTGTGGCCGAGCCTCGGGAACACGCCGGACTACGAAATGGACGGTGGAATAACCACTGGTTCGGTTCCATCAATTTGTCGAATAAATTCGTTCCCCGGCAATTTCCTCTGTTTCCATTACCCTCGTCGGTTATCGACGGGAGTAAATATAGTCGGGAAGAGGTGGCTGCCACATCGGGCAGTGGCGGGGCACGCGGCGAATTACAAAACTTGCCGGGGCTTTCGACTCCGCTCCTGTTGATAAAACCGTAATAAAGACGGAATTTGACATCGCAAATTTGACACCGGATACGCGCACGGACCGTTCTTCCGGCTAATGCGATTAATGAACGCGAGCCAATTTCGTTCCGCTGGAAAATCAGTGCCCCGAACCCGATCTTGACCGGCGAACTTCCGATTCCACTCGGAAAACCTTTCCAGTCCATCTGAACATTTTCTACGCTGAGCTAGCTTCCGGAACTCGATGGAATATCGCGCGAACATTTCCGACCGATTTTACGGTTTCGGTGGAAACAGATATTCTCGACTTTCATCTTCGAAAAATAGATTTCTTTTGTCCCGCATTCTTATGAAGTGTCCCAAGAATGCCATTCGGGATTTTCTCGCTTGCGAAAAGCTGCTGCGGGACATTTAATAGCGACGAAAAATGACGGGACAATCAACTAAAAAACAGGAAAACGGTGAAATTCTCCGGTTCGCTCCATTTCGTATCCCTCAGGTGAAAATCCGTGGCGAAGGAAACTTGAGGAAAAGAGGGCTGCAAAAAGGGCACGGAAAGGCTGAAGTAAACGGAGTCATGCGACGCGGAGGAAGGGAAGATGATCCCGCAGCGTTACGAAGTATCTCGTTCTCGTTAAAATAATGAAACGGCGCGGTCAAAATGGAGGCAGCCCTGTCGCCAGGATTTTTCACGCGGACGTGCCTGTCGTCGCGGCCTCGAAAGTCGAGCAGCGGGAAACAAAATATTTTAAGAGGAGACCGACCAGCGGAAAATAACGAGGCGACCAGAAAAATAGAGGGGTGAAATTACGGCTGCGAGGGAACCGTTCACTTCCTCTTTGCCTTTTACTCCCTCTTCATCTCCTTCATATTCTCTCTCTCTCTCTCTCTCCCTGCCCTCATCCCTCGCGCATCTCGTTTTCACTCGTGATAATATTCTGTGGAACGGGCATCATACGTGCCTCCATCCTTTCGGGACGCGAAGCCGCCGTAATTGATATTATTATCGTCGTTTCGAAAACGCGACTCGCTCCAGTCACGCCGGAAAAGAGTTACCGTCCGCGTCATTGTTCGAGAATAAGGGACGCGAAACATAAAGGCAGCCTACCAACGAGCTTATAAACCCGGCTTAACGTACCCTCCCCTATCACCGAGAGTTCTCCTTTTTCATCCGTCGAGTGGATGGAATCAACGTTACCCGAGCCGGTTGATCGAAAATTTTTTCTTTCGCCGCGATAAGCCAGTCTCTTTGGGATTTTCTGCTGCTCAGCCAGATTCGGAACAAGCCTCCGTTGAATATTTTAGCGGCCCCGCGTTTTCAATGCTTTCGCTACATTCTCCGTCTGCGAACCAACCCGTCACCGCAGTTTCTTCAACTGCCAATGGATTTATAATGCAGCTCTAATTTTCGGCTCCCATGGAAATCACCGACACAAATTTCCTCGACACGGTTTTCATCGGCAACATTTCACCGACACCAGGTTTGACCGACGACTACATTGGCCGACAACGAACCTGATATCGTTGTCGTGAAATTCGTGTCGATCAATATCGCTGTCGGTGAAATTTGTGTCGGTGATTTCCATGGAACCCCTAATTTCGACGCGCAACTTTTTCATTATGTTATTTGAATGGGTCAATACTAGGCGCAACCGGTGTGTAAGGAGAACTCCATTTCTCTCGGGGTCGTCTGAAACGGAGCGAAGCCACTCGATAACCGAACCGCGCGATTCCGCGGGGTTGCGTGCCCTTCGTCGCGCCACCGCACCCCGCTGTTCCGCATTTCCGGCCACGCCGCGAGTTTCACCCACGGGTTCGTGCTTTTTATTACTCTCGTCTCATTTCTTCCAGCAGGTAACCATAACGGAGCTCTTTCTCCGGCTGTTACACGGTTCCCCGGTACCCTCCTCTCGACTTTTTATCGATGTGCCGTGGCATCGGCCGCTCGTTGTCGCATACCTACCGCGTGGCCCGTTTCGTTTTCCACCGTCGCGTCTCGTCGTGCATGCACGCACACGCGTACACGCACCCGGATAGCTAGGTACGTACATAGAAGCACGCAAGCACACAGAAAATCGAGGCTCGTCGGCCGTTCTCCCGTTTTCTCGGTGTTTCCGCCGCTGAATGAACGAGGCCATGGGTGGAGGAGAAAGCCGAGAGCAGGAAGAAGGGGGATAGAAAGAGAGGCGGCGAACAGACTCGGTGGAAAATAGTCACGTTGCGGTTAATTTCGAGCCACATTTTCTCTGTCCCTCGGCCTTCGTACTCCTATCCCATCCTCCCTACCCGCTCGGCGCTTTATACTCTCTCTCTCTCTTTCTTTCTATTCCCTGTACAGGTTCCTCCTTTGCCATTTCACCCTCTCTTCCTCCAGCCGACTTCTACTCTTAACGCTAGCGCTGCTCCTGTTCTTTTTCTTCCACGGCATTTTTTTTTGTACCCTCGTTTCCTTTTTCCCCCTCTCTTTCTTCGTTCCTCCTCTCTCCTTTCATTTTCGTATCTGCGTGCCGCGTCTGTCTCCTCGTGATTTAATGGCCGGAAGCGTAATTACTTATGCCGACGCGAGGCAGATAGCAGAGACTCCGCCCGCTTTGCCGAATAGACGGCCAGAGAGGGAGAGAGAGAGAGAGGAATCGGCGAGCGAGTGTTTGTCTACGCGCGTGCACGTGCGAGAACCGTACGGCCGCAATCAGTGCAGAAGGGGCCATTGTCAGTTACGGGGACGCCTCCGGCCAATCGATTATCGCTCGGATCGAGTCCTGGCATATGCGCTGAGATAAAGCACCGGCTCAGGACAATGGACAAACACGGACGGGAACCCCGCCACGGAGGAGGAACCGTCGCTCCGCCCTCGCCGTCGCTATCTTAAGGAAAATTAATGCGAGACGCGACCGCGAAATTGGCGACAACCGCCCGGAAATTGCGAGCCGATTGTCCCGATCCTGTGTCCCCGCGAATTCGCCGAGATATCGCGCTCAACTCGCGCGCCGATGCGCATTCGACTGCCAATAGCTTTACGGGACCCATGAACCCTCGGCCCACACGAGAACTATGTCGAGTCGCAGGTTTCCTCATCCGGAATACGTCCACGGACAAATTCGTCGTCTCACATCGAAAGAAAACGCAAGGTCAAATGTGTTTAACCCTTATCCGTCCCTCGAAGCAATTTGACATAGTGTACCAGAAGTAATGTTCTGTTATTCGTAAGCAAATTCTCCCGAAACTTCGGTGACTTTTTTTTTAATGCAAAACACTCATGAATTTGTTTACTTTGTTACTTCATCGATCTTTTATCACCATGTCAATTTGATACCGAGGCCTCGCGAGGGATAGATTCAGTTCGTGTTAATTATATAACGTCCCTTATTAATGTTCCAATACTATTAATTTACTCGTGTTGAGATTGTAACGATGCATCCACATTCGACAAATTTTTTAGGTATGTGTTGGAAAAATAAATTGCTAAAAAATTTGATGGACACACTTTTGATATTTTTGTGAAATACTGTAAAATAGTCACCGATAGTGGTTCGTGTGCCCAGCGTTAGCCGGGATCAATTGTTGCAAAGTCGAGAGCTGATTCTCCGGGAATAACTGTGTATCAGATATTTGCAGTTCGGATAACGAAAATAATAGAATTTGTTAGACAGCGTACGTTGTGCGCGCAGCTCCTGCGGCTAAAAGTGCGCGCGTTTCACCCTCTGCAACCCCCGCGGCGTCGATTAATACGAACAATCACGGCTTTACACCGTTCCGACCACGCGGGCATCGCGTAAATACATTTCGCCGAACTATTGTCCCACCATTGTTCATTTTCTCATCGACGTGTTTTTGATCCGTGCTGGATTTGAGCCTTTCCAATAGCTGGGGAGAACCACGGGCATTCTCCGTGCGATATCTTTTCATTTTCATATCTTTTTTCTTTTTTTTTATTAAAACTCCGCTGAACTATTTTCGCCGGTGGCGCGGCGCACTGGTTTTGTGTGCTTCCGGAGTTCGGGGTCTGCTTGAACAGCTCGCTTGGAAAACCCGATAACGCCCGGGAAAAATGTTTTCCCTCCGGATTAATGTTCATTGATTCATGTTCCCGGCGAGAAAGCGCTTCGAGGAACCGAGATTTCGAGTTATCGCGGACCGTTCTGCGTTCCGGTGCCAATTTTCGACTCGCCGCTTCAAGGAACGGCTCTCGCGTTTTCCACTGAACAGCGATTTCGCGAATTTTTCTGCGAACAGAGTCTGCAAAATTTACGAACAACCTCTAATTATTTCGCGTTCGTGCTTCGAAGAACACGCCATACGTGTGAAGGTGAAATTAAATACGTTTAAAAACGCTTTAAAATTTGCTTATAAAGGGTACAAGCATTTTCAGTATACATATTGTATTATTTTGTATTCGACACAGATCAATTTTCGTAGTCTAATTATTTTATATAGAATTTACAGCACGCGTCCAATTTCGCATTTTATTTTTCATGTACTTCTGCCACACCATTGTAGCCAAAGAATTTTTTCATTCCAATCTCGCAGTTGCTTCAACTGCAATAATGTTATGCATTTTTCAAATAGTTTTGGCAGTCCACACAATTTATTCAGACTTGAAAACAATTGGTTTACATGTATATTTTGATTACACTGTGTTGTAGATAGCCAGCAGATAACATCAGCTGAATACTTGTATGAAATGTAAATGCATATTTCACCGAAAAGGAGGTCAACGCATCATTTCGTTTTACGCAATACAATATCCGCGGTCTAATTACGGAAATGAATATTTTATTCCAGCGAACGAGTAACTCCCGCATTATTTTTCGCTTCGAAAGAGTGATACAGAGAAGCACGAGATAATAATTCAACAAATTCTATAAGAAAACGACAGAACAGAAAATTACGTAAGAAACATAATCTCTCGAGATTCACAGAAACGTAACGTTCAAACAGTTTTTGGATCGACCGTATAAAATACGTAAGCATTTCCGACATAAACTCCGTCTTCCAATTACGCGGCTGACAAGAACCAGTGACCGAGCAAATCCAACATTTTTGTAACGATTCCAGCCGCGGAGTCGACCGTCCAAACAGGTCGCTGAAAAACCGTGCGGCGTGGAACCGCGCGGTAACCCGAAATCCTTGTTAATCGGCGAAAAGTTTCGCTAAACAAATTTGCAGGAGCGTACCCGCGCCGGCAAGCAAACCCCTCATTTGTTCCCGCTAGCCCAATTACCGTTTCCAGCAATCCTGGGTCTCCGCTGGTACCAAGAAGAGCATTTCGGCGTGGCTTTTCGCCCCAGCCCCGGTTCCGGCATGCAAGAAATCCGGCTCACATACTCGCTCCGGCTACGTTCAACCACGTTCAACCAGCGTGACCAGAAAAACCAGCGCTGGTCGCAAGAAACGGGCGGAGACCGTGTGTCCTGGGCGTAGCGGATCGGTTTTCCGCGGTTTTCCGTTTTCCCCGAATATCAAGTGTCTACTTTGCCATGCGTAGCGCGCGCACGGCAATCCTCTTTCGCTTTCTCTCTCTCTCTCTCTCCGTCCCTCTTCTCGCACGCGAGACGGTCCTTGCGCCGAAAAATTTCTCCGCAAGCACGACCATGCGGAAAATCGAACCGGAATCCCGCGGACTCGCACAATCTACAGCTCAAATGGCCCGGAACGATGGAAATTTTCGCGGTTATTGATTTCCCCGGGTACAGGTGCGCGAGTGTACACGTAATCTGGAAAGAGGGGGGACGAGCTCTGTCGAGGGGGTAGCTGGGGGATACTGTGAAAAAAAGGGGCCGACGAAAACAAGATGGAAAGAAAAATTCAAAAATGCAATTTTATCATCCGCCCCATCCTGTGCTTCTCTCCTCTTCATCCTTTACCGCGTCGGTTGGCTTCTCCCTCGCCCCCGTCCGCAATTATTGACGCACGAGGGAACGATGACGGATAGACGACAAAATGTCGGCCGTTTTCGAACGAGGGAAAAATCGGTTCTTTATTTATGGCACGGCGAGACGAAGCACGGAGACGGAAAAGTCGGAACGGCCGACAGATTGTGTTCTCAAATGGGTTCCGAAGCGGATACATAATTGAACAATGGCTCCGTTCACCCCGGCGTTTTCATAAACATTTCTTTTTTTTCTCTCTCCGTCGAGGAAGCTTCCACGGACAATGGGCGGGGACAGTCCTGTTTGTAGCATGCGGCTGTGTGGACCGGCTAGCATAGTTTATGCCAAGTGGATAGAATCTGGAATGCAAGTTGCAAATAAGGGCGCGGGTATTATTTTCCTGGAAACTGAATAATTAGGAATTTGCACGCCTCATTGTTTCTTCGAGCTTGCTTGGCATAAAACGCTGCAAATTATACAATTGTGTTAATGTTCGTTCGCATGAATGATTTTAGAATGTTGCGAAGAGAATGACATATGCACTGTTGAGGAAGTAATAAATTAGGCTGGGAATTTTTATACGGTATACAAATTGTTTGCATTCACTGCAAGACCTACATGGACCAGAGTAAATCGTTTTTCTTGATTAAAAATAATTGAATCCTTCCGTGTTTGATTTAGCTTTGTTTCTAGTGATAGTGGTATTAATTGAATTCAATATTAAGTTTTCACTACGATTCTGACGTCATAGGATGATTTAAGTACATAGTTCGCCGTTGTATAGCGGACTACATCGGCGCAACGGTTCCTGTACGGCAATCCCAGTGGTTCTTGAGCGCGGCAAAACGTGTTTCTCGATTCGATTGCGATCCACTCTCGAAATTAAGGCAATGCGTTCGGCTTTGCTCGGTTTTTTCAATTTTTATTCAGCCCGGTGTTTCCGCGGGGATTTGAATTACACGATCGAAGCCGCGTAATCTGCTAGCAACGCGAGCTATCGCGATGAAAATTAATTCGCGGCAATTCATCGGAGATTCTCTGATCCCCTGATCAAACAATCCCCCGGAATATTGGGAGTTTCGAGCGGTGATTTTTAAAAATCCCATTCGTACCGCGTCCGATTCGATTCGTCGAAAAATGCCGGAATTTCCTGGCGAATAGGTGCATATCGAAACCTACTTTACCACGTTGAATGACAAGTACGGTTTCCCCTCCGATTTCCACTTCGATCGGAAATTTTCACTCGACGCATTTAAAAGCACGAACCTTTCGAAACACAAACGGAAGATAATATTTTTCCACCGGGTCTCGTGTTACATTCTATCCAGCGCTATTATTACACGGTATTGACCAACGCAAATCTACCATGCATATTTCAATAGTTTCCGTTGGTAAATGGTAATGGTAAATACAAAACTGTTTTTTCGCTGACCGAAAACATTCCGGAGTTATTCAACGACCAACAACGGATGCGTTATTTATGTCTCGTTTGTTTAACGAAATAGCCGATTAGCATGCCGAGTTAATCAACATTTACTAGACGATTATGGCATGGCTCCCGATTAAAATCACACTAAATACGATATATACGAGATCAATAATTAATCGTGCGAGGAAGACGGACGGCGTTGCTGAGGGAACTTGGCATTACTACATATAGTATACTGTCATCAATTAAATTTCATACTGATCGATAGTTCAGTTTTGATTTGACAGAAATTTCTATGAAACGTATTTGGTGGTTTTCAATGCAATCACGGCGAAGCACCAACTCACTCATACCCAACAAAAGAAATTCGAAACCGTTGAAAAATTTTAAAAATTGAAGATTTTAATACATGATACAATTTTCATTTCGCATACAAATCCACAGATTTAAATTTTCATTACTAGCAATGATAAACAATTTAAAGATGACGACCTTCAACTTTTTTCTTCGCTGTTGCGACCAATGAAGATTAAAAAAACTAATCCTTCTAACGCCGAAGAAAAACTCAAACCGTTGAGTTTAATTTTGAAAAAATTATTCTGTTTTAAAAGGTGTACGAATAGCAGAGTAGGGCACTAATCAAATAATATTTAAACATGACTAATTGCCTGATTTTTGTTAAAGTAAAATAGTCATTCGTTGAAACTTTGTGATTAGTTATTCATAACTAAATACATGGCACTTGTTAGCCAATTCATTTTAATATAAGTGTAGTTTTTAAAAAGTTTTTTATATATTTTTTTCTCACTGCAAATACTTTCCACTGAAATTTTTCCCCGTCATCTCCGTGTCTAGCATGGAAGAACGAGAGAAACTCGAGCCCTCTGGAATTTCGCAAGCCTTAATTATTTAATTACCGGTGTATCGGCGAGGGGCTACTTGAGAGATAGGGGGGAGGCGATGTTGTAAAAACGTGTAGAACGATCGCATCTCTCGAGTGGTATCGGTCGATAATTGGCACGACGAGCAAGAGGCCACCGAGTCCGAAAAAAAGCGTGTCGTCAATGAGAACTTCTTCATTCTTGTCTTCTCTATCTCGACGCGCGCGGAGTCGGCCTGGAGAAAATCGCTCGGCGCACCAATTAAAACGCCGCGAGGAGCCCGCCGCGAGAGACAAAAGGGCGAAGTTTCGCAAATTGCTTTTGGCCGCACCGCGAAAAAAGCTCTGAAGCTTCCTCGCGGACTCGACCGTTCCTTCGATTGTCATGTTTCACTCTCTGTAGGAGAATAATGGCTCCCCCGGGGTTTGAACAGCTAAAATTAATATTTGAAAGAAGCCTTAATTTTACGTACCATGATAACGGGAAATCCGAGTACCGCTGTCAAAGAATGTACGAGACGTGGACTTGAAGGTACGTGGGTATTATTGATAACAATTATTTGTCTAAGTCTTCGCGAAAGTTCAACATTGTCACGGAAGATCGCCACTTTTATCGTGTGAAACCGAGCTGCGGTTTTTTAATGCACTTTAAATTAAACCTTTCTTCGATGCAATCATGAAAACGCTGCGTTTACATGAATACCATTTTTCCTACCGAAATAATTCGTTTAGTGGTAAAGTTTAAAATTTGGATGTTTATCAGTCTCGCTGTTGAAAAGTTTTTGTGATCACCTCTTTTTTGTCTGGTATCATCTGCACCGACAGTTCATATGCCGCGCGGATGTTGATAATCTTATCAGCTTTTTTGCGAACAGTTCGAAACTTTTCCAAAGCGCGGCTTTTTATTTCGTTTAAGCGAATGGAAAGAGGATTGTGTATAATATCGGCAAATCGGATTAAATGATGAGAATGTATGTGTGTTTGAACGGACTGCTCGCGGTGTTGAACCAATGGTAAATGCTTGAATTATGATTAATGGAAATTAGTGATTCCTGGCGTTTGTCGAATCGAGAAGCATTTCAATTTCGAATTAATATGTCGAATTGGATTTTTCTCCTATTCAACGCTAAATCAACCGAGTTCTAAAAGAAGCCGATATGCGATGCCTTATAAAACTAAATAATAAGATTCAATATATTCGAACTTTGTGCGGCTCGTATCAAAGTATCTCCGCTATTAAATAATAAATTAAGCATCTTTACAATTTCAATAATTGTCAAATAAAAACTCTAAAATGGGTCATTTGATCCCTCGTGGTAGTGTTAAACTTTACTTGTAACATTATTTACAGAATAACAATTCATGATTCGAATTACTGCTGGGAGAAAAATAGTATTCCTTTCTCCACAGATCCTTAGACATTTTGTATTGAAATTTCGAAAATTTCCTAGGCATTTATCAACCGAATGATGATATTTCCAAGTTGGCATCTCAGGCGAGTTAAGAAGCAGAATGAGCACCAAGTCGAACGGAACAAGAAGCTAAGCTTCCGATTCTGTACTTCGCTGTATTAATACATTGCACACGACCGATCGACTCCGCAATTTTCCACCGTTCCGAGCGATTTAATTAACTAACTCGTGGAACCGTGTAAGACAGCAGCACGGGAAACTGTCGCGAACAATGGCGGCGCGTGATCGAAAGCGACTTTAAATCAAATTCCAGTTGGGAGGTGCAGCAGGTTGATGGTAGGTTTCGCAAAGGTGAAGGCAGCTTGCCAGGCTCCATCGAAAGGAAACGATGATTATCCACAGTTTCTTCGAAAGTATCGATGTTGTATGAGAAGATGACGAAGGAAGTGAAAGCGGGGCAGTAGCATATAAAAACGATGACGAGGAGGAGCAAGACAATTCGACAGCCCTGGGCCAGATTCTGAATCAAATTTCGACGTGTTGACGACAACGGCAGCTTGCCAACCGAGCCATTAAGGACATATTCTCTTATTTACCCATTCAGTTTCTACGATTGTGGAAGAATTGTTGCGAAATACCTCGTAAAAGTTTGAGAACGCAAAGGACCAATGAAAGCTCGAATTCGTTGATTTGAAGATTCGCTTCGTAGGATCTTCGGGGAAAGTTCAGTTGGAATCGCAACCCCGATGGCGGTTTGTATATTTAATGAGGGGTTGAAACCCCTCTTAGACACGATGAGAGTTATGGGCTTAACCATTAGGAGGCAGAGCCATTCGTAAATTCTGCAAAGGAACGGAAGAGAGCAGGTCAACCGTCCGATGTCTCTGCAGGGACCACAGCTTCCAAAAAATTGGAAAGACGCTGGATCAAACATCAAAAGGGCCAATCATCGCTGATTAAATATATGCGCAATTTTTTATTTACGTTACTAGATATGATTAATTTTCGTCGAAGTAAAATAAGTGTTTCTAAATATTAAAAATATCAAATGACGGAATGTTTCCTTCGGTTTAAAAAAGGGGAGTCTTAAATTTATTTGAAAGATGGAAACGTTCCGCCACGAGGAAAAAGGAATTCCACGATGCAAGTTCTGTTCGCCGTATGAAAATGATCTTCCGAGATCTACCCAGATCGTGGATAATGAAAGTGGGTGCTCGCGTTGAATCGTTCATGTTAATTCCGTTACGTTTTCCGGTCTCCTCTTAACCCTTCGCGAATTAATGCTGTCCGGGGAAAGTATTGCACCGGATGAAACCGCGGCGCAGCGTGCCGGCGGAATATGCAAATTAATCTATGAATTTTTCCGCGCGGTCGCCATCGAGTTTGGACTTCGGATTTGGGTCATCGACAAATTGCTTCGACCTAATAAGGAAAATCCGCTAGCAGGATGATACACTGTAAACAAGAATGATGGGCGTCCAGGTTGATCAACCTGAACGGGTGAAACGCGAAAGATTAATGCCGATAATTGTCCTCGTGGAAAATGTAGAATTTTTATGGAAAATTCATCGAGAAACTATCAGATGATGATATCAGTTAAATTTTATAGAATACAGCATTATTAATTAATTAGTAGATGATTGCATAAGTTTGTGCCCGATTTGAAAATAAAATTCAATGGTTAAATTTTAAAGAATATAACTCTATTAATCAATTATAAAATCACTATTCTCTTCTAATTGTACAACATTTATACGTTTTTTAATTTTAATTCCACCAATCTTTAACCGAATCTTTAAAATTTAACCATTGTATTTTATTTTCAAATCGGGCACCAACTTATGCAATCATCTGATATACAGGGTGGGGCAGTAACTATTAGCACCTTCGTACTGTGCAATCTATTTCAGCAAATATTTCTGTGAAACTTATAGTTTCAAAGATATCTGAGGTGCTAATAGTTACTGCCCCACCCTGTATAGTCTTTTCTACAATTACAGTAGATCTGACATCAATATGATTTTTATGATTCACTAAAATTAATTCAAGGCCACCGACGATCTGAATTTCTTCTTTACGATAAGGTACCCTAAATGATTATTCGTCTGAAGCCTACGAAAATACAGACGAACGGTTTCGAATATAAAAATATCTCTTAAAGAGACGAGGTGGTAGCCGACGAACGTTAACCTGAAATTTATGGTTCATTAGAAAAGGGTAGTCGACGGGGATGAAAGGTATAAACTGTACCGGAAAAGGGATCCTCCGGGGGGTGGGGGGGTGGTGTAAAGAGCCGGTAAATCTTAAATTAAAAATACAGGTACGATATGGGATACGCGTCGAAGAAAATCCTATTAACGAAATAATATAAAAAGAAATAATACATAAACCTTGGAGAGGCGACGAAAAAATATAAAAATTCTTTCATACGCATACGACGACTTTTACTTGGAATGAAAGGTTCGTAAAAAAGAAATTCCCCTCTGTAGATCTTACAATCTTCATTTCAAAAGCAATTTCATCCCTTATTTTCCCACCGAAAAAAATGTGATTTTCTAAAGTTTTATGTAAGTAGATTTTATATACTGCGGAAGATTGTAGCGAGGCAACAACGCGGAGATATTGTACTGAGATTTTTACGGTTCACCTAACGAGGGTTCTTTCACCCTAATACCTACATAATTTATTAATTGACATTCACGCGAAATAACTTCGCACCTTTCCATGCCAGTGCGCTGGTTATATAAAGATGCATTTTGTTATTTTCAGTAATTTTATAGTCTATTCATAGTACAGGTAAATTTTTAACAAGATGTTAATTTATTCTTCGGTTTAGTGATTTCCGTTCCCCGATTTAAAGTTATGCAATAGCACGTAACAGAACAATTTTCAGAACGAACATACATTGTAAGCACGGTAAAATAGAAAGGCTAGATTGTATTGTTATTTTTAGCTAAATAATTGGTGGAAATAATTACGATGTTATCTTTTAATCATGTGAATGTTTCAGTCTCCTACGAAAATTGCATATTGAATATGTATCCAACAAAATTTTTACAGTACTTCCAGTTTATATAACAAGAGTGGTTACAACATGCTACTTGCATAACCAGCATGTAAATTTCTAATTTGAAGAAAGGTTAGTTGCGAAAATACATATAACCGAACTGAAACTGCAAATGAAAATGGTGATACGAAAATCAAAATGTTCAACATTTATGAGAAAAATGAGTAGATGTAACTGAAACAGTACATTAGAAGAATTTTAAAAAAAACTGTTACGTCATTTCCAATCTGTTAATTATATTAAGATTTCACTCTAGTTTGTTACAATTCAGGTAGACCATTTTTATTCTTCATAAAGATGATCCTATCATTTCGAAAAACTGATTTTCAATGTAGCTGAACATTTATCGGGAAAATTGATGATGGTAACGCGCGCTCGTAAATTTATGCAAGTGGCTGTAATAATTGGACCAGTCCCTGTATCTCACGTTACAAACTATGATGGCTCCCGTGCGACCTTAAATATGAGAAACTACGATGGATCATCTCGTGCAAGATTCCAACTGTTTAATCAAAATGGATAATAGAACAGGAGGAACAAGTATATTGAACCCACTTTACACACAGGATAGGTTCGTAAATCCTGCAACAGGGGTTTCAATTCTCTGAGCACAAGCTCAGGTAGGTACGAGGATTCCAAGCGATTGAGCTCGCGAGTTTAGTTCTTCGATTGATCCCGACGCGGCGCGGCGCGGCGTCTATCCTCGGCCAGCTAGCAAGAACACCTTTAAGCGAACCTTAAAACCTCCCAGACACAGGGGAACGGTGGAGGTTCCAGGAGACTAACGGTAATTTCGCGAAGCAAAGACTGCGAAGTTCACCGGAAAGGAGATCTCCCGGGACAGAGAAATTCTTAGGCGGATGGAGTCCCGCATAGCTCGGCTTCCGATGATTCCTTTAAACTTTTTCTCGTTTTCCCGATGCGAGGCTGCTTTTCCAGATCCCCGGCACGTCGTGTCGTCATTGCGTCGCGTCGTCGTCGTCGTCGTCGTCGTCGTCGGGCCGAGTCGAGCCAAGGCGGGCCAAGGCGGGCCGAGCAATGCCGCCGCGTGCGCCGGATCGCTTCTCCGACGGAATCAGGAACGTGGGAATTGCGCCGCGAGATTTGCATCGCATCGCCGATAATGCGAAAGCCTCTCGCTTTTGTTTCCACAGATGAAACGCTGCTTTCCCTACCCGCTGCGGCGTGCAACTTTAACGTTACTACCCCAATCTTCTACTTTCGGAAACTTCTGCTTCCCATTCAGACTATTTCACCGACGAGAAAGGTAAATGCGCCTATTCGCGACCGACCTCTTATAGCCGGCGAACCTTCTCGTTTCTGTTCGTTCAAGACGCTGCTCGGTCAAATTTCTCAACAAATATCGACGCTTAGCCCTTCTCCTGCCAAAAGGTGAATGCTCTAATTTAATAATTTCATGCGGTTCAACTATGGCAAAAATCGCTAAATTAAAATTTTATTTACTTCCCCGCCCTGCTTATTCCTCAGATCTAGTCCCCTCTGATTTTCACCTATTGTTATCTTGTGTTTTTATATTGATTCCCCGAAGTCGGAAAACTGGGTGAGAGCGCGTTTGTTACGTTTTTCGGCTACCGGTGGCGTGTGTGTGTGTGTGTGTTTAGTCAATTGTTAGCCCTGGGCTCATTAGCACGTCATTGTAATGTGAAAATCCTCTTTCTTTAATAAAGGTTAATAATCCCGTTATTTTTTGTGGTTCTACTTGACACCTTTCCGAAAATTGAAAAAATGTCTTGGCTCGTTGATTTTGCATCAACAGATGAATTTATAGGTGCAGTAAACAGCTACTTCAGACTTTTAAGAAACGTACTGTCGAAATGGTACAAGAGCACTGTAGCATCGCCGGACGAAGTGCATCGAAGTTCAAGGAGATTATATCGAACAAATAAAAACGAATTAAAACTCCAAACTGCATGTTTATATTCTTAAGCCGCGAACTTTTCAAACCGACCTCGTATTTTCCATAAAAATGAGAATGCAAAAGAACCGTGTAAATCTGAGCAGACACCAGGCCGCCACGGGGCTTCCGGTTTTTCTCCGTTGACTCCGTCGACTCTCCCAGCCAAAATCCTTTTAATTAAGGACTTAAACCTTTACAGCGTCGCAGGGCGCCACCCGCGCGAAGCTAAAACCTCCGTAATCCTCTTGTAATTGGAAACCCGAGTAGCTCCATTCAACGGCGCGTTATTCCAATGAGGACAACTAATATGCATACGAAGCGTCCCGAATGGTGATCGATCGACTATGGATAAGACTCGATGGGCTATCCCCGATCGTTGTTGCTCCCTTGACACACGATGCATTCAACAGATACAATCCGCGTCGGTAATATTCGACAGAGAGAGAGAGAGAGAGAGAGAGAGAGAGAGAGAGAGAGAGAGAGAGAGAGCTGGTTGCGACCTGCGTTCGGCCCGCCCGCATATCTAAGGGTGCACACGTCACCCGTGGAACGCGTTTAGGATGCAGCCGCGAATTAAACTGATTTACAGCCGGCGTAATGGTGAATTTTACGCGAGCATAAACTCGAAGGCCCCCGTTCAAGCAGGACGATCATGTTTAAACCGCGCTTTACGCGACGAATATCGTAAAGCCGGGTCCTGGGGGCCCGACGAGGAAAGAACTGCGCGTCGGATGGCCGATCATAAATCTAGGATGGAGATCGCGAACGGTGTTAAAGCTCCAGGGGAAAATGGGTCGCCGAAAGGGGGACGTTCTTCTTCGTAAATTGCCGCTCGATCAACTTTGATGCGAGCTTCGGTAATGGGGATCGATTTAGTAACGTTTCGTCCTGCACCACCGCTGCCGGTCCGCTCGTTAACATTACTTTCATATTCCATTATCGCGATCGACCCGGAACGACGTCAGATCCTTCGAAAAATGTACAGCACGCTCGCCGAGTGTGTACACACAGTCTCCACGGATCACTTCGAGTTCACTCGTTTTCGATCGTGCAGCGTTACAGAAGATGTAGAGCATCTCCGATACTAAATAAGTTCCTATGTACACTTCTGACGATTACCGGGCGATAAGAACGTCTGGAATAGGGTAATGTCCTTTTATGGATATTCTAAGCAGCGTTCGAGGCGTGTATCGAGGCTTAATAGACAGCGGTTACGGTGTAACGGATGAGGGCAGTGGATTAGAATCATTGGTTTCGTATTTCTACACCGTAATAAATGTGAAATGTTACATGAAAAAATTTACAAAACACTTTTCTTAGTTTTTCTTCTTAATTTTCTAGTACAATTAGCCGTGCAGGCAGTGGATTCGTATAACATTGTATAAAATCGATATTTATTTATGAATAAACTTTGAATTGAAACTCCTATTCAACGAATTGTACAGATATACAATGTCGGGCTGGTTTCTTGGGGGTGGGTCATAAGCTCGCCGTAAAAGCGTCCATTTTACTGCGTTTTAATCAGTGGCGGCCGTCGTCACCTGGCATTTATAGGAACTGTTAAACCGCCGCTATTCATCAGATTTCTAGGTAGCTGGTCATTCTCCCTAAGACACTATGCGCCGCGCAGTCTCCATAAACGCGACGCGCGCTCGTTAATACGGTACAAGTAAAGGAGGGGACGGTAAAAGCTTTTATTAAAGAGAAAACCTAGAAATTCTCGGATGAAACCAAGTAGCGCCGCGACCGGGTCGTGTTTCCCTTCGTAACCGGTGAAAGCATCGTCCAATGTGTACAATGTTCCCGGTGTGTCCCCATTCATCCGAAAGGTGCATCCCCACCATATACAGAGACAAAAAGATCGTGGAGGGTGTTAGTCGTGCGGGGTGGTCCTCGCGAGACATTTAGCGGGGCAGTGTGCCAGACATTATTAAAATAGAGCGGCAGCGGTCGTTCTCGAAGACGGAACGAAAGAGAAAGGGTGTTCGAAGGGCGCGAAGCGCCAGCAACGAAGGACAGTGTGCAAGAAGGTCGAGGAGTATCAATGGGACGCCGCTTGAAGGGTTCTTCGCCCTTCCGTTCCCTCCCTACAGCTTTCTACAGCTTGCCAGCCACCCTCCAGGGTCTCCAGAGCCTCCAGAGCCACCTCCTGTCCACCACCCTTCGCAGGCGCAGTCGCCCCTGCGCGGACCAAACGAAATTCACCAGGCTTACATTAGCCCGGGGGTTGGCTGCAGCTTTGGGGATTGGTCGAGCCCCAGCTCGCCCTCTCGTTCCTTCTTTTACATAGACAGTGGCCCTCTCCCTTCGGCTCTCACTGCCCCTGTTGCCAAGTTTCGGCTCTCACCTGTTCCCTTTTTGTCGGCCGGATTCGAGCCCTGCATGTACACGGTGTAAAACAATTATTGGCCGCCGGTCTACGAGCTGCTACCGTTTCTTTGGGCCAATGCTCGTTTGTCGAGCCGACTTACCGCGTTAGGCGTTGCTTTCGGCCTGCGGATATATGTATAACTTCGAGAAATGAACAGTTGTCTTTCCGTTTTAGAATGATTCATTAAATTTACCGATTAAAGACATGTGATCTTGAAGACTTCTCTCCAATTTACCCTGCAGAACTCTCAAGTTCTGACAACTCTGTAAAATAGATTTAAAAAACGATTGCTTCAGAATTTTCTCAAGTTTCCAGTCTCGTGCCAGCAGATTCGATGGTTTCGATCGGCGGCTCCTAGTTCGCGCTTCTAACGAGTACCGGTGTTTGCAGAGTCTCGGGGGTGGGGGGGCGCGGCGAGGTATAACCGGTCGCGGGGAACGCGTGTTCCGGGCGCGCTAGCTGTCGAGACACCTTGTCAAACAGGGCAACCGTTTGGTGGGGGAGAATCGAGGGTTTAACAGGGATTTTCCTTATTCCGAGGGATTAGGTTTCCTCGCGAAATTCGAGACACGATCTTCGCCACGGGAGCAGGGACCAGGGACGTCTGCGGCGAACTCTGGTCACCGAGGGTAGTTTCACGTCGGACAATCCGGTCCGGCTCCAGTCGTACAATAAAAGCTTCGCTGGGGTTTTATCGTTCTGCTGGGAGTCGAGTAAATATCCTGTCGAATTTTCCGCCGCGTCGGGAGCTTCGAAACGTCCAGTATGCACATCTCTATCGTCGCTCGCAGGATGCTCACCCTAACGGATGCTGCAGCTCGACTTTGTCAAGCAAATAATTAACCTTTTTCTCGGAAATTGGCACCCCCGATATAAGCTGACCGGCCAGCAGCGTGTTTCCACTCGTCACACTTGACACTTTCATACCTTCACGGTTCGGATGATTCTTTGAACCGATCAACCCTTGAAGCTGCTCACTGTCTGTGGCAAACCTACCTCCTCCCCCGCGCATGGGCCGTATAAATAGGATGTTCAACTCCTAAGTAGTTCCTATAGTCATTTCAGCAACTACTGTTACAAGCATAACTGATCGCTAATTCAAAATTGTTGCAATATTCTAAAAATTGTATATTTCAATATACGATTACTCCTCTATTAAAATCATTAAGGGAAGATGTAACATTCAATTTGTTTTCTATATCATGCAATCGATGCAGACTATTTTTATTTTGCATAAAGAACCTGATCGTAGACACTTGAAATCAGAATAACTTTTTTTATGAATGGACCAAACGACTTCAATTTCTCATTCATGGCTTATAAAAACTATAAAAAATGCTGGAGTAATTCAACAGAATTTAGCGCAATTTTCATTTAATTTGAATCTACAAATGCTATTACAAATGAAAACAGAATTTTATTTGGTACGACTTTCTGCAAAAGTCTCTACAAAAATTGAAAATTTTATATTAACTACGGTATATTAACCCTGAAGGGATTGGCGTGTATTACAAAAGAATTGTAAACGACGCAGACAGTTTTCATTTTGCGCACAGACATTAAATAAGTGTTGCGGACACTTATCAAACGTGCCCTACATGCGTCAAAGCGGAATTAAACCGGTGACGGGCGTATTGCCTGTGTTACTTCCGCAAGGGTTCCGTAGATAGCTGAGCAGCGTGCGATAAAGTCGTGGATGTCTCCTGGGAGCCTGATATCTTGGAGATCAATCGGGAGACGTTAAACAACTGTCCCAAAAGCGTGACAGTAAGCAGACAAGGCGGAGCTACGAGACCACGATATTTCAAATTTTTTCAAGGCGACAGCACCGGGAGTGGAGTATATTTATACTCGGCAGGTTCGCAGACGTTTCCCGCGAGACGCTGCTCGAGAGAAAGTTCGGGATGCACGCGCTCAAGACGCGGAAAATGCTAAGCCAACAGATCCGGGGCTGCACGCAGCCGGACGAGAACACTCGAGCGAGCTCCAGCCCGAGCGTAATGCACTTCTCGAGGATATGACGCGGTTGTTCCTTATTCCGCAACGTTACGTCGCGTCTCGAATCGCGGATCCTTTCCTAGACCACGATTAAATGGATGTTACGCGACGATACCGCGAGACCCGCCCCTCCCGGAAAAAAACCAACTTGCTTACAGCAACCCCTTTGCCTCCCCTCGCTGCATCTCATTGGGCTTGCAACTAACGACAAGGCGCATTCAAGCTGCACGAGCAGATTTTGATAATGTTTACGCGAGATATCCTTCATAAAAAGTATGGAATATTATCTTTATCGTGTGAAAACAACCCTGAAAGTTGGAAGCTTCGAACACGGGATTGAATAACTTAACTTAATCTGAATTTTCCCTACGAGTGTTATTTCTGTAGACATAATAAGAAAGTAATTTTAAGAACGAATCAAAATTGTACAAGATTCTATGATACTTTCTAAATACTATAGCTTCCTTTGAAAATGTTCGTGTGCCATGAATGAATAAAAATCCGCAGTCTAGTTATTTCTATCTGAAAATAAATTGCTTAAATATAAAAGGTGTCTACCGATAAACTTCTGTGTGTATACTTGAATGTACACGAAAAGAAAGTTAAAAAATAGTATATTAATAATAACAACGTACGAAACACAAAAAGATTATTGCGGGCCAACAGATTCATTGTGTTGTAACTATGAACAAAAATAATACGAAAGGGAGATGTAAAATATAAAAAAAACACACACACACGCAGAACGGGGGATGGTGGAGTTGCAATAAAAAATGCCACGGAAGGAAACACTCGAATCCCGTGCGGCGAATAGTATCGATCATCGACAAAGGCTCGGTCGCAACCGAGCATTATCGGAACAGTGTATTCATTAGTCAGCCAGTTCATTACCCGGTCCATTCATGCTCGGCGTAGTAAGACAACGCTCTCGACAAAGCGCGAGGTAGCCACCCTTGACGGATACTCGACTATTGGGAAAACTGTCGTTCCATGACCTCGGAGGGGCCTCTTAACCCATGATCCGGTGACCTAACCCGTCCCGTCGGTCCAACTGTGCAAAAACCCACCCTCGCAGCCGCGGACGATAATTTAAAAGAAAGGGAAAACACCGGCTGGACCGATCGGTGAAAAACGATGTCCGGCTGGGGACAGACGACAACTAGGCAAGAGGGTGGAGAAGAAGAATGGTGGCGGCAAAACCGAGCGCAACCGACGTGCTTTCCCGAAGACGATACACACTTTCGTTCAGAAGAGTTAAATGATTCTCGACAACATTTACAAACTCATTGTTAGACCGCGGATCTTTATGCATTTATAAGACAATTGAGTAAATGAAATTCAAAGTTGTACAAATTTTAAAAAATCAATATATGATGTCTCCTGTAATTATTTATTTATCGATACGTTTTCAGTAAATTCTGCTTAATTCTATCGTTCGTAATGTGATATAACGTACGATACATTTTTAGTATTACGATTAATATTAGTGTTAAATTGTTATTTAAAAATATTGAATGCATAGATTATTTTTATTGATTAGTACTTTCGGAAATGGTTGGACCACCGGACATGACACTTGCAATCGCTGCGGACAATTTTTATTTCGCACATTTTCAATTGGATTACATCTAAAAAGCATAACATTCGTATCCGTTAGACTTTGTTCCTATCTTGGTCACGAAGTCTGACTCGTTGAAACACGGGCGAGGGGTTAAACATCACCGGTTGTTACAAAACCGTTGAATGTCTTAATACTTCTGAACGTCAGTGTACATACGAGTTCGAACAGAGAGAAAAGAGAGAAGAGGAAGAGCGAGAGGGGCGATCCTCGTGGAAGTTCGTCGATTGCCGAATCCCGACGTCGTTCTTGGATCGGCTTGCTCCGACATTGCTCGTGAGTGGTCGGCTGTTGTTCGTCCCTCGGTTTCTCCACCCTGGCGCGCAGCAACCCCCAGCCAGCCCCGCGCCAACCCCCGTGGACGGACCAACCACCCACTAAACCGAGCCACGGCGCCGCGACTACGCACTATTGATTCGCACGGTAAGAAAAGAGGGGGGTTGAGCCGAGCGGAGTCGAGCGAAGTCGAGCGGAGTCGAGCGGAGTCGAGTCGAGTTGAGTCGAGTCGGGTCGGGTCGGGTCGTGGGTTCGTTCGCAAGCAAGCAAGCTAGCCTGGCGGGTGAGAGTTGTCGGGTGGTCCAGGGACGGCGCTCACGGCTGGGTCACCCGGCGAGGGCTCGGGGAAAAACATCGAGCGGCCACGGCGCTGATCATCCTTCGACCCCAACCCCCTTTGCAACCCATCCACCACCCCCTGACCCCCTTCCATACCGTATCGGGCAACCTATGCCGGTCGAAATTACGTTTCCGGGTATAAATTTTTATTGAACGTTTTCGTACGTGTAGCCGAGAGCCTCGCGGGACTGTTATTAATCCCCGTTGTCCCGTAAAACTCGGCGACTGTTGACCCGCGCGCGTCCCGTTTAATGTATTTCGTAAATACGGTTTTTGCGGTGCAACGGGATAGAGACACGAGCGGTCGCGATGCTGTTGCAACGCTGTCGGTACGCGACGCGGCGCATGAAAATTCCGAATGCATTTAAATCTCAATGCAGGATGAAGCACTCGCGGGGTGCGCGGACGGAGGAGCAGACCGCGTTCACCGCTGGGCAAATTGGATACGACCGAAGTACGGATCCGGGAATAATTGGGGTGCATAAAGGCTTCGACCGAGAAGGACCATCTTCTGCGCGGAACGATTCGTCGACTCGTTCGCGGTCGACGAACAGGCGATGAAGTCTCTTACACCTACCGGTTGTTAGGGGCTGTCTTCCGCTAGACTAGACTGCCACGAATATCGCGTTCGACGTGCCCTAACAATCTCGAAATCTAGACACGGTCGATACGGATTATACTCCTGGCCCGAAAAACTCTGCGTACACTCTTCCGGAACGGAACAGCAATTTTAACTCGAAAATTAGACGCTTTAAACAATTTTCGAAATTTTATGGATATCAAATCGGTATAATAGCTCATACGATACCTATGTGTTCAGCAATTGATTAGATACCGACATATTTAACACTTTGACACTCGGAGCTATTTTAACCGGGAAATTAAACATTTCTTCTGACCTGGAATATTTCCATTCCATATGATTTTTTAATTTTGTGGATATGTGAAATTGATACAATACCTGACGCGATACGTAAATGTTTAGTAATTGATTAGACGCCGGTATTCAATAATGTAAACAATATTTCGAATAATGGTACAGCAATTTTTAGTGGTGCCTCTCTCTTTCTTTCTTAGAGGAGACAACGAACTGCAGAGGATTAATAATTAATAATTAAATGAACATTATATGGAATTCATTTAGTGTTAATATATCATCTTCCTTGAAATATCTCGAAACAGGAAATGTATGTCTTAGATTACGTTCATAATCATGGGCGTATTTCAAAACTCGATTTTCTTAATAATTAAATTCAACGAATAGCGGTCACTTTAAGCACAACAGACGGACTAATGTATCCACAAGGTGTAGCTCCAACCATACGTTCAAACAATTTGATAAATAAAATTAAATTACATATTTGTAAAACAGGTCCTCCATCGAACTGTTAACGGACTGTCCTTTTTAAAGTTACCAAGCCGGCTGGGAGGATCGAAACCACTCGTCAGAATTTTCATTAGCGATAACTATGTGAACATTAATACTGATTAAGTCTCGTTAGAGTGAAATTCATTATCCCGAAAATTTCACAATTACCGGGGCTAATCGTGCCAGCAGCTGGCGTGGCCGAGATACGTAGTTCTGCGAACGTTTTAATTCGCGTTTCCTTTCGGTGAAGGATCACGTTTCGTCGTTGATCGAATATTTTGGTGTACGCGTACACATCCGAACAATTTACGATACAATATATAGTTAAAGATAAAAGGGGCAGTGAAATTTACGGTTTATTGCCGAATCTTGTCCGTTTTATCCTGACGAACCATAAATTCTTTCATGCTTTCGTTCCGCTCGGTTTTATGGATGCTCTTACACGCGCGTGTAACAAATTATTATGTTCTACGCGATTCCGTTATAACAGTCGTTCTCTTGGTCGCCTCTTCGTTTTAGAACATGTCAGAACTATAAGCCAGTTTCTATTAGTCCACAGATCTTATCAGACCTAGCTTGCAGTATCCGGTATACCGCTGCACTTGCTTAATCTTGATATAGTTCGTATTCATTCTACGATCTTATCTAAATTATTTTGTGTAGGTTTGCCAGTTGCTTTTATGTAACATTGCTTGTTCATATAGAACGCGGCACAAAGTGGTTATTATCCTTCCTTATCTACGAATAACGCACCGACGATTATGTATTTTTGCTATTTAGTCTATTCATGAGTTTCATAGGCCACGCGTATGAAACAAGAATGAAAGACTACATTGGTTAATCATCGTTTTCGAAAATATATTATTCAAATCCGATCGAGGGTAATCGAATAATAATCAATACATCGGCACACGATCGCGTCAATGTAATATTCATAAGTTGATCATAATTCGATGATTTCCAATCATGCCGTATGAATACAAACTAATAAAGAGAAAATCGTGCGTATGCTAATTCATTATAAATAGGAAAACGCTTTAATTGAAATCCTGCGTTGCCCGAAATACCTTCGTAGAAAATGTTTGCGAACGAAATTAATCATTCAGCTTCGGATACTGTGCGTTCGTGTACGCCCGGTTACTCAAAAATAATATTGTTTATTTTATGTAAAAAACCGGTCTCAAATTTGCATTGATGTCGTGCATTAATCAACAAGTTAGACATCTCTATATTAATTCACAGAAATAGATAGTAAATATAATTTTATTTTTAATGATAGAATTCTGTTCTCTTTGAAATGGTTAAATAAAAAAATCGCTTCAAATATATCAATAGACATGCTCTCCTAACTTATACAACATACGTCACTCAATAGTTTCAGCGCAAACGGAAAGAGAAGCAACATCCAAGGCTAGAAAATATTTTTACCGGAAGGAAGGGGTCACCATGCAAATTTTCCGCGTAGGTAAACACGGAACGGTTGAAAACACTTGTTTGTCCACTTGTTGGACTTTCCGAATCCGGTGTCTAGACAGTGAAATGACGTAGCACCGGTGCACCGACGTCGACTCTTTTCGAACATCTTTTTCCCCTCCGCGGGATGTCTGAATTGTGTTCCCCTAAAAGATATCGTTCGAACAAGGAATCGATAGAGGCCCCGTACAGATCGACTCGCCCTCGCAAAAACGCATCGAGTGCTCTCGAATGCTTCCTTCTCTTCGTCAATTTGCTGACCAGCCGGATCCGGGAGGCTCTAACGCACTCGAACGATGCCGGAATACGTCTATTTGACTAACGCGAGCCACGATCAACGAACACGAATCGCAAAGATTTTCCGTACCCGCATTTACCCGATAGTTTTCCAACCCCATGGATCTCGCCCCACCAAAACATGTAGAATTTCTCAATTTTATTATTTCTAAAAATTTCGTGAATAAACAAGATCTGAAATTTTTTAGTTCGCCCCACAGCTGCATTCAAATATGGTTGGTTGGTCCATGGTCGCCAAAACATGCTCCATAAAAATATGTGTAGCCCATGCAATTTAGATTATTCTCACCTTAAAAAAAATCACACATGCCCTACATGAAAATCCCACTACCGAAAGGTTAAAAGTTTTTATTTTTAAATTCCTAAATGTGTAAAAACAGTGTCGGAAGTCAGAAGCCCTTTATAATTCTCGAGATTTTTAAAAACATGCTACATTAAAAAATATACAACTCCCGCGATTTTGATTATTTTTATTTAAAAAAAAATCACACATGTTCATCCCATAATGGTACATAGATGTGCAAACCGCCAATACAAAAGGATCTTTCTGAAAAAATTCCTACATGCGCGAAATGTTTAAAGGCATGATGTGAAATCATGAAGAACCTGTCCTTAGGTATCCAGGCATTTAGTCTTTTGACGCTTCGCAAGCAAGATACAGACCTCATAGCTTCGCCATTGTCCGTTTCGCTTAGTACCTCGGTCACGACCATGCAAATGCTCATTTAGTCGCATGACCGCTCAGTACTCAACAAGAGACATCTACACGTAGAATCTCCAGCCTTGCCGTGTTCCGTTTCCCTTACAACGAGTTACTTTTATAATAATCGCGCGAGTGCTCCGTTAGTTGTCAATATATAAACAGCTAAAATTATTGATCACGCCCGCTCGTCAAACCTAGCGTGGCAACGTGGTTGTCAGTCTACTGTAGAAGGTTCGGGTGTAGTACAGTTTTACGTTCAATCTAGGATAAACGTCATAAACTTAGGGCGTACACTTTGTTTCCTTCCATTAAAGAGAAGGTCCTTGGAGAGTAGTAATTTTCGATGACGCACCATGTGCGAATATCTGGTGAAGCTGTTCCGAACCTCGGCCATCAACCCTAGCGTTAAAAATGCAGAAAATCTACGAATTTTCTTCAGAAACGCGTCTGCAATGATAAACAATTTTCTCAGTCTCATAAATTTTTTAGACAATTTGTAATATGTGTCCAATAAATTACAACCTAACTCACACAAATACGCATACTGTATACGAATGTTTTATAATAATATAATTATATTTATATAATTATAATGTATTTATAATTTATGTATTTATATGTACATTGTAATATTGTATATACTATAGATATTTCCTGTTTTCATAGAAATTTGTTATCGTTAAATTTCAGAACGGGATATTTCGCAGAAAATCTACGAATTCTGTTCAAAAACGTTGTGTCTCAACAATGAACGACTCTTCGAACCTAAGGAATCATTTGAAGAATTTGTAACACGTGTCCAATAATTATAAACTAACTCGTACAAGTACGTATACCGCGTACGAACATTCTAATATCGGTACTTCCTGTTTTGTCAGAGTCTCCCATAAATCCATTCGACACGTCGAAACTGCATAACCTAAACGAATTAAAAATTTTCCGGACCTAATAAATACGAGAGGACTATTACGGCGTTGAATGGACCTCGCATTCGCAGCTGCCGGCAACGGTCCGATCCGTCCGTAGCTGCGTTAAGTAACGCAATGAATGTGTACTTTCATCATCTACAAAATAGCTCAGAGCAGTCCGAGGTTGCACAAGGATTCTTAGTCTATTAATTACTCGGCAACAGGAACGCGTCTGCAGCTTCGGCACGATCGTCGGGCGATAAACCATCGGCGTCAAATCATTGCCGGAGAAACTCTCTACCGGTGTGAAGAAACAAGGGGGGGGGGGGGGGGGGGGAAGGAACGGAACTGAATCGTTAACGATTCCCGTGGATAATTCTCGTCGCGCGTTAACCTTCGCGATAGGTTGCTCGCGGTAATTAAGCTTGAACGTATTTATAGAGGTCGGAGAAAAAAGGAATGCATCTTTATGCACGGGATCACTGTTCCACGTGGGACGTGATAGATAGCCGGCGTACAAAAGCGCGCGCGAACGTACCGTCGACGAACGCCCACGAAAAAGAGAGGGAGGGGGGGGGGGGGTGAGAGAGATCGAAGTAGAAACTTCCTCGCTCCGTGTCTTGAGCGGTCTCTCGCGCGAGAGAGCGTTGCCTGATTAATAGAACTAATTGGTAGCGGGCTGCCATTTATCTCTACGAAGCTCCGAATTTATCAATTTCCAGGTCCACGACGGGAGCGGGTTCTAGGGGTGGTAGCTGGGGGTGGTAGCATAGAGAGAGGAGGGGAAGGGATCGGTAGAATTACTTGAACCGCGATTAAATTAATTGCAGATACGAAAATAAATTTGCGAAATTAAACGGCCGGTAAATTACTCCAGCGGCCGATCGGATCCGTGGGCTCGCGTCCGAGTTAATTAATATCGGGCAGGATTAATGCCGATGTACAATTTATACGACAATCGTCGGGGAAAAAAACCAGCCCCGGGAAACAAGAAGAAAGAGTTAATGCCGCATGCGGCGGTCTCATTTGTCGGTGAAATTAATAACGATGCCGGCGGAACACGTCCGGGCTGGCCAGCGCGCGGATTTTCGTGATAGGCACCGCGCAGCAATTATCGCGCTGTTTCTCGCGCGCGTGCGAGCGAATCCCGGTGCCTGCAGGTGACGACCGGCCGAATTCGATGTACTGGCAACGGGGGCGCGGGATTTCACGAGGGCATAAAGTGGAGGGCTGTTCGGTTACTTCGAACCCTCCGCTCGCGTTGCGCCGCGTTCCGTTGCGATTCCCGGCGCGTATCTTTCGAGAGTGTTCATTGCCGCGCGTTGGATTCCTGTTCAATTCGACGCGTTCAATTCACGACCGATCAGTCGCGCGTTTCGATTGACGCGGATGACACTTCGGGAACTGTAACAGCTAGTATTTCAGCAGAAGATAGTGTTTCGTCGGGGCACTTGTGGAACATTGCGAACCTCTCGGTACTTTTTGAAATAGAAAGGTAGATACAATTGTTGTTTACTTGGTATTATCTAAAAAAAAACTATTATTGTATTAGACGATCGTCGGAGATTGTTTCCAATTTGAAAATAGAAGGCGAACAGCTGCACGTCGACACAATTATTTAAAAAAATTTTAAAACACGGTTTCTTGATTTTGATGATTCGAATCAAGATAGACCCGGATTCCACAATCGGTTACTGTAAAGGATTAGAAGGTCGTGGAAGGATTAAATAACGGCACCAGAACTTTAAGTTAAATGTCAAACGGCAATAATCAAATGTTCACTTTATAAAAAAAAAAAACCAAATCACAGAAACCCGTCACCGCTTATAAATAACTTAAAACTAGGAGAAAATAGAGACGTAGAGATAGCAACTGACTTTTCGGCAAGCACCTGTACCCAAGGAGTTAGAGCGGCAAGGGGAGAGGTGTTATTGTTTTGGCAACCCCGTCACCTTTCTCTTCCTTGGCCTATAGTATTCGCTTACTATAGTTACGCTTGTTCTCTACGTGCATGGTGTTTCTACAAAGAAGAATCTGAGGTCTCTAATATGAAATAACGAATCATCTGAAATGGGAAGATAGTGGTCTCGTGATTACAAGCAAATGCTAAATGTAATACTATCTACCGATGCGAGTAGAATCGCAGTACTGTAGTAGAATATTCCGAACTCTCTCAAAGATAACAAAACTACGTCCTATTAGGTCTCCTGTTCTGTCGTTTTGTAATGTGCTCGATGGTAACTTCAATAAGACGACAGCTCCTAAGGGGGTTGTGAACACAGAAAGTTTTCGAACCACCCACACGTACTGATTCAATTCAGTTATAGACTACGGAACTCAAGGCAAACGTTGATTCATATGACTAATTAATTAATAAAGAGAGTTGAATGGATACGTATGCAACATGTATGGAATTGCTCGTCAATTATTGCTGCCACTTCGTCATTCGCATACCGAAACCTTATTGCTTCAGACTTACAACTACGTGGGACAAGTAAAAATTTGTACGACTCATTCAAAATCTTGAAATCGACTTCTCTCCGACTTTTTGTAACCAACTACCCTACTCTGCGACGGGGTTCGTTCGCGTCTCATTAAACCGCTGGCTAATGCGTTCGGCTGTACCTCAAGACTCGTTAAAGCAGCCGGAGCAATATAAATCTTGTACCGAAAACGGCGAGTTCCCGAGTTGCCGGAAAACTGTGCGCCGCGCCGGCAAACCAAGCGAGATACTTGGCCGCGGCGTTTCTGCCGAGGGTGGCGCGCGCGTTTATCTTGATATATGCGAATAATATGGCATATATCAGCCATATTCTATCCTATTTTTATGGAGATGCGCGTTTATCGGGGGAGGAATATTAAAACGCGAACATCTCTTTATCACGCGGCGCCCGTCATGAATTCCAGTTTCAAAAGCTTCTATTTAACTCGGTAGCCGCCGCCTCCACCGCCAACGTGCGTCTATCGACGTTCCTCTAACCGGGAAAACTATTCTTTCGACTCGGTTAGTACGCTATTCGCGTATCTGTAACGAAAGTAGCCAATTTTCTTCCTTCCTTCCTATCTTCTTATCTCGTTAACTTTTACGATTCCATTCTTTTCTCTCTTAAAAAAAAAAAAAAAAAACACAAAGCCGTGCAAATGATTAGGCTCCGCCGAGCTTTACACGCTTCTGTCTGGATATACGGCAGAACTGTGATTCGACGCGTTGTCATTCGAGCTTGCGAATTTTCGCATCACGGTGCTAGAAGCTTTCGTAATTTTACAAGCACAATTTTTAGTACTCTAAAGGAGGGAACGTTTTTATCAAATGTGTACGGTCTTCCCTTCGTAGCGGCGACGAGGATGGATACAAACTTTGCTGATCAAATTCTCCTGGTCCTACAAGTTGCGCAACGTTATAAAGAAAATATTATACTATTATTCTAATTCTGAAATAGTGTACTGCTATTCTAATGTTAACCGTTCATGGGTGCGTAATTGGACTCTATATATTTTTCGAGCAAGATGTAAAGGAAACATTCGTTCGTATAAATATTTGTGAAATTTTTATCGATTTTTAAACGACAAGGATACAGTACTTAAAAAGTTTGAAATATATTTGATAAGCTACTGGAAATTTTCCATTCGTCAACTTGTTATTTCCGATTTTATCAGCCTGGGGTGCAAATGCACGTCCACAAAGGGAAGGTTAATTCGAAGTTGTGCATAAGGCGTTTACAGTAAATTTTCATGAAATGAAAACCATGGAAACGAGAACGAAATTCGAGGCTCAGCTCGATTGTTCCCCAACAGTCACACTCACAATTTGAAGACTGGTTGACAATGGGCACTACGGTGCAGGAATGCAGCACGAAAGCGCACGCACGGCACTGCTGTAAAGATTAAACCCCTACTTGCAACATGTATCAAAGAGGAACGTTCTATCATTTCTTCTTTGAATAACGAAGGGGTGAATCCCTTTGAGACTCATCGACGAATGAAAGTCTGTCATTATAGCATGCGCATGAGTAGACTAGGATGTTCCTAAACAGTGTCATTAACTTCCTTTGTACGTATTTTAGTTCTAGGGAGAAGATAGGGCAGAAATGCACGACTAGTTGCGCTTCGAGCAAGAAATATTGTCTAGTTATCAAATTGAAATCCACGAAAGTTGGAATTTGAAGTTCCACAGTTTAGAAATACACTACTGTGCAAAAGAAAGAAGCACCCGGTACAATGACAGAATAAAACGACAAACAATATCTTTATATAGAAATTGTATTGTACAATTATTGATTGATTGCATTTAACGTATTAGATAATCCGTAATATGTAACATATATTCTCAGAACTATTCAATTAAACAGCGGAATCCTTTTTCAAAACTGTGTTCTTATTAGTCCTTTTCTATTAAATATCGCTTCTGTCTTTTTCACAACAGTGTAAGTAGTTCACTTCACAGAATCTAAAATCTAACAATACAAGTTACAAGTTACACTATTCCAATATCAACATCCACATGTCGACGTTGTCCGAATCGACGTCCGACAAGAGCGTGCCAACGAGACACGAGTTGTATCATCGGCGACAAAGTAAGCGGTTAAGCAAAAACAAAAGTACGCGGGCTAAATGCGAAACGCACGTTAGCAAAGCGCGAATAAAACAGGCAGGACAAAGCCTCCGTTACTTGTCTGTTCGTAGCTCGGGGCTAGTAATCTGCACACCTGAGTGCAGCGGTTCATAAAAAGCCTGGAGAAGAGAAAGAGGGAAGAAGAAGAGAGAGAGAGAGAGAGAGAGGAGGCCATTTAAAAGGCTTAAAAGGATTGAGAAGAGGGAGTTGAGGGTTGAGTCGGCGGGTATTCGAGCGTGTCGCGAACAACAAGGATCGATCTGGTACGTAATCGAATTCCATGCAGAACGGTCGTTCATTCACGATTACGGTTGTCAATGGGAGCTGCACGGATTCTTGGAATCCGTGTCAAATTCCTGGCACGGAGAGCCCTCGAAATATCTGTTCGGCCGCGTTACCGTCATTCAGGATCATCGGCCGATCGTCACGACCAACACCGGGAATTCGTGTCGGCCGAGCCACAGGCCCAAAATAATCCGGTGCACGATCGGTAGCCCCCGAGATATCCGGCAGAGACATCCCCGACGACAGCCGGCCGTGGACAAAATTCCCCTGGCCTCTCTCCTCCCACGGCGGATTAATCCGACAACGAAGAGAAGAGAGGGAGGGAGGGAGGGGAAACGTCCCGGTCGACTGACTCGAAATTAGGTCGGGGGTCGCTGTACTACACGCCGGGGAGGATTCGCAGGGGCGGACGTGGAAACTCCAAGTGCCTCCTTCTTTCTCTCGTCTGTCCGTTCACTTTTTTCTTCTCTGCCGATCTCTGTTTCTTTCTGTTTTTCTCTCCAGTCTCTTTCCAGCTCGTTCCTCGACCCACCGAGCTAACTGCTACGTTTTTACGGAGGCGCACTTATATTTGGATGAAGTCTGATTTCGAGACGACGCTCTCTCTCTCTCTCTCTCTCTCTTCCACACTCGACCGCGCTGCAGCATTCATGAGTTTCGGGCTGCTTCAAGCTCGACGAGCTCAAGATAGTTAATACTGAACCCATCGCCACCGGTCAAAATGACCGGTTCCAGATTTTTTATTTTACAATTATTCAAATGATCAAAATAGTTTCATGAGAAATGAGGGTGTTAGACATCTGTATTGGAACATGCACTACAATAGGAGCCACGCAAAGTCTGCATAAAATCAATATTGCCACTTTTATAAGGGAATGCGTACCAGTTACGTTTAAGACTCGGTAGGTTTAGTGTTAAAAGTATAAATGCACTAAGTTGATCAAAGGGTAAATCGATGAGCGCAAACATTTTTCTATTTTGCAGAGTCTATTGACTGGGTACCAACATATTTAATTTTGGAAGCACTATTGTGGAAATACGTATCTCCGTCTGCAACGAAAGAGAATATACCTTGTCTAGATCAATTAGCCAATTAGCCAATTAGCACGGAATTAGGAAAACGATACATCCGTCGCGGACGAATTTAAATATCGACGATTCGGGAGAGAGAAAGCTGACGTTAACGTGATAATTATTTCGATCTTGGAACTTCGTCCCCCCCCCCCCCCCGTTAAAATCATAGCTTTCCGAGCTCAATTTGCATCGCGCCATCGACCAGATGAACCTGTCCGTGGAGTGTACACACGGAGAACCGCGATGCATTATGCAACGTTTAACGAGTGTCGTTTAAAGTTTGACGCAAACAACGTCGCTGTGCTCGCACGATAACCAGAGAAGCGTCACAGGAGTATCGGTGACGGGGAGGGTAACTCGGCTCGAGCGAGAAGGATAACGCGGGCCGCGGATATGTCCGTGTTATTCGATAAACATTGCCGGATATTCATTCGTCGATACACGAGCGAACGAGCGACCGGACAAGCAGGACAGGACACTCGGATATTCAGATAACCGGATGTCCGGCGAGTTCGCAACCCTATCCGCGTCGATGTCTCTTCACCGGTGTCGTCCGGAGAGGCTGGAGAGCTGTGTTCTATCTCTCTCCACCTCTCTCTTTCTCGTCCATTCACCGGTCGAATAGGGCGGCCATTGTACGCAATAATTCCTTCGAGAATGAAAAACGCCTCACCGCGTTCCTCGGGGCGCATTCTATCCGCTTCAACCATTCCCGGCTTCCCAACTTGGCTACCCGACGACCATTCGAGACCCGGACGATACCAGGAAAACGAGCGTTCGCCGCGACACAGCGCCACCGAGTACCGTTTCCAGAGACACTGGACAGCACTTTTAGAAACTCCTCTATCATACTGCGACAGCAGCAGTGGACATTAGCCGAGCCACCGTCGGCGAAACTTCTAGCCAAGCCCTACCCGACAGCCGAGGACACTGACGTCGTTTTTCGGCTGGCGGGTTCGCCGGAGATGCGACAACCCTTTGACTCCAGCCAACGGAAGACGAGAATCGTGTGAATTATTAGGGGACTGATAGTGTTTATGGAAATTCGGAATTTCGGATGATACCGGAACTCTCGCGACCTGCGATCCCAGTTCTACGCGGTTCTACCTTCGGGAGTGCAGTGTCTCGTTCTGTTCAACGGTGCGAACAATTATTTTTCATTAAGTACTTCTATGTTCTTGGAATTCGACGATAACACGAAACTGGACAAATAAAACACATTTGTCAAGCTTCATACTTAATGATCTAATACCCAAGAACGCCATGTTGAATTCCAACAAGATAGAAATTCCTAATAAAACATAATTGTTCGAACTGTTGAACAGAACGGTTATAAATAAACCACATTTGTCAAGATTCATAGTTAACGACCTGATTTAAGGGTTTAGGATTAAATACAGGATATTTGCGGAAACACTGTGTCGTTATTTACAGCAACAGTTTATAATACTAATAAAGTATAAAAGTTATAAAGTATAGTTTTAGTAGAATAACGTACCCGGACAAAGACATTTCCAACATATATACATCTTCTACTATCGCATTTAAATAGCATCCGTCATTGTTAAACAGCATTTACTATGTCGTAAGGAACCCAATGTCAAGGAAAAATTTGTTAATGCTCAGTGATTTCAGTTAATACCAAGGCGTCATTAGTTTTTGTTAACATTCTTATTCCACTGTGTTTTCCACGTTTCCGTGTGGTGTAAGTGCAGGTAGATTCGCAAACTAATATGTATATCTGGATAAACTTTATTGAAAAGTTTATTCTACCGAGTTCTGCGGTATAGGAGGCGCTATGAATGCAGAAATTTCCGGAGTCTAGTTATTAGGTTCGTGGTCATGGAGCGTATCTTCTTGTAACTTGAATTTTGTAATAAGTAGATTGTGGGTGTATACGTGCGAATTTACACGGCTGTATGAAGTACATTACCGACGCAGAATCCCACGGAAACTCATTTCTGTAGAATTTTCGAGATATTGTAAAATAAATATAGTTTCTGTGAAACTGCTGTATTACAAATCTTGAAACAATTATTTAACGAGAAATGTAAGTATTTAGTTAGTTCGCCAAATTCAACGTTCACCGCGATTATCGGTTTAATTTACTAATTACAGCGAGCGGAATTTTTCGCAAAACTCAGCCGCGTCGCTGGCAGAACGCAGAAAGAGTACAAAGGGTTAATCGATCTCCCACTATTTCACAGATAGTTACTGGAACCTTTATCTTACAGAAGTATTTGGTCGTTCCGAAAGTTCGTGCAGTTTCCTGCACAGTGTCTTTATTATCCTTTCCCCGCAAGAAATAAAATTGCGAACTTGGCGACGACCGTTGCAGTACTCCTGCAGAAACATTCGATTCGAAAGTTTAAACTGCACGAAGTACGAACTTCGAAATTTTGCCAAATGTTAGTGGATATGAACGAGTATCGTCCTCATTCGAACTCCCTACAATCAATTTCATGAAAAGTACGTGTTAGATATTTTTCGAAAATTCGATGTCCTTTGAAGGGATTATACCTACTAGTTACCATAATCCATAAAACCGTCTCGCGCATCCTACTGCGGAAGTCGCAGTAGGCTCCTTGTAGGCTTATTCTAATTTATGCATTCCTCTTCAGCATCGCGTAAACAGGGAGCAAAGCCAATTAGCGACGGTAGCATTTACAGTTATGGGCACAAATGTCGAGAAGTACACGTATAGGGTGTCTCCGATCTGATGGTGCAGCCAGAAATGGGACAATTTCACAAAAAGAAGTACATCAGAAATGTAGAATATACTCAGTGCGTTCAGATCCACATTGTGCTAGATCGGAAGCACTCTGTACAATCCCTGAACTAGTAAACATATGAAAATCTAGTATGTAAACATTAAAGAACAAGTTGCAGTTATAGGTTAAAACAGACAGTTGGAAAGGGGATAATTTTACAATGAGAAGAACATTAAGAATTTAGAATATATATAGTGCATTCAGATCTACATTGTATTAGATATGAATCACTCTGTAAAAACCATGGTCAAGTAAACAAGTGAACATCTAGTATGTAAACATCGAAGAACAAGTTGCAGTTATAGGTTTAAAAGATCCTCTCAACATATGTATATGGTGTCTTCGATCTAACGGTGCAATCGGAAAGGGTGGACAATTTCACAAAAAGAACATCAAAGACTTAGAGCATACTCAATGCATTTAGAACTACATTGTACTAGATTAAAGCCACCCAGTATAACATGTGAGCACCAACTACGTAAGCACAGAAGAACAAGTTGCAGTTATGAGGTTAAAAGGACCGCCCGCACAGCGTCAATCTCCTGAGACCTAAGAGACGCGAAAACCCTTGAAGAGGACTTCTTTGTCCGTGGAAAGCGTATTTTCGTGAGCAGCGGCCCTACCGTGTGTTTCTTTCAACGTGTACGGTGCGCAGGGTTACAGTTGTTTGGGCAGGCTGATCCAGACGGATTTGCAAGACCCCCTGGATCCAATAAATCTGGTTCGCTGGTACAGAGTATCCCATCCACCCCCTAAACTGCCCGAACACCGGCCGGTTTCGGACACCCCTAGGCCACCGCGTGTGCCGGTCTACTCGTGACCCGAGCACACACGTGCGTGAGCGCATAGTGCACCGTGTGCCTCTCCGCGTTTCACTCTCTTGGATCATGTTCGCATGTCAAGCCCAACCGCTCTGACACGCTTTACGCTCGAGAGCCTCCTTTGTCGGAGCTCGCCGGTGTACAACGCGAACGAACAGCCCGAGCTGGCGCATGCTGGATGGCGCACACGCTCGCGACTACTCGCGCACATAACGCGACTTATCATCTGGTGTCCGGAGCGGATTGCGCGCGCCGGGTTGCGAGACGAGTAGCGGCTCGTCTACAAGCCCGGTTCGTGTCTACCGACTCCGTGTCACCGGGTCACTTCGCGATCCGACGAATACATACCCGCTGCGAGGATAAGCGCCGAGCTGAACAGTTCTTGGCGAAAAGAGGGCACGCAAGAAGCTTTTATACCGACCCGCGTTCACCCCTTACCGGTGACTGGCACGCGTGCTTCAACGGGAATATCGAAAGGTAAATTGCGATCGATTAATCTCTCTTGGAACCTAGTTAGCAATGGGGACGGTTTCTCGTCGGGCGAAGCGGGAAAACAGGGCGGATCAGTGGCGGCTCGATTCATGTGGAGACCCCAAGCGATAGAAATTTGGGGGTCCTCAAACTAAAGTTAGAAATAGAGGTTGCATTAAATAAATTTATTTAAAATTCGGGGTCCTATGGTTCTCATATCTGCCAATGAGAATATAAATTTTCAATTTGTTCGGGTAATTAGTATTTCATTTGTGAGATACAACGGAATTTAATCGAAAACAATTTGAGCATATGCATTGCACGTTAGTGGAATAACTCGGTTGCTTTTGCAGATCGTTGTTACTATAGTTTACTCACGTTACTAATCTTTTTATAAGTGGAGGTGTTAAGGGGACACGAGGATCAACTCTGTTTCCTTTAAATATGTTTTCACGACTATGTTTTCATCCCAGAAATTCTGCAGGATTAGGTGCTAAAGATAAATTAGTGGCACAGCTCCAGAAATAAGCCAGTCGTTGATTTTTATTGTGGGAATTGTGTCTAAACAGCATATCAAGCTTCTACAAACGATTATTGGACAAGAAACAAGTATTTCTCAGGAAACGCATAAAGATTTCATTCTACACCACTAAAACAATCTCGATAAAAAACCCGAGGATATCGCAATCCCGAAAAGAAGAACTACGCGATAGTACACAGTATTAAATCCCCGAGGAAACTTTCAAAGAATACAAAAACCGCTACCTACGTAGGAGAATAGAGTTCAAAAGCTATAGATCGCCCCATGAAAACATGCAAAATATAAAAATACATAGTTTGGTGTCAAAAAAGTGTCGCTGACTCGAACGATTCTATATATATATATAAAAAAAGACGGAAAAACCGAACAAAAAAGAGGACGGGCAAAGGACGTATCTTCAAAGCGTGCGATTCGATTCCCTGGCCGCAAACAGTCCGATTTTCTACCGTGCACAAAAGCGAGCCTTTTCAGTGTTCCGGAGCGGTTCCGGCGCGGCGGCCAGGTGACACCGTGGTCGATCGGTCGTATCTGCTCCATCGCGGAAACGTGTCTCGCCCTTTCTCGCGTTCACGTTTCACCCGCTTGACCCGTATCCGAAGCGTGGCGGAGCAGAGCGGTTTTCAGTAGCTGCGCGCTGTCGCTTTCAGTTTCATCGGCAACCGATATCGAATTTCACCTCCGTAGACCAGAGTCGCGACCGAGAAACGCGAACGGCACCGAATAAATTTCGAATTCATTAAGTCGCTAAGACGGAAGCGGGTTCGAAGCTTACCGAGCCGCTCCTGATCCGCGGGGATGAACAGTAGCTACTCCCTGCTTGACCCAGAGTCGGGTTACAATAATTATTAACATTTTACCTGCCGAAAGCCTATTAATAGGATTTTCAGAAATTTTCATTTATATTAAATTTGTAAGGGGGCAGACTCGTTGTTCCACGATCCTAAATTTTAATACAGTACCTATTTGCAGGCGATTAACTGATATAGTATGGATACCTCGGAGCAGACTAAGACCATTCAGGATTACTAACCTGTGAACAGAAAACAGACATATATTGAAGGAAGGATATGTGTAATTTATACTTATATTGTAATTTATATTATTATAGTAATAGTAATAGTAATTTATATTTATAATTTATATTTATATTGTTAATTTATATTTATATTTATATTGTAGTTTTATTGATATGTATTTAGAAAAAGAAATAGGGAATGATAAACTAGAAACATTAATCGTGTATATACCGTTTAACACTTTACCTACCGAAAGCCTATTATTTAGAGCTTTTGACTACTTAAAAAACCCATTAGTGAGAAATGAGAACGTCGTACCCTTGCAATTCTGGGAACAAATCTACCCCCTTAATCCTCATACGTTCCTCAGGGTGAAAATTCACCCATTTACCTTTTTCACATATTGTAAAATGATTGATTTCTTTTTGTCTGTAACGCAAAATGTAATTCTTTGAAATGTCACATTATAATCAAGGCATAATTCATAGTTTCGAAATGTGAAGTAAGAAGGGGCGAAATATTATTCCAGGATCTTTTATGCACCTATGACTGAGGAACGTTTGAGGGTTAAATGAAACCAATAGATAACGTTATTGAGGGTGGATTGTTAGTTCACAATGAAAATTGCTGTTGCTATTGAACGTTCCATTAAAGAGTGTTTAACCACGTGTCATAGATTTTTGAAAATTACTCGATAATCGGCGATCGGTAATGCGTCGAAATCTATTTTCCCCTAATTTCACGCACGTTCTATCACCCAGCTGTCACCAGCGAAATTGATCGATCCGACGCGAAATGGCGCACCGAATTTGCTCCGACTAATGAACGAATGAACGACAAGTTGGCTGAAATAAATATTCCATCGAAAGAATTTGAGTGGGCAAGTTTAGCAGGCACGTCACGCGAACCTTCGGCCATTCGTGCTCGATTCGGGTTGTTTGTAATTTTGACTCGGCCGCTACGAGAAGTTTAGCCGATTGGTTCGATCGATCGCGGAGGTTCGTGGGTCTCGTGAGAGTTCGCGGCAAAGTATCCGAGTGGAAACGACGCGACGTTGCAAGCCTGCTCGCTTCTTTCTAAGCCTCTTACGCGTTCATCTATAATTTCCAAGCAGCCTTCGACTAAGCAATCGCATCGACAAATCCTCTAATCTTATTGCGGCGTGTTTCGACTTTGAAGCTTGGCCGGACCGGACTGGCTATCAAAAATGCAACCGCGCGTGTGGTCCATCATCCGGCGGGCAAACGCTTCCACGCGCGCATAACTATGCGGTAACTTCCTTACACGTTCGACCATAATTTACCGACCCGTAGGTACTCGACGAACCCTATCATCGGGACGCCAACGTTCGAGAGAGAGTCGAAGACCTTCGTTTCCCTTCACGACAATAATACATCTATGCCCCCGTGACAATCGTTGTTCCTTTGTAAGTTCCGTAACGCTCCGACCGTACGGCTATTCCCGGTTTATGATTTATTAGGTTGGTGCACACACGAGATGTCGCTTTCCTGCATTAACTTTACGATGTAATAACCGGCTGGCTGGATTATGGGACATCAGAATACTTAAATGGATAGTTACAGCGCGACGAAGATTCGAAGTATTCGCAGCTTAAGAGGCGACGTAAATTTAACACCGCGTTTACCATGAAGGTTCCCCGTTTCGGGGACACGACGCGTCAACCCTTATGCGGCGTTCGACAGTATCACGGAAAGGGACTTAAGGGTCACTTTGTTGCTGTGACCATTTACAGCAGTGGATCATACTGGAGAACGAACAACGAAGATATTCGCTTCGGTGGACATTTCAACAATATTAATCACTCTCTTGCTCCATTTAAAATGTTCATTTTCATTCTATCGAATACATACACGAATAAGGAAAATGTGTTCCTGCTACATTTTCATAGAGGCGAATCGAAGATTATTCAGATTATTACTTTTGTCACGAGCAAACTTATTTATTACAGAAGTATCGCCGAGAATATGATTCTACACGGTTCCACGGTTTCATAAGTTTCGTCTGCAAAAGTGGAATATTGTAGACTGACTTAGGGGAACGATGAAGTAATTACATTTTACGGAAAATGCTATCGTAAAAACGCGAATGAATATTTGAAGGTCCAACATGGCTGGCAGGAAACGAAACTAACATTTCCGGTGGTGGAAAATTTTCTGGAAGAAAAACGTGGACCGATTTACAGGGCGTTCTCCGGCTAATAATTCGAGAATGGCTCGGTTTATATTTACGACGTGTACGCGTTTATAAACGACATCTGTACAGCATTTGATGTTCGGTTTATTTTATAGGTTGCCAGGACGAGCGTGGTACGACCGACCGCGTCGCCCTATTCCATTTACCCTGATCTCTTCGCGTATGCGCTTCCTGCGAGACGCTCCAGGGATGGTTCACCGACAGATAAACACGGCTGCATACAACGGGACACAGCGAGGCAAAGCGAGGCAAAGGTGAGACGAGGCAACGTTGGTCTCACGACGCGGCAATCGCGGCGGTCGTAATTTTTGGGTGGCGCATGGCGTGGCTCGATGGGCGCAAAGTCAAGTTTCAGTTATCGAGTCGCAAGTTGGTCGGTGGTCCACGTGCGATAGTTCGCGCTGTCTAGCCGCAGCCTTCGACATAAGCCGAGCGTGCGGTTGGTTTACGAGGTTATGCTGGCGAGCTGAAGTAGTTAAAGGCCCTCCTGCCAGCGTACTCCAGCCGAACCACCCACAGTGGACGTTCGTTCACAACGGCCTGCTACCACATCCTAGCTGACGAAAATACGGATTATCGGTGACGGAAACCTGCCCTTTCTAATCGCCACTGCGAACTCACGTCGCAATTAACCGTGCTCCCAGTTGCTCGCAATTCAGTTTTGTTGCCTCGAGGGTTCTACAGTCGCTGGTCATCGAATCAGGACCACGTGCAAAATTTCATATCTATGGTTGTAATCGTACAATATGGCTACATGTGTCGTGAATGGGAGACTGTCTTTGGTCATTCAAATTATTACTAAGTACGTTGATAACGCAGGTACACATAGCAATAAAGGGTCTAGCCGGATAAACATGGGCCAGCGGCTCCCGCTCCGATTTTCCTGATTCTTGTGTTAAAACATAGTTTTATGTCTAAAAAAACATTGTAAAACAATGTAATCATATATTAGAAGATTTAGTCGCATATTTACATGCATCAGCTTTTCCGTACAGACGCCGACTTCCCGTTTGCTTCCATCACTAGCCACCGCAAAGGGACTCGGTCGCTGTGCTGTTACGAGCGTTCGCCGGCATACTTCATTTTTTTTGATACTGTTCCACCAAACGGACACTTTTGAAATTTTTTTACAAAATAGTTTAACATCATAGCAATAATGTTAGAATAGAATGAAGGTTTAATGAAGTTACTACATGATGTGAAAAATATTTTGGACTTGCAATACTTTTATGTGGGCCACTATATTGAACATTTAAAAAGTACGTTTTGTATATCTGTACGAAATATTTCTATCTTGCATAAAAATGTTGTAAGCACACCTAGCTCCCGTGGAAATGGGTACGTCCTACAAATATCACAGCTTGTGCATACAATGTCACGTTATTTTCACTAAAAATGGCCGAACAGTCGAAACAATACACAAACTCGTGAGATAAAGCAAACAGTATTCTTTTGAACTTTCAGCTGCAGATGAATATAAACAACGCTACATAAATTGAACGCCAATGCGCCGAACCAATATTTCCTTTACTTTAACAATCAATACCTTCTCTATCAAAGCAAATTCCCTTTTGTTAGTTTAGGATATCGTGAACATTTCAAGAGTATTAGTTGTTCCCTGAATGGAAAGCTTTTCGGCCTCTGTGTATAAAATTGTCTAGATTGCTCGACAACTTTGAAATACTATAAATCAGGATACATAGTGAGTTTGCAATTCTTCCGTCGTAACAAATTTTAAACAAATGACAGACAAAAACACTTTTGACGCAAGACTTCTTCTTTAAATTTTCTTCAAAATTCGTTTTGTATTGTGAACATAATAAATGTGTTACTAAGCTACATCAGTTACCTAGGTCTGGATAAAATGGCTGAACACAATTTAAATTATATCGTGTATCCTACATACCAACAATGGGACGACTAAAATTAGAAAAAGCAAACGAAGAAATCGAAGAAACAAATTTGTGAAACAAGAAACAAAATAGAATACTAAAACGTTATGAAAGAAAGACCAAGAATAAACATAACCTTAAATCAATTATTTCGTACTGTGAAAACAATATTTTTATTTCGTATAAAGTTCCACAGAAGCTTTAAAAAATTCATTTAGATCTTTTTTTCACCGAAATATAGACTAGTGAAAATATACTGGAACAGGATGGTTATCAAGTGTAGCAACAAATCGTTTCTTTCACAGATAAAAACGTTTGAAAGATTTATTATTCCCGCAATTGGATGAATTTTACGGTCAGTTACACGATGCAATTTAAAAAAATGTAGCATGCATCAAAAAACACCGATGACCTTGATCACTTAAAAAAAATGACCTTCGGAAAAAATATATTGTTTGCAATATAACGGTTCCTTCAAACCACTCAAATAATACACAAAATACTTTTTTGCCCCCACAATTGGAGGAGAAATTTAGGTAGTCTTAGTTAGGTGGACCACCCTGTATAATCTACCAACACTTGGATGTTTGTTTCACTGGAATATAGCGAGTACAGTCGCCCCGATTGTCGCACAGAGTCAATAAATCGAAGACAAACAGAATAGCTGAGATAAGAGACAACAATTCGATGGTCCGATTGCAAACGCTAATAGAAATCCAAGCAAGATAGGATTTCGATTAGTAACGTTATTATTAGGTCCCGGTGAAATGTCCACAAGCTACGCGACCCTCTCTGTCCGTGGTTTCGAAGTGTCCAAGTCGGGAACGAACGAACAGTAGTTACCAGAAGCTGTTAAAGACACGGTGAACATTGAGTATCGCCGCATTGATTGTCCCCGAATTCGGTCGCCGAGCCGCGTCGGCCGAGTTCAAATTACTGGCGAAGCTTTCATAGCCAAACACAAGACGCTTCTCCCGGCAATAACAAACTCGCGGAAACTTCTTTCGCAATGAGTTTGCGATAGACGGTGATTTCATTATTTCCGCCCTAGGAAATTTCGAGTACCCACTTTCGCGAACTGCCCTCGGACCATTTGATTGGCCTCGCGTAAAAATGTTTGTCCGCTCTGAATTTCTGCATTCCGATTTTGCTATTTTAAATTGATCGAAGTTGATACTGCTTTCATATAAATTAGAAAAATTCAAGTTGCTCGTATATTCTCATCGTGAACTGTGTGATTAAAATCTAGAGTCGAGACCAATCACATTATATTATATTTATACAAAATATTACAAATATCCATTTTTCCTTAAATTGAGCGAAATCAATACTGAGAAATTAGAATTATAATTTAAGTAAATTAAAAAGTTTGTATTTCAGATGGTATTGAATTCATTAGTATATTTTGATTACGAAGAGTATGATTAAAATTCAGAGTCAATACCAATTACAAAATATTACTGATATTGAATAAAAGAATTATTTATTGCAGCTTCTGCTTGAAAAATCGACGTACGAGTTTAGCGCAAAATATTAATTTTGAAAAAGGGCTTCACGGAATTTTGTTCGTATGCAAACAAGTCTCCGTGCTCAGTTTATCTCGAGCTGATAAATAATTCAGTTATAAATATTGGTTATTTTTCGCTGAAAAAGTCGACAGAGCTTTTCGATCAATTTAATAAACGAATGTGGCAATCAAAATATGTATCACGAGATGAATATCAAATATGGAACAGCCGGAACGAATAAAGCAGATGAAATATATTAAATCGACGAAATAGATGACGCCGATGAAATGAAAGCGTTTGGTGAACCGAATGGAATTGGCAATACGGATGATGCACGAAAAATTAGGAACGGAGAAAGACGAAAGTAACCGGAGAAATGAAAGTACGCGGAAGAAATTAAATAAATAAAATGAAAGGAGCACGCGGAACGCGGATGAAACGTATGAAATAGATCCAATAGCACGTGCGGATATAACAAATGGATCTGATAAAGTATGCGGAACACATAAAATGTATGAGACACGTGAAATAGGTGAATGGAACGAAACATTTGGAATATTTATATGGAACGTGCGCATATAAGGAACGGATGGAATAGACAGAATAGGTGACACACAGACAAGTATGTAGAATCGGGTGGCTTTTATTTTACTAGAAATTTTTGTTTTTTCAAGAAATCGAAAACCATCATCTTATGAGAAGTTCTGCTTAACATATTTCTCGATGTGGTCAATAATTTAGAAGACATTCAAGAAAAACGATTTTACGAGCATTTAATTAATTATTTCAATATTTAAGAGCCTCAAACTTTGTACAGTGGCGGGTTTAACGGCAAACGGACTGAGTGGCATTCATTTTTTCACAAAAAGAATTCAATGTATTTACAAAAAATTAGCACACACTTTCTCCATTTTCAATAGCGAATTATGCTTGTTTGCAATACCACGAACGTTAAAGGCTACTATATTACCCCTCATCCACACGTGTAATTTTTTATACGAATCTTATACGAATTTGAAATAGGCACCCGGATTCCACGTCGCGTGGATGAGGCTTCAAGACTAAACTTTGTTGTTTTATGTGAAAAACCAAAATTTTTACTGCTCGGGGCTTTTACTTGACTCGAGTCGCCATTGTATTGATGTTTTTTCTGATTAATTGTAAAAGAAGAGCCATCCTAATGTAGAATATAGTTAAGCAAGTTGTCATAGAATTTAGTCCGTTTTTAAAAACGTGGTATTTTTAAAAATTTATTTTTATTTAAATAATTATTTTCTGTTTTTTAGTCTTATGTTAATACTTCTATCACTCTTTATTAATACTTTATATACTCACTAACCTTACTGTGAATTCCTTTTGGTAAACAAAGCGATGATGCACTACCGATAGCGATCGTCGCGCGATGATGTACTACACTACCGATGGTTCGCGCGTCGGGGCGAAATGGGTCCGTGAAGTGGGGACGAGTCAGAGTGCGCACGCATAGTAAAGTAGAGGGGGTTGTCGAACGAAGTGGGGATCGCTGAACGCGATGACGTAGCTCGCGGGGGGATGAAAAGGTAAATATTTAATTGTTATTTTCTCCGAAACGGTAAGACTTTTCAAAAAATTTTTTTTGAATAATGCATTGTCATCCAGTTCTGAACCATGTGTGCAATTTCAAGTCTCTAGCTCATCAGGAAGTTAGTTTAAAATCAATTGTAAAATTTGCCACCGAACAAACAGACAAACAGACAAACAGACAAACAAGAAAGCGAGCTAATAAAAACGTGGTAAAAACAGAAGCATCGAGAGGAACGCCGATATTCGGATCTCTCGGATCAGACAGCAGTAATCAATTAATAAAATCTCGTCGGTTATCAAGACCGCAACATCTGTGCTATTAAAGGCGCATAGTTCGTCGCTCTAAATCGCTGTGCTGAATTCCGTGCACCGTTGATATTCGAACAATGCGCTCGACTATCTACAAGACAGGCACCGAAGACAGGGAACTAATCAAACAATACTATCCCAGCAATCTCCGCCATGAAATCAGCGACGAGTGAATTCGCGCGAGACCGCCTTCGTGCAAAACCAGTGTTGCGGGCCAAACACGCGTCCTTTTCAACTTTTACCAAGCTGGATTTACGATGGTAATCGTTGAAATATAATATTCCTGAGAGAGCACGTTGGGGAACGGTTGTTGCCGAATTAATACCAGACTCGGAGTACAAGACGTTAATTCACCGCTACATGTGTTTGATAAACACTCCCACCACTCTACCAGCGCCTAACTCCCAGGTCAATAGCGATCGACGTGTTACAAACTTCTAGATGAGACGTGACAGTCAATGGGTCCGCTAAACGGGACCCCCTCGGGCCCGGAACCTCTGCGGACCACTTTGAGCGTCAGTTTCACCTCCCGTACTCAAGTGCGACGAACGCCTTGCAAGGGTTGTTTCGGATACATCCCATCCAATCTCATTGAAATTTGCTGAGATGATAGGTTTGCATGCTAGCTTAATGTAAACTTCGTTGTACGTAGCCGATTGGCCGGGCGACCAAACTTCCGAAAAGGAAAACAATCTTTTCGGTATCTTTTCGGTACGTTTCTCGTTCGGGTGTGTTTTCAGCCGGTGTATGAAAATCGTAACAGAATTGTGGCAAAGTAACTAATGAACAGCAGCTGCATCGAGGTCAATGGAAAAATTAATGTGAGAAGTAGTCGATATTGAAAATCATATAGAGCATTACTGAAATTTTTTTGCTAGGTGTATGGGACGCTAGAAAAATTAACGCTTCAGTCTCAAAGTCCAGTAGATATGGACGAGCGTGGCTAAGCTGCGGGAAGAAGCTGGCGAGGCCAGACTGGGTGGCATAATCGTGAGAAAAAGGAATCAGTGGTCTGTGGATCGTGGTCCCGTCCGAGCATGTTTCATCAACTCGAGAAAACGCGACGCGTGGATCGATAGGGGCTGCCGGAAGCCTGTAACCCGGGCAAAAAGCAGCGATAAAGCACGATAATCCGGGGTGGCCGCGCGCGCGGATCGTAGCCGAGCGGAGAGGAGCGTAGAGAAGCAGCGTGTAGCAGAGAGGAGAGGAGAGGAGAGGAGAGAAGAGGAAACGGCGGTCCGATAGAGGAGCGGTCGGTGAAACAAAACTAAGACGAGAGGCTAGGTGGTATCGCGGCTTTATTGCGCGTTTTACGGGCCTCCGACGCTTGTATAATTGTCGAGGGCGGAGGGTTGGCCCATTTTCGAGGGGGAAATATGGCCGCGACTCGAGCGACTCTCGCCGGCAAAAGTCGATACTTCGGCCGGCTCGAGAGTTCGTTTGCTCGTCGCTCGTTACATACCCTCCCGTGAAAGCCTCTGACCGCCTCCGTGAGTTTCTAATCAGCCTACATCTGTCTGTTGTGCATCCACCACCGATAGGGGTGGCGCGCACAACCCGTACGCATCACTTTGTACGCGCACACCTGATAGAGAGCCGGTGAGAGAGGGATGGAGAGGGATGGAGTGGGATGAAGAGGGAAGAGAGACGGTTGTGGAGGGTAGGAAGCGAGAAAGAGAGAGAGAGAGAGAGAGAGAGAGAGGGAGGGTCGAGAGAGCGCCAGCGCAAGAGAGAAACAGGGAGAGGTTCCGCTCTGTGGGGGTGAACACGAGAAGGGAAGAGGGAATCGAGATATCGATTCCACGCGCGATACGGCCGGGTGTTTCCGGGCCTGGTCTAGCTCGGCTCGAGCACCTTCGACAACTTCGACAACGCTAATTACAGGATGACGGTCTAACGGTGGTCACCTCGAGCTATACCTGCGCCGAGAATATCGAGTCGCGAAACGCTCTCGGGCAACGGCTCGACACGCTGATCGAATTTTTCCTTTCATCCGCCGCAACGGTACAGTTTCCATTCCGGTTCCCTCCCCTTTTCCCTCGTTCCGTCGTTTATCATCGCTCGGATAATGGTTTGCCAGGCCTCGCGAATGGCCTATCGATGGGAAACCGGTTACAAGCGGCAGTGTATCGGTCGCTTTGTGCCGCCGTTAAAAGGAAATCCGGTTGATTAGTTTTGGATAGAAAACGATTCGAACCTGGCGAAACTTCCTTTAATTTCGCGTTGCCTGTTATTTAGGACGGTCTCACGTGTCCTGGACAAACACCGCGATACGGAGCTTTCCAATCAGTTGATGGTATGGCTGCGTTCTATGCGGGCTCCACGCTGCACGCGTTGCACACCATCTAGGTCAATAACTCTATATACCTTCTCTGCGTTTATCGCTGATTTCTTCAACGACAAAATTTTTTAATGTTTTTAACGACACTTGGCTTGCTAGCATATGTTCGAGGGACAGCAATTCTTTAGATTCTCAAGCCTCGGAATCAAAGCCGGTTTATTAAATTAAATTAGAAGTTAATAATCTTTCAGTCCCGAAGCTTTTACACGTAATCGAGACAGTTCCGTCATTGAAAAGGAGTCGCTAAAACCGGTTACCATATCGAGAAGCAGCGGTTTTCCGGATCGCGCTTCATCCGTACGTGGAAAATCGTTGTCTGGTTGGATCGTTCTCCTTCCACAACGTGGTGCACAACCACCACTGTTCTCTCGAATGTTCATCCGATTGACTGGAGATCTGAAAACTGGTCGATCGACAAAGAACCGGTGAAAACAGCGAGCGCGAGCGCATTCGTACTGGCAAAATCACGAAGCTGAGCAATAATTTAAAGTCAAATGGAACCCGTGATTCTCGATGAAAGAAGGTTCCATTATATATCTTTTTTCTGTTTTATTCACCCTTCTCCCCTTCTGCCCTTTTTTTTTTTTGTTTCAGAGAGCCATTCCTCGTGGGCAGACTTTCGCAGCGATCGCGATATACATATGTACGTTTACACTTTTATGCGGCGTAATTGACTTTGTTCGAGCTCCTGTTCGCCAACCGGTCGGCTTCGGCAAACAATGTTTCAGCGGATGGAACGTTTAACGACCAAAGGCTCTCCTGGATCGCTATGACCGTTTTACAGCCACCTTTACGCGGCCGTTTTCAAACGGCGAACAAATATTGCGCGATGCGGATTACCCGCGTTTTTTATGTCGGCTATTTTGTTGCTTTGTTTTAATTGGGGGAGGGAGAGGATGTCTCCCCTGTTCGTTGCCGGATCGTACGTGAGCCCGCGCCGACCGGGAAACGTTCTCTGCCCGGTGCTGTTGCTGAAATTCATTTTTTTCAGCGTCGTATTAGCGTGTTTGCCATTTGCACTGTTCCGTGCGACGCCGTCAATGGCGACGCCGTTATAACGTATTCGTTGCTACACCTGACAAAAAATGTTATTCGCCCGGTGCATTTCGCGATTTATTGTCCCGACAATGCGTTTGCGGCGAAATCGACGCTCGTTGAACATTTTAAGCGTGTACTTTATGAATTTTTAGATATATAAATTCTAATAATTGCGAACGAAACCGCGTTGGGTTGAAATTATTACTGTTGAACTGACTACTATTGGATTTTCAACTTTTTTATCTGTGCCCAACGAAAATTTAAAACTTGCATTTGATTTGCTCTAAAACAGCAAAGTTGCATTCGAATCGATCAAGGTTGCCATGAGCTATGTACGATTAAAAATGGCAAAACTTGTGAAAAGCCCAAAATCCCAAGATTTTTACATGTTTTTTACTCGTCGACCGATTAACAAAAGATGTCTGCTCGCAGCAAGAGCGATCGAAACCCTCCAAGCAAGAGAAGAGAAGATTTGAAATTAAAAGGTGACGTGAGATGCTGCCGAGCATAAAGCATCCCTCGAAGAAAGGATCGAATTAAGCGCAATAACAACCCATAAAAAATCCCCCATCCCAAAAGGGGGATTCGTCCTTCTGGAAACGATAAGTGCGGCCATTCAGGTCCACTACGCGTAGAAAGCATCGCCTTTACGAGTGGCCCCCCGAAATATATCGGGGGCCGATCGGTTTCGCTCTCGGCTCGATCGACCGATCGAAATAAATCATCGTAACGGCCGAGGCGATCCTAAAGCCCTCGAGGTCGTATCCTGTACCGACGTAAGCCGGAAAAATCGAGGCTGCTCGTCATCGCGCAGCCGCTAGACAAAAGCCAGCAGGCGCACGTGAGGGTCATAATAATCTCGGAATCCTTTCGCGTGATGGCGTCTTGAAGGAGCGTGCACACGAACCACGAGAGTCACCCCTGCCGCTGATCCCCTTTCCCCTTGGCTTTCCTTCTCGCCCGTGGAGCTGAAGCGAGCTGAAATCGAGCAAACCTGCACCCCGGTTCACACCCCCATCCGACATCACTACCATCTTTCCCGACTAGCAGACGAGCTTTCCAAGGACACTGTTGCCGCCATGCCGCGTCGCACCGCGTCGCACCGCGCCGGGATGACAGCAGCTACGTGCGCGTCGGAAACATCAACTTTAACTTCAACACCCCGAACACTGCCGGCTCTGTCGGTGCATGCTGCATGCGCTCCGAGAGCGATCAAAAGATCTACTCCAACAGCGAACAAATTTGATCGATAACGTAACAATCTGATCCCTGATATTGGCGAGATAGTCCAACGGCTGATTTTATCAGTTTTACTCATTTCTTCGCAAAACCATCACCGGCGTATTTGTCAATTATTTCCTGGCTAAAACCAGATCAAATAGAATGTAATTACATTTACAGCGGCCGATCAAATTTATGAAGCCACTTGGAAAAATTAAGGTTTTTGCATCGAAGCGATCAATTGTGAAATACAAACCCCTAGCCACATCGAGTATTCCTTTATTTTTTTACGAAATATTTACGTTTGCAGACTGAAAATACACATTTGACGACACTAGAGGCAAACATTGTCTGTATACTGGTAATACATATGTACATCATCCGCACTGTGAATCTCGTAGTGTGAGCGCTCACTGTATTTATTTAATAAATAACGGATGTTTTTGGACGCAAGGGTGCAGAGAAATTGTAAAATAATTGTAAAGTATGTAAGATGTAATTCGACCGACTTGTCAATAAATCTACCTACTTCGTCTCATCAGGTGAATAATTACCTAGTATCATTTTTACTTGGGCTCTTCATATTTAAACAGGATTTAGTCTGATCAATAATTTCTGACACGAAACATGGATTCGATATTGAAATTTTCTATGAATAATTAGTTTAAATTAATATGTATAAGTGCGATTATGTCTAGACTGCGGATCTTCAAGCGTTCATAGCTCATAAAGATTGAAATGGGATCGGAAACGATGAAATTCTACATGTTCGGTTATCGGGCAATCGGACCGGACGTAGATCGTGGGTGAGCAAATGAATTGTTTAACTCACTGTATGGAACAACACTCGAATAAACAAAGACAAATATCAATTATACACGATATAACAATTACTTATAACTAGCGGTGACGCGAAGAGCGGAACAACGAACTGTAGAAATACGCACGCGGTGATCAACGAAAAGAAAGACAGTGGTCGGTTACCGATATAAACCGAATCAGCTGAGTCGGTTCGTACGTGGACTCAGGTGGGGGGCACCTAAACTAGGTGACGTCACCAACGCGATCCCGGCGAGACGGAGCGGCCAGGTGACGGTTTGCCGGAACACTACAACTCCGCATCATTCTGGATCGCTTAAAATGATCTACATAGCAAATTATATTTAATTTCTGGTTTCTAAATTGATTTTACAAAAATTGCAAATGTACGAGAACATCGGGCATGTCATGAATAATTCCCGACGATGACGAGATCCGAATACATTCTGTAAAATTTTTGTACAACTAATTTTAATCTTGTTATATTTGGATGTGATTTTGTCGAGCGAATAATTTCTGACATTGATCAAATATGACTGTGGTGTGGGAAATTTTCTACGCAATTATTTCCAATCAGTTCTTTTTACGTTGACAGATAATTTCACCGGCAGAATCATTTTTCACGTTGTCAGGTACAGAGCAATAAGAGAAAAATTTGTATGCCAGTCGTCTATGGTTTCGGATCGAACACTCGTGTATCGCTGAGCGAGAGTTAAGGGTGAGCGGTCACGATTTGTTTGGAGTAATTGGTTTTTGATATACGTGGGGGTCAGGTGATGGGGGAAACACTTTTTGTTAAAGCCGAGAGAGATGTTTCGAAATTGTATAGGGGCTGAAATTTCATTTTATTTTCCAGAGGTTCTCGTAATGGACTTTTTCATACGATTTTTTTCCACGATTCGTTATTAAATACCTGCGGGGGATAATTCGTATTATACCGTCAAACTTGTAGTACTCGTATTTATTAAAAAAAAAATCGGATATCAACTAATAAAATTGCAATTACCCTAATTTATCTAATTTAATCACATTTTGTACTCGCTATATTTAATACAGAGGAATCAATGAACTAGTAAATGTAAAATCGATTTAATTTATGTAATTTAATGTCATTTTGTACTGTATAAAACGAAGACGCTTTCGTGACACCTTTGTACTCGTTATTTATGGAATCAACTATGAACTACTCAATGTAAAATCACTCTAATTTTTCTATAATTTAATGTCACTTTGTATCTCATCTTATGAAAATGCTTTTCTAATAATTTTATATTTTACTCTACGGTCGTCATAAAAAATTAAACGCAATAATTTAAATAAAAATATTTAACAATAGTTTACGAAGGAGCATCTAACAAACCAGTTTAAAATTTTTTACGAATTACCATTCCGCTCAAGAAATTTCTAACAATAAATTTGATCACGTCCAAAGACGGTCAGCATTACATAGCATTCGTGAAACGAATTTTCCCTGGCTCTGCGGCATTTTGACTGCAGCCCACGTCCGCGGTTCATCCGCGAAAAAATCGGTTTTCTGGCGCAACAAATTTCGACCCGTGACTCGTACTCGTTGAATGAATTATACTAATTTTTTCTCCCGTTTTACGACACCCTGGTCACCGGCGACAACCCTTGCGTGGGTGTCGCATTGATTTACGAGACGCGATGGAGAACGATGCCCATCGTTTCAACTCGAATAACGAGGAATCTACTAAAAACAAAACGATCAAATTTATAGAAAAAAATTCGCGTCAACTCTCCAAAAGCGTCAGGCGTCGTCGATGATCCCGGTGCTTTCTTCCCACCCAACAAAACTCATCGTATTACTTTGCGTTTATTTACAATAATAACACGTGTTTACATGATGCACAGAGGTCGATAATAAATTGGCAAATGTGTTATGCCACGGTCGAACGTGTAATTTTTACGAGTTTTCGTTTGAATGGCTGTTCGAAATGTTTCTCATGGAAATTTCATACCGGTGAACGAAAAAATAAAATATTTATCGAATAGTTCGTACAACCACCAAAAGAAATCAATATGGCGTTCCCATTAATTTGAACGTGACCGTGCGTTTCGCTACAGACCGTCGAAAACGAGATAATTCGCTTACTTCTTTCCCCGAGTACAAACTAACTTACCCAATATGATTGGAAACAGGAGTAGATTACCAACTGTTGAATATAGCAAAGTTTCTTATATGTGACAATATCAGTTTTTACTTCTTCTAAAAATTGCCGGTGCAATTCACCGCGCGAACACCTGGTCCACAACGAATGGACTTGTTCGTAAAAACTTTAAATAAATGACTGCGTCGTAAGAAAACAACGACAAAACTTTTCCTTGCGCCGAAAATTTAATTCACTCGAATCAGCTCTGAATTATTCAAAGGGGTAAGGAAGTATTAATACAAATTTTCATTAAAAATGCCGTAGGCGAGCGTTCGGCCGCGGTCCATGAAACACGAATTAAGATCGAAATTTCGATAGAAAGAGAACGGGAAAGAAGGGAAGAGAGAGAGAAAGCTAGACATCGTTTATCAGACCGGGTAAGTCAGACGGTCGGCAATAATTAATGGCGGACCGGCTGCGGGCTTGATTGGAAAATTATGAATGCCGCAGACGTAATTGCACAATTGTCGATTGTGACTTTTCCCCAAGTAAGAGCATGATCGATCTACTTGAAAGGCAATTGAGGTTCCTGCGATTGCCCTCAAGGCCCGTGAATGCAGCCCTCTGCTTTCGTCCGGGATCGAATGCATGCAACGCGATAGTTCGTTCCCGTGGTTCTGCTCGTAACCCCGTCGAGGGAGGCAAAAAGCAAGAATAGAGTAAAGAGAGAAAGATAGAGCGAGAGAGAGAGAGAGAGCGAGTCTCGTGAGCAGTGAAACGTATAAGATTAGATTCGCCCGAGGAAAAATATGATACAATTAGACGGCGAACCGGCCGCGATATACAATGAATTCTGATCTCGAGCGAGGAACAGCGGCACAAAACGATCGATCAGAAACCTAGAAACCGTGTCAATAATACAGAATGAAATATACTACCGCGATACTATTGATATTAATTGTAGGCAAATGCGGTAGATTTTCTGACCGCTGCAACGCGTTGCTTGAAAGATTGTGAATTAAACTGTGAATTGAATCTACGAAGTACACGGTGCGGTCGCGTTTTTAATGCACTTTCCATTGTCCGATCGGACTGCAGATACGATGGGATTGTGGTCGGTGTACGTGTATACAATGAGTTCTTTCTGATCTTTCAATGAATCCTGTGAAAGGTGAGAAAGGGATGATGAAAGCTTGGCCAGCTGTAATAGGTCAAATGTGAACACTGCTCGGTGGAAACGTAATCATTCTAATGGGAATTTGAACTATTCAATTCGGCGTTTGATCGCTAATAAGGGATTGGTAGAACACGAATCAATTAGCGAATCGAGTGATTTATTTCACAAGCTTTCTTACGGACAGCGTTGACAAATGCAGTGGGAGATCAGGTTATTAGTGCTCCAGTACATGTTGATTTATTTTTAAAGAAAACGAATGGCGTTTCACCGCAGGACGTGACGGATCAGAATCATTCGCTGCTCAGCAATTGTGTAGAGCTGTGACTTATGAGATACCCGGGTACCCGGGTAAACAGCATTACTCGGATATTCGTGTAAACAAAAATTAAACGAGTACGCGGGTATCTCATGAAAACACTGCGGATCTTCATGCAAAATAAAAATCGTTTGCATCAATAGGAAAAACCAGACGATATATTACGATTAATTATTCTCTTGAACGATTTTAATAAATTTAAATTAATATATCAACGTTCTTTTAATTTCGTTATTGTTTTAAATTGCACAAAATCATTTATGATTTATGTCTTATGTCTACCCGGGTATCTCATGGGTCCTCGGGTACCCGGGCTCTACAATTGTGTGCACGGTAAGCCCGAAGGAGATCTCACTTCAAAAATTAAGTAATCCTTCTAAAATCTCGATAAATGGATGAAATTAAGTGAAATTATTTAATAACGGCGAAGAAAAGTCAGTCTAGACAGCTCGAAAACCGAAATTCCTTCGAAATCCCATGGAAATAAACCGTGTCCAAGGTGTTCCTGATACGGGCTGAACGAAATGATTGAATTTCCAGGGTTTTATCCGGCCGATCACAGAGGTTCAGTTTCCAACGCGTCTCTACGCGATTTATAGATTGCAGGCGGTGTATGCGTTCCTATCCCGAGTCGGACAGATGTCATTCGCGAATCTGTCCGGCTGAATGCCGGGGCTGCAGCGTTGGCGTTTAGAAACGCGCGCTTTAGAGGTTTACAATGCGCACCAATGGAAGCGCGGTCAAAAAAAAAGAAAAAAGAACCGCGTATTCTATTCGGCCCCGACGATAGACGACTCTAATACATTCTCGCCTGGCCGATACTCAACGAAAGCAATTTTTGTCGGACGCGGCAGTTTTACAAAGGCAAATGGTGTTTGAAAAAGTTAGACCGGGCAGTTTCGCGCGGAGGCTCGAGCCGTGGGACGAAATGAGAACGCGATGGAGCCCGAGCCTTTAGGGGCGTCGAGAATAAAAATTCATGAACTATGGATTTCAATATTGAAAACGCGCGAGGCGCGACCGGGGGCTCGTGGCGAAAGCGGGAATGCGAAATAAATAATTTCCCGTGCGTCCACCGACCGGAAAAGTTGCTTTTCCGCGAGCCAGCGCGGCAGTCCTTTTTGCGATCGAGCTCGTGCTACTTTGCTTCTCAATGATTTATCGCGTCACTATGCGTGATTTTGATAAATTGCTGCTGGGGATTGCTGTACACCATCGATCCGAAGTTTTTGAACACGCCGCGCGCTCGCGACCGACTCTCTCGCGTCTTTTATTCTCGATGGAATAATAATTCTTTGTTTTTCCGCGTATTCGCGGAAGACTAAGTTTACTTCGGAAACCCATCGCGCTGTTTATTTATAGTTTTGCGGGGACATAGAGCCGAGAGAATAATTAACTGTCGAACTGTGGCTGCCCTGTTACGAGTACTTGCGAATCGAGGTCATTGGAGCTGAGTCTCATTCCGTTGATACTTGCCATAAATCTTGCTCTGGTTGGCCAATTTTTTTCAGATTTTTTCTAAGTGATCGCAGCGACTAATTTTCATATCTTGCGTTACTGTAATTTTTTAGAACACGATTCATTGCAAGCCAGTCTCGAATAAATAAATTTTTAAACATTTTTCTAACTGTACTGATTACGAAGTTACCTCGCAGAGAGGTAACTTCTTCGACTGATCGTCGTGTTTTCTTTCGTCCAGCTAGCCCTGAAACACGTGAGACCTAACTGAAAGCGACTCCAAAGGAAAGGCGTGATTGCTGTTCCTCCGGATCCGAGGCAGGCGGCTCGCAGACGGTCGTCTTCTGGTGATTTCGGTGAAAAGGCGGTGGCGCGTTTAAAAGAACAGTCTCGCGGCAGGAAGCTCGCGAGATCGTGGAACAAGCATCGAGCATAATTTCGGATAAATGGTAGGATAAGTGACGAGTCCCACGGAGTCGAGTCGAGTGAGCAAGGTCTTTTCCTCGTGGAGGTCGACGTCCTGTGAGAACCATTCGAAACTGCTGCTGAAGCGTCAAGTGGAGCCTCGGCCAGGGCTCGGTGCAGCTCGTTAATCCTTGGCACCGTGCTCGCGTTCGCGGACCGTGCTAAGTCGTCGGCGTTAGCAGCTTTTCCCGGTGAAAAGGGAAGAAAAAAGGTGAAAGAAAGAAGAAAGGGAACGGGCAACCTGGCTCACTGGCACACGCGTGGTACCTCTATCTCTATAGAGGGAAACCGATAGAGAGAGAGAGAGAGAGAGAGAGAGATCTTCTCGGAAGCTGCCGTAGAGCAAATGACGCCGCGAGCTGACGCAATTAGCGCTTCGCGATCGGCAAACGAGTCGGCTCGCGGTTCTCGCTCGATTATCCTCGTGTGATACGGTTCATCGATTATGAATGAACCGTGGACCCGGTTGTCTTCGTGGGAAAATGCTTCTAGTCTTCTTGCGCGCGGCCCCTAAGAGATGACGTACCAGGAACTTGCAGCAATTTCCGCCTCCTTCTCGTATGTTGTTCTCCTCTCCGGTTTTGATAACGGGCACGTTCCACTGGTTCGAACACACTCTAGATAACCAATCGCTGAACTTCTCCCGGGTATTAGCTGCAGATTCTGCTGGTTTGTTCTATTGCGCATCGACTGATTCTAACGATTAACCGGCGCCAGGCCCGGTCGCTTAGACCCGGAAACGATGCAGGGACTCTTTGTCGGATGTTCAACATTTGTTTGGGTGGAACGGTGATAACTAGACTACGGATGTTTATGCAAAATAAGAAGTTTGTGCATCGATGGCAAGACGCAGGAACTATATATGAACATTATGAATAAATATTCATAATAAATATTCTATGAATAAATATTCTTTGTTAATAATTTTAATGTGGTGAAAATAATATATTAATATACTTAAAGAATTTTAATATTCTCACTGTTTTAAATTTCACTTGCTCATGTTTGTTATAAATGCATAAAATCCGGAATCTAATTATGACCATTTACAAAGTTCGTGATTAAATGAAGTCCTTTCGCGTTTATAGAACTCTGCTCTGAAAATCTGCTCTGCAAATTGCACTTGCTCATTTCTGCTATAAACGCATAAAATCCGAAGTCTAGTGATAACCCAACAGATTACAAATTCGACTTCACATTTCATTTTTTTTTGTTACCTATTTGAATTCATATATTTATACATTATTGGCATCTTTATTTGTTCAAGCTTCCCTCGCAGTAATATTAGAATCGTGTCCTAAAAAAATTTCAGCGATGAAAGACACGAAATATAAGTGATACCTATCAGTTCGGTGTGTTGGACTCTTGAGTGGAGGAAAATCAATTTCTATAATAGAGATAACCATTTCGAAAAATCGCCCGCTTCCTTCATCTGCTGCGTACACTGGAGACCTACGGGACTAGAGACACGTTTCCAACCCTTCGCGCGGACTTGAAAGTTGCTTTCGGTAGTGGAACTCGCTAATGGACGCAGCCGCAACAATGAGACCAACTGTCCAACAGGCATTCTTCAATAGATATCGCGGCGACACCTAGGGTAAGCTAAACTCTGAAGAGCTACTCCCAGGAGTACACCTAGTACCGGGCTAACTTTAGAAAGCTACTCTCGGGCGGACACGCAGCATAAGTTAACTCGGGAGAATCATTTACACGTGGACACCTACCATAAGTTGGCAACTCTCGTCGTCGGTACTCCCTCTAAAAAGTTCGCCCCCGTAGAATTATGCGACCGATAGTTACTCTAGCGTGGACACGTTGCACAGGCTGTCGACAAGCCCAGTCGACTGAACAAGTATCCCTGTGTCCATTCCTACATTCCACCCTCCCCCCTCGTTTTGCTTTCCTTATGCGACGTGTCCACATAAGAGTAACTTTCAAGAGCAATATATACGGGGAGGGAGAGTTCTCCGCGTGCTGTACCGACCTGAAAATGAACTCCTGTCGATTAAACTCTCAAGAGCACAGCCAACATACCTCGGAGAATAAACGCTGTCGGGAGGGTTACTTTCAAGTCGCGTCTACTAGTAACTTCAACCCTCGAAAGTAGCGCTTCCAGGTAACAGTCCAAGAAATTCGCCAGAACAAACACACATTCCTACCCAGTTAAAAGCACCTTACTCGCGTCCCGACAGGCTCAGCCCTACCTAACTTTTATACCGGAAATTATTATGTCGTTCGTAGATGTCCAAGTATTATTCGACGACACGCTGTCGCACAGTGATTCGAACAATTGTTTCTTCTAATGTGTATATTACATTATAATGCTGTTTGAATTACAGGAAATATACTTCAGGACTCTACTTGAAGTTAAGAGAACAATACGGGATGCATTGTGCACCCGTCCCTGGCGTTTTCAAGTCGTCGCATGTTAATTATGTAGACTCACAGGCGTTTTTAATGTGTTGAGAAGTTGCGGCTCCTTTGAATCGAGAGAATTGTTATTAATACTTGAGATTTACATAAACGAATATCAAATCTAATTTCAATTTTGGGATATATAAAATATCGATCACCTTGAAAACTCCGGGAAAAAAGACATTGAAAAAAACGAAAATTTGCAAAGCATTCTACCTTGTGATACCGTTTACGTTGCATTCAAAACTTTTGTTATCTCGTGAAAAATAGAGGAGATATTTAGGTAGACTATATAAAGAGTATGGAATAATGTCAGCGTAATTTCTTGAAGCGTTAGCGAAGAAATTTGATGAATACCGACGCGGCTTTAAGTCGTGCTGGGAGAAACTACTGTACGCTGGGAGCAAAAGCGGGAACTAGCTCGAAGAACTTCGCGAATGCGATCGGGCCTGGCGTAATCTACGATCTCGACCAGTGCTCGGGTGCAGCGGGTACAGCGTGTACCGGCGCGGCGCAGTAAAAGCGCTGAAAGCGTGCCGGAACCGGGTGCACCTCGCAACAAGTGAAGTAACAGCGCGCGGACGAAGTTCCGCAGCGACGCTTTGCACGTTGGCGAGAGAAGAAGTCCGACGCCTTAGAACGCCTGCAAGAAACCGTTCTGCGAGCGAAGTGTCCCTTCGTTGCCATAAGTAACGGCGCGCCGTGGGCCGGGGGCGGAAAATATACGCAGCCGGTGCGCCGCGGCGCGCGGATGTCTCCTGCCGCGAGAATTTCGCACACTTTACCGCGTTTCACTGCGCGCGATTACCATCTCTCCTGTCTTTCCGCGCTATAAATTCCTATGGTGTCGCGCGTTAATCCACGGATTAAGCCGGTGACTGCGGAACCCGCGGGCACCGCGGATAGGGAACCCGTGGAAGGACCGGGGCCCTGAATGAAGGCACCCGAGAAAACCAGACTGGACGAACTCGTTTCGCGGGATTACGGATTATCGCGGCGCGTTTAAGGGACACGGAGCGGAATAAGGGACCACCAACACGCGACCATGGACGAGCGTACCTCTTGTCCGACATTTTCAGGCCACTCGTTTCAGCACTCGCGGTCGAGCACACCTTCAGCAAACACGTGTTCTCTGTGCCTCGCAAGTTTCCTCACAGGAATTCCAAAGGAATGCGCCGGCAAGCCGTCTGATTGGATCATTCCACACGCATTTCCGGTTCTAGCCGAATTATTGGCTAAAGCGTGCGACGTCAAAGCCTAGCCATTGGCTGCCAGCAAGGATCCCTTTTACACCTGTGCCGCATACTGGCGCAAAGCGATGAAGGTTGTGTCAAAAGAACTTTCGATAGAAACGAAGCAGAGCTTTCTTTAAATCAAAGCTGACATGTGTTGCAGAATATGAGAAAAATAGAGGGGTTACGGTAGGAACGTTTTTTAACATTGAAAATCGGTGTTGAACGTGCAATATGAAATGAAAATTGTGATTTATCTAATACAATCTATCGGTTAGATTTTTTTCTTGATATGCAATATATAGATGGTCATACCAAACCAAGTTTTATAATCCTCGTCCTTCCTTCGACTAGTAATTAGAAATTAGCAAACGATCAACGTCCGCAGGTTAGAAGAATCCACCCAAGTTCTCCGAAAATGTGGTTGCGAGCCAGACTGTTGAAAATTAAGATTTAACTCGCGAGAATTACGGCTTGCGAACGTTCAACTGTTCGAAAGATCTTTTGCTCCCTTGACACCGTGAAGACTCTCGTGCCCGAGTACAGGAGAGCATGTTGCCCGCGTGTCCATTCGGTTAAGTAACCCCGAGCAACCTTGTCGGCGTGCACCGTGGCCCCAGAACGACGCTATAAAACTGCTGGGTCGGCGGGGGAATGCTTTGAAATTGACGATAAATCTCCCGTGTTGCTTGCCGGCGTTTGTTTCTCGTCGTTCGGGTCCACCAGGGCCGGGAGAAAGAGAGGAAAAGAGTAACAGGAAGAAGGAGGGGGCGGGGGGTAACTCCTAGAGCACTTTCGAAAGTCACGTCTTGTACACAGCGTGCATTAGTTCGAGAAAATCGCGGTGGAAATATTGCGACGCGTCGTTGAGCTACGACGTGAACCGTGAGACATGTGAGTTTATAGAGAGGGGACCGGTCTCGCGGCGGGTAAAGACCGTGTTACGATCCTAGACGTCGTCGCGACGCCCTAAAACGTCCAATAGAAACGCCGCCTGTACGGTGTTGGAGGTACCAAGGTATTTAAACCATTAATGACCGTAGTGGTGGTCCCGAGCGTCTTCATTATACTTTTATACAGGGTGATTCCTTCATTTTGAGCACACGCGTTGAAAAATTCGTCATTTATGAAATATTTCTCACAGAAAAACGACAGTCTCTGTAAGACAAAAGAAGGAAGTGTCTCGGTTGAATGTTTTTCGGGCCCCACAAGATACCGGGGTCAAATTTGGGACTAATTGCTCCAGAATTGTGTTACGAGGCCTGAACACGAAATAGAAAAACCATTCCGCCGACGAAGGGTTAAAGAGTGAAGCAATCTGCATGCTAGACCACTCGTCGTGATAAGCAAATAACAACGAATGCCGAATAAACGGTCTATTAATTGAGGGAATCAAGCCCATCCACTCGGTTTCACCGCCTCCTCTCACCTGTTCCTTCCGGCAGTCGGCGCGGCGGGCTCGATCCGTAGTTCGGTTAGTTTAGGAGGATCGTTTCCCGCTCGCACTCGTAAACGTCTGCCTGTGGCCATCGGTTACAAGTCGAGGGGAGGAATGGTCGAGAGGGTTGGAGAAACGTTCTCTTCGAAAGGTATACCCAGGTGAACGGAACGGAACGAAACGCGGGGGTGGAAGAACGACGAGCAACCCTTGGGAGTCTCGTGACTCGAGTAGCCCGGGGATCGTAAATGCTCGGGGAAATTACGCGAGACCCCCGTCCCAAAATTACGCCTTGCAAGATTGTAATGGCTCGGCGAGCCTGTTACATGCCCGCCATACCGGCCTGGTCTCGCGTGTGCATTAATGCGCGGCTACGTTTCCTACGTTTTCAATGTATTCGTACATTTCCTACGACGAAGAACACGCCGCGCGGACCCGCTTTTTCGCGACCGCCCTCGCAGCGCGGACTTTAATCGAGTTAACGCCGCGGATGCCAGACTTCTTGCGTTTCCGGCCAAACGCGAGTCCATTCGAATGCCTGAATTTATTTAAACCGACGGCATTATCGTCCCTTCGCGATCCAACCCGGTCGGACCTTTTCTATTTCCTTCCGCGAAAGTGAGAATGCCCGGCAGAGTTCACCGCCGGCTCAGATTAATCTTACTGGCCGACTTCTTGCCTCGTTTCCACCGTTCCGGGCTTTTTACCCTAATCGAAATCGTTTCTGCACCCGACCGTTACACGCACTCTTCCGCGCACCGACGTCCCGTTTGCACGATCCTGTTTCTTTCGTCTTGATAATTACATCTCCAGATGGATTCTATTGTACGTATAGCCAGTCGATTTTGAAATGGAGTACTGTTAGATCGCCGTATTGCATTCAACGACTATGTACATGTTAATAGGAAGCCTGTATAAAATAACATTCATTATCTCGACAGAGACTGCATGAGATTAGTAATACCTCTGCGAAACTGAGATGTCTGACATTGAATAATAGTCTTCAAAGTGTTCAATTATTTCTTCATCTACCTCTATTCTGTGTAATCTCCGTCTTCCACCATTTGTCTGAATCAGTTTCTAGTAACCCGTTAAGGGAAGGCGAGACCACTCGTAATTTATACTTCGTTACGTCTTCCGTGTGTTTTCACCGTTTCCTATTCGCGCGTATCGAAACGGTTTCGCATGTGATTATACTCGGTGAAACCTCCATTTTTTTTTCGCGAATTCACGCAACTTTATTCAAATGAAAGCCAATTTTTTTTAACACTTAGGATAAGCTTTATGATATTTTGTTCTGTATAACCTCTTGCGATTTTTCCGTCAAACATTTCAACCTCTTGCGATTTTTTTATTAACAAAAAATTGAGTTGTGTAACTTTTCCTCTTTTTTATGGGATTTCGATAACCATATTTGTGGCATTTTTATAATAAAAATCATAACAAATATGATATAATTCCGATGACATTCACTTGTGTAATAGCGAACCTTTGAAATGTGTCTCCTTCGCTCTTTCGCTTCGAAACTTTAATTATCTATTACACGAGTAAATATAATCGGAATTATATCATATTTGGTATGATTATAATTAGAAAAATGCCACAAATACAGTCATCGAAGTCCTATCAAAAAATATTGAAAAATAAACAAGTTGGAAATTTGGATTAGCTATGTTTACATTTCACGGCGACTGAGTCGAGCTCGGCTGTCCTCTACGTTCGGCAAAAGTCAAAGAATACTGTCCCTGGCGCATAAATGTCTCTCGGCAAACCCGTGCTGGGGACTTATATGGATAAAATACTATACTTTTACTTATCCGCAACATTTTTCCGCGCGCTTTGAGTTTCAGTGAATATGTACGACCGAGAGAGCAGCGGCTACGTACGATTGAATTAAAAGTTGAAGCGCTTCAATCGTGCATGCCCATAATTTCCATGTAATTCATGATTATCGTGGCCCGATGTGTACTTGATCGTTTATACTCATTTGCAAGCGTGTACAGTTCGCTACGCATGATCGAAAAGTTATTCGGTTAACAGTTTAATCCCGTCATTTACGAGCCGGCAATTTCCTGCGTGTAAAAAAAGCTCCCGATAGATATCGCTTCGATTGCGTCCCGCCGTACGTACACCGGCACGAGAACATCCCGTAGAACTTACACAATCCTCGTATCGTCGAACGATTAATTACGCAAATGATACATCGGCGGCTGTATCATCAAGCATGCACGGAACGACGTGCGTGCGGGTATTCCGCTGAAAACTGCACACGGACGGACGGGCTTCGTCACTACCACCCGGGTTCTTTCAACGTTACAACGCTCAACTTGCCACACTTCTAGCGAACAACAGTTCCCAATTACCCGCGTTAGTCACCGACCGGAAGACATCGGGTTTGCACCGTGTAACCGAGCACGCCTCGACAAAACAGTTATTCCATTCCATCGTTGCAGTTGCGCAATATATCGGCTCCGGGAGATTCTCCATCCACGATACTTTCCTCGAATGCCCCATAGACACTCGCATCACCGCAGCCGTCCATACATAAGTGTGTATAATACACCACTCACATATGCGGTATCTCTGAAACAGTCGCGGAGCTCTTCAAAGTATGTAGTCTTGCATTTCAGTGGGCGATCGAGTTGTTGGATTTACGATTTTACATTCGAACAGTTAATTGTTAATAATTAATTAATTGGTTATCGATCGTAATTTATCTTCAGGATATTACAAATTTTTATTCGTGGCGCAAAGGTTCGATCACTTACAACAACAATTAGCTATTTTTGTGAATACTAAACGCTGGATTCGGATTTGAATCTTCAGGTTCAAGAACCGCGTTAGCCATTAAAATGTTTTAATACGAGGAGAAGAAGCTATTCACAAAAATAGCTAATTGTTGTTGTAAATGATCGAACCTTTGCGCCACGAATAAAAAAAGTTAATTGTTAACCCTCGCAAGGCTTCCCATCATTTTACAGCCACTACTGTTATTAGTTCTTTCGAATTCTTACCTTAAACAGTAGGCTTTATGAAATATTAACCCTTTGCGCAAAGTCGACGTTCTTGGCGCGCTGCTTCGATCAATTTAATTGAAAGCAATTTTGCAATATATTAATTTCGACGTTTCGGTCTTGGTTTAGACCCTTTTCAAGAAAATAGTGATTGCGTCTGTGAACGCATGTTTTTCTACGCAGGGTGTAGCTGGTGTTACAAGTTGCTTTCTCAGAATCTAATAAAGATATCGAATTAATTTTTTTTAATTATGTGGTTAAGGAGTGCTAATATTTTAGTATCTATTACATTTTTTGAGAGAGAAAAGGGGTTCCAAAATTACTTTAAATGGAAAGTATTATTGATTTTTTTTTATTGCGATGCCTCTCATCAAACTCAATAGCATTTACTTGAACGTTTTGTTACACGTCGACTATTTATTCCAGACAGCTTCCTTCCTAAGAAACGAGCAAAATTATCGAAGAGAACGATATAATCTGCGCAACATGGCCCAACATCTTAATTCGAGAAATACCTGGGAAATCGTAGCCGTATCGTAAATCTGATCTAACCTCCTGTACCGCTAACGACATAAATCTGTAAAGTGGTTCGCAATTAGATTTTTCCGCGTGGTACCGGGAAGAAGTCTTTGGTAGCGGCAAGTACCAATTGAACTCAATGAAATAAATCTTAGGTATCGAAGTGATTGATAGTCACGGGCTGAAATTGAACCTGGTCCCATCGCCAGTAGGTCTAACGACACTCGCGTTACAGGTCCAGCCACCGTGATGTCGTTTGCGCAATATTTTGATTGCTACCTCGACCGCGCGTGATAGGCTAACCACGATTAACGTGCCTCTCGAGCAGATTGCTAGCCGATCTCTGGATAACCCTTTGTTTTTTCTGCTCCCGTGACTCTTTTCCTCGAGCGTTCTCGTCGTTTTGCACGGACCGACGAACGGGGCCGCTGGCCACCTTGAAAAATCAATGCAGCCGAGCCTCGAAGCTGCGACGACGCGGTATTTAATTTAACGGAATTTATACGAACCCCTTGATCCTGTTAGGATAGCCAAATTTCAGGGCTGGTCGAATCGAGTCTATCTTAATTGTTACCACGGCAATCTAGAGCTCGAAGGAACGCTGGCCTCTAGACATTTTCTAGCCGGATTAATTCACACGATTCCGACGATAAGTACTCCGGTAATAAATTAATACAATGCACGGAACATTACCACAATACCCGGACTGACATTTTATCGCTGGACCGAGCGGACACGTCAAAACGACAGACTTCGGGCTTTCTGTTCTATAATTAGAGAGATTGCAGAGACATTTCTATAGAGAATTATTGAATCAAGTTATACATTCGTCTGTACTCGTGCGTGTTATAATAGATATCACGGAAGATCTGAATAAATTGCAGTCTCGTTGTCGGAATGATACTGGTAATTTATCAGGCGAGCAGGCGCGTGCTTGATGAATAATTAATAGCCATAAAATGTTTCGTTGAACGAATATGTATATACATATATATATATAAAATACAATTTAGAATTGCTGCACGAAATCTTATGGAAAGAGCATTCATAATTTAGCTCGATATTTCGGTGGGACAAATTGAATTTTCGAAGAGCTCGGTAAATACGAGAATAGTCGAATAACGTGCAGAGAGTAAATCTTTATTTACTTTACTTTATTTACTTATTTATTTATAATAGAAAGACTTTAAATAATGAAAACAATACTTAAGCCATGTTCTGCAGATTTTTAACTACGTCGGAGAGCAAAAATTGTACGACTTACGCAGAATTTTGAAACTCTGAGAATTCTTTTCGACTATTCGGGTGAAATTCCCAACTGCGCGACGAGAAACCGAGAATGCGTGACCCCAAGCGTGGCAGAGCCTCGAGCCATAAACGAAGTGTCGCTCGGTGATTAACGCGTTAAATGAATCGCGATCGCACGCGATCGAGCCGCGATCGGATCGGCAAGCCCAGCCTCGAGGCTGTTTTTCACGTTACAAAAGGGAAATCGAGGCAGAAACGCCGCTGCAGGCTGCAATTATTGCTTAGGATCTTGCTCGCCGTTGGCCTATCACGAAAGATGATCCTGGTACAGCGGCGTCCAACAGGTTGATAGCTATCAAAATGTTACAGCAACAATATTACCGCTCTCTTTCTTTCTCTTTCTCCCTTGCGAATTTTTTCTCCGTTTCAATGAAATAACACGTAGCCATCGATGAATCATCGACAGGCGGAAATAATCGAAGGTGTTTCAGCCGGGATGAAAATGGTCGTTGTAACGATGAGATAATGGAGGGTACGATCTAGATATTGAAATCGGTGTAATTAAGTTGAAATCGATACTCGGACACGCACTTAATCGGTCATAACTAATTCAGAGACAGATGTTACAAATTAATTTCCTCTTCGAGAAATAAATATATAGTGGATCCGAAAAGTGTTTCGTTCGAAGAAATAATAAAACAATGAATCTGGACTGATTTTAAGAGTTGAAAGCATTTTAAGATTTTTCTACAGAATTTCATTTTCTCTTGTTCGTTAGCTCCGGAGAGTTTTATTATGTTTTAATGCGGCATGTCACGCGATGCACAACACTCCATCATTTGACCATTTAAATTCATTGCGATAATTATGCGTCGTTGGTAATGGTAAAAGCTTGTACCATAAATGAAATAAATAATTTTCTTCAATTTCTCGATAATGGAAATTATCCGAGATCTTGTCGGCGTCATTATTGCCACGGCCATGCTTCTTCGTAATTCATAAAATGGTTTGTAGAAGATGGAAAAGAAATGTTCGATAACGACGTAATTATTATCGATATTATTGTTATCGCGGTATTAACATTCGTTCTCTGATTAAAAAAGTTTTCCAAATGACTAGGGCAAGTAGATAATGAATGCCGTGAAAAACTTCTCCGAGTATAAGGCATTTAGACTCGGATTCAACGATAGTAAGATCCAATTGAAAGGTCAATTGCAATTAACACGCCACAAGTCGGATTCGCTAATCCTATATAAGATCCCAAATGACTGTATCCCATGTACCGAAGTCCTTGATGAGTTCTACTCCAACGCGCCGGCTAGAGTATCATGTTAGAATACCATTACGTGCAATTTGCCAAATAGCCTCGCCACGATCGTCCCGATTTTTCCGCAGGATCGTTTAACTCTTTTAAGTGTTTTATCCCTCGGAGCTATCCGTTTCGAGATGAAACTGCCAATTCCGTTTATTACAGGATTGAACAGGTCGAGCGGAACGAGCAGATCGATGTGTCTCTGGGTCCTGCGACGTGATCATCGACTCCTAATACGCGTCCAATTAGAAGTCTTGCGTAAAAGTTTATCAAGTGAGTGATGTGCGGATATGTGTAGTAAGAACGAGGAAGAAACGTAACGAGTGAAAGGCAAACTGTATAAAGTGAATTCATGTGTCGTGAGAAGACATAACTAGTAGACTGCGGATCTTTATGCATTTATAACAAAATTGAGTAGATGAAATACAAAATTGTTGAAAGTTTTTTTTAAATTTAAGATGCCCAGATATGATTTCTTCTCTATTAAAGTTGTTCAAGTAGAACCACAAAAAATAACGGGATTATTAATGTTTATTAAAGAAAGAGGATTTTCACAATACTAATTCGGTTCCTTCGATAAATGGGGACGTTCGCTATGCCAAATGAATTGCTTTCCGAAATGTCTGTGGTCAGATTGTGGTGAAGCATACAGCTTGACATATCTGGCGTTTGTTACAGGTTGACTCTGTTCGAAACGTTTGCATCCGGTGGTATATTCGCCGGCGAAGGGGTATTTGCCTTAAAAAAAGAAGTTCGAGACCACAATGGCCTTTTATTCCGTGATCAATTAGAATTCTCAAACCGTTTCGAGCCGATCGTTTTGCAATATCGATGAAAGCCAAAGAGGCAGGGGAACCGAGAGCTGGGAGCCGAACCGCAATGGCATTAGAGCACGGCGAAGGAGCAGTATTATTACGTCGAGCCAGTTCAAGATAAATTTTTAATAATTCCCAGCCTACCTACCAAGGAATGTGCCAGGGCGGCGGAGAATTCCTGGTTCGCGGGAATAAGGGTATATATAATAATTAAAAGGTTCCACAGCCGCGGGCGCCAAGCTTTTGAATCGAGTCGAAGTATGCCGCAGAATAATCAAATTAGCAGACGTTTTGCAGGAAAGCTTTTCCGACGGATGGAAATCTCGTTAAAAGAAACATTGCTCCCAGATTTACCGTTCCCTCAATTATTTAAAAGAAGCAAATAATAAAAAAGAGGGAGAGAGAAAAAAACGAACCACACGAAACGAGAACCTCTTTTTTTTAGCCCCGCTGAGCGTTCTTTCATCCTTTCAGCGATTTTTCCGTTCCACGTTTAATTACATTCAACGAGCAACCTTCAAGCATCCTGCCGGATAATTACGATTTCATGTATATTGTTGATTTCGTGTTGGATTTTAGTCCCTGCAACGATGAAAAGCAGTGGGCGAACTGTTTACGCTCCGTGAAAAATTCATCATTACCGGACTGGCTGGACCGTCGTATTTGCGTATGCGTTTTCTCTTCAAAGTAGTTATACAATTTTCGTCGTGTTACGAGTGAAGGTAATCACTGGACTACGGATTTTATGCATTGATGACAATAATGGGCAGATGTAAATTAAAACAGTAAAAGTATTAAGACAATTTAAGTATATCCATACCATATATCCAATTTATTAAAATTGTTAAAAATAAAAAGAAATTTTTATATGGTTTTAGCGTCTTATAATTGTCAAAGAAAATTTTTATTTTACAGCAAGATCTGCAATCAGAAATAAAGGAGATATTTAGGTGCCTACGAAAATTTTGTTTTCGATTTATGCACATAATGCATGTTTGGAAGTGCTAAAACATGAAACATGAAGATTGCCGTATTGTTTATATTTGTTTAGCAACATTCAAGGAACACATTCCGAAAGAATGGGGCAGCCTAACATAATGGTAGAGAAAACTAACCAGAAGATTCTCAGCTATACGAATGCTCACCGAGGGAAACATTGAACGTGTCCATTTGCGAGTTTCAACTTACTGTTCGCTCTCCAAGAGTTTTCTCTCCGCTGGCTCTCTGACCACCGGTGTACCCTGACGAATTTCACTCTCGAGAGTAACTCGCGATTTACTCGCAGATGGACACTGTATCTTTACATCGAAAGAAGCCGGTGGTAGGGTAGAGAACGGTAATGCAGTTTGGCGGGTTAATTGCAATTTCCCAATTAAAATGCCAAACAGTCCCATAACGCGTCGCAAATGGACGGCTTCAATCGGATTTCCATTATCGTCCCAGCGCCGCGATAATTTGCGGCTAAACTCGCGTCTCGTTCCGGCTGACCACTGCGCCAGTGCGTTGCTCGGCGCGTTGCTACTCGCCGAAGGGTTATCGTTGCTGCCGTTGCTTGTTGCCGGGTTAGGTTGCATACCGGGGCCCGAAAAGCCCTAGCCGCGGACCCACACAACCCTCTCTCGTGTCGCGACTCGACGATTCTCCCTTTGTTCGCCCCCGGTAAAGCGTCATCGGGTCGTTAAGTTTAACGTCACCGGCGATTAGTTAACATCCTCGTGACCAGTCGACACGGGCTCCGCTCGGGTCACGCGTGTAATTCCCAAGCCTCAACCCACCGAGCCGTCAGACTCTCTCGTTAATCGAATCATTTTTCTCGAGGAGCTCGAACCGCTCGATTCCGGACCTTTTTCGGCAAACTATAGACAACTATTTCATATTTCAACTACTGCGATCCAGTTTCTTCGTCCACTTCTGAGATCCACGCCTCGTTTAACTCTTAAGACCGTTCACAGTTCGAATTATAATTAATATTTTTTTAAAATTTACTTCTGCCGATACTTCGCGTAGATACATTAGTCTTTCCACTATTCCCAATTCATTTAGTTTAATCGCCATAAATTCAGTACTTAAATGACATTTTCATGTTCCGGATTAAAATAGACCGAGACACAACCGTCACATTTTTTTTTTATTAGAAAATCTCATATGAGATTTATTTCAACATAATTGCAAAAAAAACGAAATACGCCACATACAAAACAGAATATAATAATTACACAATAGAATGTGGTATATTAGAGATACACAGACAAAACTTATACTTTAAGACCTCAGCTCTTAAAAAATGATAACATGTAGTGACAAGCTTTGATGTTTGGCTTCATTATTAATTTATTAATAATTCTTCATTAATAATTTTAACGTGGTGATAATAATATATTGATACTCCTTCAGACTTTTAATATTTTCACCATTTTATATTGCACTCGCTCATTTTTGTTATAAACGCATTAAACATTTTAATCCTTTCGCTGTTTGATACTTTTGCCAATCGATTTATACCATAAATGCGTAAAATCCGAAGTGTACAAATTACATTAGACACGCGAGTCGGGCGAAATGATGGAACTTTTCGGAAATAATAAATCTGTATAATTACGAAAGTTACAATTCAGAAGATATCACGAGCTATTGAAATTTCTCCGGCAATAAATACGTCGGGAACAGGGGCCAGACTAATGCGTGCGACACAAGATTCCAGTTCTGTTAAAACAGGTGTGAATAACTGTCGACATTTGTACCGAGTGTGAACGCAACTTTATAATGGAACTTGTGCCGGCGACTTGAGAGATTGTCGCAGAACAAATCGCGCAACACGCGTCCTGCTGCATACATAGCTGAACACATTGGCGACTCTCGTTTCCAGACAAAATATGTTACTCGCTGTGAACAATTTCCTTGAACGTGTTACGTTAACTCTTATATATAATACACCATTCAAAATTTTCTTCAAACCATTTGTGATATTGCAGTAATTGAAACGAGATCAAACACGACACAATTCAAAGCACATGTATTTGTTCGATTGACGATTCAGATCCAAACATTGTTTACACATATTGTACAAATACGTTCATGTAACACAACTGTATTCATTTCCGCGCAAATTGCAATAGTTAATTAACTTTCGAGGCGGTTGCATATCGGGCCATTGTATTATTGGTAGTACCCTGAAAAAGTATCTTCTCTCTATCACTGGACTAGTCACGAGACCATTGTGAGCAAAATTCAATTTTTCGACTGTTAAATTACAAGAAAATTCGAAACCTCGAATCTCATTACCTTCGAAGGAAAGTAATAGCCCTGGTATCCAGACGAATCCAACGACCTATTCCAGTATCACATTAAACCTCGAAACAAGGCTACAATATTTTTTACCACAAAAAGGCTGTGGTGAAGGCGTGGATAGGAGATAGCGTCATAGAAGGAGAAAGTAGAGTGGGAAGATTCTTGATCTAGAACTGAGAAGAAGTGACTTTCGATGCTTCCGTAGTCAGTGTAGCCAGATTGAGAAAATCAAAGGGAATATAATTTACTCCCACTCTGGTGACCAGAGAGTAATATGCTACTCCACGTATTTTACAATTCAATCTATTGCACATCAGTGATATTGAAGTTATGAAAACCCTGAATTTTCTAATTTTATATTTGCTTCTTACATAATTAAATCTATTGAAAATTTAAGGTGTTGGCGAGGGACGTTAGTATTTTACCATTCAATCTATTGCACATCAATGATATTGAAGTTATGAAAACCCTGAATTTTCTAATTTTATATTTTTGTTCCTTACATAATTAAATCTATTGAAAACCTTGAATTTTCTAATTTTATATTTGACTCTTACATAATTAAATCTATTGAAAATTTAAAGTATTAGTGAGGTACGTTAGTATTTTACCATTCAATCTATTGCACATCAATGATATTGAAGTTATGAAAGCCCTGAATTTTCTAATTTTATGTTTGATTCTTACATAATTAAATCTATTGAAAATTTAAGGTGTTAGCGAAGGACGTTAGCGTGTGGTCATGGTGGTGGAATAGGATAGTGGAAAGGGAAAAGGAGAGGAGAGGTAAAACCGACCACTTTTTCTTGTTCCTGACGGCACTGGTCCTAATGTTTAGGACTCGACGACACACATTGCCTACCCACATGGCGCGCCATAGCGGTAACCTGAACGTAGTCACGCAAACGCGAGGCCGGCCGTGAACGCGTCGAGATAATAACCCGGGTTTCGAAATAGCACATGCTACTTCACCGCAGGCTGGGTGTTGCGATCCGAACTTGCCCCACGGTTCGATTTCTCCCGCTGAACGGGGATCTCTTCTCGATCCGACGACGGGGAAGGATCTCCTCGATGGACGTTTTAATTGGAAAATTGTAATTGGCTCTGTCTACATCCGCGGTGCCCTCCATAGAACGCTTCTCCAAAGATTCCCCACGACATTCGAGCTCCTTCCTCAGGGACTATCGGTTCCTCTCTTGCGTTCCCCGGTTCTCTCACCCCTCCCCCCATCACCCTCTTCCGTCTTCCCGTCGAAAGAGAACCAACTCGAGAACCAACCCTGTTTCATCTCCCTCTTTTTTTTCAAAGTCTCCCTCTAAGCACCCGTAAACGTACTTTTCCTATAACCGAGTCCCGGCCACCGAGCAGACAATTTCGAGGGCCCGATACACTGCCTCTAACTTTTAATTGGCGAATGGTAATTGGACACGCGGAAACGCGCAACCGGAGGAGACGGCGCGGCGCGTGTGCCCGGCCGGAAACGAGCGGAGATTTTTCGAGGGAGGAAAATAAAAGAACGAGAGACGATCTGAAAGAGCTATGCTCTCGTGATCATCAGCGATGTCGCTCCAACTTTCTGCGATCACCGTTTCCCCGGTGAAAGTCAGTGCATTTGAGCATGGATGATTAGAGGTTTTTGCGATCGGCCGCGATCCCCGGAATGGTAGTATCGAGTCGCGTTTTTGCGAAATCTTTCGGAGAACTTGTTAACGACCGGGAAATTATTAATCTGCTTTGTCGAGGAGCGTCTGGCGAGATGCAAATCTCGCGAAAACTGTGTGCAACGTTATCGAAGATCTCCACGAGTGAAAAAACAATATCTTAAAAACCCAATCAGAGAAGAGAAAGAAAAAAGAATACAAAAAAATTATAACTTTTATGAATACTCACTTGCTTAACCCAAATTAGTTATTAATTTAAATTCTTTAAAGTTTATGGAAACGCATACGTACAAAGAAACTTATAATCACTGAAATCGTAAAATGAATCATAGGGCCAAGGGTTAAAGCGCGAACAAACTGAATTTAATAAATTTCATTTGTGTATAAATAGTTTTAGGATCACTGTGTATATTCTAGAGTTAATCCTAGTCGTGTTTGAATTTTCAAAGTGCGTATTAGCCGGATGTTCGCAGGAGGTGATCTTGAAACTGCCGTCGAGAAGTGGGAGAGTTAGCGCCCGCGCGATATACTTTCGGCAGGGAGTGTAAAATCATGCGGTCGGGAATTCATTTAACGCCCTCGAGATCGCAAACCAAACACGTCGAGACACGGTCGAGCAGATGGCAACGTGACACGATGTGGTAAGAAGACGTTGCTGCGTTAGGTTGAGCCGCGCTGTAGACGTTCGCGCGAATGCGAGAGCGAGTGTTTGCTATGCCGGGAGCTAGAGGAGAACGTGAGCGCTAAGGGAAGCACGCGTGCGAACGTGTATCGGGTTCCCTTGGAATCCTGAGGGCTGAGGGCTGGGCTGGTTGCTGGCGGCGCGACGGAGCCCGGGACTCGCGAAAGTCGGGAATTACGGACGTAACACGATTTCTTGATGTCGACGCGGAGGATAATTCGCAAGGAACGATTCCCTGTCTCCTGGAGCAGCTCGCGGGATTCTCCCGCCTTTGCCGCCTTAATTGGAAAATGCTAATTAGCATCCAACCCCGGCGCGATATTCCCTGTCGAGCCGGGCTCTCGCTCGCTTTCTCCCGTCTCCGCTTTGCCATCCTCCCTTTTCCAGCCCTTTCTCTCTGTCTCGTTCTCTTTTTTTCTCTCTCTCTCTTTCTCACTCTCTCTCACTCTCACTTTCTATTTCTATCTTTCTCTTCGTCGGAACGCCCATCCAGTTACGGGGCTTCGTCGATTCTCGGCGACGAAATTAAAGCTCGCGAAGGGAGCTTCTACTTTACCTAGTATTCCCTCCGAAGGGACGAGTCCCGGAGAAATTTCTGAATGCGCGATTGATCAGAAGTTCGGGGTGGCGGAGAGGGGAGATAAAAAGATGAGCGTGTAGCCGGGGTCGAGAACCTCGAATCCCCGGCATGGAAAAACGAATAATCCGACCGGAGTAATGTCCACTTCTATTGCGAGAAGATGTCGAACGGGGAATAATGTCGATTCGTGTCTCAGATCGGCATTCTAATTTCGAGCGAACCGCTCTGGGATGCGCCAAAGCGGATCTCTCTATTGGATAGTTGAGTGAAGGCCTGGACAATCCTCCAGCGTGTTTCGCAATCGTCAATGAGAAACCCCAATTTAAAAAAAAAAAGAAATATTTCAAAATTCTTCGAAATGAAAAATACACTGATTTTCGTCAAAACAGCGTATGGAATTGAAAATTTTATTTTTTTCAAATATTTAGATCAGTTCGATATATGGATAATTTTCGACAGTATTTTTGTTTAATTCCATTAAAAATATTCTGTTTTTCTTTCTGTTATTTTGTAGGTAAAAGTTCGGGTCCATATTTTCTGCTATCTAAAAGCTGCGATTTTTACAGTTTTTCTAGGGTAATGGACGCGTAACGCAAGGGGATTAAAATTGATACCGGAAACGGTTATGGCACGATACCTTCGCATGCTACCGTTTGCGCCGTTAAACGGCGGATGTTTACATAACTTCGCGTTTCTCTGGACTAATTTATGGAAACGAAAATTACAGGCTGAATCATAAATGTCTTCCGGCGTGAACGCCGCATATTTATTAAATAATAATTAAACAACAATAATAGTAAAAATGTTTTGGTGGAATTGCTGTCACGGAGATTGATAGTCGGGAGCATGCCGCCGATTGATAATTACAAAACGTCCGAGATATTAACGTCGATCCACAAGAAAACGGATTATTTATCACTTTGCGTGTTAGAGTGAAAATTATTACGTCATTATGCAGCTTCGTCAAGTAAACAGTACTCGTGTACTTGTTTAATCAAAACGAAAAGGAAACCTCGTAAAAAATTAATTAAACCAAAGTTCGGAATTTAAAATAAAATCAGAATGAGGAAAATTATAATTTAAACTCCAAAATTTGATGGAGGATAGTATATTTCAATTTCATTAAAATATGCGATATCGCGTTCGGAAAATAACTTGGAGCGAACCAGATATACTGTACGATGTACGAAGTCTACAATTTAATTAAAATTCCTTTCGCTGACGGTCTCCCTACTTATGTATTTATTTCTAGTACTTACATAAATATAGCCTATCGTTGAGATTGGAGATGACATGAATTTTAAAGTTCCTTACCTGAAACGCAGAAAATAAAACATGTTAGATCTTAATATTCGGAAACGGTCGATAATCTCAACAGTAGCCAATCAAATTTTTAATGTATTATTTCTGTACAATTTCAAATCGCAATTATGTACAACTTCAAAAAGTAATATCAGATATATTGACATAACAAAACTTTGTTCCAAGTAGAAACAGTGTGTCATAGTAATACAGTGAGACACGCGATCCTGTTTCTGATGAATAAATGTTTATGTAAAATAAAAACTGTCTACACGAATTATAACAAATAACTGACGAAATAGAAATTGGTTTTCTGTTTTAATAAAATTTGTTATCTGCCATTTTTGTAATAAACGCATAAAGATCCGCAGCCTAGCGATGAATTTTTCGAAAACGGAAACAATGGGCGGATAAGCGGAGCAGGAAGAAGAGTTTGAAAGATGGAACGGAGCAACAAATGAAAAGCTACTTTTCTCTGGTTGGCAGGTTAATTGCGAGGCATTCTGTATACCCTTTGAGACAAAGGTACACAGAATCTCTCTCTGGCGGCTCGATCGAGCACAGAATCGAGAACACAAAAAGTGAAACACTGTCGGGAATGGTATCTGGTAGCAGGCGAAACTGTTCCGTTCGAACGCCCTCGATGCCCGATTCTACAAGTTGTCTTCGGCGGGCGAGAGGCCGAGCCCCGATAAAGATAATAAACGAGGACACTGGAACGTAACGAGCGTCGGAATAAATCGACCGATCGTTTTCCCAGTGAGTTGGCCCCCCTCTATCCGCGATTATCCGGCATAAAATCGAATCGATTCTGGCACGTTCGATTTCGTCTTTGCTACGTGGAACCGCGCGTGCGTGCGTTCCTGAAAAGTTCATCAGTGGCGAGCCGCGTATTTCAACCGGAAACTCGTGCACGGTTTCGACTATCGATCCGCGTAATTCGATTTCATCTTGCCCGGCGAATAAAAACAAAACGAGAGCAACGCGGTAGCTCTACCGGGACAAGCTAGAAATCTGTTCGGGACTCGTTCCGATGAGTGATCGCTTCCCGAGCCGCGAAAGAAGATGACACGGCTCTCCGATGATCGATAGGTGATTCCTCGATGGTACAGGGAACAGGACACAACGACCAACGTCGGGAAGTCGCGTAATCGAGTGATCAGTGCTCGATACGGGTTTTGCTATTCCACCAGCCACCATGGGAACCGAGCTTCTACAAGCAAATCTATGTGCGATGCACGAGGATGTGTAAGATCGTTCTTATGCTTTACGGATGTAATTTATTGTAATGAGCTGCTAACTGGTTTCGGATCAACGGGACGTTCTGGGTGTTTCAAGTGGAAAGCTTGTGGTATTTACTGAGAGCAATAAAAATATATTGATTGACTTCTCGATGCGCAAAGACGTCTGCTAGATCACGTATTTCTTACCTCATTGCACATATTTTTGTGAAACATTATTTAATACTAACAAGAAAAATATCTAAATAAAATGGCCATCAACATACCAGGAATTTTGAAACATTTCGTTCTAAATGTGTGCTTCTAAATTAGAAATTCCTCCGGAGTTTCTGCAGTGAATGGTGATTCAGTATGGAAGATTAATTACTGTTTAGTGATATTTTGCTACGGAGAATGTGTACATGAATAATTTATACATGTTATTATCTAGATATATGGTGATAGACGTTTCTCTAATTCAATTTTAATGATAGCTGAATGGTGTCCTATATGTAACTACATAATGGTTACTTGAATTGTACACGCGGGTTAAGAATGTTTGATTGCATCAGTTGGTGTCGCAACAGCATGTTAAGTGCGAATAAGTAAATCGTAACGAAAGTGTATTCATCAGAACACGAGATCGTTAAGATAAACTGTTCGATGCAATTAGGTGATCAGATAAACAAATGAATTATTGTCTGACAGTACAAATAATGTACATTGTGTAAAGAATTGTAGACGTCGTTCAGAAGGGACGTTATGTTGGAAGATTAATTTCGTTCCAATTCCTTACATTAATAAATCAAAATTTTGGTTGTTCATTAGTCCTTCTCTGTACACAGAAGTTCACGTATCGAGGCATATTTAATTTACGGTAAAAATCGTAATGCTTCTCCAGAGATAAAATAAAAATCCTGATAAAACTCTTATTATTACTTGCTCTACTATACACTAATAAACTATAGATCTGATTATTCGTTTCTTTCGTTGTAGTCAGGAGCTGATGAATTGGTGCGTAATCTACAATGAAAATCGCATCTTTCCACAGATATAGTAAAAATCATGAGCAAACTGTTATTATTAGTTAATTTACAATGCAGTGATAAACTATAAATCTGATTATTCGTTTCTTTCGTTGTAGACAGTAACTGATGACTTGGTGCGTAATTGATAGTGAAAATCGCAATGTTTTTTCACGGATACAGTAAAAATCTTGAAGAAATTGTTATTATTAGTTAATTTACTATGCAATAATAAATTTCTGACAAGTCGGTGCGTAATTTAAAGTGAAAATCGCAACGTCTTTCTACGGATAAAATAAAAAAAAGAAAGAGAAAACGTGACGATAAGCGAGGCCGGAACGGTATCGATCGGCTGATTAAAACAAACCGGAAAACGATCGGTATTCGCATTAATCTTGCATCAAATTCGCAGTCGAGTGAGTCGGCAGGATTTCGCGGCGAGCATTCTCGCATCGTCGGCGTCAACGCAATTTCGGTTCGCCGCGAGAGGAGGAGCGTATTAACGCGCGAAGATCCGCGATAACGCGGCGCGAATCGGCCTCGATACACGCCGATAATCGATCGCCAATAACCAGCATATCGTTTTGTTAGAGCACCGAGCGAATAGGGACGTCAGGCAGCGAGCGTGTTTATTGGCGAGGGCGGATGGGAAGTCGCCGGACGAATAAAGAAATTAAATCACGGCGTAATCTCGGCACGCACGCAACCGTTCATCCACGCGAAAGAATCGGCTCGCGGAGCATGACGAAGCCGCGAATGATTCGCGAGCAACCAAAACCACCGATGGAAATGAAGACCGAGCAGAGCAGAGCCGAGCCGTGCCGACCCGATGGAAAACTGTTCGCCGCCATTTAACTGCCGATGCATTTATTCATGCGGTCCGGCCGCCATCGCGCCGCTGCACGCGAGTATTTCCAGTCCCGTTGACACCCGCGTGTCAAGGAAACTTTCCGCCAAAGCGTAGGAAGAACCGGCGATCATGCGAACGATCTCCGGAATTTGCTACGGAAGTCGAGACCGCGCGCGCGCCCTGCACTTTTGTCATTTAAATTATGATGCTCCCTCGTTCCTCGAACGCTTTACATTTTCGACCTTCGGAATTTGTAAACACTCGACTTTTCCAATTAACGCTCTCAACGTTTTCAGGGAAATTACGGATCACATTGTAGCTCGAAGAACGCCTGGATTCAATGGACCAATGGATAGCTTTCCAAGTTGATTTACACTTATTTGTTGCGTTTCTATGATAATAAGTTTTATCCTAGTACCATTTCACCGACATCTGTCTGCGAACCTTTGGCCGACAGCGCACCCACGAAGAATACTAGCTGATGATTTCAACCCTTAACTGCCACCATAAATTCAAGGGTACTCGAATTCCAAGAGCGCAATAAAATTTTCACATTTCCCGGAGAACGTCTTCCCGCCGATTTATCTTCCGCATTAAAATAAATAGTATCGTTACAATTTTATTCGTAATAAACGCGGGTGAGAGTAACTGGATAGAGTTGATCTTGAAATTGCATTTCAGAGGGAAATTATGTTAATTGTAGATGAATGTGTGTCTTCCGATAAAAGTTGTAGCCACAAAGCCTCCTAGACTCTGCGTCGGCTGGAAGATCGGCGCTAAACGAAAGCCGAGGTTTACACGCGCGAGAAGCGTGTATCGTTAGGTTGAAATACGCGTATCGGCTCGGTTTTATTTGTATCCTGACGTTGATCCGCGAGAGAGGCGAATAAAATAGCGGAGTTACAAGTGGCGCGTGCGTGTACGACGGCCGGAGTATCGTCGTCGAGAGCGTTTAACGCGAGAATCGGTTTTATTCCGCTAGCCGGCTGCTCTGAATAATTCATGGGAACGGCCGAACTCCGTGTTTCCAAACGATCCTAAGGTTGCAATTCCTTCCAGACGGAGGAAAAGTTGCACCCTGATCGGTTGCGCTGCGAAAGATTAAACTTCATCCCTCCAGCCCTTCATCCCTCCATCCCTCCCACCATCCAGCAAGTCTGCCGATGCACTTACGAAACAATCCACTGCGTTCGATGCTGCCACCAGACTGGAAGCAGCCTCGATGTTTCTCTAGAACTCGACTTCCGTTGAGCATCCTCCGAGCCTCTATCGTACCAGACTTTTACTTCCCTAAGAAGAAGCCTTCCAGCGCTATACAGACCCATCGATTCTTGCCGAACTTACACATATTCTTCCATAACTTATAAACTATGTAGTAACAAGCCCCACCGTGTGTGATTAACTTTCCACCGGGCGTACTTGCGTCAAGTTATTCTCCAAGATTATGTATACCCCTTCCGCAATTGACTGATCAACTTCCCGATTTCTGTTCACGAAATCTAGAATCTTCTATTTCTTTCATTTTCTCGAAAATACTTAGTACCGTTTTCGAGAGAAACGCTGGTCCAATTCACCGAGGACAATCCGCACGGCGCCAATCTGCTAAATCAGCAAAAATCTGTTACATTCGTCGAAAACTGAATTTTGGTAGAGCTGGGCGCGTCTCGCCGCCCGGCGGTTGTAAAAAAAAAGAACGCGAGGCGTTCCCGAAATAAAGCTCGTAATTTCGGAGCAGGCCGCGCCGCGCCGTTGTATAAAGTCTGTCGCTGGGTAACTGTCGAGTTTTCGGCAACTGGCTAAGCCTTGTTTATTTGTTCTCGATCCTCCGAACCGTCGAATCCGGTCCACGGATATACGCGATTTCCGCGATCCGAGGGATGGCGGCGGGCGAAATTAAAGCGGCAACTTCGACGCCGTTTACGAGGCGATCCATCAAGCAAGGTACACGCGATAGGACCCGGCCAATAAAGCCTCGTTCACCGATGCGTGTCGCGCAATTTCGGAGCTATGCCTTCATTTTTTTCCGTCGACACGGTCTCGCGCACCCTATGGCTCCACTCTCTATGTTCGTCCTTGCTCGCATCCGCTCCGGACGAAGGCGGCCCCGTACGAACGATCGATTTCCTCCTATCTCCCCACCTTCTCGTTCCTACATCTCTTTTGTTTCTTTTTCGTTTTCTTTCTTTTCCAGTTTCGTCTACACCGCGCTCCCGTACGCAATTGTTAGCTTCCACGGAAGACGTATAGAGGATGCTTCAGAATTATGTGGCTGCGGAGGCCGCGAGTGAATTTATGTTCGTGGTCTATTTGTTTCGTGGCTCTGAAAGACACGTTTCATGGGGAAATAATAGCTCACAGAGACTTGCTCTCGTTCATTTCTCTTTCTCTCTCTCTCTCTCTCATACACACACACTCGTTTGCTATCTTTTTCAGCCTGGTCGACGCACGATCTGCGATATTGGAGCACTTGACGAACGTGCAACAAACTTCAAATGAATAACGAATCGCTAAGGACATCGTTATCCGATTAAATTCTGCGGCACACCTTGTACAAACAGGTTGTGCGACTAGACTGTGGATCTTTGTGCTAAATGAAAATTGGGTAATTATACAGAATATGTTATCGTCGTTCGATCTGAGTTTTTTCATGGCATGACCCACCGATGAGTCGCCGCACGAAAAAAACCATAAATATTCGCGCCGGCGTCAACGTGTTAAAACAACTTCACTTCTCATGTTGGAAGGATAGGGAGCACCTAGCTCCGGGCGCCTTTTATATTCTAATCTTTAGAGTCAAAACTCGGGCTTGTCCTGTTTAAAAAAAAAAAAAAAAGAAATCGAGATGGCAGTCTGAATCTAGCCGTCGAACACGTTATCAGTAGTTATAGGTAAGATTTTATCAAATAAAGATATCACTTGTGCCATAATTTGTTGAAGTTGCCCTCGTACAAGTCTAAATAAGACAAATAAAATTCCAGAGGGGTGTGTTTTTTTCTGGTATCAACGCTCGATTACCCCGTTAATATCCGGTGTCCGTTCCACCCTCTAAGGACATTCCGGGCTCAGTTGGAGGGTTCGGTTCAAGACCTCCCAGGCTAGCTGGGCAAATACGCGGTGCCAGGTGAGACACGAACCTAGCCATCCCCTGGCCCGCCTTCCTCCCCGTCATTGATTACGTCCGAGTATTTCAGGGTGTAACAGATGAGACAAGAGAAGATTTGTGAGACGACGATACGAGGGACAGCGAGGCTAGCCTAGGCGAGGCAAGGCGAGGCAAGGCGAGGCGAGACGCCGGGAGACACGAAGGACTCGAGGACAAGCGGATAGAGGGTTCTCTCTCGCAGCAGGCTAGGGCCGGGGAGAGTTTACAGTACCTATATGCACAACGTCGCATAATCCTGCCGGTTCACGTACAGGGTGTTCGTGATTATCCGACATCCCGAGCAAGCAATTTCTCATGGTCACTCGAGAGCCTGACCAGGGTAATCTCGAGCCACTCTATGGTAACGTACGGCGCCCGCGACAAAGGGATTCTCGAAATTTCTCATCCTGAGAGAGCCGGAATCTCAGGGCATCCGTGAGGAGCGACGCTGACAAACGCCGAGAAATTCGATCTCACGAGAAATTACCAGCCTTCCGTCGCTTTTCCACGGCCACGCGAGAAAGAGGATGTCCACCACCGACCGGCTACCGGATTTCCATTCGACAGCCAGCCAGAGACAATCGCATAGACAAATTAAACTGTTAGTTCTATGCTACACCGTGTCTTTCTGTCTGTTTTGCTTCACTGTAATTCTCAGCTGTTAGGACACGGATATTGTAGACCGGCGTGAACATCGCGGCAAAATCAAACCAATGTAATTAAACGCGACTACATTATAGTGGAACGGTGACGAGAGAATAACGATGCTCCACTATAGTACTATGCTGAGATGCCACGTATCAACTCTGCTGCAAACTGATTTCTGCGAATGTCAAGGAAATATTAAAGTTACGCGTGTAAAAATATATGTAGAAGAGCACGTGGAACGACCGAGGGTCGATAAAACGTTGGAGAGCGATGCGCAGATATTCGAAGCTCCGAGTTTACGGCTGTTTAATCGCGTTTGACTGTCTGCACGGTGAGGGTCGTCGGTGGAATCGCAAACTCGGATCGCGTATTGGACAGACTATAGACGATAGCAGTGGCGCCAGAGGAAACTAGAAAACCTTTCCAGGATGACACGCGTGCAGTCCGTGGATCGGCTCCGTAAGAATGCGTATTGCGCAAGATTCCCAGCGGAGAGAATAAATGAAACGTTCCGGCTGGAAGGTGCATGGCGCCTCGCGGCCCGTGGAATAATATTAAACGTCGGCGTGAAACACGGACACGCGCAATACACACGCGAACGCGCGTTTAGTCGATTGAGTACGATGGCTACTTCGTCGAGCAGCCTTCAAATTATGTAACACACTCGGCCGGTCTATCGAGCATTGAGAGAAATACTTTCCGCGCGATTGGCATCCGTGCCGAAGGCTTGAATCGCGCGAGCAAATAATTTACTCGCGTATACGCGAGCGAGCGCTTTGAGGCTCTCTGATTATTGCAACCGACTGTCGACAATTTGCAACGAACAATGGAGTCTCGACCCGTCGCCCCAACCTTCCCTCCTCTCTCTCCCTCTCTCTCCTTCTCTCCTCCACCTCTCCCACGGGTATTCTATTTACTATGGAAGATACTAATTACTGTTCGCCAATCGAGCTAGAAACACACTGACCGTGGCGGAAGCAAACTGAACCTAATTCTCGATTCCTCCGATTTCTGATGCTCCGGTGCGGTTCCCGCTTTCATAGACCGCTTTTGCCACGGTTCCATGAAATCCATGCGTTTCCTCAGGAAACCGAGCATTTCGCTGGCTGCCCCTCTCGCCGGTAAACACTTGTTTGCTGTCGAAACTGTTTTCACTTGTATAAATGATCGTTGCACACGCGTCGTTACCGCCGATGTTACGTTTGGATAGAAACTGCGAGGAATTGTTGACGTAATTGAAACAATCTTTTTACCACTTTTACGGGAGCTGGTAACTGGACTTGCTGATGTAACGTATGTGTTTCGATCTATGCAATGGACTAGTGTCAATAGAAAACAATAGAAACTATTCACATTTCATATTTAGGAATACTGTGACAGCTAATGGGATGCCAGAAGTAGGAACGAACATTGCTTGAAACTACTAAAGGAACTAGGGCGATGAGAAACCTCTAAGCTAGAACCTATGTCTAGAATCCTTTGCTGGATTTGCTGATGTTCCAATAGAAAACAATGTTTAGAAAACTGTACCATCTAATGGGATGCCAGTAAGAGGAATAAACACTGTTTGAAACACAATATTGGATGATGATGGAAGCAACGAGCTTGTAAGTATTGATGCGAGAGGATAGATCTGAGCGATCGAGGGATCAAGGGAAGAAAGAAAACGATAGATGTTCGTGCGGATGAGATATGCGCATCACGATCGTTCCCAAAGCAAAGGGTCTGGGACGCGAACGAGACAAAGAATCCTCGTGCAAGTTAATTTCCGCGCATCGCTCGTTGCACGGGAATGGTAAATCTCGAGGAGAATGGCGACCTCTCGGCCTGGTCACCCGGTATAAACCCGGACGGGTCCTGTTGGATGCAGAGGAGGGGTTCCGCGGGGCAGAACGCGGTACGTTGTCGTGGTCGGGCCTTTAGGATCGAGTCCCACGCGTTCCCAGACATTCCAGCTAGTAATTGCTGGCTGCCGCCTCCTATCTTGCCGACGTTCGCTCGCTTCTGAGCCAGTCTCTCCTGTCCTCCTGCTCGCTCTTTCACCGGAGAGACCCAAGCAGTCTTCTCCCCTTTCTTTCCCGCCTGCAATACTCTCCCGCCGCTCTTTTTCTCCTCTCGTCTACCTCGTAACACGGCTGCCCTCTGCTCTCCGGCATTGCCCTTTCCCTCGCACACGATTCTTTGCATCGTGATGCTGCCTGCCGTTGCCGTCGTTGCTGCTTGTTGCTTCTCCTCGACGCTCGTTAGCGTCGGGGAAACGCGAAGCTGCTGGCCGGCGCTAAGTGCATCGACAGAAATCGCTCGTCGAAGGAGCAGAGCCTGTGCATCCGAGCTAGGTGCATGGAACTCCTGCATCGCGGAATCTCCGCTTCCTTAGACACTGCACAGCTGCTCCATTCTACCTCTCTCTCTCTCCCTCTCTGTCTCTTTCTCTCATACTCTCTCGTTCTCTATCCTACCATCCGCCCGCATGTAAACCATTTGCCCGCTTGCTTGTGGGATACTCTCGCTCTTCCATCCTCGAGATGCCTACTCGTCCCCAACGGCTGCACGATCTAGCTTCTGACGTCTTCCTTAATCGTCGATTCGATTATTTCACCAGCCACCTTCGCTTCACGGCGAGTTTCCATTGATCATACCTCGCTCTCGGCAATTCGAGGTACCCCCAAATCAGGATTTTACTGTTCCAGAGAGCAGAACTCTTCGATAGGTTCTGCTTAAACCTTCGAGAACGATCGTAGGTTGTTTGTCGAATGATTGACGTTATATGACGGTAGGGATGTTTGTTTTTTTTTTTTTTTGGTGCACAATCGTGTTCTTTTTACTAGAGGCGGGGAGGTCATAGAAGGTCATTGACATTGTTTAAAATGGCCAAGTTGATTCTTCTTGCTATTCGACATGAAAAGATTTTCGAACGTATGCCAATAACAAGATAACTTAGCGATGAAAATTTAAAACTGAATACACGAGAAATGAGAATGTTTATTATTCCTTCTAGATTGGAATTAAATACTGATTTCGTAAATGGACTGCGGAAATTCATGCATTTACAGCGCACAAAAATATTCAGAGGATTAATAATACGCAAACACAAATAAAATCGAATACCTGTTCGCTTTGCTTTGAATTTACCGAAGCCATTCATGAGGAAAATGGAATTTAGCTTGATAATCTCAATTGCTTTGCGTTCTCCTGTAATAATCAATATTTTCACCGGCTTTCGTAACCTAATCAGAAATGTCCAGGCATAGAATATACGTTTCGATTTAACAAATAATTAGCGATAAATAATTGTTATGAGCAAGCTTGCGAGAAAAAATCTTCAGGTAGTGGGTTAAAACAGGTCACTTGGAATTTCTCACGTGTAACTAGATCACGGAGCCTATTATACCACGAAAGTAATTTTCTCGTGTTTAATATGATATCAACTGTGAAAGCATGCTGTAAATACTCATGATCATTTATACCAACGTCAATGCTATACCTCATTGTCAAAGCGACTGTCCAACTTTTACATCGTTATTTAACATATTTAAATTGCAGAAGTATAGTAAGCTCGCGACCCATTTTCATAATACACGCATTGCTAAGTGAATATCACCTAATAAAACCGATATCAATCAGTAGACCAATAGATTGACAAACCTACTTGAGTTGCAAATTCGCTGATTTAAATTCTCCGAATCATTTTACCGGATCATTTCACACTTTACTTAGCAAATTTGCTATTGCAACAATAAACCATGGCAACACACGAGCCACTTCGACACAATAATTTAGCGCTAGAATTAGGTGTTAATAGTTTTCTCAAATTGCATCTACTTAGATTTTATACCAGTTTTATGTTTAGAATTTTAATATACCCGAATGAACAAATCAGGAGTAAGTTGTTTTCTCTCGTCCGATAGTTGTAGAGTTAACCTAATTGTTTCACAATTATTGCAGTAGCCTGCATAACACGATAAAAGTCAATAAAAATTTCAGTTAGAGTACATGAATTAATAGACTGCGGATTTTTATACAGTATTCAATTTTTATAGACAAATTTTAAGAGGGTGGCACGAACTAAAATCCTATTTTTAATGGGAACAGCATTTGTAGATTCAAAACAAATTGAAACTCGATACTAAAATTAGAATACATAGATTTGTTCATTATTCAATAAATATATGAATAAATATCTGAGTCTCGTCATTGAATTTTGATTTAGAAACGCTAACTTTTGTAAACTAACATTTTTTGTTCATAAGCCACGAATGGAGAAAGATCGGCAGTCTAACAATTAAGAGGAGATATTGTTAAATAGAAGCTGACATCTCGCCACAAATGGGAAAGCATGTTGCGAGCTTAGACGGGTCTGCAGCCATTGCATTTTTCTGTCAGAAGCGACCGAAAGATGACAGTAGCTCTGGCACACTTGGCGGTCCGGGGCAACAATGGCGGGAGGATAATTCCAGAATTTAGATGGGTAATCGACGAGGATTTCGTGGGGAATATTGTCCAAGAAATCCCGTGTTTCTCCAATCACGCACGTGGGTAGTGGGTACACGTGGAGGGAGCTAAGACGGTTAATCAAACGATAAGCACGTCTGGAACTGATCCAAGCGACATTCCTCGTTGTGGCGTCATTCCACAAGCCGCCACGGGACAAACAACCGACCACGGGTTTCGCTTTCCAACGATTTTCGCGAACGACAGCCTTTCCGTCGTATTTATACTCCTTGCTCCCGTCGAACAGCTTATAATTCGAGGAAACGAGATTTCCAGTATTACACGATATTTTGATTATCCCAGTGTGCGGCCTGTGGAACACGTTTCACGGGAGCAGCTAAATTTTTATAAGAATTAGTCACTCGGAGATTTCGAGGCTCCTCGGTCAATATGTAACACTCGAAAGTTCGATTTAACTGCGGGCAAGTTTGATCGAGGAATTCGTAGAGTCTTGAATATAACGTATGTACAGCGGTATTCAGAAGTTTCGAGCTCTCTTAAATCTTCAAAAAGGGGAAACTTTTACCTAGATACTTGAGAGAGACTTGCGTTTCTCTTTTTTGAAAGATCTGCCGGAAACTTTGTGCACAGTGGCCATTTCACGACGACGGCTAATTCCGTAAGCGACCTAACTGTGCGTAGACTATTGTCTATTGATCCTTCAAACTCGATTTCGCAGAAAGAATAGTTCCAATCTTACTAAATCGTGGGAAAAAATGCAATTTGTTACAATTTGGGCAGACAATTCTTATTTCGCATAGAGATCTGCAGTTGGCTTAACATCGGAGGAAAAAAGGAAAGTGAAACGTACGAGGGAAACGCAATAGATTGAATAAGGAAAACCACAAGATTTCTCATTACACGTCCGAGTACACGGAAGAACGCGATCCGTCTAGAATCAAAGTCTCTGTGGGACCGCGAAGGGTTGAATCACCTGTGTTCAAATCTCGGTGGTTCAGTGGCGCGATAGATCGCCGATCGAGAGACGGTAAAGCGATTTCCCACGCAAAGTGCTTCGTCCGTCTTACGAATCCCTGGGTCTCGTATCGACTCTGTCTCCAGCGAACCGTTAAATTGCGTTCACCGATAGCGAAGTCAATTACTTGACACCTACGTCACGCCGATAGCCGATCGATGGCTAGAGCTATTTGTCACGCGTTCCCAGAGCTCGTCACTGACGCTCGTGGCAACGAAACACGTTTCTTGCTGACGAGAAATTCCGTCGAAGTCTCCGTGTTGGTTCCCCTCGAATTGTACCCCTACAGTAGGCGCGCAATAATGGTTGGACATACTTAATTTCGTTATCCGAGTCGTGAGAGTTCATCTATCGAGGCAGTACTGTACTTTCCGAAATTTTAAGGTTACGAATCAACCACATCCTTAAATGGTTAACGCAACACGTTTCTTGTTGACGAGAAATCTCGTCAGACCCTCTGCGCTAGTTCCACTCTGCTTTACGTAATAATATTTAATTTTGTTATCCAAGCTGTGAGAGTTCATCTACCGAGACAGTACTGTACTCTCTGAAATGTGAATGTCACGAGTGAACCCATCCTTAAATGGTTAAAAAGAATAATACATGGGCGAATACACCTGGGGTAGCAAGCTGCTTTTAACGAAGCAACTCTGCACTTATCGGAAAGCTGCATCAATGCGAAAAATAATCATTGATGGATCTACTTCGAAGGGGGTAATACTGTACTTCCAGAAGTAAAGAATAATCTCTCTAACTTTTAATTATATAGAGATTGAAAGAATGAGCGAACTGACTTTTCAGGAGTATGTGTGCTTGCGAGGGGGTCGTACCGTACTACGCGTATCCAGGGACGAGTCAATAAAGAACAGGCACGTATAAGCGTTTACGATTGCGGTGACACAGTTTCGGTGACATCTGGAGGGGTAGTAATACAGTGATTCGATAAAATGACGACGACCATACGCGGATTCTGAGAGCGTGTTTGATGATTCACGTGGCACGGGAGAGGAAAGACCGGTCGAACGGAGTTGCTTCGCGTCCGATCTCGATAACAAATTGCTCGGAGAGGCTCGGTATCGCGGGATCGAGGAAAAACTGGTCCCCGAGCGATTTCCTCGGGGCGCTCGATCCTCTTGGCTTTCCTTCGTTGCCTCGATCCTCTTTGCTCGCGGGGCTGGACAAGTTGCTTCTCCGTACTCGGTTCTAGCTGGGATACTCGTTCGGCCATCGTGTTTCGACTCTTTCGCTGCCGGTCTCGAGGCGATACCCTTTACCCGATCGTCTCCTACGCCTCGAGGCCAGCTCCGTTGCCATAAACGACGCGACGAGAGTCGCTTTCGCAACTGGTTCATGCGACACACGTTAACTCCAGCTTTGCAAGGATCGCTTCCGCGTGGGAGAGCCCAACGAATAGATTTCCCGGCTTTTTTCACCGATCGGCCACCTGTTCCGAGCCGCGAGAAAACGCGAGATCGAAACACAGGCCCTGGTTTAAATGTCGCGTTTCAATGGCGCGCCGAGAAATTTAATACCCGTGGGGATCGCGAAATGTTCCCACTGCTGGGAGGCGCGATTCACGATAAGTAGCAATTCATTAGGGACGTTCCGTTTGCACCTTCGGCGCTGTGCTGGACACTACGGGAAACTGGTAATCGAGAAGGCAGCGTTTCTCTGTCGGAGGAGTTTGTGTAATGGATTCTCTAAACGGCTGATTACTATGCAGCAGCGGTTTTATAGGCTGCGAACTGACTCGATTGCCTGATTCTAAAATTAATCGGTTCCTCGTATTCACCGATAATCATATATTTAATTGACTCTCCGATTGGTCACGTCGTGTTCGCTGATCCTGTACATCTGGGAAATTGTCTGTGATTGATACTCGTTTATAAACTGCGGATTTTTATGCAAAATAAAATACAGGAGTCAATGAAAAAATTGATATTCTTTTAGTCTTTGTCTCGTGTAGTTTCTCATTGAATTAAGAATGTCGCTTTGCTCGCAAAGAACATATCTCGAATTTCGTTACGCATTGTGATTCCTTGAACTGTAAACAGTCTCCGCAATCTGAAAACATTTATCTAATCGGGTTACACCGCACTCCGAGCGATTTCCTGCGGCTAAAGGTTAAATTCCTGGATACGTTCGAATGTCATAAAGTAAGTAAAACAGGAGCCATTCGAACCGAACAATCAGCAAAGATCCGGGTTATTCCTCGGTGGAAAAGCGAGCTGCAAACTTGGAATTCGTCAAACCAACAGCTCTATCCGCGCAGATAACACGGTTGACAGAAAAAATAACGGGCCCGCAGCCTCGGTGGCGAAACATCGGCTGCACGCCGGCAATTAAACCTAAACGCTGTGCCCTCAATTAGGCGCTAATGTCTGTAATAACAGTTCGTGACGAGTATTTTAATCGCGACGGTGCGGTGGCGCCGTGTCCCGGAATTTTGTGTTACGAACGTTTCTTGCAAACTGCCGCCGCGCTGAACGGATGAATATTTCGACTGGATCATTTACGAAATCGTCGTCCAAATCGCCAAAATGTGGCCAAAGCTTTAAAAATAAATTTTCGATCGGTGGCCTTGCCGAGTATTCAAATTTTATTTAATAACTGAAGAATTATTTGAATAAACGTTAATTTTCGCATATTTGCGATCAGCAACGTTGAGACTTTCAAGAATCTCAAACCTCCAAAAATTTCCAACCCATCCGATCTTCAAAGTCTTCGTAATTTTCAAGACGCCTAAAACTTCCAAGATGTTCTCGCGCGTTTCAAAATTCCCGAGAAAATGGAAATTGGAACTCTTGGATTTCCAAGATTCCCTTATCCTTGCCTAACCTTTAACACTTTCAAGACACCTATATCTTCCGAGCTAGTACAATCGTCAAGATCTCGCAGAATTTCGAATTCCTTTCGTCTTCCACTTAAACTGTATTAAAACCTCGTGTCCTTAATTTATTCGAAACATTTGCTACCTGGGACAACTAAAACTATCAAAATATAGGAGACCGTTCGATCACTTTTCGTTTTGCTTGAAGATGTGCAAACAGTAAATAGAATTATCAGTGTTCATAAATGAACCATATATTTAACAAAATATATTACATGTAACACAAACGATGTTGCACACTCATTTCTATATTCACACAAATTCACTTTCAGATAGTCTGAAAATCGAGAAAATACTATATCTTTATAAGAGGTAATCCAAAAACGAAGACAGTTTTTAACATTGAAAATTATATTCGATCTTCATCTCAGACATGATTAATAATTGAGAGAAAGTCTGTTGAACAGCATTTGTACGTAAAACAAATGACATGTTAAGGACATTCATAGAGAGGCATCGAGAGGTCAATGACCGATCCGGAGAAGTTCACGTCGGAGGAATTTGTTTGACCGGTGTTATCGGTGGACGTCTTTAAAATTTTCACAATAGCCTGTGTACTTTGTTCGTTACCCAGCGGACCTCGTCGGGGATCGAATTTCCTCGATATCCTGCTCCGAAAGTTGACGTTCCGCGACACGCCTACGGTAAGGAGATATGGAAAGTAGGCGACCAGGCAACGCAAAACTCCGATAGCGAGCCAGAGAAGAAAAGACACCCACTCTCCACGGTGTGCAGCCTGTGTCACGGACCAGTTTTATTAATTTTTTAGTCGGGGAGACCTCTCTACGAACTTTGTCGGAATGCAAATGCGGTAGACGCGTTCGTTTTATCGCGTTTCACGTATGCCGCGCCGTACGAGAACTTCCGGCGAGGATTCGAATTAAAATTTTCATATCTTCCCGCCAGAACATCTGCGATATTCGCTTGGCGGCGAGCGATCGCCTGAGGCTTCCTTCCGGGAATACGAACAATTTATTAACTCGACAATTCCACCGTAGAACAATTGTTTCCGCCGACCGTCGCTACAGTTTCGTCTTCATCAATTCCTGGAGCGTGCCAATTTATTTAAATCTCAGAAACCCGCCCAGAAATTTTCCAATTAACACAGTCTTTAGAAAATTTTAAAACGCATCTACGCAGGATTATAGGATAATACCATATCGATTGTATCATTATTTTTTTGTGCATGTCCCTTGTTTGTTATTAGACGAGTAGTCTTGTATCTTTCTCTTTTTTTAGTGTAAACACATATGTAAAAGGGCTTCAGTTCGTCTATAAGAAATAATAATAATAATAATAATGACACCGATTCGTTTTACTCTTGATTGCGTGTCTGTTGTAAATTCAGATCTCGATAAACATAAATTCAATCATACGTATTTATTGCTAAATTCACGAACGAAATATAATTCGGCAGTTTACAGTAATTGATATTTAGCTTTTCTCATCTCGTTTTACCTACTTGCGTCGTCTGTTCGGATGTATCTCGTTACATTTTCTACAGTCAATATGTACGGCACATATTTGAAATTAAATTGAATTCAAATACTTAGTCGAACACGGTTTAATTTACTGAAGTTTCCTCTAGACTCGCGAACGAGAATCGATAAGTCGTCGGTCAAATAATAGTAATATAGAACGGGACTATAGATTCGTGAATTAATTAGAGTGAACGATATTTTCTGGCCGGAGACGATCACGACCCATATACAGGCGAGAAGATGATCAACTCTGTGGAGGATCTCTCGCCGCATTTTAATCGACGCGGGCTTAATTAAAACAGGCAAACTCTGGAAAGCCGCGCCGGTCCGCAAGGGATCGGTCATTTAAACACGAAATTAAGAAAACAAAAAGGGTGAACAGGAGTCTCTCTATCGTCGGAGCTGGTGTCCCTCGAAAACATTTACCCGCGCGTTTAAATATGCGATTACGGTTCGAAAATTCCCAATTCCCTGGGAGTCGAGCGCCACCTAAAAAGCCAGTGGAGACAGCAACGAGGGGTTGGCAAAGCTCTCTCCAGCCGGGGCCGTGTGAAAAGAGGAGCGCGCTCGAAGGATTAGAAATTCATGAGACGCCCGACAAAGAAGCGGCTTTTCCCAAAAATCCTCTCGCCCCGGTCGTAGCTCGCGGAGAGGATCGATCCTGCGGAGATCGAGTCTGTGTCGTTCGCCAGGATCTCGGGTCGTTAACATAAACTCGATAAATCTCGATCGTCTGCGACGAAATCTAGTGCAACTAAGACAAGGAAAGGTGTGGTTCTCGGACTAATCAGCTGGACAAAATTCGTAATGTGATCCCATAAAAAATGGATGTTGGCCATATGAAGTAATAATCAAAGTCTTTTTTGTCGACAGAACTGTGTAAGAGCAGTTTGAATAGATATTTTTTTACATTTTGTAAGGAGGTGCATAAAAGCTCTTCTATCTAATTAATAGACGGCAGAATTGATGCATTTATTTTCGGCCTAATGAACATATGTGATTTCTACTTCTTGCATTGATTGCGAAACACAGGAGACCAAATAGAAACTTCTTACTTCTTTTAATTATCTTATCAAGTTGAAGTTAGTTTCACAAAGTCGGAAGACTGGGCGAGAGCGCGTTTGTGGACCGTAAACGGAAGAACAGCCTAATAAACAGTAATAATCCCGTTATTTCTTGTGGTTCTATTTGAACTACATTGATGTCCTTAAATATTTTAAACATTTCCACCGCTTAAATGGTGCGAGCCGATTTTTCTGATAAATGCATAGAGATCCGCAGTCTAGTAATGAGAAATGAGATTTTGTCGAGCTAGCAGCTCGAATCGCAGCACTGTGGACCGGTTTGATAGGCACGAGCAGCAACTTCGAACTTATAAATCCCGACGTTTAACGTGGACCGAACGAACCTCCCGGCTAATCCCGCGGCATTGGGCCACGTGACACCAGCAACGAGCCGAGTTTCGCAGCGATTGGTCCGTGGCAATCTTTCGCGTTGACATTTATTACGAGTGGGGATTACTGGATCTAATATAGCCTTTAAGAACTCTGCTGCGGACGGCGCTAAATCAACGGCTGATACCATAAGCCACGCCGATATTTAGCACGGGCCAAGAGCGCCCTGTCGCTCGACATCGGGGGTCTCGATCTAGCGCGATCGAGGGGAATGATCGAGATCTTCCCGCGGTACGCTGCGCGCGACGTGCCCCGTGGCGGACTAATAAACTGGGGTGCAACTACCATTGCGCAATCACATGAATAGCAAACGATGATTGCACGCAGTCGTCGGATGAATCATACGAAATAGAATACGTTCTACGCATGCCGGCCACGGTCTGGGTTACGTCTACCATCCCATCCTCGACTTGCTACATCGTACACATTCGGCCACCAGGCAATTCATTCGACAAACCTCGTCGCTAGCTCGTTACAGCTTCGTGTTTTCAAAGAATCTCTTTTTGCTTCTACGTTTTCTGACCATCCTTAACGATCTGCAATATTTCCTGTTCTTTGACATTCAACATCTTGGCTGCTGACTCTTGCAAGTATACAGGGTGGGGCGCCATATTTTGCCATCTACATGTACATTTTTTTTGTAGGTGGACGTGTAAAGAACATATGAAGGTCATTAATGTTTTTTTTTAATGGAATCATATATTTTTTATTGCATCAGCTGATGCTCCTTCATATTCTTTATAAAAAAGTATTAATCTATTTATGTAAAAAAATCATTAGTTTAGGAGATATTTTAATTATAATTTGTTAGGAAATCTCAACTCTCTAGTCAATAATATGAATTCAATGTGATAATGTAGTAGGAGAGCACTACAAATTATAATTACAATTACACGTCCACCTACAAAAAAAATGTACCATCAGAATGTACCACTCTCAAAACTATTCAACTTCATCTAAAACATTGTTTGCTATGCATAATAATAATGACGTAAATCTAGATGGCAAAATATGGCGCCCCACCCTGTATATGTACTGTAATAGCGGTGTAAATAAAAGTATATCTAGTATATTCTTGTGTACTCTTGTATCTTCTAATGCATTCTTGTATATTCTTGTATATGCAGAGTGTCCCAAAATTTCTTCAACATCCGGAAATTGGAGGTTGTTGAGCTCATTCGAAGCAACATTTTCCTTTGCAAATTAGCGTCCACGACTTTGTTACAGAGTTATTAACGAAAAATACGGACCAAACAGAGCGCGACCTAGACGCGTGTTGGCACACTCGTGACACTCAAATGACAGTTCGCGCCGGTCCGACTGCACCAACACGCGTCTAGGTCGCGCTCTGATTGGTCCGAATTTTTTATGATAACTCCTTAATAAAGCCGCGAACGTCATTGTTGCAAAGAAAAATGTTACTTCAAAGGAACTGAAGAACCTTCAATTTCCGGATGTTGAAGGTATTTTGAGACACCCTGTAAAATGAAATTATTTCAAAGCTTTGAAAATAATATATTTTTACATTTTATTTAATTTGTCGTTCAAATAAATGAATTATATTGGAATTATAGAAACTTTGAAAATGCAGTCTAACAGTATACAGGGTGTCCCGAAGTTAAGTTAATAAAACTTTGCCAGTATATTTTATCAATAAGGTTATTTATAGCTTCGAAGACCCTCTATAAAAAATGTTACGACAAAAATATTACATGACCGGCAGTAACAAGTTGACGTATGACGAAGTATTATTAGAACACGTGTTCCTCGTATATTCAATTTGCAGTATGACCGAAGAACAAAACATGTTGAAGGAATTTTGAGACGTCCTGTATACTACACCCTATACACTCGGAGTTTTTGCAACTCGAAAATCAAACGTTTCTTCTGACCTAGAATATATATTCATTCTCTATGGCTTTTTAAATTTGGTAAATATGAAATTGATATATGTAATACCTCGTACAGTACTTTAATGTTTAGTAATTGGTTAGATACCGACATATCTAATAACGTAAACAATATTTTACATTATAGTACGGCAATTTTTAGCGACGCCTCAGAGTTAACGTAGACCATTTTCATTTCGCATGGACATCAGCAAAAATCTCATAGAAGAAGAAGAAAAGAAGAGAAGCATAACATTCGTGTTTTGTTAGACTTCGTTCGAAATTTCAAGGTTTAATAAATCGTATTTTGGATTACATTGAATTTCATGTAATTTGTATGTCCAAGCGTCAAAATGTTTTCTTCCAGGGCCTCGTGTAAGTCTGACTACCCTCAACCCATATTTACCCGCCAACTCCTTGCGAACGATTGTAGGTACTTGCACCCTTTTCGACTTCACCTCTTTTTCTCTCAGTTTTCCCGCGAGCTCTTTTGTCATAATTCTCCCCCTATTTTCTGCGCCCCTTTTCACTCTCGCCCGAGCAAATGGGTCCCTGGTTCTATATTTTTTCCCGACAATCGTCTGCGCTCTTGCAGAAGTGTCGCGACACTTTTATCATAATCGAAGAAAAAAATTAAAATAATAATTGATACAACGTTCAACATTCAGATTCGTGTATTATGCACGGTGTCCATTTCGGTTGCTCGTTTACAATTTTCATTCTCCAACTAGAAATCTACATTCTTCTTCACAGATTCTTATTTCATCCATTCCATCTGATCATTCTCAGAAAGGGAAAATTTTATTTATACACGGTGTCGATTTCGATTGTTCATTTTCCAAGTAGAAATCTATGATTCTTATTTATAGATTCTTATTCTATCCATTCCTCTTATATTAATTTGTTACCAATGCAAGACAACTCTGGCACAGCAACCGGAAAGATTTCCTGATGCAGAAAACGTTCATTCGAATTCCGGAGAACTTGTTACATATCCGGTAATCGTCTAAGATCGGATATCCGAAAGTGTCGTCTTTGTTTGATTTTTGACGGGATCAACTTGTCGAGCGTTTGTATCGGATTTAGGTATCGCTGCGCGCAGACGAGTGCTCCGTCGATAACATTTTCCATCGGCAGCTCTCGGTAGTGTCCAACAGGGATCGATATTCGGAGCGGTGGCGGCGACCCCAGGGTTGGCTCGAAGGTACGCCGTGCAGAGCAGCTGTCCCGAGGGGTTGCACACCCCGTGGTCAGGATGGAACAGCGGGATGGACGGGGCCTGTATCGCAACCGGAGGCCTGTGAACGCGTGTCCCCGACGCGCGTCATTGTTTGGGGACGACGATTACGGACTTGATTCGATTTCACTTCGACTCGTCGAAAAAAAACAAAATAATGGATAGGAAATGTCTTCTTCGCACGAATCAATTGTTGCGCCCCTCCCTCGGTACCCGCGAGTCGATTCTTGAAGTGCGAAGACGCGATCGCCTAAGGATCAAGTTTAATATGTACACAGGAATCCGAATGAATTTCAATAACCAAGTTTTATTAGGTGGATTTCGATTACCACTTAAAAGCAATAACGTTTCAATGATTATATTTGAAAAGTATTCATTTTATATAAACTGATATCGAACCTCGGAATGACTACTTACAAGTTTCAAAAAGATACTTATTCGATATTTCGAAAGGTATCGAATCTTTCACAAGTAGCACTCGAATCTTGGAAATCAGAACTGCAGACTAGGTTTTAAGCATATTCATAAAAGTCTCGAATCTGTTCGATGAAGATTCGAATACACTTGCAAGTATAATTTCCGTTTACGAAAGTACTTGTAAAAGGTTGGAGTATACTTAGGAGTACTATTTCTGTTTTTCGGAGAATTTATAGAGAGTTCGAATTGAATCAATTAAATATTTAATTTAATGATGCTTTCGGCGCAACCGTTTCCATCACTTAATAAATATAGCAATTTTGCAATAAACTAAGTAAGTAAATAGCTAAGCATCATTAAATTAAATATCTAACATTTACGATCGATAATAGGGATTATTCAATAAATTAAAGTTCGAACCTGTTTGCGAGGTACTCGTGTGCAGCGACGGTGAAAAAACAATTAAAAAAATATTCAAAATGTATCTGGATATTAACACATTGACGTCGAGTCATTTTACAGTTCCAACAATTCGAACAATCATTACTTCTCTTCAAATTAATTTATGGGACGGCACGTGTGCAGCGTATCGGCCGAAAACATAAAAATTCGCGACAACCCGGAAAATTGTTTGCGCGAATGTGACGATTGTTGCAATAAACTGTTCCGGCTCGCGTAAACCGACGGAAACTGCTTATTGCGCGCGCAATGGTAATTCATAGCTCTTTCAGATTTTCGTTTATTACAAAACTTGCCGGGTAAGTTCCCCGCTGCAATTGGCGAGAATGGGACACGTCGCGGACACCGCGGTTTTTACGAGCGCGAGTTTCCCGCGTTAAGGAAGTCGAAACTTTCCGCGATTTTTAAACTTCATTTCCGCAGGAGTTCAGATTTTCATTCGGTTGATACCGCGATTTTTTTGCGAAAATCCCTCACTCGGTTTCTCGGTCGTTGTATCTGGCGAAAGTATCTTGGAAAAGCTTCACTTTAAATTAAGTCCAGGTATATTGTCGTATTATTTCTTTATTTATTAGCAAGAATTTATGAACTGTTACAGAATCCGAATAGTTTAATTTTTATTCATTCGACGCACGAAGAACGGAGAACTCTTTAGGAAAAGCATTTTCGCCATCGACAAATGGACTCGTATACCTTCGGAAACGAAAGTTATTATTCGGTTGCCGAATGACTATTACCAGGAATTTAATTAACGATTGTTCGACCGTTGGGCGCAGCTGGTAATATTCCAATGGTTCTACCACCGGAAACGAGGGATAATTTCTGGCGCATCGGCGGGCTTGCCGTGCTGGCAGGATATACTACTTACGAGATGCAATTGTTTCCGGCTTAACGTTCGATTGATTCGCCTTCACCAACGAAAACTGGGAAGAACAGGAACGTTCTTTTCCGCTTTCTCGAAATTAAACGCACCTGCATTTTTCATTCCATTATTAACCCTTGTGGAGCCAACCGGGCATCTGATCACTACATTTCTTTAAACAACTTGTTCATGTTCCTCGAAAAATACCACAAAATTTCTGTGAATGGTTTTGAGGATTCAAATAATTTATACATTGTTGTTGGCCATATAAGGGTTAAATTACATAATAAAATAATTCATGCATAGCTGCTTCGTTCATATATCTACGAGATATCGCGTTTGAATCGTTAACCACGCCATAGAACAACGAAACGCTATAAAATCGGAGTCCCGTTGGTTAACGCAGCGCTTTGGTAAAGTCCGTTCGGAATTCTCGATAGAAAAACGGAAGACCGGCGATATTTCGCGGGCCGCAGGCTCGCCGGAATAGAATATTCAATTTTTTAATCTCTCCGCAGCGAATTTCGATATATGGCGGAACTAGAACGTCGGGTGTCACGTGACCGTCCCAGGGGATGATAACCGGGTGACCGGCTCCGGCCGGCTCGCATTGTCATTGAAATGCATTTATAAATTTTTCAATTAGTCATTGCTATGTAAATGGAAGAACTAGCGGCGCGTTCCGCGTCGAAGGATTCGCACGAATTCAAGTGTATAATAAGGAACCCGGTAATTCAATACATACCAATTTGCCCCGCTCATCGTTCCCTTTTGTACGCGGTCGCATTTGCACGCTGACAATAAAGCGAATTAATCTTCCCTTCGATCTGCGTGCCGCGGTCATTCCAATCACGAACTTCGTTGACCGGTTCCCTATCGCAATGACACTCGGCCGGCCAAACAATTATACCTTCTAGCATGCCCCGCTGATAAATGCAACCCCTGATAAACTTCGGATTCGCTGGCAACCGGGCCCCGATGACGATGAAAGATATCCACGCGCAGCACCGCGACTAATCAATGACACCCTCCTCAAAAATACAATTTCACGCGATAACGAAACCGTACCTACTCCCCGATTCTACCACGTTCTCCTCTTTTCAACGATTAGGCTGCTCCGTAGCCTCGACGGGCAACGCATTGTGCAACGTTGCCTTTTGTCACGAGCAAGATGCGAAAAATTGATGCATAGCGGATCAACGTAAAGGGTGGATGGCTGTGCACAATAACGTTTTCTGATGGATTACACCCTGCCTGCTAACACTGTTCTAGAGAGAGGTGTGCTCAATTTTATTGTGATTCGGTCTCGTCAAGCTGATAACAGCGAGAAGACTGTGTGCGGTTACAAACGGAATTTCAATTGTGCCTGTCGCTGCTGCGTTCAATGGATAATACCATTTCTGAATGAGTAATATTAATCCGGTTCTTACAAATTCTTAAAATTTCGTGCTTTTGTACGAGAGGATGTTCCGAATATTTCGTGAATAAAGAAATCACGAACATGTTCCTTCAGACATTACGACAGATTATACATTCACCTAATCCAGTGGTTCTTAACCGAAATTCCGCGAAATATGTTGAATATATTTAATAATGTGTTCTCTGAAATATATTCGTTTCTATTAATTTTGGTATTCCGAAAATTTTTCATATAATCAAAAGTGTTCCTTGACTTCAAAAAAGTTAAGAATCACCGTTCCAATCAGACACTACAAGTATAAGTATTATAGTTATACATAATATAAAGCAAGTTCAAGTTGATAAATCTTCAACAAAAAAAATGAAAATTTCATGTTTAAAATTCATATTTCAAATGTCGAATTATTGGGCCTGGAATAATAGTCGACCTGGAATAATTCCATTCTACAACATTTCTCCAATTTTACGAATATGAAATTGACGGAACAGCTGACAAAATAATTGAATGTTTAGCAATTGATGACGTACCGACGTGTTTAATATTTATTAATATGCGTATCGAGTGCTAAATGGTTAATATTGAACGAAAGGCGAACCTCAATACCTGACACGAGTGCAACAATGTACTTTTATCTCCTCGTCTATTTTTTTGCAACAATAATTCCAGTTACTTCCTGGTCTTCGGGAGAATAGGTTCAAGATATATCACCGATCACAATAGTTCTAGTTACCCGGAATGATCGAAGTGGGCGGAGAGCTATTGTATCCGCGAGTAGAACCGACGTTTCATCGGTGAAAACACAAACTGTACCGAAGCATGCCAGAACGAATTAATTTGTTCCAAAAGCTTGTTCGTAACAGCATCTTTCCGCGCAGCACATGTGTCAAGAGAAAATCTCTAAATCATCCGAGAACCATGAAAAAATCATAACTAGACTGCGGATCTTTAAACATTCATGAAGAAATTGGTTAGGTGAACTATAGAATAGTGAAAGATTTTTAAAAAATTCAAGAATCTTGTAACGTTGCATGAAGATTATAAACAAAGTCTAACAAATATGAATGTTGTGCATTTATTTTCAAATGTATATTCAAGCATTAAAATAAATTGTAACCACACGAAAACTACAAATTTTCTTGTCTCTTCAACGACATTTTCGGAGATAAATACTACGCTGACCACTGTAACTGTAAAAGAAAAAGTACGGCAAGGGGTTAAGGAGTAAAATCTATTTTTATGTTGTTCCTGCTGGCCACAATCGATGCAGAGCACATTAATTTTGCACAAAGATCCACAGTCTAATCGTGAGAGTAGTATTGGGAAAGATTGGTCCCTAAATTTCCAGACATCGTTTTGAAATAACGTTCCAGCGGCGTCGGATGGAGTGCAAGAGCGGTTATAATGATATCATCGATAGGAATTAAAGGATCCCCGATGGGATCAGCGGGTACGAGCGAGAATCCGATAGACGGGGGAAGCAACGAGGAGAGCAGCGAGCGGCACGGCGCGGCGCGGCGGCATCGAGTATCGATACATTCCAGGAGATTATCGCTTCGGCTGATCCGCGGGATGGCTGGGTGGTCTGCGCGAACAACGAATTTCAATTCGCGGTTCGTCCGTTCCCGGGGTGAAGACGATGGTCCCACCCCTATATTTATCCCAGCGGAGCGGCGACGGCGGCGGCGGCGTGACTCCGCGTCATTTCCCAGGATACCCGCCACTTTCCCCGCGTTGGTCGCCTCGTAAAACTCAACAATACTTCCTACGGAGTGTCTTCCTGTTCCGTGAAACGACGCACGAATGCAAGGTGGCTCGTCGTTCGACGGGGCTAATGGAGACACCGTCGAGTGCCGGTTATTGCAAGCCAGAGTCTCCGCGAAGATCGAGAGGAACGAAGGAAGAAAGGCGAAGAGAGCGCGTCGAGCCAGAGAACGGAAAGGCCAAAGAGAAAGCGAGAAAGGGCCGAAGAGGCAACGGGGAGGGGGGTGGGGGGTCGTTATTACGTCTCGTTTCGAGAGGAGAAAACCTCACGGTGAGGTCTTTCGTCGATATCCTGGTGGGTACCACCCTTCCGCCTTTTCCATCCTTTCCGGAGGATGGTTAACGCCTTTGAGCTGCGCGTGCTCCTACCCTTCCCCCTTTTTTTCAAGGCCCCTACACCGTGGCTTCTATTCGCGAGCGAAGAACCTGGTCGAAAAGTCACAGAAACTTTCCACCCCTCTTGGTGTTCACCCATCTGATTCGTCTAACAGAGCACTACTACTCCCGGCAGTATCCTAGATACAGAATTCTCTGGCGGGTTCTCCATCAACGGACGTCAAAGGACGGTAACAAAGGTGGCTCGATTCGCGGAATCGCCCCCGTTGCCGCGTCTTCCGCCTATTTCTACGACCGGGCTTTCCTCTCCATTCTGTCCCAGGCACGATATATTGGATCGAGATATAATGGACGACGCGTCATTATCACTCGCAACCTGTCGCTCGCTTCCTTCCTGGCCCGCGCGATCCCAGCGCGGCCGGGTAGTCGGTTGGGAAACGTTTTCACGAAATTGCCGGAGACGGGCTCTACCAGAAACGTTCCTCTTGTCGAGAAGTCTTCGTCGCGAACTTGCCACGCTGCTCCGCGCGACCCACTGAATTAACCTGCCACCCGAAGGGTAAAACGAACGAACAACCCATCCCGCCGACCGTGTTTTATCGAAAGCGGATCGAAGCACCAGCTGTTCGCTTGGTTTTTACTATCTTCGCGTTGCGTTCCTCTTACCGCGGCATGGCTGCTGCTCGAAATTTCTGCCATTCTTCCGAGAAGCCGCGAACCAACCGATTGCTCCGATAATTCCAGTGATCAGCTCCAATCGGACAAGCTGTGGGTTTTACGACGTTCATATCGCAACCGTGTCTCCAGCTGCCTTGCTCCACTATGCGGAATCACAGGTTACGCTCCAAGGACTGCTGAAATTATCGTTATCCTCGGCTTCGTTCACCGACATCTGCGTCACCACTTGAATTTTCAACACTAATTTCATTCTCAAGACTTCAGACTAATTCGACGAGCATAGAACGAGACTAACCGATGATTTTTGCGATTCTTTACTCTTTTCAAAGAACCACAAATCACGTCCAGCTGTACAGACCCGGCTCAGAGGTCTGGCTAAGCTTAACCCCTTGCCGTACGATTTATTTTACGGTTTCAGTGATCAGAGCATTTTTGTAGTTCGTACAATTTCTTGGGAAAGGAGGTAAGTTATATCTAATGCATGCTTGTACATTTTTCGATAGCTGTGCATCGACAAAACCGAGATAGAATTTGATTTCGGTTCAAAGGAAGTTAGTAGCGTACATATTTATTAGGCTCTGTTTAGATTCCTCATTGTAGGAGAAGGGGTTAAACTAAAAAATAGTTTTCTTTTAATTTTAACCGTGAAAAGGCTTAGTACGATTGCGCGAATCTCTGCGGCATCGAGTCTAAGCAGGTTAAGGATTTAACAATCGGGAACGAAGAGGAACAAAACGATGTAAAATACGTGGATTCTGTAATAGTAGCTCACTCGCGGAACCTTTCTAAAATGTCCCTAAATAGACTAGAACTTTGCGAGCGAGCTAAGCGAGCGCATGCAGAACTTCGGAGTTTCTCTAATTTAGTCACGTACGGTTCGTATTTCTTTGAATTCACTGGCCTCGATCGGTGCAACAAGCTTATCCCGTGATGCGATCGAGACGTGTCCACCTAACTAGGCTGGAACTAACCGCGATAAATGACTGAATAACTCGGCGAACGTACATATTCCGTGGCACGCGAAATTACGCGAACTCGTCGCGTCGCCGGCGCAAACGAAATATTATACGATCGTTTCGTTCTTGTTGTCTCATTCGTACTTCGGCAAAACCGGCGCGGCGATCTTTAGGCGGATAGGTTTACGTGACCGTTACGAAACACGGTGCTTGAAACTCTGTTGCTCGATCGCGATCCTTCCTGATACAGTTTCGTGTTACGTCGCCGACTCATCCTGCAATCCTATTTTCCTACGAAACGTTATCGTCGTTTTTTTCGGTACCGTTATCCCCGTAGACGGTATCGTCGCGCAACAGTTGTATTCCGCGATTCATGATACCAGGAAACCACCGCCATCGAGCCAAAGATAGACATAATTTCACTCGAACACGACAGAGCTTCGATTATCCGACGGGATACCGAGACTGTATCGGATAATGGGATGGTGCTAACCTATTTCTTATAATGGAGGAACCGTGGGTGGGGTTAACGTTTATTTGTTATGGAAATATTGCCACTTCTCTCGAAACTACCAAACCGAAAAATACGTTTCGAGATTGCACGACGCGACGGCTTTCCAGTTGCATATACGACGCTCTTCCAGCTACCATAAGAATTCCTATACTCAGCTATAGTTTCTACCTTGTTGAACTTCAACACAGGAATTTTCATGTGCCTTATACTGGGTGAATTTTTTACTGCGCATGATTTAGCAATTTGTAACAGTTACGTTAGATTCTCCAAGATGAAGTATCCTTTTCCTACATTCTCTACAATCGATATATGAGAGGTACACACTGACTGTATGAAACAGAAGTTAAATAACAATTCATTTCACCCTTTGAAAGCCTTTCCACGTTGAAATAAACATAATAATATTATATTTCACCCAGCTAATTGCTTCGTAAATGCATAAAAATCCGCAGTCCAATGACGAAACAACGAATCTTTATGCAAAATAAAAAATTTCTACCCGAATTGCAACAAACTGGAGTGAAATAGAAATTAATTTTCGAAATGTGACTGTTTGAATTCAAATGCTTTACTGTTTGAAATTACACTTACTCATTGTTCACATAAATTCATCAAATTCACTGTCTGCTAATTATGATTGTCTCTCTACATATCACCGTATCAGAAATACATAGACATCGATATACATACGAAACCGGACGTACCTGATTTTACATTATCGATTGATTTTTCCATGCACGGTCGGTCCCGTATCGGCAGTTACGAGTGCGGCTCGGGTACCGAGCAAACAACACGAGTTTTCAGGTAATCGGTAGCCATTAATCCGGAACGGAAATAAAAGGAACGAGTCCGATGGTCGGATGATACACGTCGCTGCCGACAGTGGCTAATAAGAGACTCGAACAGTGATTAGAAAATATAACAACGACGTTACGGTTGTATCTACGATCGGCAAACGGGCAACTCGGCTTTCCGTACTAACGAGGGCAATAATTATACACACTTTCTCCCGAGGACGGCCATGTTTCTGTCATCCCGAGAGTTCGATCGCATCGTGTTATCTGCCCGCTACTGTTATCTAATCGTCGCGACCATTAATACAGAAACGCCACCGGGCTTGCTATTACTGTCGATCCACGAAAGAATTCATAAATAATGAAAACGAAGTTTCCATACCGGCTCGAATGGAATTCACGCTCCTACCATGTTCTTTCAGCTTATAGCGATCGCTATTAGAGCTGGCTAATGCCGGCGAAGAGAAACGGTGCAAAGTGAAAAACTAATTTGTTTTCCGTCCTATTGTCTCGGAACGCTGACGAGAGCTCGCTGAGGACCTTTATGCAGATTTGTATTTTTACTGATTAACTTACGAAACCCGGCCATCAAACGGGAGTTTGTTTCTTCTATTAAAAGTTTCGCGAAATTTCAACAAATTAGCGAATCATAATGAAAATTGTGTTAGTCTTGCATTAAGCCAACGGTCTCCCGTCGCGCTCGCGGATTCCGAGAATCGCCCTTCGGGAGTTCCAAGTTTAAGGTGAAACTTTCCACTTTATTGCGTTTTAACCATTATGATATAAATGCATGAAATTCGCATCGCCGGCTCGATGGTGAATAATGTATCGCGTAAAATGCAAATGTGGAAACGAGAGGATTGATCAAGTCGAAGTTACTTTTAAAAGTTTCATGCGTGTGTACGGGTACCATTGAGCGTACAGTGTGTTCATATAGTTTTCTAATTTATTCCATTCCTTTAGGCATACACGAAGTCAGCCCCGTATCACTTACGAAACAAAACGAGCACACGCGTAACTAGACTCCGAATAGAACGCGTACATAAATATCGCGCGCTACTACGTAGGTCTTTCTGCTAAGTACACAAAATTATGTGTTGAAGTTTTTCAATTATTGACATGATTTTATACCCTTGAATTATAGGTTAAGGTCCTTACATATACGTCCGGTTCCAGCATCCGGTAAAATATTGTTACCCAGGTTTAAACGAGACCGTCCACAACCGGCAATATCTGCCCGATCTTCGTTCGATACTTTTCTTTTGAGTCGAACAGGCCATAACTCTCAAAAAAAGGTTTCTATGGGCTCTATGAATCTTCGGGTAAACTATCGGTAGCTTTCCTTTACACATTATGATAATGAGAAACGTTCCTCCTCAAATTGCCTAAAAAATCAGCCGGACATATATAGATACCGGAAAACGCCGGTCGGACATGTATGTAGCGACCTTTCAAGTATTCGGTTGTTGCATATGAAATGTCCGACTTGTAGCAGAGACATTAAACAAACGAAATTTTATATACCCAATGTTAAATCTACAAATTTTAAGTTTCTTGATTGTGTTAAGGTAAAAACAAGATAGGGTTGTTCATGTTTTTTATTTACAAGATTGTTTTCTTGATTTTGTAGTTCTTTTTTATCAGCGACGACTAGTTTCTATCTTTTTTTTACCAAAAGTCACATAATGCTGTCGCCAATAAGTTATTTTTCGTTACTTTGAAAGTAATCTTAAGCTTAATAATTACTAAGTTTAACTTACTAAGTTAAGTTTAAGTTACTAAGCTTAACAATTTCATTAATCGTGAAATATAGAAATATAGAACCAGACGTGGCTTTGTACGTCAAAGTTTTATGTATAATAAAACATATAGACTGTAATAGCATTTCTTGATCGAACGTTTTATAACAGTTGCATTCTGAAATTGGACGTTTCATATGCAACGACCTAATTCTGTCAATTTTTATGAAATTTCTAGGAAGATTGTAATGTGTGTGTGAAAGAGAGAGAGATCATTCATCATCAGAGTCATATGACATGGATATAATATTTAGTGTATAGTAATTGATTAGATACCAACATATTTAATAACGTAAACAATATAATAGTGAAAGTCACCCCTCGACTGGTTTCGGTTAAAAATTAATTTACACTGTTCCATCAATTTTCCTGTCCTTTATTTTGCGGAGGGGATCGATATGGCAAATCAGGGGGTCAATCATTTCCGAGAAAAGTTCGGAAACTGATGAATATTTATAGGATTCGGAGTGGTCTCGACCGTAAAGTACTCGAAGTAGAATTAATCCGTTCTCGGATCATTAAATAGATTTCAGGAGGTTTCCATGGAGCCGTTTATCCAGCCATAAACCGTACGGTCGCGCGATACATTTTCTATCTAGTGGGGCCCTCGGTTCTCGAGGATCCTCGACGGCGCAGCGCGTCGGGTACCCAATCGGGACCGCACGAATGTCCGTGAGATTATGCTTGTACGTCCATCCGCAATTAATAGTTCTAATAGAGATACGCGGAGGCACGATAACAACGGCCGGTTCTTCCATCGGCGAGTCGAATAACAGTCCTCGAAAATTCACGTCTATCCCCCTTCAGCATCCCGTTTTCGATTACCGTGTTATCTTTCAACGGCGTTATCTGAGCGACGGTATCTCGACGCATTATGCTCATTGCCGCACTCCCGTATACGCTACTACGTGCCGCTGCAATCGATCCTTGGAAAAGGGGGACCGGATTCCCAGGGTGCATTAAACTATCTATCAATCTATCTCGTATACAAGAGTCGCGGGAAGGTACGTACACGCGCGTCTAGCTGCAGCACGTGCATCTACGAGATCTCTCTCCGGCCGCGCGCAGAATGCGCACGTACACGAAAACCATCGGTGGAGAGAGGTGTCTTCCCGTTGCATCCGCCTGCGCCACGCTGCATCCGCGCGCGTGCATCGCTCGCTATGTACGTGCGATAATGCGTGGGCGACGTACTCTCCACGGCAAAAGTGAAACTGCCCGCGAAGATTCCTCGTGAGAATGTCACGGCTATTCCGAATACAATCGAGGCGAGGGGAACTCGGATAACTCCCGGAAAATTACCCTCTACTCTGCCATGCTTGTTTCCCACCTTCGCCACTGCAGCAGTAAACATTTCTTTCCTTCCGCAATTATTAACACGTTTTTTGATCATCGATTATCTTGTATCGGGCGAACCAGAAAGTAGGAACCACGTTCTATGCTAAATCAACTTACCGTGCCAGTTGCTGGAAACCACCCATATACACACATATCTTTCGTTCGTAAGAAAATTGAAATGGTCGAAGGAAATTTTAAAATTTCGAATTTTTTCAAATTCTATATCAGCAACTTCGAGATCATTAAATAATTTTGTTGAATCGCGTTTTATGGTCGAGCGACGAGCGCGTATCTTGTGTTTATATTGGTTTCCCCGAAGTCGGAAGACTGGGCGAGAGCGCGTATATTTACGTTTTTCGGCTGCTGGTGGCTCCGAGGAAGCGTGTGTGTGTGTGTGTGTGTGGCGCTGTGTGCGCCTGAGCGCGTAGCGGTCGAGGTCCTCTTTCTTTAATAAACATTAATAATCTTGTTATTTTTTGTGGTTTTACTTGAACAAATTTGCTGTTATATATTTGGATATTGGGTTAATTGTCATGTACATTAGTTGTAGATTTCGAGGAAGCGGTGCCAAATAAAATTCTATTTCCATTGGTAATAGCATTTGTAGATCCAGAATAAATAAAAATCGTACTTTATTTTATTTACTTTATGTCACTTCTCTTATGAACGAACGATACGATCAGGAGTCTCGTGCAGATTTAAAAGTATAAGCATACCAGTTTATTTTTCTATTTAATGACTGTACGACCGTTCGCGATGCGACAGGTATAAATGGATGAACCGAAATTCGTAGCGAAATTTTTCAAAGAATGTAACGCGACGGGTAGATACCAGAAAATATTGAATTGTAAGTTGTTCGTGCAGGTTCTGCTACAAGCTGCAACGTCGGTTGAGAGACAGCCCGTATAACTCAATGTGGTCCGTGTAAATTGATCGCGCGCGGATGAAGTTCGTTGCTGATCGATTCTATTACATCCCACTCGAGATGCCGAGGAACACGATCTACAAAAGCACCGTGCGCACGTTATAAAGTACAGACTACACCGGTACTTTTGCCGAGGAATGTACTGGCCACCGCCACCACCCTGCCAAACAAGGGAATGGTACCCCAACAAAAGGAAGGTCTTCGCTCCACCATGGCACAATGCGATCCTGTTCGACGTACTTCCGCCCTGTTGCGTTTTTCCAATTCTAGTCGAGACTCTCCCCCACCCACTCATGTGATCTGCTCTTTCTCTCCCCCTCTCTATCTCTTTCTCTCGATCATAGTACTGCCAACAACCATGCCAGAAGTTTCGCTACCCTCCTCCCCGCTCCACCCTATACACCAACCCCCATCTTGTCACTCGAATCCGTCGAACCCTCCCGACCCTCGCAAAAACCTCCACCAACCCTCTGGCTGGACAACACATGTTTTCGCGTGTGTCATCGGAAAGTGACGTGTTACGATATTAACACTTTAGGGGCGTCACGTTTTCACCTGCTTTCAACGAAATATGAAAACTGCCCAAGTCCATCTTTTATGAAATTTCAGATTTCAGCTTCGCCTTGTTAGGTACACTCTCGCTCACAAGTCTTAGGACACCTCTGGTTTTTATTAAAACTCTGGTAGTTCGTATATAGATTACGAACTGATACAATTAACTGTATTAACATTTGAAAACTGTATTAACATTAAATTAACTGTATTAACTATATATAGTATAAATATCATGGTAACGATCCGAAACACGTGTCAGAAATATGTAAAAACTATTAGGATCAACTTTGATGTAATAATTCATTAAAAATTATAAAATGGTCACTCTAATCGTTCGATTTGATTCGCTCCTATAAAATTTACTTTTTTTGGGACTTATAATTAACCAATTTTCATACAAGGCCGACGAGACCTTGTCGGCAGATTAATAATGCATCTACATTACTCTCCAATGTATAATTAAATTTATAATTGGAACATGCATTTAAAAAGGAATCCACTGTTTAATCATTAGGAATTGCGTGAAGATATATCAACCTACAAGAGTATTATGAATTTCATTGATGTTTCGAACTCGTTACGAGCTATAAATGCCAAAAGAATCGCAGACTAATCACAGCTATGATTCAGCCATATTTATAAACATCTGTATACGATAAGATAAAAAGAAAAAGCAGGCGAATATTTAAGGCGAATGCTTACAACTGACCAACTTTATAATTCCAGTGGGAACTAACCAGTCAGAGGTAGCATGGCGCAACAATTTCTTGTTTAAATCGCCTTTACAGGGAACTTGATAGGTTCCATATCGATAATTATAGTTATTAGCTGTAATAAACTCGTTTAATAGGATTTCGGTACCAATAATTACATCATAATTAAATGCCATAATTATCTAGCAATCACATTCCGTCCTGACATCAATTATTTCTGCCACTTGAATTGCGGTGATTGATAGACGCCGGATAATATTGATGCGAAATCAAATTAGTCATATTAAGGTGCGATCTCCTTTGCGCGTCTTGTAAATGCAAACGCAAACGTGTATCGTAAATCGATTGACTCACGTGATTGAGTTTGGGCGATGCTCTTTCGCTTTTCTTCTTTTCTTCCTCGAAAAACGAGGAAAGACATACCAGCTTGCATGAGAGGAACGCAAACTTGTGCATCTAGAGTCGCAGCAGAGAGCTACGACGAAAGGAGTATGGATCGCAAAACGCTGGGTCCAGACGCGCAAAGGAGATCGCACCATTAGACGTATTCATCGACTCGGGAAACAATCAATAAACAGAAGAGCATTTGCATAAAGTCCGTGCCGCATCGGTTTTTCCCCGATTAACGTTCGCGAGAACGGGATCCGCGAAAACCCCGATTGTCCAATCTTCCGGGCCGAAATTCCGATTCCGGAGGGGTGAACGGGCGGCCGCCAAAAAAAATTGCCAATCCGCCGGGAACCAATTTTAATTCCCCCGGAAAAAAGATATACTACGCGCGAGGGCCACAATACCAATTTCACGGCTCAAAGAAGCCCCCGGTTAGCATTCACGTCTGAACCATCAAACTTTGTTGCACTCGTTCTTATCTCGGCGCGCTCTCGAGTTTATAATCTCCCGGAGCTCCAGAAATTTATAGAACAGGTAAATTTGGTTCGTTCCCGGGAGCAGCTATAGGTGGCGCCAAAGGTGGATATTATTTGGCAAAACAAATATTGCCACAATACTATTTAATATTTTAGACTTTATATTGCTGAAAGAGAATCGCGTTTCAAAGAAGATATACAATTTCGAAAATAAAATGTTTCTAGTTGAACAATCTGAGCCTCAAAATAAAATATTTCTATTTTACCAATCTGTACAAATTTTCAGCATTGTTTTTTTATTATTTAACGTCGCTTTTTGAATTCTTATGTGAGAATTATTTCGCGACGGGACCTACAGTTTAGAATAAAGTTCCGAATCACCTTGGGCACCACAGCATTTTTAGATAGCACATGGAATATTTCCAGAGGTGCCGGCGGTGGGATCGAACCCGCGATCATTCAGCATTGTGTAAGGAATAATTAAACCATCTAGAGTTGTTCCTCCAATTTCATGAGTTTGAACTTGAAACGCTACTTCGGCTTGAAAAGCTATCTGAAAGACTTATTATTTTGAATTTCGAGGTTCCAAAGTGTTCTTATCCGAGGGAAAACCGAGATTTTGTTGAAATTTGAATTTTTGTCGATAAGAAACGGGTTTCTGGATCAGTGTGCGGCGTTTCTGTTCACCGAGGAGCACGTCGCCGCATTACGCGTGTTTCATGGTAGCCGCGGTGAGCAAATAGGTTAATGCAACGACCTCATGCGCGGCAATTTTTGCCCGTGGCCAGTCTACAATCTACCTCCTACGTGTCCCGAGCGAGTCATTAACCTCGCGCTAATTAATTACCCGGTCGACTGTCTTTCCAGCGCGAAACGTCGTCACTGTCTCCTCTCCGCGATCCTTTCCTTGGCTCTCTCGCTCTTTCTCTTTCACCGGTCGGTCTACCTGGCCCCTGTCCCACGGCCAAAGGCGGCAATTTTTCCTGCAGCTCGTGAGGGAACAGCGCGAACCCACGAACGCGTACAACCAACGAGACCGAAGCATTCCCGTAGTTCAGATCCAATTCGTCTGTGTCCGAACGAAAGGACAAATTGTTCCGTCCACGTCACACGAACACCGACAAGCCGCGACGAATATTTTTCTTTGAGCCCACGGAGTGCTTGTAATCCTCTGGAATCCCCCGATACGTATCCACGTAGACCCGTTCCTGTATTTTTTTCTTTCCTCTGACCGAAGATCGAAAAAGTTACCACGGTTTATAAATTCCGTAGGAACAGAAATTATTTGAAGAATGAAAGTACTGGTTTTGTCACCGAGGAACGCGATCGGATGCTAAGCAATTTTTTCAGTTATTGAAAATGATTCCAGAAAATTTGATTCACAGATAGAAATTTTGATTCACTCGAAATGTAATACGTTCTAGGGGCTCGCCAGGAGATTATTCTGCATATGAAATAATACGAAAAGACCTACTCATTCGAGATCGATAAACGAATGTTCGATTCAATTTTCATATTAATTTCGGAATATTGAAAGCGTGTCTGAGTCTGTATGGTTTTAAGTATTATGGGAACGATCTGTAACACTTTCGTCGTCCGAGGTTTAAATTATTTAATTTAGCTTAGCCAGACAGAGCAGCCGAAATTTTATTGTAAAAAATTTTTTACAACGAGCCACCCTGTCTAAGAATTATTGAAACGTACCGTCTTATTATTTTTCATTTTTCTTCATTATTCAATCCGTTCAAGAAATAAATTTGTACTCAACTGCTCTTTGTAATTGTCGTCTACACTGATCGACTCCGCGTCTAACAATAAGTAAAACGTGTGAAATTGGTGCAAGGAACAGGATAATTGGACCAGCTACTGAGAAAAAGAATCAAATCGACTGACGCGCAATTATGCTACGATAGTTCAAACGGTGACCCAGTCCCGAATCGCATGGTGGGATCATGAGAACTACTCTGAACGAGCGTCAGTTCGCGGATGTGCGTCTATGCTCGTCGAATGCGGACGCGACTTAAAAGGCGCCGCGACGGGCCGGCCTCTTCAATTTTAATGGGAATCGGTTTAAGACGCTTTAATTCCGCCGTTAAATCCGATACCACGTTAATTCACTGATTCGACCGGACTTCTCCATCCGAGCAGTGTCTAGCCCCTCGATCGGCTAATCGAGGATCCTAACGATTCGTCTACCAAGAGAAATCGGGGATCGCATAATCCCGATTATTCCACTCCCGTAAATATCGCTCGAAGAGACGGCGAGATTGATTCCGCGAGACTCGGGAAACGATCCCGAACTGTTTCGATTCTGCTCGATTGAATTCGTTCTACGCGCGGTCTACTTTTTTTGTTCGTGTTATCTAGCCCTTGGCTCGATCTAGCCGGAACGTTAAAAATCCGTAGAATAAATAAAGCGGCAAGGGCAAATAAAGAAACGGATATCGAAATAGTACGGGATCGTTAATTGTTCAGACTGATAAAATAAAAACCGCGTTCCTATTCGCGGGACATTACGACTACCGCTACGATCAGGATGAGAAACGCCTTGAAATCTTCAAACTTTTTGGATCACGCTTTGCAGCAATCGGCGAGGGGTTAACAAAAAATAATTGATTCGTTTCGACTCTGATTGATTTTGTAGATCGCACAAGGATTATGGAGCAGGATTATGGTAAGAACAATCGACACCATTTTGTTCACATTTAGAAACCATTCATATTTCCCTAACTAGTCTATTTCTAAAAATATCGTATTAACTAGAATAGCAAGGAGAATCGATATGTGTAAAAAAATTTAGGCGTCCATTTTAAAAAATTTAAATGTCGTTCACATAATCGCTACATTTACAGCTAGGGAAAAACGATTGACGCCATTTTGTAGCCGTTTAAGAGGCAAGGGGCTTGCCTCTTAAAAACCAGTCATTTTTCCCTAACTTCAACCAAAAGAAATATACAGCTCGGTTAAAAAACATGTATGTACGTGTATTAGGATTCGTGTAATTTCCCTTAGAACTCTCCTAAGTGGATGATCCTGATCAGCAAGGTGCATGAAATTATGGATCAAAGAAAAGGTTAATCGTTGACACTGCTATGAACTTTCTGCACCTGTGCGCCAAGTTACTCGACTTGGTAGCGCCCTTAATCATCACTGGAAGTTCTCGTCTACCAATTACTATATAGTTCCAAAAGGTAGGGGGCGGATGATTAGGGGTAGTTAAATTTCCTACTTGAAAGTTGGGACGGTTTCGGTATTCGACAACCACAAAATCAATCTCTTGTAGAACGGTTCTACGGAATAAACTAGAACTGAATGTTAACTATTATAAGCTCATTATCCTAGGGAACTATCGGCAATACACAGACGCGGCATTAAGATTTAGGATTAACGTTAACTTGGATCAATTAGGATAACTAATTTATCCGAAGATACAGAGCATGTCCTATTTATACACACCAGACATTTGAAGATAGTCGGACACAAATTATTGTTTATCTTCCATCGTTTATTATCAATTTCCCAAGATACTTCTTGTAGATACGTTAGAATTGTCAGAAATTGACAGTAGCTTCTGAAATGAAACAGTAGCTTCCATTCCAAAACCTTGGAATTAAATTTTGAAGCAAGAAGTTGAAAACTCTGCTAATTACATATGAAACAACAGAACTCCAAAATTTCTCTAACAAATATTCTAATAATTCTAACACAACTATTCACAAACGTATAAAATCTGCAAGGATGGAATTGAAATACAGTGTTCCATGTTCCTGAATTGATTTACTTGAAGACAGGGTGCAGAATTACTACAAATCTAATCAAGCTTCTAATCCGAAACCTAGGAATTAAATTGTGAAGCAAGGGTTTAAAAATTCTGGTAGGTCAAGCATGAAATATTCTAATAATTCTATTACAAAAATTCACAAACGTGTAAAATTCGCAAGGATGGAATTGAAACACAGTGTTCCATTTTCCTGAATTGATGTGCCCGAAAATAGGGTGGAAAATTACAAGGAATCTCGTCTAGTAGGAAAACGCGTTTGATTGAAGCAGCGGTGCATCCCGAATTTCTTCGGAATTACGTCTGACCGAGACAATAAACGTAGTCTGTCGAAGTTAATAGGGTTCTGAACGCTCGACTTCAGCCCCGTGTAACCGTCGGCGATGTATATTAGAGCGCGATGAAATTAATCGATTAATTCAGCTTCCGTAAAGCTGGTGAAGCACAAACGCGGCCCGATGTAATTCGAGCGAGCTTAAACCGATGCGGCGCGGCGGATGATTCGTGCATCGGTAGGCACCTAGTACGCGCGGATTCGAGCCCGACCTTACGTTAATAATCCCAACGGTTTCTGCATCGTTACCCACTTACTGCAATTGCACGAGTGCCGCGTCGACTCCGACGATCGCCGGATGGTGCATGGCCGTCCTACGTGATCCGCGGTATTACGTCAACGTTGAAAATGACGATGATACTACCCGAAGACACGAACATTCCAAGAAACATTCCAGCCACGCCGTATACAACCGAAATATCAATGATGTCGACTCCACTGATCTCGTGAAAACAACAACAGCCAATTCGGTCGTTATTCCTCGTGAAAAAACCAGTCGGAAGTCCGGAATAAATTTTTCACACGTCAGATTTCGTTTTTGAGGGAAACGAGGTCCGAAATTAGTCCGCTGCTCGTACTATTAGATATAATCGGCTAACGTGACTGGCCATTACTCACCGTTTCTACTTAAGATAAAGTATCAGATAAATTGTGAAAAATCATTTTAATTAACGCGTTCGCTAGCACTGTTCGTCTCGGTAACGAACTGCATATTTAAATTGCTTCGAGTAGCGTCGCGTTTGTAAAATACGAGGAACGTTTACTTTAACAAATATTAATGTCATTTCGACTTTACGTTTCGCCGTAAATCAATTTCTGGTCGACGAAATCGCGCGTTATTAAACCATCTATAAATAGAGAAACTTGCACGAAGACGCGATGTGTTAAAAGTATGATGAGAATAATTTAAAATATTTAAAAAAAAAATATTTTTCTCGTAACATGAAATAGATATTTCCTGCATATTTAAAAAGAAATATTTGTTACTTAATATAAAATAAATATTGTATGTATATTTAAATACAATATTAAGAAGAAATTGAATCTCTTTTTAATATTATATGAATGTGTATACAATATTTTGTGCTACTAGGCAAATTAAAGACATATCCAACAAAACTAATTATAAAAATGCATCGTAACCGAATTCATTTGGTGGCACGATACAAAACGCCATTGCCAAAGCCACGAGGAGGCGCCTAACCGTCGGCGTATCGCCAGTTCTCCATGATCAAAAACAGACGGAATTAAAGAGACGATAATTACCGAGCGCAGCATCATTCTCCGCGTATTGTGCGTAGCGTATGTGCGACACGTTACAAGAGTATCATTCGCGGAATACAGACGCGCTATAATACCGCGCGAGAGAGTACGAGCCGGCGAAATCGCTGCAGGCACGCCGCGCCGGGCGAAATGTAATCAACATACTTCGGTGGTGTAGGGTGCAAAAAAAAAATAATTCCCCTCGCGACTGCGGGGGAGGACGGACACTGTAGGCAGCATCCCCCGCGGCTGGTATTATTCTCGCGCAACCCCAATTTTCTTGCCGATGCACCCTCCGAGGGAGGCCACAGATTTTCAATCTACATTTCTCTTCCACCCCCGCACGCCAACTCCCGTTCTCCCCCCGCCGTTATCGGCCACCCCCAAGCTCGAATTCCCCCGCTACCCTGATAGGAGGAAAGTGTAAATGTGCCGAAAAAAGCGGCGCGGGGTGCGCGCAAAAAAAAGAAAACAAAAGATATCGACGATCGAAAAGGGTTGCACACACCCCCGTTGCAGATGAACTCGCGTTCAACCCCCATTTGCGCTGCAATCCCGACCTCCGCGAGGATGTTGAATGGCCAGGAGAAAAAAGGATCCGTCGTAGACGATTGTTGGATGCAACGCGCCAACAATTAAATCGTTATCAAGCCCGTCGCCGCGCCCCGATTCGACTGGAAATCACGCGCAACGCTGATTCAGAGGGAATGAAAAGGCCGCTAATTATTAAATATTCGGAAGAGTTAAACGCTTTTCGGGATAAATTAAGCATCCTTGACTCGTGTGCACCCGTTTTGTATATGCGTGTATGATTGATAATAGCACAATTAAATTTAATTGCCTTTGCGATCATTCTATGATTTATTTAATCAGATCTGCCTGTTTCGTTCTTCAAGCACACAAAGACTTTCGCCGCGCGTGCCCTGGTTTTGATCGTAATCTTACCAAGAACATTATTCCTGCATCATAGAATTTGTTTAGTTTATTAGAACAGCGGCCAGACGAAAATTGAAACTGAGAGAATTTATTGTCTATAGACTATCGGGTGAAAGTATCGCGTTACTATATATTGGTATATAAATTGCTTGTTAGTCTACAAAACAATACATTCTCTCGGCTCCGATGTTGGTTTGATCGACGTTCTTTCATTCTGAAAATCTGAAATAAAATCCTGGCTTTCGATAGATTTTGTTTGGAGTAATTGTATCGTGGATCAATGGTCTTGCTTAAATTGTACGGTGATACGTGATCTTCGTTATGTTGTTTTAGTATATCACAAAATTATTGCGAGCTGGATCTAATTAGCTACAGTTACTTGAAAGGACACGCTGGAAGAAGCAAGTGGAAAGTTCAGCAACCTATTTCTGCTCGATTCCGATTTCCAGAAGGATGGGAAACAGAAGAAAAAAGAAAATCCATCGTTGGCAAAAACGTAATTTCAAAGCGTAGACGGGAGGAACGAGACCAAGAGTATATTACTGAATCTAATTTCGTTCCAAATTAAATTAGCCCGCGCGCCACAAGAAAATCAACCATAAACGCTTCCTTTCCGTTTCTCGTCCTGTCTCTCTCTCTCCTTTCCGTTCGCGAAATAAATTTAATACGCATATTCAACGAGCTGCTCGAAACCGTTCCAGGACCAATTGTTGTTCTACTCGCGAGCTTCTGTCGTTATAAAGGAAACAAAACGATCCGATTAATTTCGAGTTCCCACAATAAAATGCGGCGTCATTCTACGGGGAACGGTATCATTCCAGTTTTACTCTCCCAGAAGGCACGCCTATCTAAATTACGGAAAACCAGGCTCGCAGAGGTCATGAATTCCATGCTGGAAACCCATCTATTTAATTCAAAGGTATTTCGAGTTCGCCGTGGTTCTTCAAGCTTCTACCTTATAAGTAGACCGTGGATGTTTGCGCGATTTCCAACAGACTGTGCTTTTCACGAAAGAAGACCAGACTCACCTGTAACAGAAAAAAAGAGAAGTATTAAAATTCAGTATTACCAACGTATAACATTGATATGAAATCAAATTCGACAAGCTCATCCTAATCACCGATCATCGATCGTGATCTTATATAATCGGTACCGATCTCGCAATATTCAATTCGGGCCATCGAACTCCACAAATTCTTACATTTTATTAGAAATTCGTAGGTATTATAAATATAGGTATCATAAAATAGAGAACTCAAGCTTTAATTTGGAAAAAATCACGAGTTTATGATGTTGAAAGTTTGACAACTTTCCGGTCAAAAATGACCGATCCTTTAAATTTTCTGTCGAGATTGATAAAGGATGTCACGCTGTTCGACGTACATTCATTTTTGAAGAAGCGCGGAACGAAAATATATCCGAAGTGGAACGATATTGGCAACTTTCCCCTATTTCTCTGGCCTCGAAACAGCTGCCGAAAAAGTCTGTAACGAACCAGCAGCGTAGGTGCGGCGTAAAAGCGAAAACTGGAATGAGCCCGAGGAATCTGGGCCGCGGAATTAAGGTGGTCTTGATCATTCGCGTTCCATCGCTGCGAAACCGCCATTCGCGCCACTCGATGTTTCAATTTCACGCGTCGATTTTCAGATATCTATGACTGATTGCGCCCGCTCCAAGATAGCCATTATCCGAGCAATTAGATTTCGCCGATGGACCCATTAACTGGCCATACGTGCTTCTCGCTCGCAACCACTTGAAAACTCTCGCTAGAATTATTCACCGGGTAGAACTCTTACCTGGTGACGCAACGAGAACCGATTCTGCAACGCACAGATATACGAACGACTTATCTCGCATTTGCATAGTCGCGCTCGACGAGTGGATCGTTTCACGACAGCCTTGAGTCGATGAAAAAACAATTTTCTCATAACGCGCCGCGCTCGTAAAACGACCATAGAAACGCGCTGATAAATGGTATACATAGTTGGCAGTCGACTGCGTTTAATGCTTCGTGCCGAGGCGGTTTTGATGGTTTCGCGAATGCCAATGGTGGACTGTGGAATGAAGATGTAAGCGGAATTTGACAAATCGGCTTTTAATCGCTTATATTTCGACGAAATTGTTGAATTTTTAATCAGTTTTGGAAAGATATTTGACGAAAAATTTTGATTAAAAAAACTGGCAAATATTTTGATAAAATACTGAGAAAAATATTTGACAAAATTTTGATGAAATACTAACAAATTTTTAATACGACAAGAATATAAATTTAACGTGAATCAAAAGAATATTGCAAAAGGAATAATCGTTGTGTTACAGTTTCTATCAGGAAACACAGTCATCGCTGGATCTGAAAATTCCTTGATCGAACGCTAGCATATTTCCCTAACAAGCGAGATACCTGTTCCATTCAATCCAGAGAATGTTCAATCGAAAAGCGTAGCAGCGATGGGATTAATTTTCAAGAATACTGAAACAGTCGAGGCACGACGACCAGGATCCCCGAGAACGTTCGGCACTCGCCTACTCGAGTTCACCGTCCTCTGTAAAATTTAAACGACGTTGTTGCGTCGGTCACCGTATTTCACACTCGCCAACCAGCCGGGACTTCACCATGGAAATAAATATTTCGAGAAAGTACAAAGCGTATAAAAGGTAAATTACGACTCCGTTGGCTATCTCTTCCCCGGCGTGGCGATACTGGCTACTCGTAATATTTCAATCCTGCGCGGTGCGCTGCGGCCAGCGAAGAGGTACTTCCTAGACTCGCTGTTTCCATCGTGATCTTCGGTGCGCGGCGGTCGTGCTCGATCTCCGCGAACGAACGTGAAAAATCTGACCACTCGGAATTGTAAACAGAACGTTACCGGGCATATGTTACCCGGAATCTTTACCGCAAAAGAGTATCAATACCATTGTTCATATGTTGAAATCATTAATAAAACATGTACACATTCATTTAGATGTCGTTCTTTTTACAATTTATGCAGAAACTGAGCTTCGATCTTCAATTTAAATAAAGTTTATTTCGATATTGTTGTTGTGCATACTTTTATAATAATGCAAACATGTAGGAATTAAATGAACGTGCTATTTGCTGAAAGGAAATATTCTTCTTATATGAATGTCAGAATAAATATATTAGTACTAGCATTGTGTGAAGTCTTATCAAAATGTAATTGTCAAATGAACGTACTGTTTTTGTGGATAGAAACTATTCTCTTTGGAAGAATGTAAAAATAAATATATTAGCACTAGCATTGTGTGATGTTTTTTATCCAAATGTGGTGGTAAGTGAACGTATTACTTATGGATAGAAAATGTTATTTTAAATGATCGTACTATCTGTTAATAACTGGAAATGAAAAAAATATCTGTTGATAGAGAAACTCGGAGGAGACGACCACCTTGTAAATAAAATGAATCTTTGATCGATTATTTCGAGTAACACAGTATTCGAAACGAATAACTCTACACGTCGCGTCGCGGCAATACATTCGATCGGCAGAGAGAAGGCTCGGGAAGAGAGAACGTTGCCAAGAAGGTGCAATTTCAATTTCAGAAAGTTGATTTATTCCCATTTTCGCTCTACCGCACCGGGTCCGATCGTCTCGCAGACACCTTCCGGAATCTGCCAGTCGCTCCCTCGAAGTCCTGGGTCTAGAAATTCGCCAGCGTCGCCTTCGAAGAGAGAGAGAGACAGAGAGAACCTTAATCGTCCCTTCCAGCTTTTCCCTCGAAATTTATGCGTCTCCTTTAGACTCGGAGAATATTGCTTGTTTCGGGCGCGCGAAATATCAGCGGATACTTTCTCGCATCCTATTTACGCTGGATCCGTGGCCTCGCCCATTAAACCGAAACTATCGCCTCGTTTCCGCTCCGAAAGAAGCGCAACGATAGCTCGTCGTCGTATTTTCTGCCGCCGTGGATTCGCGGCTCCAGGAGGGCGGAATAATCTCGCGATCACGTTTAATCAGAGTGTCAGGCCCGGCGAAATTTTATTTCGTCGTTGGACTATCAATTCGCATCGCCGAGAGATAACGTGGCAAAGAGGGCAGAGAGCAAACGCTTTCGGCCGAGCGGAACGCGATACCGAGGAAGGAAGAGTCTCTTCCACTTTCCTCAGATTCTTATCGGCTGGAAATCTCAGTCGTCGCGCCGCGGAATCTATCGGAGAAACTTTAATCGAGCTCTTCACCGTGTCGGATGAAACGCGCGGCCACGATGCATAGTGGTCCAAGTGCTCTGTACTCTATCTAGATCCTAGACCATGGTTTCCGAACCTGGACGCTGCACACTGTTCGGCACAATGCTCGATGCTCAAACTTGCGGAGTAACGATTCTAAAAGACATTTTCTCGTAAAATATTAGCAACATCGTTCTACGCACAGTTTTCACTAATTATATAAATCTACCAATGAAAACTGAAATCGGATATGAAACTCGATACAGTTTCCGAAGCACGTGCCATTTGCTGATTGTTTATGCGAGGAATTTGATTTTCACAAATTACGGTTTGGTATGGTTTTACCATTGGATTTTAAGATTGGATGTTTACACAGTCCCTTACAGTTGCTTAACAGACACAGGATATTTCTGCAAAATAAAAATTGTCTACCTGATTTGCAACACACTGGAGTAAAACAAAAATTTATTTTCTTTTTACCGCTTTCAATTACACCGACTGACTTTCGTTATAAACGCATCGAATCCACTGTCTAGTGATTAAATAAGTATAGAAGACGGAGAGATCTCCTCTTTCCAGAAAATGTCTAGAGGTAATAAATAAAGTAAAACTTTGAAAGATTCAGCAGTTGAAAACGAAACGTTTCGAATCAAGGAGATTGGCAAATCCCGAACGTTTAATCTGAAAATTCCGAGTCGCCATGAAAATTTACGTCGCCGAGTCGATAATGGATATTATTTATTCAAAGCAAGTGCAGCTTTTATCGCGATCGACATAGGAAATTAGTATCACGTGTTCGCGAAATAAGTCGCTCCGTTATTGATCCGAGCAAGCTCGAAGCAGCACGAATCCCCGCGCGACCCGCCCCGGACCGGCGGCATCCCCACAGTTCCACGACTTTTCGATCTCCGCCGCTCTCCGGTGCCATCTTCTAGCTAATCGTCGAGCGAATTTCCTGGATCGCGAAAGCGAAAGCGACCGGTGAAAATCGGTGGAGCTTGTTTACCGGGGCGCCGCGACGGAGCAACGGAGATATTCGTGAGAACCCCGGGACACAATCGGCCTTTGTGCGTCTCGCGGCTCGATCCACGATCGAGCAATGATTTTCTGTTACGTGAGAGGCCGATCGAGACTGGAGGAAGCGATTCGCGGGAAAGATCGAGTAGTTTGGTATATTACTCTTGGTACGTAGCAAGTGATGCTTGTCAGAATTATCTTACAAGGAGAGTGCAAGGACGTTGTCACACCGATTTAGTTGAGACTCTGTATACTTATAGATCTCGATCTCCCATTTACGAATATATACCAGTATAGAAACGCTAGCACGCAATAGTTTTTCAGGTATTCATAAACAAAGTTCTTACATTACTGCTTAAATCTGTTATTGTAGAGGAGGTATACAACGAATAAGGCTTGGTGTTTCAACATTTTGTTCATTAACTTGTATATAAATAAATGTGCAATATCTTACGAACAAGTTAATGTTACACAGCGAATTTATTTATAATTTATTAGTCCTTTTGTTCTTCAACTTGTAATAAATGTGCAATCTTATATAGACAAGTCAATGTTACATAGCGAATAAATAATATAAATAAATATGAAAAAAAAATTTTACCAAACAAGAATCGAACCCTAGCCCACCTGGTGGAAGTCTCGTTGTATACCACTTAAGAACTTTGTTTATGAATATCTGAAAAACTATTGCGTGTTAGCGTCTATAATGGTATATATTCGTAAATGGAAGATCGAGATCTATAAGTATACAGAGTCTCAACTAAATCTATTGAGTTATTCTATCGAATCATTCGAAAGCTGACCAAGAAAAACCCTCTGAATAAACTTTCAGCCTCTAGCTTGCCAGCGACATTGGTTACAGGCTAAATTACATTTCGCGTTTTTCCGAGTATTTTCCGGTCATCGTTGCATTCTAAATTTTTAGGGAGAATCTGGATATTTGGGATACTAAGAGCGCATGTTGCAGAATTTTCTCAGATTTTTTTGTTGCAAACCGTGCTCGTAACAAATGAAGAAGCTCGTAACCTCGTTCCTCTGCGAAGTAGGAACGTCGAAAAAGTTCGGTTTTTATTGGTTTTCTCAATGATAGAGACTAGGCCCTTTGGTTCAATTTAGTACTGACCTGGATTCTGCAAATTTTCCATACACCAAGACACATTTCAGTACTGTTTGAATGCAGACTGATTTTCGCGGGACTGTCCGAGCGAAGTCGAGCCGAGCCGAGGGTGTATCGTTTGTGCGTTTCGTTCTAAATGGCGATGGGAACGAGGGTTGACGCGCCGACGCCCCCATACGAATCAATATGAACGTATCAGCGGGATCGTCACGCGAAACGAAGATTGCTCGTAATTGCATCGTTTCCACGAATCGGGCAGAGGAGAGAACGGAAATCGAGAAAATTGGTATCGAAAGGAATCTCCTTTTTTTTCGTTGAACCGGGCGTGCACTTTCGGATCGGAACGCATCGGCGTAGGCCATTTGATACGAATTACCGCGATTTATTTCATTATCGATGGCAGCCGTCGAATTATGTAGGAATTGTCGCTCGGCCATTGTACTCGCCTCGTTCTCATTAATAGACGTGAGTCGCAACTGTTGCCAACGTGGCAGGGGTCCGACGCGGCCCGATAAAATCGATGTTAACGTAGCGTCGCCGACGACGACCGTATTTAATTCGACCGTCAAACCTAAACGTCAAAAACTGTAATTACGTGGGCAACCGTTCACCCACGAAATTCGTTTTCGGAACTTCATACAGGCTCCGCTTTGTGAGATTTCGCTCTCTCCCGCCTCCCTTTCTGCCGCCACCCTTCGCCCCGCTCTCCGACCCCCTTTTCTACACGTTCAACGTAGCCAGCAAACTGTAAAACAACCGTTGAAAACCGCGGTAACGGAGGTCCTATATCGCAGATCCCGATGAATGCTTTGTAGCATGATTACGTTTCCGGCTCGTCCGTTTCCGCTATCACATTATTAAAAAAGTTTATTTCGATCGCGGAACCCGTGCCAATGACGACAGTGGACCCGCGCGCTCGCGGGCTCGTAGCTTTTGTCGAGCCACGCCGGCTTTGATCTATTTGCGTTCTCTTATGGGGCGGTTGTACCTCGTTAGTTGCTGTGCGAATGTACGCGTTGATTATTTGATTGGATCAGCTTCGAAAAGGATATTGATTTAACGCCGCTGGAAAATTCCCAGCGCGGTGGCTGCAAAGAATAATCCCCGCATAATTTGTTACACCAGAACTGCCCAGCCGTAAACGCCTCTAGTTCGTATTGTCTTCTCTAAGCGGTCACGCTCGAAACTACATCAATATTATTGGGTCGGAGAGAAAGTTAGTAGCGTTTTCAAATTAACCCTTAGCTATACTAAAAAGTTAGATTACTCGTGCCCTAATTGCTCTTCCAGGTTCGTTTTTGTTTTAAACTGTTTCTTACTGCATAATTTTAACTGGCAATATAGGAATTGCGTTTTTTCCTTAAAATGCAATTTACAAAAAAAAAATGGTTCAAAACATCCTATAATTTTGGCTGTTCTGTATCAACAAGATGTTTTAGTATATTGCTATATAATTTTTTTCTGTGATAAATTGTAAGACTCGATGTTATTTAATTTTTGTTAAAGAAATGCATTCGTAATCGCGATTTGGTTGAAGTAAATTATTATGCATTATAGTAGATATAATTAAATTTAACCGTATAATTAAAAAATATTTACGACAAAAGTTGTACAGTATACAGTTGACATCAAATTACAATATCAACTAATCATAAAAAAACTCTTTATTAAAAAGAATTAGAATAAACTTTTTTACTAATGGAACTGTTTTTTAGTGCATTAATCGATGCATTTTTGTATTCCCTTTAAATACTATTAAGGTACTTAGGTTAAAAAGTTTAGAAGTTATGATTTTTGTCTCGAATGTCCATTTACATGCCGCACTGTGTGCCGGTGGCTCCGAGGAAGCGCGTGTGTGTGTCGCTGTGTGCGTATGAGCGCGTAGCGGTCGAGGCGTCCGAAGACGCAGTCTTTAGTCGATTGTTAGCCCTGGGCTCATTAGGTAACACGTCAATGTAGTGTAAAAATTCTCTTCCCTTAATATATTTCGTAATCTTTAATAAACAGTAATAATCCTGTTATTTTTTGTGGTTCTACTTGAACACTCTTGATTACCCTTATGATAAATTCTTTTCAAAGTTTCTTACGTAAAAGAAACTATCACCCTTAGTGATATGTGGCCTGTTGAGCAATGTGTTAGAGGTTGAAACTCGTATATTCTGTAGGTGAAATCTACGTGCTAGACAAGAGGGAAAAACATTTATCTAGACAAAGCGGGTAAAGTCAAACGAAGGTGGGCACCGCACCGCGGCGCAATTTACACGTGCGATTCGCTAAACGGTTGCCTCGTAAGGGAAAACAAGAATCGAGTGAGCTTCGCCGTGGGTTTCATCGACCGGCTATCCGAGGGAGTGCCGTTACATTTGCATGCACTGGTTCCGAAGGGTCCGAGGAGGTCGAAATTTCCAGCGGGATTAAAAACACTCGAATAGAGCCGTTAATTCTCAGCGACGAGAGGTGCGCGCGCCCGCCTCCGGGTTCGGCTGCGAAAACGAAATAGAAGCCGGCGCGGCTCGACTCGGTTTGTTCTTCGAGGGGACGCAGAGGTTTTTTGATAAAAGCCTAAGCTTAGTCGCGAGCTTAATGGATTTGCATTTGTATAAGCTTGCCGGTGGTCTGACCGGCGAAGCGCGAGGTGTCGAACGAAAAACTGAACGCGCTGGATCCGGGGGAGTCGAACCGTGAATTTTGCCCTGTGCTCGAAAATCCGTCCGCTGGGCTGGGGGCACGGGGGTTGAAAGGAATACGGGGTGAAAAACCGCTGGTTTATTATTTCCAACAAAGAAATCCCGGCCGAGGAAGAAAGCCTTCGGGGATGGTCATTCGAAAGTCGCTTTAAATCTGCTCGTTTTCGAACAATCTAGGAGGATCGCTTTCGTCGCGTGGGAATTCGGGTTGAACCGGATCAATCGTTACATCGGCGGCAAACTTCTTAGCGATGGAAAAAAATTCGGGCTATCGAGAGCGTGTTAAAATCGCCGGCTTAATTGAAACTTGCCTCGCAAGTTTTTTCTTGAATCTGGTTAAGCTGGAATAACCGTAAGGGGTGGTTTTACGTTAGGAAGAACGAGGGATGAAAAACCGACGGACTATTATGTATTTGGGGCGAAGGAACACCGATCCTGGCGAACCCGCACGGACTTCGTGAGTGCATCAACGCTTTCCGGTTAGCTGCAAATTAGTTCCAATCTGGTCAATCTCCAGCGAACCGGGAGTATAGTTTCAGCTGGTTGAAAAATGAGTATCTGTTAGTTTGCGATCCCATTGAAAAATTTGATTGATTAAAAGATTAAAATCTGTGAAAATTCGCTATGCGTGTACACGGTCTTGAATATGTCCGAAACTTGAAGTATCCTCTTCCTACTCGTGAACAAAGACCTCGTATTAGCTCATTAAAATTGTAATTGTGTTGGGGACAGATGAAACTCCACGCGAGTCATTGCGTAAAAACAGAGCACGCGTAATTGCAGCTTAATAATGACCTGTCATTGTCAAGGACTGTAGCTCGCCTTTTTCCGCGGGCTAAAGGACTTAATTAGTAAGAACTTTTAACTCTACACGTGCACATTTAGAAATATTATCAAGGAACTTTTATCTTTACCGAGCATAGTAAAATTAACCGTAACTATACTCTGCCAGTTTCAAATTCGAATAATAATGAAACAATTCAATTTTTCCATTATTTCAGTTCTAGGTACCATAGTCTAGATTCGATTTATACCATCAGGACGCCTCCATTGCTATCAGCAACCTAACTAGATGTGCTATTCCGAGGAGACCTTGACTCTAGAACTGCGTTACATCGGTCAGACTTCTAGATTGCACTAACTTTACAACCACAGTGTTGCCCTCTTTATGTTACCGAGCACAGTTTTCCATCAATTTAAACATACTTCGAGCAACTAAGCTCTAGAAACTCGCTACTAATGCAACGAATCACGCAAAGAGTAGGTTGCGTGTATCGTGTCTCACAGAAAAGAAGAAGAACAACGAGATCGTGTTGGATTGTACCTGTTAATAATTTGAGAACAGTGGCTCGCCAGTTAGAAAACCATCTTGCAGGGTAAGCTGATCTGAATTCGAAAGCAATAAAGCGAGAATACCATTCGACAATATTTCCCGACGGGGTTCCCGTTGTAAACTGTGAATAATACGATCAATCTCAAGCCCGTGATGGATTATTACGGATCCCGATAGAGACCTGCGATTTTTCAGCGCAAATATCTTTGATGGGTTTGTATGTAATTAATACGGGTCGATAAAATCTGCAACTGTTTGCCCGATGAATTTTATTCCCGGCGATCCGTTACAGCCGCGGCTCGCGGAATAAAGTCAGAAAATGATTGCGTAACGGGCGGCCGTGAAATCGATAACCGTGGGCCGAGGATAAATTGGCATATCGGTGCCGCGGATAAACAGCGAAATTATTCAGTGTCGCCTCGCGGCAACCGGGCGCGACGCGGAGGTACCGATATCCTGCAGCTTCGTCGATTCCGCTGGCTCGAACCCACCTCCCATCAATTCCACGAAAGAACCAGTATCCGATGGGTATTATTTATTGCTACGCCGAAAGAAAACTGGCTCTTCGCACGTGTACCACCCACCCAATCCATCAGTCAACAAGTTCGCTCGTATCGGCCCCAGCTTCCCGTGATCCTCCATCGATCCATCGCCAAGCCGAGCAGTTTGTCTTTTGTGTTATCTTTTCCGCATTATACTCTGTTTCCCTTACGTTTCCACCTGACCCACATGCAACGGAATCTCCCTCGCCGCTTTTCATATTCTTGTGGCTTATCAGCAAGCTATTTACAAATATTCCAACCCAGTATTATCTCGTTTATTAATCCTGGAAAATTGTTCGAGTAAGGACCTAACGACATGTTAGTACACTCAAAAGTATGTGGACACTTTTTTGCAAGTATAACTTATTGTAATCGTACCATATTGTACAATTTCATTGATTATTCTCTTCTCAAGACAATAATAATAATTATTGTTAAGATGTCGAATGAATGATTATTAAAAAAAATTTGGAACCTCTGGTTGTTTGTTGCTCTATGGCCCTCCAGACTTAAAGATTTCACGATCTGGCCCTTTTAAAAAAAAAGTTTGCCGACCCCTGTCTTAGAGTAGCAAACGAGCGAAGCGTCGCGCGTCGTTCCATCGGCCGACAAATCTCGGTCGATTTGCATGAGCCTGGTCGTTCGGTTGCTCGTTTTTTCCTCATTTCCCGGAATAACGAGGAGATCTCGCAGAGTGTTCGGGCCTAGGTCCGACTAATCGACTCCTCGCGGAGTGCGCTGGCACGTTGCCCCAGCGATTCCCGTCGAGTGGTTGTCGTCCTTCCTGCTTGCAGTCCTCGAGCTCCTTTCCGGTCGAGGAGAGGGAGAGAACGGCTAGCAGGGACTTCCGGTCGAGTGTCTCGCACCAGAGAGAAAGAGAGAGAGAGAGAGAGAGAGAGAGAGAGAGAGAGAGAGATACACAGGCGAGATACGCGCGGATAACCGCACCGCTTCTAACTGGGTTACTGCTAGCAGGAGAACAGCTTTCTCTTGCCCTTGGGAAAACGTCGCTGCGTTCGATGACGCGAGCGAGCCTCCACTCGTCCGGCATTTCCATGCAGTCGCTGTTGCATCCACTCTTCAGCTGACTTTTACCTCGGTGGCATAGTCAACGAGCTAGAGTCACTGTCACCCCGAAAAATCATCTGGTCAGGGCGCTTTCAGAGGCAATAGGTTATGATATTATAAATTTTTATTCTCGGTGCAAAGGTTTGATCATTTTTCTACACAATAAATAGCTATTTCTGTCAGAATACTAAACGCTGGTATTGTGACCCTTGTGACAATATGCGCTGAAAAATGTCTTTCTCGCTAGTTACTGAAATGTCACCTTCCAGTATAAATACCAATTTCAAATTGCCTTCTAGTAAATTACACTTGTCGGTTTTTCATTTTTCACTAGCACAGTTTGCAAGAAAAATCTGAAAGAAATTGCCGACACTGCTTGTTACAGTACTTTATCAGGGAGCTAAACAGTAGAACAGCCACAGTTCTCTTCGATTCAAAAACAAAGAAACACCAGTTCACCGAAGCTATAGATTTTTTAGCTGGTGAAACTCCGATTTCTGCTATTGTTCGTCGATTCGGTAGCGCGGCTATTTTTCCATGCCCGTGGAAAATTGAACTTCCATGTACCCATTTCGCGGCCGTGCTTCCGATACTCGAGTTAATGGTAACGAGCGCGGAATAGTTCAAATCGTTATTTCATAATTCGTTCGCGAGCCTGCCGGGTATTTCGCAAAAATACTTTTTCAGTGGTCCGCTGCGTTGTTGGATATTCTGTGGAAATTGTCAAGAGGAGGCTGCAGCACAATGCGCCGACAGTTCACAATTTGACTGTGAAGTCAAGGGAATGCAGGCCTGGTCTTTTAGCAGACACAATTTTTGTAAATATATTTTAAGAAAGTGGTACCGAATAAAATTCTATCTACATTGGTAATGGTACATGCATTAAATTCTGTTGAATTTTAACAATCTAGCATTTTGTGACAACTTTTATGTACTCTACGCGAAAAGCGAAATGCTTTCCGAACAACGTGACACATCGGGAACGTCAGAAAAACCAACGAGCCTACCGGAAGCATCTACGAAAACACGTTTAAAAAACTGATAGACGAAGGTGCGAATGGTGCTAAGTATCGTGAATTTTACAGTTACGAAAAGGGTGCGCCTGCGAGGGTTGAAATGGGTACAAATTGCTCTAGCATCATCGAAGGCTGGAGCCAAGAAACCGCAGGTACTCAAAGCAAGATAGGAGTCTCCTCTATCATCGTTTGCCTTGAAGCTCTGCCTTTGAGAGCAGGCTTCCATAGAAAGATCGCTTAGAGACTCATCGATGGCTAAGTAGTAGATCATCATTAGAGCTATTCTAATGAAAAGAGCCCGTATAGAATTCCTGCGATCTTCAAAATTAGACTTCCGGGGATAAGTGCAAACACAAGCCAAGAATTCACGCCTGCACAAGATAGAGGCAGCCATCAAGATAAATTCTATTAGAACATCCTAAAAGCGAATTCATGTTTTGGAAGTACTGAAACATTAACAAAAAGATCATCGCATTGTATGCAGTTATTTAACAACGTTGAAGGAACACATTCTGAAAGAAACTTTTGGGACAAGCTAATATCATTATTGATGATGGATCCAACAATCTCCTTTCTCCGACGCCGTTTGTCCCAAAAGCAATCTAGATGGAGGGGAAACAGCACCATCTCCGAAAGTCTTAGAACGAGTTCGAGTCTCCTTCGAGCGGAGTTAACAACTTCTGGCATTTGGAACCAATACATCTTCATTTTCGTTAAATTCGCGAAACCTAAGAGCGTCGCGGATCGAGGGACCCACCCCGGTGAAAAAGTTTGCTCGTCAGATGATACGTTGCTCGTCTTTCTTTTGCAGAGGCGCGGCGGCCGCGTTCTTTTTCCGATTCTTTTTTCGTTAATTTCTTCTCCAGTGAAAGAAACTCGACGCTTTCAGAAGTGGAAGCGTGCCACGACCTGGCAGGTGCAGAACTTTTCAAATTGAGCAGAACGGGGCCAGGCAGCAGCAACAACGTCGTCGTCGGCGCGGCAGTTTCCTCCCTCTTTTTGACTCCGCGTCGTCTCGCGGACGACACGCGTATAAAACGGCCTTTGGCTCGCTCGCTCGCTTGCTCTTTCAGCGCTTCACCCTTGTTTCTCTCACCTGGCCTCATTCTCTCTCTCTCTCTCTCTCTCTCTCTCAGCCTTTGTCTCCTGGTGCTCCAACTCGCCTTCTCTGCACACGGCATCCCAAAAATCTTCCAGTTTCTAGAAAGCCAGGAAAGCTAGGAGATAACTAGAAGTTCCTAGAAAGTATCGGATGAATGCATTAGTTCCTGTCCGATTTTCGTAGATGTCGCAAACTGCAGACGCACGGCGGAGTATAAAAAAAATTATAAAAATTCAATGGTTAAATTCAATTTCTAATTTATTCTTTGAATAAAAAATTCAATAGTCAATCTTAAAGATACAGCTTTGTTAATCAATTGTATAGTCACGATTCTTTTTCACAATTAGAATTAAATCAAGCACAATTGATTAATAAAGCTGTATTCTTTGAAACTTAACCATTGAATTCTATTCAATGAGAAAATTCTAATTGAACAAAAGAATGGTGACTACACAATTTATTAACGATAGCTGTATTCTTTGAAATTTAACCAATGAATTTTATTTTCAAATTGGACACGAACTGACGCAATCATCTAGTACCTCGTTCACAAAGCCAAGGCAAACATTTTCACAAATGCAAATGCCGGTGAAAATGAACTCGGGAACCGGCCCTGTCAAGGACCTGAGACATTTTTGGACACCCCGTATATTCGCTCGCCGTCCGTCATTATCGTTCCGCGCTTCCGAGTCCCCTTTCGTCACGTTGTCGTCCCACAAATTCCCGCGGCTTCTTCAGAGACATTTACCTTGGTCCTTTGAGGTGAGTCTTTGCTCGCCGAGGAGGATCTCGCGCCGATCGGTGCGGAGCGTATCCGCCTCGCGAAAAATCACCGAGTCTCCAACATCGTCGTGGCCGGGCCGCGCGAGCTCCTTTCTTTGAGACGGCCATAGAAAGTCGAGAACTTTTTAATTAGTGTACCTCATTAGCACGCCTGTATTTCGCGGAATATAATTCCGCCAACCCGCCGCTCCCTTGCTCCTTACTCCTCCTCTACGCCGTTTCTCTTTTCTTTTAATTCTCCTCGTTCTTTTCCGTGCTGGATGCTCTCCGTGAACACGTTACACGACATGCGCGGAACTTTGTTAGCTTTTCCACCGTATTTGTCGTTTATTCGAATGGATTCGGAACTAGCACAGCAGAAATTAGGTTGTCGCGCATAAAACCGCTGCGCCGCCGCGACGCTTTGTGCCGCGCCATGTTCGTTTAAACTTTGTCTTATTTGATTATTTCAGTCGTGTTCACTTGATTTAGAAAATAATGACTGGTTTCTGTCAACAGCTCTTTGAAGCGGTGGTTCATTTGTTAAATTCGAGCTCGGGTTTTTTTACTGTTTGCACAAATTAGAAAATGGTTAGATCTTAGAATTCAATAAAACTAGCCGGTTCAATCATTTTCTATGAAAAGATCGATATCGATAAACAATTACCTTTCACCGTGATATCGCTCAGAGTGCCAGTCGCCAGCGTCATGACTTTCATTATCGAGTTTCGGTTGACCGGTGCCACGGAAACTGGACGTGTCTCTCGAGACTGTGCAGCTGTGCGCACAATTTTTCATCAAATTACCGATCGGAGTAGCCGATCGCCACGTTACAGTCCACTCACCCGACGTCAGAAAGCGTCAGCGGCGAATGAACGTGCGTTGGCATTCTACCGGGCCCTAGAACAGTGGTCCCAAATCCCCGAAAGCTGGCCAAAACCGCTGAACGTATTTCAGTTTCTCCAAAAATTGGTATCCCATGTTTTTCGGATTCGTTGATTGCAAATCTAAACTGAGAAGTCTTGAAAACAAAATGGCGGATCCAATACGGCGAACGCATACGTTAAAAAAATTGTTAATTCTGTTTAAAAATTGACATTCCGAGGTGTATCGTACGTATGTGCGACCACAAAGCACTGTTGGATTCTTTTTACGATTGATTGACTTGCAAGTCTTACGGTGTCAGAACTTATTGACGTACAGGCTGCAATAATTCGCTGTTGCATATCGTAGGACTAATCTTATCATGTTTATCTTATCCTGCAAACTATTAAAGTGCCCTTCAAGCAGTGATTAAACTCAGTGAAGTAAACGGTAAACATTACGCATTCCTCTACTGTTTACAGTACGTATGTTTCATTTACTACAAAAACCATAAGTATTATCGCATTTCTTTACTTTCTATGACCTTGAATGACCTTATGTAATAGGTCGTTGAACGCGTTTTAAAAAAACTACTATCTCCACCGAATAGCGCCCTTCGTACTGTGCAATCTATTTCAGCAAATATTTCTGTGAAACTTATAGTTTCAAAGATATCTGAGGTGCTAATAGTGACTGCCCCACCCTGTATATCTTCTTTTTTGCAAATCCACGTAAAATTATTGTGTTCAATCCACAACAGAACAGTTCTAATCACTGCATTCGCAAAGAAAATGGCACGGCAATGGGTTAAGGTGAACGTCGAGTGAGAAGAAGCCTAATCTTTGTTGATTCAACTCGTGTGTTCGAGCCGGCTGGCAGGAGAAAGTCGTATACGCGATTTGTCGGTGGAAATGATCGGTTCGAAGGGTGGATTCAATAATAAAGTGCGGCATCAAAGAAGCCGTCGATGGAAGTCCCGATCGAGAGGAGTCCTCGTCGTGTGCGGGAATCTCGAGTCTCGAGGCGTATGAATCGAGCGTGCACGAGCGTCGAAAATGGATTTTCCTCTTTACCGAGGAGAGAGAAAGAGGGAGGGAGGGGGTGTACGATAACGGTCCTCCGTTTCGTCCATCGGTGTCGATTTGCATTCAGGAACGTACGTTTGCTTTACCAGCGTCGGGTAATCGGTAAACCGCCGTCGAGGTTCTTATCGCGTGACAGCGGTGCATAGGGGCTTAAAGAACCCCCTTTACGAAAGAAACACGAGAACAGGGCGCGTGCTTTCTTGCTCGGTTTTACACGTGCGCCCACGATCGGTTCGTGAACCGGACCAGCCAGCTACCGCACCGCGCGCACGCCGCTGAATGATCGTTTCTCATTTACATACGGCTGAATATAAAGTAAACTTTCGAACCGGTGCACATACACATACGCGTGCATGTGTACATAGACGAGTCGACTAACGTCGCCTCGTGTCGCCTCGCGTCGCGTCGGTATTCTCCTGCGTGTCTCGTTACGATGGGAATTGAATGCTTTCCGCTCGACTCTTTCCGCAAGACTCCATATACTCGGTATCTCCCAACAAGATGGCTCACCCAACATTTTCGCGAACTTCATTTCTCGCGTGAGATCGTTCACCCATCGACGATGCTTTTCGCGAACCATTAGCTTCCCCAAGATATTCGGATTTATTGTTCTGCGTTGGACGTGCTACAGGAACTGCAGCATATTTCGAACGACACGGAGCCAAGCGGATACTCGAAATATGAACATTCAAGAATCCATGATTATCCGTCGAGGTATAGTTAAGATTATGCTCTCTTGTAGAATCGGTGAGAAATAAAAATGTTGAAAGGCTATGTTCGGTGTCGTTTCAGCACAAAAATTGGTCATCGCTGTTGAATTTAGATATGGAGTGAGAAAGAAATATTATGTAACACGCATTTGTGATTTAATAATATCATTGAGCCTGTAAATAACGGTAAACCAGTTATTTCCGACTTCGCTGGTTGGTTTCTAGTATTTTTAGTTTAGAATCATCGAGAGTGTAAAGGTGCGTCTATGAGAAATTGTTGCAAATGGTTAAAAATTTATTTTTATAATGTAAAACAGTCGCTTCCAATTTGATCACTGAACGACACTTTAACTTTAGAGTATCTAGACAGTTCTTGCGTCCAAGTTTTTATGTTCGAAACTGCTTGGGAGGTCAGGCAAGCTTGACGTTGTCGATCTTAATTGCGGCTAATTATCAGATTAGCTTTTTAAGGTGATCAGATAAACTTTTTTCGACCGAGCGGAGATCAATGAGATGGGACGGGCGAAAGACAGATGATCGCCTTAGGCTAAGTCCTGTCTAATCCTCTATTCATGAAAAGTGTTTTCTACAGCCGATACGCCAGTGAAACAAAGACCATCGGTTCGCTGATAACATAAAAGCACAATTAAGTTGCCTGCTTTAAGGGAGGAATGATTAATTGCGTTTTAAATGAGAGTTCAGATTTCGGTATCTCGAACGCCGAGATTACCCGAGCGGAGCATCCATTAGCGTATTCTTATCTAAAATTGTGGAGGCGAGATTAACTTATTGGACGTTGTCAACGAAACAGCGAGATACTTTAAGAGCATACGCGGTCACGATAAGACGCGTCGCAAACCGGAAGAACGAAAATTAGAACGTTTATGTCGAAAGCTGCAAAAATCGATAAGATAAGAATTCTGCGGCGAACTGCTTTCCTCGTCACCGATAAATAAGAACAGAAGAAACTGCTAAAACGTTCGAAAACAAACACTAGAATATAAAATTCAATAGAATTCTGTACGATTTTCATTTATTTTATATGTACAAAGATTTCGTTTAATTTAACTTTCTTCAAATTTGTCGACGAAAAGCGAAACGAACTTTTCGGACAACCTGAGACTCTCTGCGGCGAACAATGAACTCCGTACAATATTTCCAGGCACTGCTAAAAATGAAAACGCACCGTTTCAACGGTATTCATATAGTATATGACGGAGACCCATGGCGACTATAAAATGTTGGAAAAATTCTCGGGAAAAAGTCCGAGCCGAAACTCGAGAGCTGAAAGTCAGTTCGAAGTTAAAAGAAAAGGAAGAAGAGAATGCGCGGAGGAGGTTCCGACCTAAGAGAAAATAAAAGTCTTAGGCGCGTCGTGACCAAAAAAAATGTGAGAAATAGGGGGGAAATAAGAATGAGAAGGTGGAGGAGAGCGTTGTCCCACGGAGGCTGTCCGTCGGCCGGACCAAACAAACAATCTTTATCTCCTTTATGGGCGTCCTTATCTGCAGCAACCGACTCTTCCCTGGTTTTCCCGTGGCAGGTTCAGCCTTTTTCTCGCCCTTCGTACGTGAACAGATCCTTTGTGTTCCCCGGCACACTTTCTCGCCGCGTTCCACGGGAAAAAAGAAGACCGAAGAAATAAGAGGCTCGGGGACCTACGAATGAAACAGAGGTAGAAGCTGGGAGAGAGAAAAAGCGCGGATGAAGCGAGCGGAGAGACGAGGGTAGGAGGAGCAGCCTAGTCACCAAAATTTGAATAAATCTCGGTCGGTACGCGCGCCACCGTGCTGAATATCATTTCGTTCCACCGGCGCGGAGTGTACTCTAACCCTCTCTCTCTATTCCTCTTTCTCATCCCTCCGAATCTCAGTCCCCGAGCGGCCAAAAATTCCAGACGTCTCCGGCTACTTTCAACGAAGCGCGAGAACTATCCTACGAACTCGATAATAAACGCAGGCAGCGTCTTGCCATGAGTCATTCGTGGGAACGCTCGATGCGAAACTGCCATGCCGGTGCGTCACGCACCTAGTCGTGGAAAAGCAATCGATTGCGACGCTATTTTCGAGACCGAGCGATTTCAAGTATTAGGCTGGAGGGAAAGTTCTGTCCTATTTGGAAGGAGCAGGTAACTTTGCATTGTCAATCAAGGAACACATGTGTGCCTTCAGATTGTTGAACCTTTTCGTTTACCTCTGGTCAGTCCCTGGTTAGTCCCCGGCCCTCCTGGCCCCAGAATTCCCGGCCTGACTGACTGATTGACTGACTGAATTATCGCGCTCGCCGAACTCAGATGCGCACGTGCGCAATGATGCGAAACTCTCTCCACCCAATCTAATTACCACGTTTTTATTAGCTCGCTTTCTTGTTTGTCCGTTTGTCTGATAGGTGACAAATTTTGCAATTGATTTTAAACTAACTTCCTGAAGAGCTAGAAACTTGAAATTGGATACATGGCTCAGAACTGGATGACCATGCATTATTCAAAAAAAATGTTTAAAAAGTCTTTTTCGATTGATTTCGTTCGTCGTGATAATAACTATTGATCAATAAATTTATTTCTGGCTTTTTCCAACAATATCGACAAGCACTCCCTCGACCATCCGACCAATTAATTGTTTAATTAAAATTGGAAAAGAACAGCTCATTTCTTTTCTCCAATAATTATTAAATAACGTTTTTTTTCAATGGCTTATGTATTTTGATATTTTAAAGAGTCATTTGTTAACACGTTAATGTTCGAACGCCAAGCAATTCTCTGTGGGACGTACCGGAAAATAGGAAAAGCTGTATAAGGAGCGAAGCGAGTCTTTAGAAAACGCTGCGCCATAATTGACTCTCATTTGGCCGACGCACGAGAACTACAATGAAGTAGCTCGGCGCGGCAACAGGAAAGAGATGACGCCGGCGATTGAACGCAAGGACAGAAAACTAGTCTTTTTCCCGGAGGAAGATCGTCTAGATTAACGGAGGATACGCGTGAAAGGAACGTGTAAGGCTTTGTCCATGATCTCACCACCTATGCCCTATAATCTCTGAGGTTTTCGATACCACCACCTGTTACGTAAATACACGTAAAAGAGACGCTAGGAGATTCAGCCAATTGATTTACGCTGTTACCTACTGTGGGAGAACCTTACCTGGCAACCATTCAGTGAATTATCGATTTCGCGTGTTGTCTGTCGCGCATCGGATTGCTATCGTGTAACTCGATTTCTTTATTTAAGCTTTCCCCCCGTTTCCTTTCTGTGTACGTTCACCTCGTCGCGAGTCTGGAGCTGTTCCCATCCTCTAATCTGGTAACCCGATCAATTTTCGAACTCCGTGCCAACCGCAATTAATACCTTGCTTTGTAATGCCGAGTCAGACAAAAGACTTTCAATTCAACTTCGCGGACACATCGAATAGAAAATTTTACAGTTGTTTACAGAAAATGATCTCTAACCTGCTGTTTCATTTCGTACCTCGATGGAAAGACTATACGTTCATGTGAAAACTTGTCTAATTTACGCACGAATGACATCGCCGTTAAATTGTCAATTAAAGTGGGAAGTGCTAGTTCATAAAGAACCACAGAGATGATAAAATAAAACTAACTTAATATGCACTTTTTAATATATTCCCAGGATGCGGTGCCATAATTAATGTTCAAACGACAGGTTTTACGTAGGTTTATAAATTAGTGTAGTATAAAGTTTAACAAAGTTTCGTAAGATGGTGTATTTCATCTTCTGCCTGCTGGAACCCTCGTCATACTAAACAAGTTTCTGTTGGATATTACTTTGACTAAATTAGTCGGTAAAAATCCTTTCACGACGATTTAGAGCCCATTAATATCTCAACGATATGTTATCCTCTCTTAAAAGTAAGTTAATAGGTTGGATAATAATATGACGGTGTTTTATACAATACTATCTGTAACTTATTAGATTTCTGGTTTGTATAAAAACCTGCAGTCCACAGAATATTATTTAAACTGGATATTATTTTTCGGTAAGTTCAATGCAACTTGTTAGGAAACATAAAATGAATATAACACCTCGTAAAATAATTAAATGTTTAGCAATCGATTAGGCACCACAACTCATTCAACACTAAACCTACCTCGATTTTTCATTTTACAATTCTTGAAATTGTAAAGATGTTTTCATGGGAATGTATTCGATACATATTTTTCACGCCAGTATATATTACACTAAAAATCTAACAAAATATAAATACATTTAATCTTGTTATTTCTATAATATCATACGTCATCAGTCACTTCTGATGGTCGGTAGGTTTAGTGTTAAAAATGTGAACCATATTGTAAATAATGGTACAACAATTTTGTTGGTGCCTCTGAGTCACCACTCTCGAGCAGTAAGGGTTAATAGCGCATTGTATACTCGTTTTACTTTGTTTCGACTCGCCAAAGAGTGACCTATTGTTTCTTCGTTATCTGTCATGCGCATCGACGAGCAGCGTATCTCGAAGAAAGAAGAGAAACGAATCGAGTACTTCGGAGAAAAGAGTCACGTGTTTTAATATCGTTCTTATCCGTAGTTGAAAAGCGCGCGAAACTTATTGCGGTAAAAATACGTACTCGGTGCGCCGGTTTCCCAGCGTTCCTCAGCACTCTTTTTCTAAGGACGGTTTCCGCTTTCCGCTTTTTCCTTTCCTCGTCCCATCCACGGGGGTAAAGGATATTTATTTCTTCCCGGAATTTCAATATCAGCTTCTTTCCCACCTTTTCAAACGCTGCTACCCACACTCCGCGCGCGTTTCTCGGAACCACGTTTGTGTTCCAGGAACACAGAGCGACATGATTTACGATCAGCGAATCGCTATAGTTGCTCGCTCTCTCCTTCCCCTCTCTCTTCGTATCTATCTTCCTCTCTTCGGTGTGTTACAAGCGCGAAACGCAGTCATAATCTACTGCTCCTATTCTGCTCGAATCAGTCACGCGCGTTAACAAACACGTTCGCGCTCGCTACCGGTCAAGCTTCTCCTCTTCCCTCGCCGGGAACAAAGAAACGCAACGTAACGATAATTAATGAACGAAGTATGGTCATGGTCCCGGAGACACCGTCCGTAGATTGTTTTCCCCGGTGTTCCACGAGGATCGACCGTGGCGAATCCTACCGACCGTCTCGTTCTACTTAATAGGTAAACGAGTCCAACGATAATGAATGCTAACTAAGCACAGCCGACTTTCTTTGGAATCGGTGCAATCCTCGAATGATACCATTACCGCTAACGATCAAAATACACAGATTTCTGTAAAGCACGTTGTGGAGAGATGCCAGGAGTTTTCTTATTCAATTTCTCTGGACGAGTGTACGAAGTGTCCGTACTTTCCTTATTTTCGTAAACTTCGAGTTGTTAAGCTTGAGTTCTTTTAACGCTGAACCTACCACGATGGCTCAGAACGACCCATTTTACATTTTCTATTTGATGATTATTGAAATTGTAACGGTATTTTCATGTGTGGGAATTTATTGAATCTATTTGTTGACTCTATATATATAATCTATATAATATATATAATCTTGTTGTTTTTATAATATCTATAATATATAAGTTAATATAATATAATATATAATATAATATATAATTTATAATATAAGGTGTACAAATAAATTCGGTGTTTTTGAACACTTTTGATCTGAGGAACCCACCCTTCTGTGTTCTTCCAAGCTTCTCTAAAGTTCCTCAGCAAAATTTGTGTTGTTTTTGACAAAGATTTTCATTAAATAATTGCTCTAATTCCTCGTCCTGCATTTATTTCAGCATACCACTGTGTTCTCCATCACTGAGATCAAAATTTCCGCTACGTAACCTTTGGAACCACAGCATGTTTTATAGGTTACAACATTTTCACCTAACGAGGAACAAGTATCATTTTCGTAGTCTCAGCAGTAATTTTCATTAACTCAAATGCAAAAAGAATACAGTGTTAAATGTACTATTTTTTTTAAACGTCACGGTGCATAGTATTATTCTTTTGATTATGTTAGCAATTAGAATAAATTTATGTATAATAGGGTAAAAGGTGCGATCTCCGCATTTTGGTGTTTAAAATTTCAATTTGAAATGCAATCGCAATTGAATATGTGTAAAGGCATCAAACTTATTTGTACGCGTAAAATACTATACTAAATAAATCGCGATAATGGACATGAGGCTAAGGGTTGATATTTTCAATAAAAGTTGGACAACCCTGTTTCACTGACACGGAGGCGTCAGTTCGTCGAATCATGTTCCGTTTACGTGTTTCTCCGTTCCGCTGGTCACCGGGTGTGCGTTCCAGCGCTGGAGCTGTCGTTATTCCGGCTAGCGACACCATCGAAGACAAGAGGGGTGGAAGGGTGAAGCGAGAGAGAGACAGAGAGAGAGAGAGAGAGAGGGGGGAGACCTAGGGGTCGCAGCCCCGTAACCTCTGCCGCTGGCATGTGCAAAAGCTGCCGGACAATGAAGCTGTAGCTAACCTGGAAAACTGGACGGCGGAGAAAGGGAACTCGTCTGGACGGGGGTGGAAAGTAGACAATGGACGTTTGCGCTCACGCGCGCGCGATCCGACCCGGTATCTGTGTACGTAACGCGGACGCGTGGGCGTGAGCGTCTCTGTAGTTCCGATTCAATTTTTACGTCACAAAAGAATCGCAGAAACGGTCGGAATGGGACTGTACACGGCGGATGGAAGGAAGGAAAGGGGTAGAACGCTGTGCGAAGGCTCGAACCGGGAACTAGGGACGGGCGGACGAACGGACGAGTGCGTCACGTTCGAGGAAAATCCCATTCGCGCAAATTGGATGGCCCTGCTTCGACTCGAGAGAGCCTTGCAATTAAAAAGTTCCGAACTGCGAATAATAGAAAAAAAACGAAGAGGTTCGCGACCTCCTCTCGGTACAGAGGGTTGCGCGAAATATTCCTTGTTTCGAATGAATCGTGCGAGTTTCCCGTAGGGGTAAGTGACTAGATTTCAGATTCGCTGCGACGACTATTTTGATTCTACCTGTTTCGCCGAATTTTCGAGATTCTTGGGACGGCGATGTTACGGATGACGAGAAAATATTTATACAATTTTTGTGTGTTTGTTTATCTAACGTTGTTTCAAAGATAGTTATGCATTCACGGCGAAAACGAGTTGATGTCGTTTCAAACATTAACAGGATTACAGGAATTTTAGAGTGTCGATACATTTATTACTATTTAATAAATGAAGAAGGGAATCAATTCCTACTTGGCTCCCTATGTCTTTTTATCAATGCTGATAAATTTTTATTTTGCATAAAAATTCACAATTAGACTTTTATAAAATGTTTCCATTGATTGCAACACACAGGAGCCACATAGAAATTTCTTTCTTCTTTTAATTGTCTTATTAAGCTGAAATTAGTACACCGATGTCTGTAAATCGTAAAATGTCTTTAAATTATACGTGTCCATTTTCGTCACAAATGCATAAAATCCTTAGTTTATTGATTATACATCAACGATGAATTCTATAACACTAATTATTACAAAGATTGGAAGTTATCTATTTGAATCTCATCTGTAACATTGTAACATCAAATTGGAACATTGTAATACTAAATTGTAAAGCGTAATGGACCCATTTAAGGGTCTGAAGAGCTTCGATAAAAATAAAAACACTTTTATAACACATTGGACCATGTATGTAGAGTATTTATTTTTTTCTGCTAACTTCCCTAAATAAAGGGTGGATCGTGGTTTTTCGTAAAACATTCAGGGCGCAGTGCATAATCCTCGTCAGAATTCATCTTCCGATCGAAGTTTCGACGAGCGGCCATCAGCCGAGGTTATCGTGAATTTTCTATCTTGGCGGGACGGAGTCAAAGAATTTTAATTCGCATTCCGCGCGGGTTCTTTGTTGCTAGCTCGCGAGTCGGATCGTTGAATCGATCTTTTTCACGTAGAATTAATCGCAGGGCCTCGCTTCGGCGCCGAGCTAAAAGGAACGAGCATTTTTAACGACGCGGTCATGTCTGAAACGGCCTACAGGCGATATACGATTTATCGTGCGACCAATTTTGTACGACAAGAGTTGCGTCGACCGTTTGACAGACAGTTTCACCGTTTGTGGTACTATTCTACAACTTGTAGTACAACGTATCGTGCGGTGGTATAGCAGGCTAAAAATCTATCGTACGACTTCGTTCGACGGGCGATAGGTTTGCATTGGATTGGCAAGAAAGTAATTTCTGTATTTGAAGGTGAAATAGAGCCCAATTTTGTTTTATTAAAATTTATTTTATTATTTGTGAAAATATTTTATTGACTCAAGTTCATCGTTCGAATAAAGAAATTCGTTTTCATTTCTGTTGGTTCTTATTCTTTGATTTTATAAAGGTCTGCTTCTACATACAAAACGTGGTAAAAAATGATCTTTTCTTTCTCTCTATCTTTCACGCCTGAATTTTAATACAAGCGATTTTGTGTTATAAGAACAACCAATAATGTCGGTAAATACACGGCGAATTCTTCGTCTACGATTCTTGGTCTCGGTGTGTCGTTCGAAAAGTAAATACGTGTCTTCCTTGAGCCAATAGTATACAATTGAAGTGAAATAAGTGAAATATTATTTGTACTTTTATTTGAAATGCTCTAACCCAATAATTTCACCATACAATACCGAAATCACACCTATACAGAATTTACCTGATGTAATAATACACTACTCTCGGTTGAACACTTCATCCAGCAATGCCCCCTTTTCTCCTTCCAAAGAAGACGCTTGGCTATCTCTAACAATTTAAACGAATGTTTCAATATTGGTAAGAATATAGTCCAAGTATTAAAATTTCGAAAATCCACCAAAACTTTCTATACTCTGTAATCTTGTATATGTATAACAACTGCAAATCTATCTTCCCAGAATATACCTAATAAATGTTTCTAAGTATAAAGATATAATATTGTAATCATATGTTATCATTTTTGTGGTCGCTAATGACCTTGATGTACAGCGGGTACACCTTGATAAACAGCATTACCCGGATACCCGGGTATCTCATGAATACACTGCGGATCTTTATGCAAAATAAAAATCGTTTGCACCAATAGGAAAAAGCAGACGATATATTACGATTACTTATTCTCTTGAACGATTTTAATAAATTTAAATTAATATATCACCGTTCTTTTAATTTCATTATTGTTTTAAATTGCACAAAATCATTTATGACTTTTGTCTCATTAGATACCCGGGTAGTTTTACTCTACCCGGGTATTTCATGGGTACTCGAGTACCCAATGAATGGTGTATTTGGAGTTAGGGGGATTCGCCTAGCGAAATTAGGGCAAGCGGCCCGAGAAATGGCGGAACAAGGTTGCCGTATTTGTCTAGACTGCGGAAATGTATGCAGACGTATGCACCGACCGGACCCCGTCGATGCATTAAGCCCCGGACTTTTGAACAGCGCGAGAAGCATCGACGGCTGCGGTTCGTTATGTCACGTTGGTCGCATTCCGTCCGGTGCCCCGTGTCGGGTTATTGTCTCACGGTGTCAGGGGAGAATGCGCGACGAGAAATTGCATCGGTGAAAAGGCCGGCGGTTCGGCATCTGCGTACCGCCAGGAATTTTTCCACCCTCTTCTTTTCTTTGGTTTGCTTTGGTTTGTCTCTCTTTGTTTCGTTCGCGTTCGCGCTTCGTTTTCGTCTTTGAACTGCTGAAATGTGCAGAAATTGCGCGCGGTGATGAAGCGTCCGGATAACGTTTCGTATTGGGAACTAGCTGCCGTCTGTTCTTCGGCTGCGCAAGCTGATTCAGGAGCAACGAGGGTGGGGGGGGGGACAGTTTTATGGAATGCTTCAGAAGACATACTGAATGGAGAATTTCATATCAACGGAAATTTCATTCTCAACTCCGCACGGTCAGATAGACATCGCTACGTTCATTGAACACTTAGCAATCCCTGCATTTTTTCTTCAGCAACCTCTTGACAAACGAAGATTGCAAGAACAGTTGGAAACACGTTTGTAAAATTCTTTATATTCCATATATTTTTCTTGACTCGGTTAATTCGACGTGAATAAAAGGCATTTCTAAAATTTCTCTTTTCTTAACCCTCATACCGTTCCTCACGGTGGAAATTCACCCATTCAATATTTTCGCATACCGTAAAGTTATTCATCCGTTTATGTCTACGTCGTGAGATGTATCTCTTTAAAATGTGACGCTGTAAATGAAGCGTAATGTGTTGATTTAACGTGTAAAATAAAAATAGGTAAATTGTTATCCTAGTCTCTTTTATGCAGCTATTTTTGAGGAACGTGTGAGAGTTAAAATACAGATACACCGAACGAAATCGGTTCAACGAGTAACAAGCAAACAAACCATTTTTACCGTATTCCTTTCAACAATTTCTTAACGTTCCTCTAGAAAACATATTAAAAAATTTCTCTAAATGTCCATTCTATACTCGCTATTCATTTCCAGTCATATAATGAGAATTTCTGCAAATATGTTGAATACAGAAAGGTTTCAAATATACATTTCAGTTGAACAGAGAAGAATACAAATTATATATCGTCTAGAAAGGAAGACACGGCATTAATGTTACGATACGCGACAAAGAAAATTGGATAACCGCCGATCCAGCTGACGACACTTTCGCGAAACGAGACAATAGGGCAACAGCAAATCGCTTACCGTTAAGATGCACTTGTGACTCGGCGAGACGTAGTCCAGTCCCCGGTGTCCTTCTCCGCTGAAGCACTTCTGTATATTGGTCATGAACCTCCTCCTAATAGCCTTTAACGAGTACACACACAACGCTGATAGCGGCAGGGGAATATCATTGCTGAGGGATTCGCTTTTTGAGAACACTGCGAACAGAACATCCTCCTGCGCGGTGATCCCTAAATCCTCGGCAAGAACAGAACCAGCCTTGCCGACGTACGCTGCTTGCAATAGATTGTAATTGATTCCCTCAGTGGAGCAGTTGATGGGTATCTCGGTATACGAGTAGTAATGCTCGTCGTCGTGACACACTCGAACCATCTTCGACATGTAGATCGGTGTTTCCGTGTTCTTCATCTGCGTGGTCAAGAAGTAGCTGAACCCTCCGCTGCTGAACCCGTACACGTAGTTGATGCGATACCGGTCGCGCGACAAGGAGTTGACGTACATCCTTGTGCCGGTGGTGACAGCGGATTTCGCGATGTTCAACATCCTGTCTTTGTCTAGGGACCTGGAGCTGACCGCGGGTACCTCGGCTCGGTAGGGCCCGTTTCCGGTGTAAGTGACGCCTACGTACATCACTTGGGAGACGGGAGGATTCGGTGGTCCTGGCGCGATGAATGCGACGGTCGATGCTGTCGCGTTGTTGGCTACCACCGCTTCTTTCACCTCTTGCACGATGTCCGAGATGTTGTGAAGATTCCGGACCCTACAAGTGCCCTGCGACACGATGCCGCACGAGATCAGCCTGCTAGTCGTGTAGTCGATCATCAACGCCTTGTTCACGTTGTCGACCGGCCGGGTCGGTGTCTGCCGAGGACAGTTGATCATCGAGCAAGCGGTCGAATCACCTTTCGGCCCGGTTATCTCCTTCACGACCAGGTTCAAGTCCGGCGATAGCTGATAGAGCCGGTTCACCGCGCCCACGTACAACCGACCCGTGTTCTTGTCGACCACGAGATGGTTCATGTGCTCCACCTCAGGGTCGTGGAACTTTTGTACTATGTCGGCCGGGGTCGAACGAACCAGTAGCCGAGGAGACAACAACACCAGGATCGACAAGAGTAAACGAAGTTGCCGTTCATGCGACACCATCGATCCCATCCTCGTCGACCTCTCGCTGACAGGGAAGACTAGCATCTTACTACTCTACTTCCTACGCTACGGGACACCACGGTCTCTCGCCGCTTCCTCCTTCGCTGTCGCACGGGGATCTTCGTGGAGGCGTCCTCCTCAAGCCTCGCCCAGACCTGCACAAACCAAATGAAACATGGTTAGATCTCTTGTGTCGAGATGCTGTAAAGAGGAAGTACCGTCTCAGCAATTTTCCATCACATCCACGATACGCACACTGTTTCCAACGAAAACATGCTGGCAATCGATGCTCGCGAGACCATGCCGAGGGAGAGACGCTCTGCGCTTCTCGACGCTGGTTGATTGCTTATTAATGTAATGTAATGACGCTTATTAATGTGCGCATCGATCTAGAAAATGTGCTATACGGTTTGTAAAGTATTCCAATTATTTCGCGGTCCCGTGCCCCACGGCAAATGCAATAATTAGGGGGTGCGAGAACCCGAAACTGAAGGAATATCGATAATTGGGTTCTCGAAATTAACAAGACTATGATTAAATTTTACGATTTTCTGAAACATCGCAAATATAGGAAATCTCGTGCCACGATTGGTTTTAAAGCAAGTCTTTTGTAACGGTAATCGAGTACTGAAAACCCTGAGATTTTCGAAAATCTCCACATAATCGAGAACTTGAAAATTTAACATTTGAGAATCTCGACATAGTCGAGAGTTTCTACAAATAATATAATCAAACAATCTACATCTGAAACACCGCAGAAAAAAGTTTCAGCTTGTTCTTTGGAAGATCTACACGCATCCAACATTGTAGCATGTTGTTTACATTTAATCGTTCTACCTAAAATGGACCGTGGAATCGTCGAACATTTTTTCGCCACACGTGTGGAGTATAAAGAAAGAAAATCACTGTTTACACGAGACTATGAAACGCTAATTAGCACGTTATGTTTAGGTATCTCTTTTTTTGGTCGTTTGTACGTATTCACGCAGATGGAACAGTGATTTCTATACAACAGAAACGTTTTCCGAACAAAAAGAGGGGATCCTTTACATGCATCTCTAATTTCTCTCGGAGCTATCCCGCTACATTTCAGAATTTTATGAAGTAATAAAACGAAGCGTGAAACGTTCGTCTGTTGCTTCGTACCGCGTTCCGTGGGAGAGAAAGAAGAAGAAAGGACTGCTGTACCTGTAGGTTTACGAAGTATGAAGCATACTGTGTTAATTTTACGCATTCTTTCTCATTATCATATGTACACGAACCCTTTGAACTACGGCGTGTAACGATCCGAATAAATTTCTAATCTTTCAGGATTAGTGTTTGTAAATATTTAAATGAATGCTCGAGAGTATGAATAATGGGTCGACCGAAATATTTTCAGGATACATACTTTTAAATGTTTGTCAATAGTAGAAGAAGTTGGGGTTGAGTGAAATATAAAACAGTAAAAGATCCGAAAAATTTAACAATTCTGTAATGTTGTTTTGGACGAAACGGAGGCTTCCCACAATAAATGCAGAACATTTATATGTTGCATGAAGATTCAGCGTTCATTGCAATTAATTTTAGAAGAATCACAGAGTCAGGCGATGCATTTATTCATTATTTTTTCCTTGCCAATGTATATTTGATTTCATCAAAACCTTCCAGTGCTAAAATATCTTTGATTCGAAGGGTGATATTTCACTGGTTATTGATTTTCTTTCATTGGTAAGAGAAATAAGGAATATATCACTTCAATATACCACAACAGACTGTAGAGAGCAGTTTCGAGTTAGGCGAGAAGCGCTATTCGCTTTCACAAGAAAAGGTAGCAGGTGTTTTACATCCATGGCAAACCAGTACCGAGCCAACGACACTCTAGACATGAACCACCGTCTGCCACGAAGTAATTGCTTCGATTATCTCTTCAAACCCAAGGAGAATCAAGCAATCGCACGCAAACGCTTCGCGTCAATTAGGGATAAAAACGCAAATATGTTAACCACGAATATATCTTCTACCTAGAGAATGTTCTCCCCATTTAACCATCTTGTTCGTACATTATCGAATTCCTTAGGAATGATCCCATAATTTTCACTAAGAATATAAAACAACCGTTCGGGTATTAACCAGCTTTGACGTGGTTGCTTGTGAATTATCACAAAATTCTTATTTTAATTTTGACTCGCTCATAACTTTCAAAGTCTCGAAAAACGCGTGAAAATATTAAACAGGTTTCAGTACAATTTTCATTTCGTTTAGCTTCTTGCACGCAAAAGGTGCGCGCGCCAGAAGAGACATTAGCCGCCATAATTGCTGCGCCGACATCGGGAATGCCGCGTGATCGGACAGGTCGCGTAGGACTTCATAAAACTCGGGGAACGGGAAAGAAAAGCACGAAAGTGAGAACGAAGGGAAGATGTCTGACAATTTATCGACTACAGAAACCAGGTACCTTTGAATCGACCCGTAACGCCAACACCAGTAGCCCTCGTAACGAAATGAAACGGACGATTTTTGCTCGGGAACACGCGAAAGGGGGTGCGAGAAAGAGAGGGGGAGAGGAATCTGAAAGCAAAAGGGAGACTCGGATGCAGGGGCCGAAGAAAACGTATTCTTCGTTTCTTATCGTGACGGAGGGTAACGCGTTCGATCGCAACAAAAAACTTTCCTTATTTTCCAACGCTCATCTTAGGGGTAAACCGAGACGTAGAGGGGCCCGAAAGACGTCAATTTCACTGTATGCGGAGAGGAGTGGTGGAAATGGGAACTGTAATTTCAAATGATCCCTTCATCCTTTTTCTATACGCTCGGATTATTAAATACACAAGGTGCGCCGAGAATAAGTACACGCTACCGGTTCGTCACACCTGTGTCACAATGTGGATTGGGGATATTTGTGCATTTATCATTTGTAAAAATATTCCACGATTAATTTTAACTATCATTTACAACTAACACTAAAACTATGTTGCTTCAAATAAACTCAAGAACCTCCAATTTTCGGATGTTGAAAGAATTCTGAAACACCCTGTATATATTCCACGATTAAAGACTAGGAATTTAAGTAAAATTTAAAGCTACTTCATTTTCTCTCGAATGTAAACTTTATGACAATTTTCTGTAGCTCCAGTATCATCGTTTCTAATTTCTAATGTCATTAAGCACACTTCGTAAATGCCTAAGTATGTATAGGTACTTTATACATATGCACACCGAAGTAAACTAGGGTGGAATAGAATATTACGTTGAGTAGGTTGACAATAATATAATAGTATTTTCAAAGTCGAATATTTTTGCCATTTTAAATTACACCTACTCAGTATTGTTATGATTGCAAGAAATCTAGTGATCAAATCGCAGTCTAATAATTAGCAGACTGGGGAATTTCCTGCACGTATCATTTGTAAAAGCATACGACGTTAAAACGACTGGGAGTTCCAGTAAAATTTAAAGCTGTATGTACTTCGTTCTCTCTTGAATGCAACATTGGAGAAAATTTTCTTTCGTTTCAGTTTCTTTGCTGGAAACGTTTCAAAGTTGCACAACAAGGGCATATCAATTAAACAGCAATCTAGTTTCTATTCCGCTACGAGCGGCCGATTGCTGTAAACAAAATTAACCCGCGTTCTCGTGTAAGCGCAAAGAGATAAAGGGGAACACGGCCTTTTAAGCAAATCCACGGGGGAACACGCAACGAGCGAGGGGGGGGGGAGAGAGAGCAAGAAGAGAGAGAATCGCGTCGGGGTATCCAACGACTCGATAACTATCGAGATATCCAAGAACGCGCGATTCCACGTAGAAGGAAAGCAACAACGGCGGAACACGTTGCGAAAGGTAGTGTGCGTGTACCAACCGTGCAATGTTCGGTGTGCACGAGGCAACAGTCGGTAGCCTCTTCCTTTCGCATCCGTACGCGTTGCACGGAGGAGAGAGATCAAGAGAAAAGATGGCCGTCGCTGTGCGCTGCTTCCAGAAGCTACACGAATGAAACTGTAATATATATTACTCCGCGAAATTAAAGAAACGCTGAATTACATCTGAAATTTTTTCTTGACAGCTCCACGAGATGTAGGTAAGCCAATTATTTTTTTTTTATTTAAGGTTTAACGTCGCATCTACATCCAGGTCATTAGCGACGAACTTGTATGGTGCTTTTAGATTTTGTGGAGGTGGTTGATTTCTTTAAGGAGTTCAATAGTATTTGTTGTATGTTTTTCGGATGTGAGGACCAATTATTCTTAATGCTAAATAAAAATAATCTAAATAAATTAAGATTACGGTGATACTATTTTCTTATTACGAAATTCTCAGAGCTTCTATATCGACAAATTCCAAGATGATCGGAAATGTAGGTTAAGGTAAAATCCTGTAGATTTTTGAAAGAACATGATATAAATCCAAGTTTCACCCCTGGGAGATCAATGGTTGAAAAGTTACGAGTGTTTAAACTACAGCGACTTTAAGGTGTAAACGCCGGATGATAACTTAGATCTGCGCTCTCCACATAGCAACTTGGCAACGCCCTTACCAGCCGTGCCCACATAAATCGCTCAACTTTAAACACCGATAACTTTTGAACCAGTGGATTCCTAACACTAGAACTTGGATTTCCGGTACTTTCTCGTCGAAATCTACAGGATTACAATAAAAAAAAGAGGTTAAAAATTTGCAGTTTCTTAAGTTCAGCTCAATCTGTTTTGAAACATATTTGGCCAACTCATTAGCATTTCCGTGCGCGTGAGTGTACCGTGCATGCGTGATAAGCACGCGCGTGCCTTTCTTCACGGATTCTCATTGTGAGACGCGACAAACGCGTCTGAATGTAGGTTAAAACCGTAATTAACGGCAGTCTTAATTGCCGAGAGTTTACACCGTGGTATTACCGATCCGACCGAGACAGGTCGCGACAGAGGAGAAACACGGTTGTACGCCGGGAGACCGTTTCTCTCCTTTGCCACGGGAAAATCAAACGGCCGTGAAACGACACTTTAATTAGCGTGTTTACGAACGAGCCGGCCTGGTCAGAGGGGCACGACAATTTTCTGGGATTAATCGTAACGATATACCCTCTCCATTCAAAAACGAAACGGCAATAGTAAAGAAAAAAGACAGGTTCGTTCGAAGCTGGAGTAGTCTGGTGAAAAAAATATCCCTGCCAGGGATTAATTACCGTTGCTTGTTACCGAAGGGGAAAAAAATGTTTATTTTCTTCCATTATTTTCGCAGCTCGACGAAAGAGCGGCCATCGCTCGATGTAGTTCGAGGGAGCTGTATATACTCGACGAGAGTTTGATCGTCGAAGGATACGTACTGTGGAGAGAAAGAGATTCAAAGTTCGAAGCGTAAATTCAAGGGATAAGTAGGATGTAATGAATGAAACGGAAAAGCTTCGGGCAATATAAGTAGAGTTCAAGTGGTCCGTAGTAGATGTTCGGTGGAAAAAGGGTCCGAGAACTACTGAACGTTCCAAAACGTCTGGTCTTGGCCGCGGCGAGAAAGAATCAATATTGAAGGAGGAACACGAAAGTTTTAATGAACGAAAAATGAATTGAAACGAACGGTTTTCACTGTGTAACGGAGAACTGATTTCTAACGTTTGATATTTAAATCGAGGAGTGTGGAATACGCTGCGCGGTTGTTTGAAAATCATCGAATAAAATCGTAACTTTCGCAGGGAAGAAAGAAATACAAGAGCTTCGATAAATTTAGATAGAGTTGAAATGGTTTGTGCGAGATAACGTTCTCACCGAAAATGTTTCGAAACCGCTGCTCGTCAAAGTGTGTGAAATTAAAATAACGAGAGAGAAATTTTTCATAATCACCGTCGACGATAAAGTAATTAATAGACTGTGAATTTTACGCATTCGCAACAAGAACGAGTAAGCGAGACTTGAAACGGTGGAAGAATTCCAAGAATTTACGGACATCGATGCATTATTAATTTATTCAAATCAGTAAAGAAGCAGAAACATTTTTATGCAACTCGTTTTCTTGCGATCTACGCGGAAAATTTTTATTACAAAGATCCGCGGTCTAGTAATTATTGAGAGAAAATGAGAGTTTCGTTGAATCAAAGAGACGTGACAAAACATTTGATGAATAATTTCATAGTTAATAAATACGTAACTGATGGAGAATTTATCAAAACCGTAAGATATTATACAAATCGCAATTTATTTTCCGTCGAGGCTTTTTCCTGGTCGGTTATCGTTTGAAACGGTAGACGAAACTGACGCGAGGCGACGCGACGCTCCGAAAGCGAAATAATTTCTGCATCGAGCAGCGAAACCTCTCCCCACCATCGAACAGAAACGGCCGCCCGTTAATTTTAATTACAAAGCGCGCGGCCGCTTTAATATGCACATTTATTTTAATGGAAAAACGACGGGGCTTCCGAGCGTGCAATGCACTCGATAGCGCTTCCCTACGTCTACCCATATTTCATCATTTTCCACGGAAACGCGGGATTTTACTTTTATTTACTTCGCCTGTTGTACTTTGCCGTGCTTTGCGCCGCGTTTTTAAGCGCACGATGAATATCCCGTGTTCCGACAATATTGGCGACCACGCTCGAATACGTTGAAAATCGAGAACGTATCCCTGAGAAACTGGAATACTGTCAATTTTACATATCCCCGTATGTATCGCGTTTAGAACCTTGCTAAACGTTTCTATCAGGTGTTCATTCCTTCTCTGATCATTATACAATTCGAACCAGTTGGTCTCTCCATTTTGTAATCATGAAAATGTTTAGCTCGATTCATCTGTTCAATGCGTGTAAATAGGATTTTCTACAGAGTCAGACCCCTGAAACTACCACCGCAAAATATCTCCGTCATTTTTGGCAATATGAAAGTATATTTTGGGAAGAAAATGTTTGGTTCAGTGAAGCAATTGTTCGAAGGTCAGCATATTATACAAGATTGAATTTGTCTTTTCGTTAGTTGTTTTATTTAAAAAAAAGGAGACATTGTAAATAATTTGCAGTTCTTGACATAAAAACAAAAACAAATTACAAAATGTAATAATTTTATAATTTTTTGTTTTTTTTTATATATCATAACATTTGTGTTCATAAAAAATTAGAAAAATAATAACATACCAGGATGACTTTTCTTTTAATGCGTATATCAAACTCACATCTGAATATGATCTTTTTACTAAAATCGCTTCGAGTTGCTGGTAATACGAATGAAAGAAAACTTCGAGTGCAAAGGGTTAATATATTTCGTAATCTTTAATAAACAGTAATAATCCCGTTATTTTTTGTCGTTCTACTTGAACACAGGTTTTCGTATAAGAAACACCGGAGATATTTTCGATGAGAATCTTGGGTGCTGCTCCTCGCAGAAATGCGAATTTTAAAGTTTCTCTTGTCCACCACTGTGATCCTTTCCTCAAATCGGTTTAAGTCTCCATGTGTTAATAAAACATGAGAAGAAACCGCGAAATCGCGTGGAGAAGAAATCCAGCAGCCATAGGCGTGAAGCGAACAGGGTCGAGGAACGCGGTCGCTCGCAATTATCTCCGTTCTCCGAGTTCCGCGAGCAAGATGCACGAAAGCGAGTAGTATCCTCGGTATCCGAAAATTCCCATAAAATCAAGGTCGATCTACGATGCCGTTAGACATTGAAACCGTGCCAAGACGCAGCCAGCAACTGGGAGTTTCTTCAATTCCTCGTTACGAAGATCGTTGGAAGGCGGTCGCGAGGAAAAACGATCACGGCGACGCCTCTAGAATTTTAAAGAGATCGCTGTGGCGCGGTTCGATTTAAAGAAATCGAAGTTTCGCGGGTGGGGAGCGAAATTTAAATAGTTCGTCGAACGGATAAATTACTGAGGCCGTGAGAGAGGGGGAGGGAGAGAGAGAGAGAAAGCGCAAGCGCGCCTTTGCCAATGGAGAACCCCGTTACAAGCTCACGAACGTACCTTAAGGGGTAACTACGTTTTTAAGGAGCGGTTCCCGTAACGAATGCGATCGTTTGGTAAACCTGAACGCGGACTCTCCGCGTCTTCCACCGAGAGGAGAAAAAAGAATATGTAAGAGAGGAGCGTGGGTGGATAACGGAATAGGACCAAAAGAGGATGCATTAAGAAGGCCGTGATTCCTCGTCTCTTTCTTGCCTCGCGCGGCTACGAGCTCCGACTTCCTCTCCGGCAAATTAAGAAAACGAAGCGAGTATGCTGGCAGATCAAAAAATTGAGGATCTGCAAACGAGCACCTTTCGTTAAGGTCAATAAAAAAAATGTTGACTCTCCTGCAGCGGTGAGGTCAACTTATCTTGAAATGGAAATTAATTCTTTAATCAACGATTTTATTTATACAAACTGGAACACCTTCTTACAAAACCTGCGATTACATTCAATCCGAAAGTAATTCGGAAAACAATTCTGAAATCACCTTTTGTTTTTCAATAATTCACAGACTCAATCACTATTTTCTTGAAAAGGATCTAAACCAAGACCGAAACGTCGAAATCAATATATTGCAAAATTGCTTTCAATTAAATTAAACCAGTGCGCTAAGAACATCAACTTGATTCTGAAATCATTCATAAAGAACTTAAAACGATCTTGAGATAGTAATTAATTCTTTAATCAACGGTTTTATTTATACAAACTGAAACCCTTGCTTAAAGACAACGACGACAACGAAACCTACGAGCCCATTCAAAGAAATCGTAAATAGAAAACTTTGTTTGGAATCGTTCCGTTCACAACGAGAATAAAACGATTATTTTGTACATTTTCGAATTCTTCGTCTGACAGGGTTAAACTAAATTGGAATTAAACTGAACAATTAACGGGAACACATTTTACAAACAAAAAGGAGAAACATTCTGCACTTAAATGAGTACCTTCCATATTTTACTAGAATCTCTATGGCATCTCTCTTTAATTAATTTTGATTGAAAGTCGTATCTGTTTACGTACACGCAATGAAGATTTCTCATGTATTCTGGCAGAGTTGTTTGCCGTATGGTGTTCTCCATAAAATGATGCAATGTTTGGACACATACATATATGTTCGTTGAAGAGATAGAGCGAGAAAGTATTGGTAAATATTGTATCTAGGAAATTGTTGGTTTCTAGACAGATCTGGAAGATTTCTCGACCGAGGATGCGCTTTAATCTTTTAAGAGAATAAAAGAGAACGTGAACGTGTATTTGTGGACCGAGGTGAATGAGAACTTGCCATCAAATAATTTGTCGAAATTGTTTGCACAGGTTGGTCAATATTACATCAGCTTAGCTAAGCTGTAAACATTGTTTCACGAGGACAGTTATTGGGACAACTATCCAAATAACGTTGAAACAATTTTCTGACACAATATGTTAAGATTCTTCTCTTGCAAATAAAATAAAAACTAATGTGAAGCTCTTAAAAATCCAGAAGTATTTCTTTCCAGAAGAGATTTCGTTTCCGAAGAAAATAAAAACAATATTACTATGAAACATTCAAATTAACACTAAACTATAATATTAAAATAACTATAAAAATTATAAAAATCCATTTCTGGAAAATAATAATTTCCTTGTCAAAATTACAGACGATCTCAATAAATTTAGCGTTGCTATTTTTACAAGGCAATATTTGTCAGATACTTGGTAGGTTCAGTGTTAAGAATGTCTTCGCGGTGACAGCATCGGAGAACAAAGGATCATTATCAAAGATAATCGCCAACGCATGGCTTTGAAACGTCCAATGACACGTCATTACACTCCTAAGTATTTTTTAATTATTCTTAACTCATCAACCGCTGTAGATACTCGACACTTGATCAGCCAGCATTAATTTCAGCTAATATTGATTCCACGTTATGCCGCTCAGACGGGGGATATAAAAGAACAATGGAGCGACTTATAAAATGTGCTGGAGCGTAGTTCGCTGGTAACGAAATGTATCTACACGGTCGCATAAACTTTTAAGGGCCCCGCGGAGGAGGAAGTTTCGCGTAAAGGCGTAATTATACTTGCAGCCGTTTCTTCACGACATTTTTATCAGACTTACGACAGGTAGGAAGGTGTAACAAGGTGGCGGGGGCTTATACTCTGTGTAAGAGCAGGGCGTTATGACGACGATAGTCAACGGAGAGTACACTCGAAACGGTGCTCGAAATGCTAGCCGAACGGGGGAAACGTGGAGCGGGTTGCATGGCAGCACGAACGTGGGAAATATCTTGAGACAAACTGCCTTCTTAAGCAAAGTTCCTCTAACGAATGCGATCGCGCGACTAACTTGGTCCGACCTTAGCTGCGTGAACGCGGAAAAACCGAAGAGGAAGAAGGCAACGTGAAGGATGTAACGGAGACTGGCCAAAAGAAGCGGCAGAAGTTCCTTTAAATCTTCTTGACCTCTCCCGCACGCTCTCGCCGATTCCTCGTTAACTAAATGGCCCTGGACAAGAAAGAAATCGTAGGAGGCTCGGGGAACTTGCGAAGTAATTTAAACAGAGATACACACACACACACACAAAGGCAGGGTCTTCGGTTGGTACTGCCTTCGATAACGGAGCGGCGTCGCGAGGATAAGGCGATTAGAAGACATACAAGTTCTATCACCTGAAACTTTCGGCTAAAACCTTTGTTGTTCGGACAGCTAAGCTTGTCCCGATTACCAATTCCACAGGCCGAATCCTGTCGTTAATTAAATACTCGCGGTGCCCTCGCTTATGCGTGAACCACGGATTTTATGCATTTATCACGAAAATCGGTAGATGTGATTTAAAGCAATGGACATGATTAAAATATTTAAGGACATCGATATATATATATATTACGTTCAGCTTAATTGGATAATTACAAGAAAAACACTATTTTTATTTGACTCTTGTGTTCTGAGTTCGATGCGAACATTTTTTAGTTTGAATAAAAATTTTGTTTCAAATAGTTTTCAATAATTGTGCTGTACCAAACGGAAGTTTAGAAATCTTCTTTTTTTTGACGGTGAGTTGTTGGTCCGTGATTACAGTGATTACAAATCCACAGCCACGGACCATGGACTTTCAACTTTATTGCGAAATAAAACATTTCTACATCAATTGCAAGAAACAGGAACCACTTAGAAATTTTTTGCTTCTCTTAATTAACTAATGCAGTTGAAACTAATACACTGATTAATTATTTGTATATATAATTAATTATATAAAATAAATATAATTAATTATTTAATACACTGATGTCCTGAAATGTTTCTAATATGTTCACTTATGTTATAAATGCATAAAATTCCATCCACTGCTCGAGCACGTTACAGGCTGGACATGATAAACTAAAATTGCCGGGACAGGTTAAGAAAATTAAGTCAGGGAAGACAGGTGTGTAGAGAGTGTTGCGGGAGCGAAGAATTTCGCGACGTTTTTCGGCGGTGTTTGCTCGAAAAGCTTCAAAGGAAATTTTCGAGTGGCGAGAAGCCTGAGACAGATTCGCCTGGTACACCGTCAAACTCGTGGACGTTTACATATTAGAGCCGACGTGGCAGTCTCAAAGAGGGCACTGTTTAACAGCATCCGCCGCGAGACTGGTCGAATAACAGCGGTCCAGAAATTAGTCGGAACAAAGGAGATAACGAGGTGGCCTGTTTCCACAGGATTCGTGTGCCTTTCCGCCGGTTCCTCTGGACACTTAGTTTCGGTTTAAGTTCGTGGAAGGCGCACGAGCGCGGGACGAAAACGATGAACAAACCCCTCGCTCCGCCCGAGGAGAAGAGAAAAGTTTCGTCGCAACGGCCAACCGAACACCAGCTACTCGGATTTACGAAGGAGTTGCGGGAACGTTCCGTGGAAATCGGTCGTTTTAAAAAGTCCAGATTGTTTAAACTCTTAACGATTGTTTAACTCGTTAAAGAGTGATTAAGGCGTGTTCAAGACGCTGACCTCGAAGAAATATCGCGCTTGGAATCGCCAACCGGCTTCCATTTTCCCAGCTGGAGGAGGAAGACACCTAAACGTGGTCTAATTCAACATTATTTCAAACTAAATTAATTCAATGTAATTTATACGGTACTGTCGAACATGAACCGTCACGTAGTGCTTGTTATTTCAACGTTTTTTTCCCCCCTTTAAATATCTTGGAACAAGAAATAACGTTAAACAACGGCAACTATTTCTTATTGATCACAGGTTTCTGTATTACATTATCGTAGAAATTAAATTTATCGATCACTTACAAGCTTCATTTAGAAGATTGCCATCTGTATTTTCTAGTTCTGTTTACTATAAACGAATTGTTGATTAATAGACTGGAGCCACACGAACAATTTATTCTTACTTCGATCATTATTGACAAGCAGAGAAAAAATAAATTAGAACTCGTAAATTATTGCAAGCTTCCTACTGTTTTAAATTGCACCCACTCACTTTTCCCATAAATGCATAACATCCGCGGTCTACTTACTCTTAATTTATTCATTATAATTAATATTTATTTCATCTATTCATTAGACAGCACATTTTCATCAAATATCACATTATGCTATCGTCAATATGTCGCTTTACCACACATACAAAATATACATACATGTATTTTATAAATATATACATAGTATAAGTATTTACTAATACAAGTATTTATATATAATGTTAACTTCATCCCGAGTGGACTATATAGACCGAGGAAGCCATCAGGGCTAAGTACCTCGAAACAGGAAATGACATAGACCACTTTCGTAATTATGAGCACACTTTAGGTCCATTTAATCACAGAATAATATTGAAGACATCGTTTGAAGATACAAAGCTAATCTGTCATTCAAGTAGCACCACGATTGGATTGTGGAGCGTGCATTAACATAAGTTAATCGTGCAGCGTCCACCTACGCTCGCGCAGTATGGCAGTGTTTTTCGAAGGTCCGTATTCCCTCGAAAACTACAATTTCCGTAACAAGCAGATATTAAAAGCGAATCTCCACGGGAGAACGTTCGCAATCATGAAGCCCGCAGCATCCCAATCAGCGAAACAAGCGGTCAAGAAATTCCGGTGTTTACCCGACCTACCGCAAAACCGCGTTATTGGTCTTGTAGGAGGGAGCCGTCGATCAGGTTCATGGAGCGGCGAACGAGGAGGAGGAAGCGGAGGAGGAGGATGAGGTGGAACGAGAGGAGAAAGAGGATGAACGGAAGAAAAGAGGAGGAAACGAGACTGGGCCGATAGCAATGAGAAATAGCAGAACTCGGGCCGTCCTAGTGGCGTCGTTCGTGTCGATGTTCGCCGATTTTTCCGGTCACGATGTGCCTCCTCTCGCGATGGCGCAGAGGCGTGCACACGCCGCGTCGCGAGGCGAGGCGAAGCGAAGCGAGAGGAAGAAGGAGCGAGCAGATGAGAGAATAGGAGAAAGAGCGGAGGAGTCATCGTGCCGCTCGGCAAAGGCCATTTACCGGTGACAGAGACAAATAGAACCGGGTACGTTCTAGGGGGGTCCGTGAGAGAGAGGACCGCGTGTCCTCTAACTAACCGAACCGGAGACCAAGCAAGAATGAACCTACCCCACGGTGCGACCAGAACCGGGAACGAAGAAACCGGCCGTACAGAGTTTCAAGAAATGGGAGCTGCCATAGACTTCGTGCACCGTGGATGCTCGAATTATCAGGGCGGTTGTGCGAAAAACTTTCGCGTTTCTCCTATTTCTTGTAGGTTTAATCGTCACCGACGCTGCCCAACTAATTTCTCATTTTCCATGTATTAAGGTATCACTATCAGAGTTGGGCAAACATTCTATTGAAATATAATTTTTTGTCCAACTCTGATCATTGTGCAGACAATTTTTATTTTGCACGAACAGTCTAGATATTAACGGATTTTACGCATTTATCACAGAAACATCAAACGTGGATTTGTGCACGTTATAACATTGTTTTTTCGACTTACTGAAATGACCAACGCAAGTAATACATTTCCAATCAACCTTAAATGAATTTAAGCAGGTAGTAACATCATTTTCGACTTACTAGAATTATCAACACAAGAAATATTTTCGGGAGTCTAGTTATTACTAGATTGCGGATTTTATTCATTCATGTTCTATAACATTATTTTCGATTTACTAAAATGATCAAGACAAGGAACACGTTTTCATTCAACTTCATTCTCCTACAGCCGACCTGGAAAATGTTTATTCCGCAGAAAAATCCACAGTCTGGTCAATAAACTGGGCGTTTATTTATAAAGGAATACCAGGATTGTTTTTGCTTGAATTTTTTCGGAAACTTAAATTTTTCGTATTGTCCAGCTGGCACTGTTCGAACCATCGCGGACAGTAAAAAGAGGACAGAGGGACGATGAATTCCGTCACGGCCTCGGACCCCATAGCAGGGTTCCATGACTCGTCTCGCGGACCCCTGTTCCTCCCTACTCTGTTTGTTTTTTCCTTCTCTTCATCTGCCTCTCTCTCTCCCTCTCTCTCTCTCTCTCTCTCTCTCTCGCGACCACTATGTTCCCTGCTTTGTTCCGTTCTCGAGAAGAATCATTTCGTGGCAATTAACGCGTTAGATGTGCTCTTGAATGTGGAGGCAAATGGTGGCTGGAGTTACCGACTGCAATGAACCCGAGGGAATAAAATAGAGGGGGGGAGGAAGGTTGGTTCCACGGGAGAAAATGAACCCGGACAATCGGGCGTCGGCCCGGAATTGAAACCGGTAACGAAATATAAAGATTCTGGGGTCTATTAAGACACACAGACGGAGAACTCCCATTTCGCGACTAATTCCGCGTACACATTTCCAACATTTTTCTTTCGGAGAAGTTGTGCAACAGTTTCGTTCAAAACTTGGTATAATGATACTGCAGATTTCATGCATGTATGATAAATATATATAAACTGCGGATCTTTATGCGTTTATACGAAAACTGAGAAGATGAGATTCAAAGTTGTTGGAATGATTCTTCAATTTGAAGATGTCAATATATGATTTCTCCTCTATTGAAATCGTTAACACGTTGAGCGCCACGTCAGCCATCAGTGGCTGACAATAGACTTTCCGTTTAGTTTATATTCGTTGCAATCGATTCTGACAATTTCTATTTCGCTTTGCATTTGAACAGATTTTTATGCGTTTCCTATTTCCAGCGATCGACGCAGAACTTTTTTAATTTTACACGAAAATCTGCAGATTAAATCTGATTCACTTTGGATTCTGATGCACTTACGTAGAAATTGGCTGGACGAAATATAAAACAGTGAGACCAGAAAAATCCAAGAATATTGGTCTCAATGTAAAAAATCTATTAAGGGATGAAGTGAACTTCAACTAAGAAGCTCATTCAATCGATTCCTACGAAACAGAGAGTAGAACCTCCACAATTTTCAAATAAAAGATCTGAAATCGGTGATCTGACTAGTACCCGGGTAGGTTCAGTGTTAACAATGTAAATGAGCCTGAGAAAAGTCACCGTACTTGTTCCAGCTGGTGAAATGATTTCGCCGAGTCCTTTGCACGCGCGCCGAACAAAACATTCGGCAGAAAATAGAGACTTCCTCGAGTTCTTTCATCCCTTGAATATGGAAGAAGTTTGCCGGGGGTGGTAGACGCCGTCGGAAGAAAGTTTCGAGGCGTAAATTAAACAGAAGGTTCTTTTATTAAAAATCAAGAGTCGGCTGCAAGTTTCGCGGAGGAAGAAGGTTCGCCGACGAAAGAGGGCGTGAGCCAAAGGAGGAATCAAACCCAATAAAATTAAACCCGGAATCGATGGCGGCGTCCCGGAAACGTGCTCACCCCCTTGTGCGGGCATTAAAAATTCCAACCCCGTACAAATATACGGAAGGGGCCGGCTGTGGTCCGGTAGGAAACTGCGTTAGATGGAGCAGAGACTAACACCGGGCAAAAGGGAGCGTATGCCGTTCGAACGAGCATGGATCGACGTTTCATGAAACATAAATGCCAGTGTATCCATTCGCTCTCGAAATCCCGGGCGGGTCGTTTTCCCTCGCTCATTTCTATACTCCATTACCGTTGCTATTAAACTGCCCCGACATCCTCGAACCCACGCGGACAAGTCCTCGCCACCCCTACCCCCAATCGTCGCCCCCGCACTAGTATCGCGTTCGCGTTTTATTACGATTAAGAGACCGTTGGTCTAAAGCCCGCTAGGATGATGTTTTCGGGGCTGATACATGTATCGAGGGTGGACCCGCTCTCGGCTCTCGGAACAGAAACATTGATAGGGGGCAGAGTGTCCCAGAAGGATTCCGCACGAAGTTTTATGGATCTACAGATTTTATGGCCGCGCGAAGTGCGATGAAATAGAAAAGTTCGGACCGTTTCGCCCGGTGATCAACTAATGATGTTTGCTCTTCGAGATTCCAATTCGTTCAACCCTTCGCGCCCTATTTCAACACGGGAACCAAACATTTCTTCTGACCTAGAATATTTTTATTCATTTCATTTCATTCGTTATTGGTAGATTACGGATCTTTATGCGAAATAAAAATTCTCTGCATCGATCGCAAGAAACGGAAACTAAATCGAACGTTACTTCTGCCCTTACTGATTTTAATAGGGGAGAAATCATATATTGGAATTTTAAAATTTCCAATAATCTTCAATATTTTATCTACTCAATTTTCCTATAAATGCATGAAGAACTACCGATTAATTACTAGATATAAAATCACTTAAGTACGTAACAATTATTTACCGATACAGCAGCAATATTTCACGATGCTTCGACTTAGACCCCTCGCAATTCCATTAAAACTGACTACGCCATACATCAAAGTAGCTCACAGCGTAATCGTCCCTATCGTTCGAGTCCAATTCGACGTAAAAATGTTCCTCAGTCTTCAAAGCGAACGGCAGGCTAAATTAGACGCGCCTACTGGAACGTTGTACGTTGCGGAATAAACAAGAAGAATAATTGCCGCAGCGAATAATAATAATGTAAGAGGAATTACCGTGGGACAGGGAGAGGCCGGCAGATGTTTTCGGGGTTGAAATCGGGGGTGAGCTCGATCGAAACTCGAAAACGGAAACATCGACAGGGGACTGACTGTCCTGACAGACTTATAGTTTAAGGGGTAGGAACGCGGCGGAGAGGAGATTGGAAAGAGAAGAGAACCGATCTGGAAGGGAATCCAGAGCTACGAGGCGGCATGGCAGGGCTACGGGGGTTGCAGGTTGCGAATAGGGAGAAGCACAGGGGTGCTGCAACGTTGCTGTACAAGATTCTCCCGGTAAGCTCGATGCCTGTTAAGTTTCTCTCGTGCGTTCTATCGTGTCCCGAAGGCTCGAGGGACGTCGAAGCTTTGGGGTTCGCCAAGAGGATCGACCCAGCCCGTACTCAACGACGTCCTGCTTAAACTCCCGGGCGGTATATGGGGTGAGGTTGATGGGGTGGGACAGGGTGTAGAAAGAGAGAGAGAGCAACAGCAGCATCGTACAGCCCCCGCTGGGGCGAGGGTTGGAAAGGCCGAGACAGGCGACGAAACTCAATGGATCGCCGAAAATGCACGACCCACAAACACGTCCCCGCGAACAAAGGACATTGTTGGGCCGAAATAATTGCGCTACTGTCGGTAATAATGCGGCCAGATGCTTGCGAGACACAATCCGCCGGGAGATGTGTGTCGCCCCAGCTGATTCAACTCTTTGCCAACGCGATCCAGATCGCCGAACTTTCCTGATTTATCGAATATCGCCTCTCGCTTCTTATTTCTTCGCGAACATTACCACGCGCCGCGTAGATGCGTTCCCCCACGTCCTCCGGTGATTCATAGCGCTCATTTCGACGGCTTGGGCGACCAACGAGCTGGAATTTTCTTTCGGGTATCGAATTTTTGATAAATCCCACTGAGAATGGATTGTGTTCGGATTTTTTGACAGAAGTCAATTGCGGATATACAAAATATTTTTATACGAAATCTATAGATTATTCAACCCTTTAATTCACTAATTAAACATTCAAAAGCGGTCGTTTTTGCAATTATTTTCTAAAAATTCAAAAGAACATTAAAACCTTCGGGTGTCGAGTCTTTCTTTCTGGACGAAATACAATTGCAATAAGTCGAACATTAAAGTGAACCTCTAGCTAAAAAGTATGAATTTTGATTCGCCAAGAAAATGGTACTGCAGGTGGTTAACCCTTATTTAACCAAGATGTATAGATAATTGAACACCTTGTTGTATTCAACGTACTTGCACAAATTCTCATTTTAACAGGAAAGAATATGTTCAGAGGAACATTAACAAGTTGTTGCTGTCCTCTATAGTTTCTCTTTGCCAGAAAGATGCTGGAACAGCAACGTCAGAGATATCGGGAACGGTAAATGATTTGTTTTCAATACTCCACCGGGGAAAAATGGATTTTCGATAGTTTCGTGATTGAAGAACACCTTGCTCGGGACAGTTTTTTTCTAGGGTGATTCCGCGTCGATACTAGGGTGCAACAGTGAAAACTATTCGAACGTAACGAGCCCGTAAAGCGTTCATATTCGATGAGGAGCGGGGTCAGCCCATTAAAAATGCATCAATCACCGTTAACGGAGCATAGAGAAACAGTAAGTAAAAGGAGCAACAGCGTGTCCGGTTGCATTTAGGATGCATCGAGCTCGCGCGACACCGTGACAGTTTGTGATGAATCGGTGTGCTCGAAATGATATCGAAGAACGGCAAGCCACCAGCCAGGAAAATGGGCCATTTGGTCGGCTATTTAGAAAACGCTCGGTAAAAGGTTTCTGTGAGAAAAAAAGAGGAGGAGAAGGAAGGAAGGAAGGAAAAAGGTACACGGAGACCCTCGAAAACGTTGCAGACGTTGAATGACGCGTCATAGAGATCGAGGATCGTGGAATATCGTTATCAGCCACCTGTCAACGGGGGCACGCGACCCTTTCGTCCTGCTAGGAAAACTCGTACAACGCTTTTCCATCAGTATGAAACAGCGCCGTGTCAGCCCTACTCGACAACCGGGTAACAAATCACCGAGAATATGATGATGCCCCGACGACGATCCACGGGCGTAGAATTTCGCTCAGAAATTTATCACACCCTGTAAATTTCCTACACTGCCTCTTTATTCATTTTTCGAACAGTATCATTTCCTCCGGCGGACAAAAATCCATGGAATTTATGACGATTGCTCCAGTTTTCGGGATTCCGCAACCGTATCGATATTGTTGGGCGAATGCGAAATGTTTCGATAGAATTTTCATAAATTATACGATTGCAATTCTCAATTTCAGTAGGTAAACTTGAATAAAGCGGAATCAACCCACATCCGTCTCTCATTGGGCGAATTGAATTTGTCTCTCGGTGTCACATTGACACGCTGATGAAAAAATCGGTAAAATAACCATGTAAACAGTTGGTATTTGTCGATGATTTATTATTGAAATTGATATGTTAACATTTAGGTGTTTCACAGTAGAAACATTGAAGTCACAAATTAATGAACTCTTTTCTTTTCAGTGGTAGTAATAGCCTTTGTAAATCTGGAACAAATAGACATCGTAGCAAATTCTATCGAATTTTCACATTCCAGCATCTTTTTCAAATCTTCGAATGCCATAAACGCATAAAGATCCGCGGTCTAGTGATTGCTAACGAGTAGATCAAATTAAAAAAGAACTTCGTAAAACGATTAGAAAAATAAGAAAACAAGTGTATATTTTCTGCTTGTGGCTGCAAATGAACCGTGCTTGACGAGGCGCGAAAGGAATAATTTGTGCACATTAAAGCGACAATATGGAGACGGGAAAAAATAGAGAGACAGAGAGAAAGAGAGAGGGAGCGCGACAGTGTCATTATGGCGGCGAGAAACGTCCGCATTTTTCAGCGAACCGTTTATTTAATACGTTTTAAGAGACTTTTAAATCACTGCCAACCACGTCCGGTAGTTTGCTCGGAGCAGCAAGTTAAGGCTTTTCCATCCACCTAATCCAGTTTTGATTATAAATCACTTAAAGCCGTCGTCCTGACGGCGAAACGAAGTTTTCGATGCAACACCGGAGCACCGGCTATATTTACGGACTTGCCAGCCGGTAATTGAAGGATTTATCTAGGCAGAGGTAGAGGGAAAAAAATCGACGCCGAGAGAGACAGGCGTCGCGTTTTTCCTCAAGCCCGTCGAGTAGCCGCGCGACGTTCAGACGTCGCGTCGAGGTTCGTGTGTCCGCGCCGAAGAAAAGTTGCGTGTCCGCCGCATTCTATTGCATTTATGCGACTGTTGCTGCCGATCAATCTACGACAACCTGCCACGCAATATGTTTGCGCCCCGCCGATTATCTTCTAATTTTATAGCCGTTATCTTATTACGAGTTCGGTATTCCGCCGACAGCGATCGGTCAAATAAGCGCGACTTATCCGTCTTTTACGGCCGACGTCTATTTTACGCCGGTTGAATGCTACTCGAACGATCACGAATACGTATTACCCACCCAACCGCGAATACTTATGCAAATTCGAGTTTTCAGGAAATCACTGATCTCCACCGTGGAATTGAATATAAGCTCACTCTGGCTGAGTAAATACTTCCGACCAGTAAATATAACATTTTCTTAGTTCCAACTCTATTTCCGAATGTTTCTTCTCTATCTATGAATTCTATCTATTGAAGAGAACTCTCCATTTCGGAATGTTTTAGCGAGTTTCCTACGACAACTTATATTTTCTACTTTATTTGCTTCAGTCGACAAGTTGCTGAAGATTAACTTCAAGAAACAGTTAAATGCGAATAAATTCGGGGTGGAAGAGCTTGTAGCTGTCACTTAAAGACGCACAGATATGTAAATGATTAAGAATCGATTTACGAATCGAGAATAAATTTGCAATTAATAAACTGAAATACTAATAGGCTCTTCTACTTCTTTCTCAATGCGGAAATCAGCATTTATATAATATGATTAGACGAATAATTGGGCTTCGAAGATATTACAATATTTTAAGGATACTGCTAATTATTTTCGACTCGTTAGGATTACATTTTTATTCAATTTCCTTTCGATCCGAATGATTATTTGTAAAATATTCAAAAATTCGTTACCAACCGATCGATTAATTTCCCACGAAGGTATTAAAAACTTGTCGATAAATGTTTAATGAAATATCGAAGGCTTGTGAACTAATTAAAGATGAAATCGTCTAATGAAAAAATTACGGAAGAAGGATGTATAATTACCTATTACGGGAGAACTATTCGCGATCGCTTGTCGGCACGCAACGAAAAACGGTCGATGAACGGTTCAAAGGGTGTTCGCGAACTCTGTTGAAGACACGCCATTAAGCCTCACAACAGACTACTCACATCGGGTTTTCTGCTAAAACTTTTTTATGATGCTAACAAAATGATCTCTAAACCCATTCAGATCCTCGTTATTTACCGGTGAATGCAACTGACGTATAATTTAACAATAAAGGGTTGTAAAGTGCAATCAAATCAATAAAAACTACGCTATTATTAAAGAAATGTCATCTATTCATGAATAGAAAACAAAAGGAACAGTGCAAAAATTGTAAAAAATATATATGCGTTTGTTGAATGAATTCATTTGTTGCAATGTGTTCGCAAGTTTCCCTTCGCTTTTAGTTGAATTCTTTAGAAATGCCTCGATGTGAATGGATCTTCTGTTGATCCGTCTCTGCAGTAAATAAAAACAAACACCTTAGGACGACAGTAATGAAATCTTAAAATAATTTAAACAGGATATCCCTAAACTATTCATTTTTTTATGTGAACAGGTTAACGCTTTTCACAACTAGCGTCGAGTTCCATTAATTGATGAACTCGGCGCAATTGTTTTATTGTATGAGCGACTATGTAATTAGAATATTGCTCACTGTATCACAACCAAGATTGAATTTACATTTGTGATCTTTGCACGTACATAGAACTACAACGTTTTAAATAATCTCCATTTTTTTATACATATATGTTACACCATCTCATAGATAATTGATGAACTCGGTACAACAATTGAATTGAAAAGAGGGTTACAAACAAACAGGTTTATTGCACGAGCCACCAATTAATTAGTACACCTGATACTAGTTAGAACATTGCTCACTGTCCTCACTAGCAAGATCGAATTTACATTTGTAATCTTGTTCATATACACACAAGTAACCGTTTTAAACAATCCCCATCATTTATATACATCTTAAACCATCTCACAGGTAATTGATGAACTCGGTACAAATATTGAATTGAGATTTGAGTTACAATTAATTGGTTTATTCCACGAGCGATCAATTAATTTGTACACACACCTGATACGTCAGATTCTTGGTAAATCGTCTGAATGCGATATATGACTGTTTCGCGGAAAATCACTGTAAGCCATGGAGAATCTCGTTGTCCATGAGAGACTCGAATCGATATGCTTTCGAGCAGAGAGGTGTTAATTCGCCAGCAAGTAGCGGTTTCTCTCGCGAGTCAAGAATGTGCCCGATATCGATCCGCGCATCATCGATGTTATCTGTTTGCAAGCGTAGAATGCGATTTCGAATAGATCTTTCTTTCTCGATTGTTTCGAACGGCACATATGATCGTGGATATTTAATGGTTGATAACATCGTCGTAGATTCCCGGTTGAATCGGAGCCTTGATTGTGGCGGCGCGGAGTCGATTGTCGAAGCGTATTCGAGCGGTCGATAGAGATGGCGGCGCGGCGGGTTCCGTGGCTGCGCCTCCGCTTTGTTTGCTCCTAACAACCGTAATTATCTTGGCACGACGTTATCTCGCATGAATCATGCTAACCTGACGTAATGTACTTGTTGTTATTTGACGTTGCTATGCGTTTAGGTGGCTCCTTCACGGCTGTATCATCCGAGACGCGCGAATTGACTCTAATTCACAGATAAGGCGGCGCGTTGTGATTCGACTATCGCGATACCCATCGAACGGCTGTCTTCTTCGTAACCGAAAAATTTCTCACTGGTTCTCCCCCAGTCGCCCCATGATCTCATATTTTTAATTTACGTTTATCATGTTCCTTCAAATGGAACGATGCGTTTTTCAATACATAAAATGTTTAGTTGTATGTACATGAACAAGATTACAAATGTAAATTCGATCTTGCTAGTGAGGACAATGAGCAATATTCTAATTGAATAGTCGCTCATACAATAAACCAATTGTGCCGAGTTCATCAATTACCTGTGAGATGGTGTAAAATATATACAAATGATGGGGATTGTTTAAAATGTTTAGTTGTATGTACATGAACAAGATTACAAATGTAAATTCGATCTTGCTAGTGCGGACAGTGAGCAATGTTCTAACTAGTATCAGGTGTACGATTAATTGATCGCTCATGCAATAAACCAATCGTTGTGCACCGAGTACACCAATTACCTGTGAAATGGTGTAAAATCTATAAGAAATGATAAGAATTGTTTAAAATGTTTCTATGTATGAACGGAATCACAAATGTAAATTCAAACTTGTTGGTGAGGATAGTGGTGAGCAATGTTCTAATTCAATGGTCGCTCATACAATATGAGATGGTGTAAAGTATATAAAGAATGATGAACATTGTTTAAAATGTGTTGGTTACACGTGGACTCAGCTACTTTGTCTAGTGAAACGAAAGTGAACAGACCTTAACAAGAAACCTGTTCAAACTTGTCAGATGCGCTGAAAGAGAGCACTGTTCTAAGAAGATTGTTCATTTGAAGGGACCTGTACGTCGTTCCAGATCGAGCAACAAAAATCTCGAAAATCGGAATCGTTTCTTGATCGTGAGCAATGCCGAGCGATCGTTTCCAGCTGAAGAAAGCACGGGCATCGGGCAAGCTTAAACCAGAATCGACGGCCGCAGTAATTCCGTCCGCTTTTTATTAGCCGGACGGACTTTAAGGGGGTAAGCCACTTAGATGTAATGGCGCGACCGCGTTGTTCGGTCGAGGCTTGTTCGCCGGCTACCCACGGAACTGCAGAAAGCCGAAAAGCGTCGAGGGAAAGAAAAGAGGAGAAAGTTCTCGCAAGGGTTGGTGAGAGAGAGTCTTAAATCTTGCGCACACCTCGGGATAGAAAATGGTACTTGTTTGGTCGGAGAAAATAAAAGGACTGACTTAGGGGTAGATGGATGAAAATTGGAGAAACACTGAGAAAGTGTAACGTACGAACGATTGGCAAAATAGAATGAAGGAGAACCGGAGGAAATGAAGAATAAAATAACCTTCGCGACACCTGGCCGAGCCACATGTTACTTATGTAATCGATTGATGACGCTTCCCGCAAGAATGTCCATTTACTGCACAATATTTATTTTTAGTCCATCTCTCGTTGTACTTCAAATGTCTATTCCGACGTGAACAAAAATATTGTTATTATTAAATATCTTTTCAACAGCGTCACCAGGCTGCACAAGATTTAATAGCAAACATCATTTTGCGCACAAGACATTTTTTAATCGGTGAAATTTATTCTTCCCTTACTCCAATATTTCAACAATAATTTAACATAACTATGAAAACGCATTACCGAATAAAGTTTTGATATAACAATTTTCAATCTACTAGAATAACGCTGAATTGCATTCTTGATGTGCCTCTAACGCGAATTAATATAATATTATTATGAAATGTCTTTTTAGCAATTTAATAACAAATATTATTTTAAAAACATAAGACACTTTCTAATTGATCAAGAATATATGTCTGAATAAAGATGCAAAAGAGGCAATAATAAAAGAAGCAGTATTACTTTCCTCGCCGGCCGGTTTGATATAATAATTTTTCGTTGATTAGAATGTTGTTTTTCGTGTCGGGTAAATTGCATTCCTGGTGCGCTTACATGCCGCGAATAATTAAGATTCTGGTAGTACAGAAAATGGAACAGAAGAGTACGGGAAGGGCGTAACACGGCCGGTGGAGGAGTGAAACGAAATTTCTGGTCAAGTGTTCAACCGTGGTATTAACCCAGTTCAACGTGGAGCATTATTGATTTCGACGCCGGCCAGACGGTGTGAACGAAGTTCCATTCTTAATACTTTTCGAGCCTCCCGACGTAAGCGAGGCGGTTCGTTGCCGCCCGGTGTACAACGAGGAATCGATTATCGGGTAGAGTTCGTGGGGGCACGTTGGCCCGGTTCATGAACTCGTATCATAAATTTCCTCTTGCTTCGCCGCCAGTGCTTGAAAACAATAATTGAAACCAATTTATTCTTATCTGTTACTTGAATGTGTTCGTTCAACGCATCCGCCATTACGCAAACGCTGCATACACATTTCGAACACTAATCATTCTTTAAATTATGATTACAAAGGTTCTAAGTATATGGCGAATTTCTATGATAAATTTATTGCACAGTTATGAATCATTAATTAACTGAATTGCATAATAAATTTACTTCTTTGGACATATACCAGGTTCAATCATTTTGTAAATTATGATTACAAAGATTCTAAGTGCATGGCGAATTTATTTGATAAATTTATTACGCAGTTATTAATCATCGATTAACTGAATTGCATAATAAATTTATTTCTTTGGACGTATATCAGGTTTAATCATTTTGTAAATTATGATTACGAAGGTTCTAAGTATATTTGAAATTTCTTCGATAAATTTATTACATGGTACGAATCATTATTTCATTGAATTGTATAATAAATTTATTTCTTTGGACATGTACCAAGTTTAAAGGCGTAAATGAATTTAAAAGACCGCCGACCCTGAAGAATACATTCATCGCCCGAAGCCGTGCGCATTTTCTGCCAGCTCGTAAACGAGAAAACCAGAAACAGCTGCGAATAAAGAACAATCTTCTCTGGTTAGCTAATTAGAAAATAATTAATTAATTAATTAATTAATTGACGACCCATTAGGTCTCGCCCAGTAAGAAGGCATTGTTACAACTAATCTGGTGAAAGCAACCAGAGTTTCGCAGTCGGATATTTCCTCTTTATCTGTGGCAGTCGAGTTTCCAAGGAACGAGGCGACGCGTTTCATCGCGTAGAGATCCGGCTCGGCCAGCGAAAATTATGTTCGCGAACGACGCACAGTGGGGTATATGCCCGATTTCAGCGGTCATGAAGCAATTTAAAAAATTTTACATAAATTGAAAATTTTTTATGGCTTGAGTTAGTTGAATGTCTGAGGAACAATCTCCCATCATTCGTTTTCCCATACATGCATCCGTTAAGTACTGAAATTTGTCGGAAGTTTGAAGTTTCGTTAAACGCTTTTATTTCTCAACGAATTCACCTATTAGTAAATTTTACCTTATTCAAATACATTAACAGATTTTTGTTCCATATAAATTAAAAAAAAAAAAAATTTATTGTAATAAAATACATTGTAATACAATAACTATAATACAGTGCAGTTTAAGCAAATTTGGGATTCATCAAAATCACTCAATCAATAGATTAATTTTTCATTTGGTATCGATTCTTAATAGCAATATATGATTGTATTCAAGGTATTCACGTATAAACACAGAAGTACCCATCAGTTTGCCAAGTATCATATGTCCAAAACGTATTCCCGCGGGATCGTTCTGTGGGAATGCGATCCAGATTCTACTTTGTTAATCATACGGCGAGCCTGCGAGATCATACGGATCGGCAAGGTCGTCGGAAAAATAGCGGACCGAGTGAGGTTCCGCGAGGAACACGAGACGGAAACGAGCGTACGCAGAGTCGGCCTCTCCCTTTCTAATTAATTATCATACCGGACTATTCGCAGGCCATTCGCCTTAGTCACACGCATCTGGAAAGTATGGTCTCTCTCGAGCCGGTCTGGAATTCGGTGCCACGATTTTGGTAGGTCAAGTGACCATTTCGAATTCTTTCGGAGAAAGCTGTCGCTTACCATTCGTTATACTTAGGTAAATAAACGTCTATGCCGATTCTCCCTCTCGTCGGCTATTGTTGCCAGCATTTTCGTAATTTCTCGAATAGTTGAAAAACGAGCCACCTTGGAATCCAACCGCTTTTAGCATCAATTAGCGGCTCGCAATTGTAAAATTGGGAATTAACGAAACCGAGATCTAGGAAAGCTCGTCTGAAGAGAAACGTGTTATGACATATGTACATTTGAGAAACTATGAAGCTTATACGAATACATACTGAATGAGCAGGTCCATTCTGAATAGAACAGGACCTTTCTGAATCGAGCAGGTCCATTCTGAATTGAACAGGTACGTTCTGAATAAAACAGGGGCGTTCTGAATTGAACAGGTACGTTCTGAATTGAATAGGTACGTTCTGAATTGAACAGGATGTTCTGAATTGAACAGGTACGTTCTGAATTGAATAGGTACGTTCTAAATTGAACAGGTACGTTCTGAATTGAACAGGTACGTTCTGAATTGAACAGGGGGGTTCTGAATAAAACAGGGGCATTCTGAATAAAACAGGAACGTTCTGAATAAAACAAGTCCACTCTGAACCGAACTGTCTTATCACACACGAGTGACAAATGCTTGATTTCCTCTAGAAACGAATTTCCGCTGAGATACGTTTGTGTAAATCAGGTAGCGTGACATTTATTTCTTCAGAATGTCTAAAAATGTTCGACAACGAAAGGCATTTGAATAGAATTGTGATTCCCGTTGACGATATCTTTAATCGGTAGAAGCCATTAATCCACGAGAAAAATTCGATTCCACTTGAAATTCTCGATTGTCGCCCGTAAAAGTGTCGATTTGCATAAACATCCGCGGCCGATTTATTACCGTGAAAACATTCGAAAACATTCTCGGTTCGTTAAAGAGACAGACCAACTCCGCGCAATTTCAACGGTGATTCACACGCATAACTTGAATGAATCAGTCTCTCCTGAGCAATCGTTGCGTTCGATTGACTTTACAAACAATTTCAACGGAGACACGTCGCGTCGTCACGTTGATTCGAGTGACGAATTATATTATTCATCGCGCATCGTTTCTCGGAGCATCGTCATCGCGATAATTAACGTTCGAACTGTTACACACACGGAAAAACGCGCGAAAACATTTTCGGGTAGGTGTAAAATGAAAAACGCGCCTCTATTTTCCGCGTTATTAGACACGTGTCGTGTGGGGGGGGGGGGATGGCAGGGTGAGAAGAGTGGTTTCGAAAGTACGGTTCATTAAAGATTATATGCAAATCGGATGCAAATGGCATGCAAATAATGTTGCACACTTTTTCCGCGGCATTATGCACATCATAACGCGGAGCATGACTCCGATGGAGTAATCGCGGGATCGTATTCGCCCGGTCCCGCTAAAAGCTGCTAACGAAATTACGCGGTAACAGAGAATCTGAATTACGGTGAATAATCGCGGTCGCTGTTCCTCCCTCTTTCAATCTCGTGCGTCGACGAAAAACGCTTCAACCCCGTAGAGAAAAAAACGGTTCGGATTCAGAGTGAGACGTTTTGCGAGATAAAACAGTTCTCGAAACACGTCATCAACCTGAATAATTCAACTGAGGAATAAAAACGTGGTAAATACAGGAATTCCTTAAATCATTTGAAGAAACTCTTTCCCTCCGCGAAAATGTTCTCCTATCTTTTTGAAAGGTATATATATATAGAGAGAGAGACGATTTTAATTGACAGTAACGAACATCTTTCATCAAATGTCGTAGGAGAGAAAAGAAATTTTCATTTTTCGTGCGGCTTCATTTAGTTTAACTCTTTGAAACAGAATATTATTTCTACCCATAATAATTTCAACAGATGAAAAATCATATACAGGGTGTCTCAAAATTCCTTCAACATCCGGAAATGGGAGGTTCTTGAGTTCAATTGAAGCAACATTTTCCTTTGCAAAAATGACGTCCGCCGTTGGCCGAGCCTGAAACAATCCGCTATAACCGCGCTCTGATTGGTCCGTACTTTTCGTTAATAACTCCTAAACAAAACCATCAGATCACACAGTCATCTACTGGATTTTCCTTATAAATGCATAAAGATCCGCAAGTCTATCGATTACAAAAAGAAAGACGTAACATTCATGTTTATTAGACCTGTTTAAAATCTTCCTAACGAGTCTGTCTCGTTAAACAATATAACTGTTACAAGTTTGTAAGTACTGATTGGACGGGAAACGCGTAAACACTTTCACTGCCGTGACACCCACGTTTGGATGACGCATCTTCTGGCCCGGTGCTAAAAATTAACATGTGTCAAAGAATGTTAACCTCTTAGAGGACGCTGACACACACACATCTGACGTTTAATTTTAGTCTGATAAAGAAGTTTACATTCCCGCAGAAGGTCGAGATTTTGTTTAAAACGTCCACACTTATTTTTTCAATAATGTTTATTTTATTTAATCCATTTGTGTGCACGAATATATACACGGTCAGACCTTCTTCAATGTCCAAAAGGTTATTCGTTTTTGGAATCTCTCGGAGCACGTTGAATTCCAAGCGCAAGAAGTTAAACAAATAAAAGTCTGTAGAGAAATTCGTTCCAGGACATCAGAGAGAGAGAGCTAAGTGCGGGCGCACTCGGGGAAGATTTAAAGTCGATTTCCAGAGAATCAAAGTCTGGAATGGAGATAATTTTTTCATGTGAAATCGCTGGTTTCACGGTTGCGGCATCATCGGTTAGACAGGCTGGTGTAATGGTTGTTTGGCCAGACACCGAGAGTGTTAAGGCGTTAAGATGAAAACTTCCTCGAAATCGAAGTTAGACCAGCAGAACGAACCAGCGTCTCCTCGTCAGTCGAAGGAAACGAAGGTTCGAGCAACCACAATCCAGTGGTGAACCCGATGTAACACAACTCTCAAGGTGAACCGAGCCGAGACATCGTATCCGCTTCACGTAGAATGTTTTCCAGCCGCGCGCGAGAGCTCACGGTACGCTCCAGGTATCCCGAGATAATCGGTTAACCGGTCTGTGTAAACATAATCGAAATTGTTTCTTCCTGGATCGGGTTTTGCGGTCGCCCGTTAATTTTCAATAATAATTCTTTATAGCTGTAGCGCACGGAGAACGAATGGCCGGGCTGAATGGGGATCGATCAACGGATCGTGAGGATCGAACGAGAGTACACTTCAGTGAACGATCCCTCCGGTCTCACGACGCGGAAGAGAAGCCACCCGTGGCCAATCAACGACCAAACACTGCTTTCGTATTCCGGGACGACGATCGCGCATCGATCAACCGATTCATGAAAACAAGATCGGAAGAAACGGACAGCTCGAGAGAAAAAAAAAGACGCGACCCTTTACCATTGTTCGTTTGATCGTTCTTCTTTCGATTAAATTGTGCCCTTAAGCAGCGTTTTTCACTTCAACCCATTCAAGGATGATGACTGCACACCGTGCCAACGAATACTTCGAAATCGATCGCGGAAAATTGAATCATTAGGCACGGTACTTTTATGCGTTACCGTTTAGGTTCCAGCACTTGAACATAGCTACGGAAAATATCGAAGAATCACCAATGAATCTGTGGTTGCCAGGAAAAACGCCGCGTGTGACAATTTCAAAATATTTGAGTTTTATGCATTCGAAAATGAGTTCGAAATGCTCAAAAATATAATGCAATTTAACCGATATTCTATGTCGAAGAATTAGTGATCGAAACTTTAAAGGGCAATGTCTCGAAAGTGAAAGTATGCGACGTTCTTCCTGAGAACCACAGAAATAAGTCGAAATTGATGTACTATTATTCGCAATATTGTTTATATTATTAAATGTGTTGGCATCTAATCGATCACTACAGATTTTAGCGTTATACGAAGTTTCGTAGATTAGAAATATTGTTTATATTATTAAATGTGTTGGTGTATATCGATCACTACAGATTTGAGTGTTATACGAAGTTTCGTAGATGAGAAAAGTGAATATATAGTGCAGCCGTAAATAGCGCAGTTAATGCATCGTAACGTGGTCGTAAAAGTGGTTCTTTTGCATCCAATTCAGGCAGCCGATGTTATCAGATCTAGTAATGTCGTTTGAATCGTGTTAACGCTGATTACTCGAGAAATGAAACGTTCCTGTACCTCAATTATCCTGACGGTTTCGCGAATAAGCTCGTTTTGATACACAAACATGATTCCGAGTGCTATTAATAATGGTTTACCGAAGTAGACGTCGAATTGGACGGCTGGTCAAGGTCTGGAAGGATTATATGCTGACATACTTTTTGCGTTTCACGCTGCTGTGCATTTTACATCGAAAACACGTGGCGAACATAAGTGAACTGGATTCTTTAATACTCGCTTTCCACGCAATCAAGCAACTTTGCAAGAAGCAGATTCAAATTGATTTCATATTTCTAAAATTCTCAAAATTAATTTCAATTTTAATTTCAATTTTTTCATTAACAAAATTCACTGAATCAAAAGATTAAAATCTAGTGATGGGAATGATCTTTCTTTGATCTTTCTAATAGCAACATTATATTTACGGTATTCACGTATAAACACAGAAGTAAACATTTTTCAATACGTTTCGATACTTGCATGTAAGTTCTTGATTACTTGAAAACCACGAGAAAGAATTGGTTCGCTCCCATCGCTACTAAAATCACAATTAGTCCGGAAGAATTCCCCGTTTGAAAGGACGTTAGACTGAGTCAGAGGCCCGAAGGCTGTGTCACAATTAAAGTGCCTTCGATCTCAGAGACTAGTTAGTCGAATAAGGCATAAAATCCGGAGGCTACCTATAACAAATTTCATTAAGACCTTTATTAAGAAAAAAAAAAACAAGGAAATGCTACGTAGAATCAACCTGGAATTCCACTTAAGTGCCGCTACGTATTTCTTGTTACATATTGCTGTAGCTGTCATCAAGACGAATCGAATGACTCACTATGCATGCAACTCTTTAATTCTTTGCACTCGGAGCTACTTTAACTGGAAAATTAAACATTTCCTCCGATCTAGGATATTTCCATTTCCCATGATTTTTATCTTAGATCTTCGTTAGATACAGATATATTTGGTAACGTAAACAATATTTTAAATAATTAATTTAGTGGTGTCTTAGAGGGGACAACCGAGTGAAAAGGGTTAAAGTAATGCTAAAATAGTTCTCGGTCAACATTTCAGTGCAAATCCTTCACTGTTCGTATGGTTTTCGGGGATACTTGAAGAGAAGATTCCCGATGCTCCCGGCAAGATATACCGTCCGAACCGCGGCTAAAAAGGCCAAACGATTCGAAGGTATCCAAGAAGGCCTTGCGAAATTGAAAATTGCGCGGAGGGACAGTGGTTATGGTAATGCGCCGCATTGCCGTCTATGGGGGAACAATTTCGAGAGAGAATCCGAGAGTTAAACAGGAGGGAGAAACGGACCGGTGTTGATTTGCAGCCGATACCGAACGCGGCATCGTTAAAATCAAACAGCTGCGTTTAATTCAGACATCAGTGGACAGATCGAGGCTACCATTACTCGGCGCTGCTTCGGCAACGATCCCGACTTCGATATTTCCCGATTAGGGTGCTAACTGATCCCATACAAGCCCCACGTTTGTCGGTACGAATTACGAACGCGCGATTGTAGTAATTAGGCTACTTGACCGGACGATTTTCAATTTTAATAGACGTCGCTCGCGGATGTAACCGTTCGGTCTGCTCGTTCATTTGCCTGTAGGATCACGCTTTACGAGATGTAATAAACAGACAGCGAATTTTATGCACGTTTACGACAAAAATGAATTTAAAAATATTGTTGTATTATTTTTTAACCATTTAACTTCTTGTCTTATAATATCGTGCTGGACGAAATAAAATTCCAATAGATGTAAGTTTCCTTCTTTCGTAGGTAATTAAGATCGATAAAAAGGTTCTAGTCACTGAAATCTTAAAATTAATCGTAGGCAAGGGATTAAAGAGGGGACGCGGAGTCGGATCTTTCCCTTAAATCCGAAACTGCAATAATCGTTTTAGTTTTATTAATGTACAACCATTGGAGAACATACAGACATAATAAAAACGTGGTAAAATAGATGCAAGGTTTCTCCTCTTTTAGGAAATTACGTTCGGTGAACAGGTTCCAATCACTGAAACCGTAAAATGAATCGTAGGGGAATTAATATCCACAGTCTAATGAGCAGTCTTCTGTCTCTCAACATTCTCCGAACATTCTACATGAGAAAGTGTTAGGTAAAATGGTCGAAAAATGATAAGTTGGCGAGGTATTTTGAAAATTTCTCTCTATTGACTCTCGAACAACGGACGATTTTTATGGCTGTACAATTGGCAATGACTTAGCTAGCATTTAGCAAATCCGTGTTTTTATTTTCATGATATATTACGTTGTAACGCGATAAATGAAAAGCAAATCGAACAACAATCGGACACGTCGGTAAGAGTCTGCGAACAATGTAAATGGCGGGGTTCAGCCCTGATAATGTCGCTTAGCTACCCCATAAAGTATCGATACTAAATGTCTCGATTTCGCAACAGTATAAAAGTTTCCCTCTCCATCGCTATCGCCGATAAGCATCTAATCCAATCTGGTCCCTCCATTTCAGGAATAGAATGCGCGAGCGCACTCGGTTCCCAACTTTCGCGATCGGGTAATTCGAATATGGGTTCTTAAGCTCGCCGCGGCAACGCGCGTGATTAATCGACGAGCACGTATGGAAGTCATAATCACCGTTTATGTCACGTGGCTAATAAATCTCTTTTTAAAACGGAGACACCGGTGCACTTGCTCGAACGAAATCGATTAATCACCCGTGAACAATCGGCGAACAATAAACGGTGGCATCGTTTATAAACATAAATCGTCTGGCGTTTCATGAATGCCAAACCCCCTCGTCCACCCCCCGCGCCTTGCCCCCCGTCTTCCTACCTGAGCACGCTCCTGGAAGCGTAATAATAACGAGGAAATGTATTAATCAAATACTTCCCTGAGTCCAGGAAAGAAAGAAAAATGGAAAAGTATCGGATCGGTGTGGGCGACCCAGCTGCATCGATTCAGAAAGTTCGAATGTACAGGGTGTCAGGAAATTATATGTCGTGGACACCGTAGCGCGATTTTACACCCGAACTACACCAATTGATTCGATAAATTTCTTAATCTAATTTCACTGAATAGAAATAAATAGAGCCTTGCAATTTTTGTAAGCTGAAACATTTGAATAGCTTTTAGTGTTCGACAGATTTAGTGTTAATAAAACCCTGTGTTGTACATTTTCAAAATAACAACGTAAGCTTTCGCATTCTTGAACGCCTACGCTCATACCTTTGTTATTTCATGAAGTGATCTCATTGTATGACAGCGGCAATCAGCTATAGCTTGAGAAAAAGCACAACTGCGCCTAGGTAATATGCGAAACTGGCATATAAAGACATAACTGCAATCCTCAGGTTGACTCTAAAGTTATAAACTTCTTGTTCAGAGAAGTTCACTCACAATTGTTGTAAATCCGGAATCATTCGGACGCAGCGAATGAAACGACAGTTTTTAAAAAAAAGTAGAAAAGAAGATTTTACGATTCGCCGAGAGATCAAGGCAACGTCGCGTATTTTTATTCGTTTCCTGCGTCCCACTGCCCTTATACTCGAGAACGACTTCCGGTTGCGCTCGTCCCCGCGTGACGGGAAACGACGACACGCGATTCTTTCCCTGAACGATTAGAATCGCTGTAGGAAGCCCGTGTAATGGCGTTGTAAGCATCGGGAAACAATGAACGGGTACAAGATCGTTGATCGTAATTAAATCCATTCCGTGTGTCTGGCGTTCCGGGTAACTGCTCGAGATCCGCTCAGAATCAATTAACGAATGGCCTTTTTTTGCGGAATTGATTGCTCGTTGTCCGAGGAGACATATAGTTCACGTATATAGAGTCGCAAGGTTCCGTTACCGTGTTGACAATTGAAAAGGAGGTTATTCTTCACGCATCGGTGAAACAATGAAACCACTTCGAACGTGCAATGAAACTTTTTTCTTTGCCACTCGAAAAACGTATAATAACTCACGCTTTCTTTGAGTAAATATTGCAATTCTCAGAGCTGATCGAGATTAAACAAGAACTGTAAACATCAATTTCTCCGTAGCTGTAAATATTTGAAATTGAGAATAGAAAAATTGAAAGTGACGTACTATAAGTACACTATGTTGTAAGTTACATTTTTTGGAATAAATGTTTCAATTCTCAGAAACGACCGAGATTAGACAAGAACTGTAAACATCAATGTCTCCGTAGCTGTAAATATGTGAAATTGAGAGTGTAGAAATCATAAACGTGACATTAGAAGTAATTCGCGTTATCTTGGTAACAAAGATTTTTTTATGAAAAATGTACTTTTTCTAGGTGCTGGAACCGAATAATAAAGTTTGAATAAGAATAAGAGAATAAAATTTGTACCTCCCACTAGTAATTTTATTAAGTTAATGGTGATACATTAATTGTATTTTTCCGCTATTTCGCGTACTCTTTTTTCCACGAACGCGTAAAACGCGTAGTCTGTTCACGTGTGCAGCGACAAAAGAAGATCGTGTTGCCTAAACTTGATTGAAACAACAATCTATGGGGGTCGGCTTATTGGAATCGGCTGGGGCAAGCGTGTTAATGGGAGTTCGTAACGGGTGATTTTTTCGCAATTCCTGCTCAATATCGCGAGTTGCCGGTGGATCGTGTCCGAGCACGATAAAACAGATAAACGAGGAGGCATCATGAGCGAGCAAGAAGGCGTGTACACTAATCCCGACATCGGTGTGATAGAGGCTTGTCCGACACAGGGAAAACAGCGTGTCTAGGGGATGATGGAGGAGACGAAAAACTGGTAACCACAGGGCTAGCTGTATCGATCATCTAACGTTCCGTTCTGTTAATGAGTTAGATCAACGAGATGATGACATCGTTCGCCGCGAAAAATTACATGCGAGCCTAACGCCGACAATTTGTTCCTCTAATTATACGTTCGATAAGTACCGGCAGCGATCCGTTGATGGCCTCGTTTGAATATTCTGTTACCCCGTGATAAGGCGAGCAAGCAAAACGTAATCCGAGCACCGAGGCGATCCGGAGGATCCCGTTTTCCTGTTACCGCGAGAGACCATCGACTATCGAGAGCAAACACATAACTAAACTCCGCAGTCGTCGCTAATACGCGGAGCATGTTGATATGTACTTGCAACGGAACACGACGAGTCGATCATTTTCATGGAAATTTCCGAAAGGATGTGTGCAATCATCCGTTTCATAAAAGTACTAGACACGTACTTTCTGTAGTTTCGTTATCAGTAAACTGCGGATCTTTATGCGAAATTAAAATTGTCTGCATCGATTGCAAGGAATGGAAACTAAATCGAATGTTATTTATTCTCTTAATAATTTTAATTGAGGAAAAATCATACATACTCCCGATCATAAGTCCTAGGATAGTGATCATATTTGTATTCAACTCTGCAAAAATAAAATTTTCATTTCATCGAAGAATCCACTATTATTCTTGACATACTTTCTGTTGTTATATTATTCCGTTCTCGTTCCAACATATTACATAAATGTGTTTCCGAAGTAGGACAAAAGTTTCGTATCTGTTTGTCCTACAATATATCGATGGGGTTCAAATCTTGTGACAGGGCCGGACATTTCATAATTTTTAATGAATTATAATATCGAAGTTCATCCAAATAGTTTCTATATATTTTTTACCTTTGTGTTTGGATCAATTATCACTATATTTATATTATGTAGTTGATATATAGTTAAAGGATCATAATCTATACGAAAAACCAGAATCTTCCCAAATCTTATGAGCGGGAGTGTATAGCGACATTCTCAATTTGAAAAATTTTCAACAATTTTGAATTTCATCTTCCCAACTTTCTACTCTAGTTATATCAGTCACCTTGGAAAAGGTCAAAGTTCTTTTGTAATCAATGATTCAACAGCTGTTTTCACCACTTCGTCGCATATTTTCATGAAAACTAGGAAGATTGAGTATTTCGGAATTAATGTGCCAGTACCGGCCACATAACGGAGGATGTACAAAACACATAAACTTGAGACTTCCCTCAAACTGGTACATTAAATAAACTATTTTCGATATTGCTTACGCGAGCACTGTTTCGATACTCATCGCGTTAACCTATTAACCCGGATCACCAAAAACGCAAGCGAGCCAATGTGGAGCGGATGCATCGCATTAAATTATCGGTTCGAATATCCAAATCCGCTGAATCCTGTCGATTCAATAAGTTTCCGATTGCTATTCCGCGAGCGTTCGCGCAAAGGTTTTCACCGTGTACGTGGAAACAGCAACGCGAAAAAAAAAGTAGTTGGGGGATTTTCACGTCGTTTCTTCGGTCAGAAATTAAATCCCGGGGAACAATGCTGCGTGTGCAGTTGTACCGTGCGTGGTAGCCGCGCGGAAAATTATTTTTTACAGACGTCTCTCGGATTATTTTCTTCGAAGCAGAAGCACGCGTACCCACGCGGGGGATCATAGAGAGACGGAGAGGAACGGTCGGTCAAAGGAGCGGGTCGGATAGAGAGGGGAAATAAAATGAAAGTCGCGGGAACGGCTCAGAAAATAAAGAACGTTTCTTTCTGGCGTGGAAGCAACGCTAGAGAGGACCGAGAGAGCGACGCGACGTCCAGAAAAAGAAACGAAAAGTACATTTGCGCTTTTATCGTGCTACTAGCAGCGCGCGTGGTTCGTTTTCGTCCAGAAATAATTGTAATTCATTTTGCCGTGGTGCGCCGAGAGGGTTCTCTTTCTTTCAGAGCCGCTCGGCTGGAGATAAGGAAAAAAATATCACAGATACGTCTCCGAATGATCGCAAAAGAGATTCCGCGAGGGTTCGTAACAAATCTAATACACTGTTTCTCGGATTATCTTTTGCCAGTGACACACGGAAACGAAGGATTTATTCGGCGCTGTTTCTCAAATGCCTAATGTAACGTGATACTAGTAACTCGATTCCATCCTTGCGCTCGACAAGAAATTCCCGGTGACGTTCAATAAGAACGTTCCCGTATCCAAAATGAAACTGCAAACTGTTCTAATTTATTTCTGGAGCGATAAACACTTGTTACGAAGGCAACGCCATAATGCGCTCCACGTGTGCTCGTATCCGCGAGTTAAAAACCCGAACACCTCGCCCCAACTACCATACTTCCCAGACATACGTTGTTCTCGCAAGTTTCCCAACCCCTAAACTTCCTAACCATCATTTATTTACCCTCCAACGAACTGACACAGTTCTTGCTCTCTCGCGCCATAGTGCATTTAACCGGAATACACACCGTAAACTCGAAAAATTTATCGCGGTAACATGACGCCATAAAAATTCGCCGTTCTCCCTTGCCGTCTGAAAAACTCACCCCCTTCGACCGCCTCTCCACCCCTTGCAAAAAAAAACAGAATCGCTTGGAGAACGCCCATTGTTTCGTTTACAAAGGTGAAATCATTTTTACCCGTTCGATCTCTCTCTCTCTCAATTTTTCTGCGCTTCCTTCTCTATTATTCTCTGAACTATATCGGCGGGAAGGAAAAGCGAAGTGGGGGTTGGAAAAACGGACGAAGGAGAAGGGTGGAAAGCCGAGGGGTCGAGCGGCGTGAGTTACACAGTATAACATCGGTCAGGATGACGGCTCGTATAGCGCCAAGTCCCCTCGTAATAACGGTTCGCCGTTTTACAGCTGGTCGACTCCTTTATTCGAGGATCCACCACGTGGATGGAAGGATCCAGGGGCCATTCCACGAGAGAATTTCCACGGGAGAAGAGGACGACATCTCGTCCTGCAATTTGCTCGGGTGTAGCCGCGGCGAGGCCGTTTTATCGCCCGAGTAAACTTGTCAGACTCGGGGATGAAGCACGCCTGGTGTTGCCAATGGAAAACCACCCCCCTCGAACCCCTTCGCCACGTCCCGCCACCATCGTCTACGTTGGCCAAGTATCCCGCAGGTGATACCGTGGTTGATTAACACGCGAAATTGTGCCCTGCTACGTCTTACCTTTCCTTCCGGCGCGCAACGCGCAACCCCGAGGAAAAACCTCTCCGTTTTCTGGACCGCGATGAATATGTATGATCCGAATATCGGGCCGGGATATTACCATCGACTACTACCCACCTACACCGTGTCCCGGAAAAATATGCTCTCGTTCGCGAGATTCTCGGTGCTTAAGGGAGGGAGTAGCCTCGTTTCCAGGATTGTAAGGGTGTGGGACGCGCATTCCCATTTCTTGATAATTCAAAGATGAGGCTTTTCACTAGTCAAAAACGTTAGATAAAAGATCCATCTAGGCTGCAATCGTCCTCAAAAGTGTGGCAGTTTATAATCTATAATAATCTTCTATTCTTTATAAATATAATCTATCCTATCAAATCGAAGACTATTTTTTAGTATCTTTGAAGACTCCTAAATAAAAGCGTCGACTTGCTTGAACAATCAGCGTCGAACAAAAGCGTTGAAGGGCCTAATATTTACGTAAAAATGTCTCGTGGTTCTTTCGGTCTACCGGAAACGACCCTGGACTGTTGAATGGCGGGGTGCGCGCGTTTCGGGGAGCGAATTCAGTCGCGATATTTGTCCCACGGTGTATACGGGCTAGGTAGAAAATTACGCAATCGCCCCGGACGATGTCGGGCCTCCCGATAGCGGCGTACCAGTTGTTCGAGACGAGGCTCGTTGCAAAAAGGCCGCGTGAAAAAGCCGCAACGTGACGAGATCTTCGCGGGGCCGGGATCGTGTGCATACACTTTGCGCGAGGCTCACGAGAGAAAGACAGAACGCGAGATGAAGATAGATAGATAGATAGAGATAGAGATAGAGAGAGAGAGAGAGAGAGAGAGAGAGAGGAGCCACTTACGCATCGATTATGCTAGGGGTTTCTGCGGAATTCTGCGGAGGAACACGTTACAAGAAGTCCCCTTCGACGGGAAAGTGGAACTCACGGAGGTTCGAGGGACCGGCGCGGCGGCATCGGAGGCTCGAGGCCAAGAACAAAACCAGGAATGCGATCGTTTCGAGACAGGCCTCTTCCATTCGGCCAAGGCGCGTCCCCATCGCGCGTTCGAACCCGACGGGTCCCGAAACGAGTTCCAGGAAGAGAGACAAAGAAGCTCGTAATCACAGGAAAGAGATCCACGCGACTCTCCCTCTCCAGCTCTTTCTTTCTTTGTGTACGACGGGGATGCGAGAACCGTAGGAAAACGACCCGTGTCCGAAGAAAGAGAGACGTTCGCCGGTCGACAAAAGCTAATTTGACTTCGCACTTCCATTCGAAGGTCCCGACAACCTGCGAGCCCCGTAAATTACAACGAGTTCGGATGGAAACACGTCCTCGAACAGCTTGAAAACGTTCTGCAGGAAGAGGCGTCGCGATAGACGTTGTGCTTCGGGTCAGCTGCGAGATTTTCCATTGTCGATGGAAGCAGCTCCTTCTGCTTGGAGAATCGACTGGAAACTGAACTGGGGTAATGCCTCGATGGGAGAAACTTCGGGATCAAAGTGACGCTCATGTCGTGTATAGGTACTATTTCCTCAAAAACAGGAAGGAAAGGTGGGGTTCAACTAAGGATAGAAAACGTATTGAACGTCTACCTTCGACAAAACTGGTTTTTTTGTTGGTCTAAAACTAGGGGAACCCAGGTATAAGGGATAGAGGCGCAGATGGAACTTATTGTTAGATAAATCCTAAGCAGCAAATTTAACAAGAATAATATGAAAATGAAGTAGGAGCGATGCATGATACCGCAGCGATCGTTACAGTTACTCTACGAACACAGTCCGGAGCCGGGCGACGGGAATCGTTTGAATTTTAAACCACTTGTGGCGTGCACGAGCTGGCAACCGGTAGAAGATTAATGGGCCGTGGTCGTTCTCTTGGGAAACGTGTAAAAAACGATACTAATTGCTCGGAAATATAGAGACATATAGGTTGGTAACGCAAGGATTCCGGAACGTCGGAAATCGTCGCGCGGTCGCGATTAAGGAATTACTGTTCGAAGTTAATGTCGCGGGTAGAGGAGCCGAGAGGAACGTCTCGTTACTCGGCCGGCTGAATAGATGAATTATTCATAATCTTGTAATCGTCGTTCATGGGTACCATTGAAAAGTACGTCGCGCTGTGAAGAGGAGGAATGAATGAGCGAGAGAGAAAGAGAGAAAGAAAGAAAAGCAATCGCGACGGCCGTAATTAATTTCCGACGAAAACGCGAGCCACGTTCTCCCGGGTAGAACGCGAAACAAACGTTCTCCTGTGAGAATCGGCGACGCTTAAACACCTTAACGAACTCCGAGAAAAAGCCCGGTGCGCAGTCGGTTTTTAAAACACGTTCCCTAGCCCGGCCCGGCTGGGACGCGCGGTTTACCCTGAATGCTCCCTCTCTTCTCGAATTCGCAATTAAAACGGTTTGGGAGAAGGGTGGACCGAGACGCACACGCCTGCGCGCGAAACCCTATCAAATATTCATCGAAACAAATGAAGCTATTTAAATTCCGTGATTAAGAGAAAGGATCGCGGAACACGGTTTCTTATTAGGTTGTTGCATATAAAATGTCCGATTTTGGAATGCAACTCATCGAAAACGTTTCGATCCAGTAATGCTATAACTGGACTCCGGATTTGGTGCATTTAAAACAAAAATGAGCGAGTGCAATTTAAAACAGTGAAAATATTACAAGACTTTATATATTCTTTATAATAAATTTATATTTTATTTTGCATAAGTTAATCCTTAACACTAAACGTATCGTGACCGATTTTAATTTTTTTTTTTCACGATTAGCGCAGTTATAATGATACATTCATGAGAAATGATCTAACAGATATTTTTATTGGAGCTCGTATTAAATATATTAATTCTCGTCACTTTTGGAAGGCAACAACGTGATTCATACAAACATGTGATTCCAAACTTTCGGCCGGTAGTGTAAATAAAGCTCGCCGTGACACACTTATTTATTTAAAAGAGCTTCTCAGAATTCAGTTTGCAGCGAGAAGGTACTCTAAACTCCGGAACAGTGGCGTTATACACGGAAACGTAGCAAATCGCGAGTGCAGCTCTTTTTCCGATTGGATTTAAATTCTTTCGAAGTTGCGAAACGTGAGTCAATGGCTGGGGAACCTTTGTGTCGCTGAAACAAAGATTCGAACAAACGTAACCAGCTGCGGTTGTTCTTTTTTCCCCTTTTTTTGCCGAACGAATTGCGAAACGTGGTCGACTATCCCGTAAAGGAAAGCGAACGCCATCGTTCAGTCATCGGCGGCTCGGTCAAAGAATTGATTGAAAGTTTCGTCGAGATTTCGCATTCGTCGCCGACCATCGTCTATTATTAGAGAAGAGTCATATCTACCAGACGCGATTGCTACGTCGAAAATATCAATGCTCTACGTTCTCATCGAACGTTTTGGAATGCCGTTCTCGTAGGACAAGCAGACGCGAGCTGTGTCTCTTACAAACGCTGTGCACACCTCGAAACAAAAGATTCCTGTGCTTGTCTCGCCAGCTGGTGACGAAACGGTCCTCTTAATTTCTTGGAAAAAATGCTAATTTAATCTGTCGGCCACTGTGCTACCGAACAAGGAAGTTACAAGGATGTTTTGCTTTACGTCGAGGCTACAAGCTACCCGTTGTAGCATCGTCAACACATCACTCGTGCGTTACATACTGGGGAACAGTATGTTAAAATATGAAATATAGCATACGTTTACGTGCATTTCCATTCTCATAATAACTTGATTGCGGATTTGATGTATTAACGACAGAAATGAATACGTCGAATGAAGAACAGTAGAAGCCTTTAAAAAATATGAATACTGTTGTATGTACAATTTTTAACTCATTAAAATGATTTTAAAAAGAAATTTATGTCTATGTCTTCTGTGCCTTGTAATTGATGAACACAATTTTTATTTTCAATCATGGAGACTTTCATTGTCTAATAACGTTATTGAAATGTCCATAAAACTAGATTAAATTAATTCAGTTTAAAGAAATTAGAAATACTGTTGCATTATTTTCAACTCATTGAAATTATTTCAACAAGAGATTCGTGTCTGTGACTTCTGTGTCTTATAATGAATGCAGATAATTTTTATTTTCAATCATCGAGACTATCACTGCCTAATAACGTTATTGAGACGTCTATAAAACTAGATTAAATTAAATTCATGCGTACGGACAGATTTATGGAGAACCGGCACGAAGACACTTAAGTCGCAGATTAATGTTGAGCGTGGGAATGCTTCGTTCCGAGCCATAGGAAGAAGCTACAGACAGTTCGCGAAAAGCCATAAAATTGACGTCGCGTTCGTCCGGTATCGAAATTCAATGAAATAGTGTTACGAAAACCAGTTGCCGATTTCTGTGAGCGCGGCTCGCCGCTTGAAATAGCGCCGCGCCGGTCAATTTATTCGAGTTGCCGTCCGACGGCGGTTTAACTAAAATAGTGGGACAATTAGCGCTACTATTAAAATCCCGACCGGCTATTAAGGGCACACTCCATTAAAAATGGATTAACGTTTTGTGTTCAAATTACTGTAAATTATACCGAATAAAATCGGCTTATCGGAAAACCAATTGCAAAACGGTCACTTCGCCCCGGTCCTGGATAAATAAACAACGGCGTCTTCCTCGGTACTCGACCGACCGTAAAAATGCGAGAGCGTATCTATCACGGGAGCCGATCCGGAAACCCGTTCTTGCTCGTTCCGAATTAATTCTATTTCGCTAATTGCCTGCGAGTAGAGTCCATCGGGAGCTTTATTTACCGATTTGCTCGATAAGAGAGCGTTGCCTCGCCTCCGATTTCCGGAATCCTCGAAAAATTTAGATAATGATGAACCGGGATGGGACACGCTCGAAATAGTTATCTCGTGTTTTCGTTTTTACAATCTTTAATTGAATATTCCCATGCCAGCTATCCGGTTGATAAATAATCGGAGAATGAAATCCGCGGTCGATCGTAAAATTATGCAACTGTTGCAGGAAACGTTTCAGCGAAACTCTAATATTAAATGAAAACATTCCAGATAATAAAGTTAGGCAAGAGATATATGCAGATAGAGAGATAAAGAGGAAATGAAACGTATGAAAATTTCATATCACGCCACGATCGCAATCGGTTTTACAATAGTCATTCCTGGAACGATAGTGAAGGTATATGGGAATAACGTACGTGAATGCATACGATGCGAGAAACGAATGAGTGGGACCTTGTGCGATTGACTAGTCACTGAATCATTCGTGCAATGATCCACGTTAGCTGTTTGCGCGAGATTCATTCAGCTGCGCGCTTTATCGTGCTACCATGTAACCATCGCTAATGTTAGCTGCTCGCGGACGTAACGCTAAAGATCAAGGACTTCGAAACAGAGAGAATAATCTAGTATTTAGAATTGTATTGAATCGAGTTTTCTATTTTTTTTAGAAAGTATGTGTTACTTAAGACTGAAAGATCGTTCATCATGGGATCGCGCAATGACATTTTCGAGGACGCTTGTAATTTGAAATAAACAGATACAGCGTCAGTGTCGCTGTTAGTAGAAAGTCTGAAAGTGAAGGAAGACATTGAAAAACCAAAATTATTTTCTCGTGTATTTCTAAAGAATATCGCAACTTCCAAAAACAGAAAAAAAACAAATTTCTATTTCTATTTAATTATTTAACGTGCAGTAATTAATGATTAATTATAACTAGACAGCGGATGTATTTACGAGAGAAATGTGTAGGTGTAATTTGAAACGGTAGAAACATTAGAAGAATTTAAAGTTGCATCATTCTCAACCTATTAAAAATATTTAAAAAGAAAATAAGTTTTTAAGACAATTTTTATTTTGCATAAAGATCCGATGTTTGGTTATAATTATAATAGTAGAATTTTCCTTAATGCTAAAAATTCACGGTGTATTCGATATATTTTATGAATTTCTGTTATGTAAAAGGCTAGTTGAATGATAGAGGCGCATAATCGAATACGTTTGCAACCAGGTATCACGGAACATTTCGTATTGAAAATTTATACTTGTACGCGTACACGTGTGCACAGTGTGCCGGCGGATGCGGTTACTAGGGACACGCGTTATACCGCGCGATTGTGCCTGGAAATTGATTAGCCCATTCATACTTTCGGCTCGCCCTCCCAGCCATTCATGGTCGACTACGTGCCTCTTCGTTTGGTGCAACGTCGACGACTTTTTGACTATGTATCGTACATATGTACGTAAGCAGATTATTGGTCTCGAATTTACGTCGAAGATCGACGAAATAGTGAACTCGTTACTGGATCAGACAGAAATTTCTCGAAAATGTTTCCGAAAAAAGAGTTGGGCAACAAACCAACCGTGGGAAACACTCGCGAATCAATGTAATTAATCTTTTCGTGAACGATCCCACTGTATGCGCTCGCGTGTGTACGGACGAATCATAAACGTCTATCGCTTACGTAAATGTGACTTCCTGGTGTGTACATCAGTGGTCACGGAAAATAAAACGCTTCATTATACACAGGTACCGAGAACAACAATTTCTAATGCTGCACAAATCACACGATTCAAAATGTTAATCACAAGCAGATGTACTAATCGCTGCTAACCATTGCTTACGTGTTCCAAAAATATGCTTCCTTCGACATGGTGATTCCCGAGGCATTTAAGTGACTTTCTCTCCTTTGGAAAAATTCTTTCCGCAGCTATCAACGAAAAACGCGGATTCCGGCCTAGTGTTTTTCATTGATAACTCCTCAACACTATGTTTGCAGAACCCGTTAAAAATGACGGGTTCTATATTCTTAATTTGCGATTACTAACACTGAATCTATCGAGCCTTCAAAATGACGAGATTGATTTTATTTGCATTTTGTGCGGTCCCTATTGTAATACGTGTTTTACCGAAGATATCTATACAACCATTTTTTGTGAAATCATTTTTATCATCTCGCTAATTGTAAAATAAAAAATCTGGAACTGGTTATTCTGACGGGTGGTGGTAAGTTTAGTGTTAAGATTGTGAAGATGCTTCCCTGAGGAATTTTTGAACAAATTTATTTCTTGGGGCGTACATACTATTGGAAAAATGGTCAAACATTTGGATAGACGCATTCTTGTTTCGTTTACAAAGAAAAGAGTTCATTCGAATGATCTTGGGGATCACCCTTCTCAAGGTGAGTGCAACATTTCTGCGAATTAGAACTGAAGGATTTACGTGTGTAGAAACTAGAATATTTTCATGGAGTAGATACGCGATTTGGAGTCGCACGTGCAACAATGATATACGATCGCGATCAGAGCGTTTACAGGATTATATCAGTGTGATTACTCGAGGCTAGCGGTCTCTCGCCGGTGTTTCTTAATATCGCACAGGATCTGTTGGTTTTCAATTTGTGCTCGCATCAGCGTAAGCATGATAGATGCGTAGTGGCAACTACGAATATTTATGCTAATTTGTTAAGCTTCCCGATAGACGGGTTCGCGGTCGGGTAACGGGAGGGGAAACGTCTGAAAGCGTGACAGAAGAGAAACAGCGAACACATCGATCGTTGTCCACGGATTATCGTCGTAATTCTCGCATACAAACGGCTCTCTCCGTCGTCCGGCAGTTTCGCTCGCAATCCCAGACACGGATATTTGCATTCGGTTACGTGAGCCACGGAGACGCGTGTCTTCATTAAACCTCGCCGACCGGAAACCGGGTTAGTTTCCGTTAATATCATTTTTCAGCTGCACCCGCGTTACCCGTTTTTCACGTTTTACGCCGACGAGCCACCAGTGTCATAGATTACTTTATCCAGACAGACGCGCCATGTATTAGTTCCCTCCCAAGTTACATAAACATTCGCACGCGAGCACTCGCTTGCCGCGAAACTAGTTCAACCCTTATGCTAATTACCGTGTACCCACCTCTCGGCTAAACCTGTGAAATTTTTGTTAAAAAGCAGTAAAACCACTTTATATCCCCATTCTTTAGATAATTTTCCGCAGACTTCCGTTCCCGAGAGAAATATACACATTTTAATGTACTAACTGGATTATTTGTCGTCCATTTGCAGTGGAATATGTCAAAATTCATTCGAGCTATGCATTCGAGAAGACGGGATATTATTAAGCTGCATACAGATAATTGAGAATAAGTGATTGTTCATCCGGCCTTTCCAGCTAACTGCTCTATTATAATAACTTGTAACATCACATATTTCCTTATAATCACGAGTGCAGAGAACCAGAAATTTCCACTGTTGTCAACTTTTCGGATCAATTTGAAAGGGTAATTTTGATTTAACGCGTTCCATTGCGTTCGCTGATGTAACTTTTAAATGCATCGTAGCATACAGCGACAAAGCAACACCATCGGCAGCTTTGATTGGCAATGCGAATCTTCCTGTATCTTTTGTAGTCTATTTCTGGCTCTTAGCAACAACGGTGGCATTGCGCCTCCTCTAGTGTCAGTCATGACTTTATCAAACAAATTATTTCTATTTTCTACAGTTGCACAGCACGTTACATAAACTGATGCGGTGTTATTTATACACTTGTTTATTTTATTATGGACTTTGATTTAAAGAATTGTTTGCAATGCTAAAAATGTGACAAACACGTGCACCTTCCCTTGATTAAAATCAATTTTTTAACTTCGTCATTGCCAGAAAATTGTTGGACACACTCGTTGGAGAACTTGAACCACTTTTATAACAAAAGCACGATTTGTGTTAAGTTCAAAACTCAAGAATCCCTTAGAAAACGGACAGTGACAGTGAGGTCGTAATTTCGAACATTTAATTTAATTCGGATAAAACGATCGCACATTTTGAAATTATCATTGCTTTATCAAAAATTTTCTTGGTCAAGATCATTTGAAGTTTATAGTCTACCACATCACTGAACTTAAAAATCGCCATTTAAAAATCATCGGTGACGTTCAAAAACGCCTTGGCAACGAGAAGAATCAGATTATTTTTTCACATCACCATGTTTCCCCTCCTAAAGAAAGTACAACTTTTCTTGCTAACATTTTCTTCTACCTTCAAGCCTAACAGAGCTATTTATTCCTTCAAAAATTCATCCTATTTATTCAATCAAGCCATCCTTGCACAGGAATGAATACCGAAGAAATATTTTCAAACACTAAAATTTCATGAACGTTCTACCCTAACACCGAAAAAAATTTAAACATCCCTTTTTTGGTTGGCAATCCCAAAAAAGACAACGCACTTTCTCTCTGACATTTCCTTCTACTTCCGAATTCCCGCGAACCACCCGGTATAATTCCTCCAAAATTAGCATTGCACAGGAATGAATACTGAAGAAATATTTTCAAACACTGAAATGCCATGAACGTTCCACAATAACTCCACAAAAAATTGAAGGGTGCACTATACTCCAAGATAAATGTCGGATTTCCTCAACTAATATAAAAAACATTCCTTTTGGTAGGCTATCCCAAAAAAGACGCACTTTCGCTCTGACATTTCCTTCTACTTCCTAATTCCCGCGACCCACCCGGTATAATTCCTCCAAAATTAGCATTGCACAGGAATGAATACCGAAGAAATATTTTCAAACACTGAAATGCCATGAACGTTCCACAATAACTCCACAAAAAATTGAAGGGTGCACTATACTCCAAGATAAATGTCGGATTTCCTCAACTAATATAAAAAACATTCCTTTTGGTAGGCTATCCCAAAAAAGACGCACTTTCGCTTTGACATTTCCTTCTACTTCCTAATTCCCGCGAACCACCCGGTATAATTCCTCCAAAATTAGCATTGCACAGGAATGAATACTGAAGAAATATTTTCAAACACTGAAATTTCATGAACGTTCCACCAACAACTTCGCAAAAAATTCAAGGGCGCACTGTAGTCCAAGATAAATGTCAGGTTTCCTCAACTACTACAAAAAGCGCGTCCCTTTTGGTTGAAAGTGACCTGGCTATGGATATCCAAGAAAAAGGGACGCGGTGTTATTTTATGCGGCCAACTGTCATATTTCGTACAGAATCCTCAGCCAATGGTCAAAATCGCACACAGAAAGCAATTATTATTCCGAGCACTATTCGAGCGAGCCACTTTCGATAATAGAATAAAATCGAACGTCCACTTCCAACGAGAGAACGGGCCGAAGAAGTTAAATCGAATTGGAAGAAAAAAATTCGACACATCATCCCGCGCGGCGTGCAACAAAATAATGATAAACCTGTTTCGCGATTACTCATAGAGAGACAACGATCAACAATGGCTGACGTTCGAAAAAAGGGGAGCGTAATCGATGAACGCGTGAAAATATATGTCGAACGCTGCGGGGAGCGTCGGAGATGGTGGATTTGAAAAGAAGCATTTCATTTCCACGCTTCGGAATACGTTGATTCTGTGCGTGGAATCAAAGGTCGTTGGATTTCAAGGCGTGGTGGACGAGTGAGAAAGACGCACGACAAACTGCCGAGGCATTCTTGCCGGGGCAAACGGAAGCGGCAGATTGCTTTGCGACAGGGGTGAAACCCGAGGAAGGTCACGTGAGATCGTTCGAAAATCAAACGTTGGGAAGGAAAAACAAAAAAAAAGAGTATGCACAGCGTAACGTCGTTTTCGAAAGTGTTCGACTGTGCGACACTTTCTTTCACTTTCTCGATGAACGAGAAATGAGTCACGCGCGTGACTCGCACAGTGTTCAAATAATAACGAAGAGTTTTTAAATCGTTCGAGACAACGCAACGTACCGTTCCACGGCTCGTTTGCGCCCTACCGGCGTCCAGCAGAACGAGTTTACAGGACGCTTGTATGTGGCTGGTAAGAATGTGCGGGAGAATATGTACAATATTCCACGGCGAAGCACTTGAACAGAGTCTCTCATGTCTAGCACAAAGAACGTAGCCGAACACTGGACTGCACGGTCTCCGTAAAACTGACCGTGGCTTCACGCTACCCCGTAAAAATTGAGGTTACGTCGTTACCTGTCACGCGTTCTTACTCTCCTCGGCGAGATTCGTCTCACTCCGTACAAGCTCGACGGCCTCCTCGGCGACACACTTAAACATTATCCCACTGGCCACAACGCGGATTGTGTATTTTTTCCGTTGGTTCACTGACACTGGTTTTCACACTGTACGATCCTCGGCCGCAAAATCGTATCGAACAGCTCTCCACTCACGTGATCACGAAGGGCACACGCGCACGCGTCCTCCCGCTTGTAGCGAAGATCATTCGGCGAACTGACCCAGACTGTGATACAGCACGCTGGAGAGAGTCGTCCGGTCGTTCCCTAGCGGCGGAGATGGCCGAACCGACACGAGGTGCGCCGAGGAACGTCGAGCCTGTACGAACCTGCACGAACGCGTCCGATCAAGCATGCGCCAGTCGAAACGCTTATCCGACACCACGCTGCCTTCGTGGTTCGAAGAGGTGTCGCGTGACCACGAAGTCGCGAAACACTATACTGTCTGGCACGAAGGCTATAGGCCGTTATCTTTTCTTTTTTTATTCTTTGGTTCCCGATCGTCAGATTTACCATAGACTACCGTGAAACGCCGTAAACCGGGATCGCCGCGATCCCTTCACCCTCGATCGACTTTTAACCCTTTGCAGAAGAATGTCGTCGCATCGATTAAATCTCAACTTTCTAAGGTTTCGTTCTATGATTCCATTCCTGTTCTTTGTTCTTTAACCCTCATCTGTCCCTCGGTGTCAGACACAGTGATAAAAGAAATCGATAAAGTCGAACAAGTCGAACGGTTATTTCCGATGTTTTTTTTCATTTAAATTGGTGAGTTAACATTTAAATATTAGGTTTTTGCGGTTATATGTTTCGCATTAAAAAACAAAAGTCACAAAGTTTCGGACTTTACTTACAAATAACAGAACGGTATAACATATTTCGGGAAAACTATATTAAATTGACACGAGGGACGGATGAGGGTTAAGGACAGCGGGGAAATGCATTTACGCACACACCCGTCTCCGATTATGGTCGAGAGGGTAGTGTGGAACTCATCCATGCGAAATAAAACTAAGGATAGGACATACCCTCGAAAACCCTGCTGTCCAAGAGCCGAAAGGACCCTGTACTTGGCTTTAATCTATTATTCCATTCCTAAAGTTGCAGACAAATAATGTAATTATGTACACGATAACAAAAATGACACTTACATTTTGTGTTCAGCATGTCAAAACGAATAGAATGACGTATGTCACATATCGAAAGGACGGGGGGGGGGGGTTCTAAAGTCTTACCTTTTTTGTGCTACTAGGGATCTATTCCCAATCGTTTAGGAGGTAGCCTGTTCCAGTTACGTGGGCCACCCGGCTGTTTTTGCAGCACTCAAGACTTTGATACATGATCTATTACTCTGGGCAATGTATTCTTTAATGTTTTAAAAGAATCTTCGTTCGCGTTTGCCAATAGGAACCGCAACGAATCCAGGTTCGAACGAATTTCCCCGTTATCGAGCGGTCGGCCACCGGCGATGCACGGCATCACGAGTTTCACCGAAAGCGAGAGCGTTTGAAGCATAGTTTCTTCCTAATCTACGCGGCAGTGGCAGTGGAAGCGGAGACGGGCAACAGCGATGCACGTTCTCACGTATTTTTCTGTCGTCCCGCGGGAGAAAGCTTCGAGGCTTCGATGGAATGCATACCGTAGGCAGTAATCCGCCCGCGCTCACCGACCACGAGTCTCGTTTCGACTTGACGAGGATACGCGTAAATGCGCGAGAGTCGCTCGGCCACCTATGTATAGTATAATACACGCATCCTGGTCCAGTGTGCGTGATCCGGCAGAACCAGTCTGCACGCTGCGCTGCTCCAATTGATTCTTGCCAGCGCTAAATGCACCCGGCGCGACGGCAACGGCCACAATCTTTTCAGCAGTGCACGGTAATCGCATAAATCCTGTCAGACTTACAGATGCACGGTTTACGACCCAGTTGACAATAGTCAACTAGACGCACACGGCTATTGAGTAAGATTATTGATACATCAACTGCCCGGCAGTGATTGAACGCTTGATTATTAATATTATTAATAGACTGCGGATCTCTATGATAAATAAAAGTGGTCTGTATCGATTTCAATGAGAAAACACCAAACGGAATGTTATTTCTTCCCTTAATAATTTGAATAAATATATATTATACATATTTTAAATTCTCAATTTCGTAAACTTTTTAAAGACGAATAACTTTTCCAAAATTCGACCCAACATTTCAGAAGTTTACTAGCTAATGTGTAAGTAATTTTATTTGAATTGTTGTTACACTGTTGCAATTTCATTCTTAAACTAACGTCTCTGTAATTGTTAGTTTGTATCCAGGGTTCAATTAGACAATTCAAGATTTATTCTGGAAATAAGGTAATAAAACTTTCAAACATTTTTTTCGTACAGCAAATGGTTTAGGAGTAATTTAGGTGGCGGACGCACACGTACGCTCGGTACGAAATCATTTTTAACCAGTTTATTTAAAACCTATTTTAAAACACTAAGAAAGAGAAAAACGCTACTGCTTGTGAAGTATACCGAGCTAAACAAATCTGGATCTTCTAATGATATTGAAATTGAAAGCATTAACATTTTGATACATTAAAACTAATACGTTAAAATGGTTGTAAGTTTTCCAGGACCCTGAACTTTTCCTACATACAGCAAATGGTTTGGGAGTAATTTAGGTGGCGGACTCAACTGAATCAGCCTGTAGTTGCACAGGTACATGACCGGTAAAAATGATTTGAACTACACACGTATGCTCGGTACGAAATCATTTTTGCCGGGAGCGGCTGGTTCATACGCAATGACACCGGGGTAAGAATCATTGGCATCAGCCCGTGCAGCGAGGTACGATTCGTTCCAGGCCGCGAGGTGCTCTCTTTTGTAGATCAAGGTGTTACACGATACGGACGTGTAACGCGATCCATCCTTCAACACGAAGAAGCGTATACCGGGCTCCCCGAACATCGAGGAACTTTGTCGGGTCGCTCGCGCGTGAACCAAAGGAATATCGCTTTTCGTCGAGCTTTCCTTCCTCTGGTTGTCTCGCTCGACTCCTACGTCTTTCACGCAGACCGAGCTTACGGTACAGCAGCGAGCACAACCGATTCGTAGTCCCAGGACGAAAAAGATCCGTCCCGATACGCCTCGAAAATTGCGGCACTACTTTCCATATCAAAACCATTAATTATAACCCTCGAAATGGACACCGTCGTATTATCTCGGTAATTGACCGGTAAAATTAATTGCATTTATTGGACACGCGAGCCGCGCCAGCCCGCGCATTACAAAACACTGAGCCAGCAATTTTGTTTATCTTTACTGTAATTTATATTTTCTACCAACACACACACACACACACTCACTCTCTCTTTCTTCTGTACTGTTGTACAATATAGTACAGTGACTATGTCTGCAACCGTTCGCTCAACGAGTGGAAGCGGTTTCATTATTAATGTAATAAATGACAGAGACTGCTGATCAGTCTGCTCCAGAAGTTGCAACGGTAAAATATACGTTGGTCAAATTCATAAATATTTCACGAGTTCAACAATCTAATCTCGGGTGAGCAACCGGGTTCACAAAATTGATTATGCTCTTCTAAAGATACCGAACGAAGAGACCGTTCTGTCACCATTCCTTGAACACCATTTTTAACTGAAATCTGCTATTTACGATGAGAATGGCCTGGCTACGATCGAACGATGTTGATAAATTTTTTTATTCGATTTGGCGAAATTATTGAAAGTGGTAACACACTTTCGTTTAACGTTTCACTTTTATTTGTATGAAGTATCAACGATATTTTCACGCGTCAGTAAATTTTGTAGGTAAATTCTTAGAACCACAGCATGGTCGGACGAATCGAGTCAGAAACATAATGGCCTGGCTACGATCGAACGATGTTAATAAATTTTTTCATTCGATTTGCGGAAATTATTAAAAGAGGAAATATCCTTTCGTTTAACGTTTCACTTTATTTGCATGAAGTCTCAATAGTTTCACGCGTCAGTAAGTTTTGTAGGAAAATTCTTAGAATTACAGCAAGGTCGGATGAATCGAGTCAGAAACATAATGGCCTGGTTACAATAGAACGATGTTAATATGATATATTTTTATTCGATTTGCGGAAATTATTAAAAGGAAATACACTTTCGTTTATTCGTAAGAAATATCGACGATATTTTCCAGGAGTATCACGCGTCAGTAAATTTTGTAGAAATGCTTCGAATCACAGCAAAATCGGATGAATCGAGCCAGAGAGAACACGTAGTATTCCACTTTCGTTCAGGATTATCTGAATGAACGTTTTCCAACTCAATGGATGGCCCGCTGAAGCAACAGACCTTGGCCCGTTAGATCACCAGACTTGCTCCCTCAGATTTCTTTATCGAATCGCACGACCGCCACACGAAACACGCAAATCTAGAATACTTATGCGCACGTTTATGGAATAACTCGCCCTACAACGTACATATAGAACCACTCATAATTGTACGAACGACAATTTCACTGTCCATGCAATGCCCCCTTTTCTCCTTCCAAAGAAGACGCTTCCCTAGTAGTACAAAAATATTGGATAAATATCTTTTTCAAATATTGGAAAAATATTTTTTAAGCCACACTTTTTCATATGAGATAAATATTGGATCTAACTATTGTATACATGTTTAAGAAATGTGAATTGAATGTTTAGAAAATATAAGCTAAATATTCAGAGAATAAAAGCTAGATATTTAAAAAGTATAAAGTAAATATTACAAAAAATGTGAAATCAATATTTGAAAAATATAAATTCAATATTTAAATGGCATTCAATTGAAAACAAGAACAAGTTCGAAAAAATATTTTTCTCGTAACATAAACTAAATATTTTCTGTCTATTTAAAAAAAATTTGTTACTTAATATAAAATAAATATTGTATGTACATTTGAATATTAAAAAAAGATTGAATCGCTTTTTAACCCCTTGCCGTGCCATTTTCTTCACAGTTACAGGAATTAACTCGACATTATCCCGAAAAATGTCGTAGAGGGAAAAAGAATTCATTACAAACGATTCAAATTTTATTCATATTATTATATTACATGTTATTCATATTTATGATTTATATTATGTTATTCATATTTGTTATGCTTTGTTAAAATCTTCATGACGAGTCTGACTCGTTAAAATACGGCAAGGGGTTAATATTATATCAATGTGTATACAATATTTTGTGCTACTAGAGCTTGGCTATCCCTAACAATTTAAGTGATCGTTTCAATATTAATAAGAACATAGTCCAAAATTTTTAAATTATTAAAATTCATAAAAATTTTCCATACTCTGTAATCTTGTATATAACAACTGAAAGTCTATCTCCCCTCATTGTATCTATAAATTTTTCTAAATATAAAGACATAATATGTTATAATCTTTGTGGTCGCTAACGACTTTGTCGTTGGTGCGACCTGTATAAATAAATAAATACATAAAATAAAATTTCACTGTCGACGACTTTCGAGAAGTGGGATGCTTTATAAGTGGGAGGTGTCGCACAGCTGATCGGTTAGCATTGCTTTCATTTTCAGTCGCGTTCCGTGCAATTACCGAGACACTACGATGATTCCGAATTTCTCTCTGGTTTCTCGGCACTGCGTGTTCTTTTTAAAGCGCGTCCCTCTCGTCCATTATCGTAACATCCGTTTCGGTCGTTGCGTTTGATAAGATAGGATAGGCGGATGGACGCCTACATACAACGGGCTGCATGAAAGCTGGTCCAGTCATTCCATTTCCTTTTCATATATTTATAGCGACGTGAAACTTTTTATTCTCTATCTGACCGTTTATCAGAAATCTCGCGGAAGTTCAAAGTGCAAGCGCTTCTTTGTCAAAAGACGCGTTGTGCCCAGATCAGTCGGCGAGCCATCTGTTTCCCAGACGTTTCTTTTTTTTCTTCTCTCTGACGAACTATACTAATAACAGAATTAAAGGAATCACTGTGAGATGAAGAGTATATTTGTACACGACGAGTGGAAGGTCGTCGTGAGCGTTTTATAATTTATCGGCGAATGTATTCCGATCGCGAGGTGAACGACAGAAGTGGGACACGTCATATCCCTTGTCTAGCTGTTGGTCAAGAGAAATACGATACGAAGCGATTGTATCGTAGCGTGCACTTGAAAAGTGTTGTTGTATTCGGTGCAAGACATAATTCTGTGGTTCTCTTTCATTCAGCGATTCGTCGCAGCAACCGTCAAACGTGGGTAATATTTAAAACCAGTTTTAAAAAACTAAGAAAGAGAAAAACGCAACTACTTGTGAAGTATATCGAGCTAAACAAATCTGGATCTTCTAATGATACTGAAATTGAAAGTATTAACATTTTGATACATTAACCTAATATGTTAAAATAGTTGTATGTTTTCCAGAACCCTAAACTTTTCCTACATACGAAATTTACAGTCTAGAATATATTCCTTATACAATACAAAGATAACCTATCATTGCAATTCAGCCGAAGAGCGCTGGAAAGCAGAACACACACTGTACAAACAACAACGATAACCCTGGTGCCGCTATCGTGGATTACAAAAAGAGACGTTTGCAGCAGACAGCGAAACCTCGAGTATAGTAAGCGCAAAGAAAGAAGGCACAGAATTTCGTCAGTGGGGTGCAAGGGGAACGGCGAATCCCCACTCTTGACGCAAGGCTCCATGCCTTTTGTATAGCGCGTAGTGGGAGACCACGTGGTACCAACGAGTTTCTCGTGCCTTCTTTCTTTGCGCGTATAATAATAACCGCGAGAATAAATTAACACATTACCGACCGATGGTTATTGTATAATTTTGAAAAATCTATGGTACATGGCTGAACATTTTATAATGGAAACTTTAATAGCAACAGCAATTTTAATTATAAACGAACAAGTCACCTTCAATAACGTCATATAATAATTTCATTTAAGTTAATTTCTATGCTATCTTTAGGTGCAGCAGAATTATTGAAAATCCTAGTCACTAGAAATCGCTGTCCTATTATTCAAAATATTATCCATTGTTATATACGTCGATATCCAAGCAATTACTAAACATTTAAGTATTGTACGAGGTATTATATCAATTTCGTATCTGCCAAATTTTAAAAATCATAGAGAATGGAAATATTCTAGGTGAGAACTTTTGATTTTCGAGTAAAAGTAGTTTCGAGTGGAAAGGGTTAATAGGTTTCCGATAGGTAAACTGTTAAGCGTACGATAGTAGCGAATATCGGGCAGAAAAAGTAAATGTATAAAGGAAGAAACCTACTTTAATTTCACGCGGGGAGCAAAACAAGTCGAACGACCCACTCGAGTAGGGTATCGCCCACGACCGCGAGACGCCAAGGTGCAAAAGTATCCCTTAGCTTACGGTGGCGCTGAAAAAAGGCCTCGTTTAAAGTGTCCAAGGAGCTTTATGCACGTTCCACGTGAGCCTACCTGTACAACGGATCAAAGGAGGCTTGGCGGACGAGCGGAGGTTGGCCAGCGAAAGAGAAAGGAGCCGTGAAAGAGACAGAGAAAGAGACAGTCGAGCTACAGGATAGGTAAGAGAGATACGGTCGTTGGCCGGTTCGGGCAAGGCTGCTGGCAAGGCGAACCAGGGCTGTAGTCGCAAATAAAGCAGGCGGGCGCTTCATCGACACCGCTGTAATAACGGAGTGACAACGAAGAAATACAACCGGGTGCTCTCGTTGTTTTCCCGCGGCGCGGCGCGCCAGGTGAACCGGTTTCCGAGATTGGAGGGTTCGTTACCGTTAAAAATCCACCAGGGAATGTTTCAAATCGTGTAAAACGAAGTACACGCGACACTCGCACTCGTTTTCGTGTAATAAACGTTGCAGACAGTCTCGGAAATGCAGTCAAGAGCGCCTGCTGATACGGCAACCGATTTATTTAAATTTTCATGAAACCTACTTTGATCGAACAGTTGAACATTTATAGTCAGTTTTCTTTTTTAACGTTGTTGAACGTTACAGATGTTACGGTAGCACCGCTCCTAGCTATCCTCGAGTTCTAGAATCAAACTATAATGCATGACAGTGTAGCGCACTTGATAATCTGACCCCGCGCAATCAATTTTGAAATAGTCCTCGGAGGCAGCGCGATGCTCAGACATCCTCCCTGAAGGGTAAACTGATAGGATTTCTGAACGAAATATAGTGATCACTGAATAATTCTACGCGTATTAGAATTCTACGCTTAGTTTACGGAATCATGTGAATGATTATTGTTGTGCACAATGAAAGGCTGTTAGAAAATAATCATTCGTGTTCGTACGATTGGCAATATTTGCAAATGAGAATATGGTTATAAGCCTTGGAGGGATTTAAAGATGGCGCCGAGCCTCGAGAGACGCGCGGTCCGTAGAATTCGTGCGGCGTTTAGCAACGGAAATTATAGTTCCTAGACAAAAAAAAGGTGAAACGGATAATCCGGTTAACTCGAGAATATATTTCTCAGTTTCTTTTTGGTTTAGCAACAGAGTGTAGTAAATTAGAGCGCGCCGTGCCGGGATTGTAAAAAACGGTAATGCGTATAATGACGATGAAAAGCGTGGTATGCTTTCACGATAAGTGCTCCCCGGCATTAATCGTGTCCGTCACTCTTCATCGGGATCGAATCGATTTATTATCGAGGTCTTGCCGCATATTCTTCCTCGCGATCCATCGCGCTATACCCGAGACACTCTCGATCGTACTTATAATTTCCAATTCGCGAGCACGCGACCCTGCCCGTCGAGAAAACGAAATGCTCGACGGTAAATCCCGCGATTGACGCACGATTCGTACGAAAAAAGAAAACGAACAGCGAAAAAGAGAAAACAAGATAGAATTACACTGATGCATTCGCATCGATATCGCTGCATTAACGCGCTTTTTCCTCTCTCCTGCTACACTGTCATGGATTAGGCTTCACTCGAGATTTCTGCAATATGTCTGACAACTTGACTTCTCAATGTGTTTGGATGTTCGAATTGTATGGATTGACGAGTGCAAACATATTGAAGGGTATCGTCCGCAATTGGCCGGCCATTCTGATACGGATTAATTGTTGTACAAGTAATATTGTCTTGAACATTTCCTGACAGAACTACAAAGAGTTAAATGAATGTTATAGGGCCGCAATTGGGAACTTGTTTTGCTTGAACATTTAATAAGACAAACCGTAGAAAGAAGTCTTACAGTTTTCTGTCGTTTGGCCGGCCATTTTGATACGGATTAACGTTGTTC
>CM052336.1:29809503-30099469 GCA_028455595.1 Lasioglossum vierecki | reverse complement strand
GTTTGGTCTATTCACAAAAAAGTTAATCTGATTTGAATTGTGTGTGATTGTTGCAAGAAACAGGAACCACTGATAATTTAATTTCTTGATTTAATAATTCTAGTAGATCGAAGGTAATATATTGATACTCTTCTATTTTTTAAATCTTGGTGCTGCTTCAAATTCCGACTGCTCGATTTAGTCATAAATGCATAAAATCCGCAGTCTAGTAATTAGTTACGCTCCTAACTGTAATTCTCTCGTATCACAGATGGTACGATCGCATCGTTGAAAACTTCCGCCCGCGACCAAGTTCATTCGTGGCTGACTTTCAACGCGATTGGGGAGCTGGAGCGCGCACTCGGAACTTAGACAAACGGTGACCGACCCAGAACCGACGAACTAGTTGAGTCAACTGACCTAGAAACGGCCTCCGGCAGGACCGTCGAAATGCCGACGACCGGCCAACAGCATTCACCACCCAGCAACCAGCACAGAGACCCACCTCCTAGCTCTCCTCCCGCTGGCTTTTGTCCATCAAGAGATGGAATTCAGTTAGCAAGATTGCTTCGGCTGACCGGTCGATTTCCTCTCCCGGAAATTGAGAAGAATTTCGAGCCGATAACGAGGTCGAACCAGCACAACGACCAACGCTGCCCGCGCGCGCGCGCGCGCGGCGAACACCGTCGTAAAAATTGATATTCTCAGGACAGAGATTACGCGGACGCGGATTGCATTTATTAAGGAAACACGGCCCCGCCGGACGTCGATGATACACCACGAGTAATCAGGGAAGCTATCGGAGAACGTTCATTCAAATGGTAATGCTTCGCCCGGGCAATTTGAAGTCTCGCGATCTGTAAAGTGATTTTCGGTTTGATAGCCAAAGTTAGGGGACCTCCGGAAGTTCCGAAGATTATGTCGGTTCCGGTACCAGTTAATTCATCCGCCGTGCAAATTTCTTTCTTCCGCTGTGTCGAACACCGATCCGAAACTGTTCAGGATTTTCCGAGTTTCCCAACTTCTATCGTGAATCGTAGGTGAGACAATAAATCTGTCGACTAAATGTGATAAATAAACTGCGGATCGTGTATATGCATTTCTGAAGAAATTGTTTAAATGAAGAAGCTCGGTGAAACGGAAGAAGATTTTGAAAATTCGGGAATGTAATATTTAATGCTTTTAATGTAACAAACTTGTTGAGGGATGAAATCAATTTTTATTTCTTATTTTTACGCGAAACGTTTTTATTTTGCATACAGATCCGCGGTTTAATAAACAAATTTCACTGTGTTCTTGATCGCTGTATTTTTGATTTCATAGTTACTGCAATCAGAAGGATCCTTCCGCTAGAAATGTTCGACAAGATTCAATTATTCGTCCGTATTAAGCCGTGGAAAGATTGCCTGTACGATTTTATTTGAGCTTAGGACGGGCATAAAGCTCGACGCAGCTGGAATCACCTTTGCACAGCACGCGCTTCGTTCTTGTTTTGGTTCACGAAGCATCGAGTAAACACGAACGGAAATCAAGCAAAAGATTCTTCATATCCAATACGGTATCGTCGGAAGAGTTGAACGAGTCGTGTTTCGACGCAGAAATAATTCAATAGTTTTAACGAGATCCGGCGGAGAGCCTCGGAATCACGACGAGGGTAAAAAAGAACCTAATTTACTATAGTCGCCAGCGTTAGCCTCGTCGATGACTTTAAAATGAATCGTTCGTGCATGACGAAAGATGGTGGAGAGCCGAGGGCGCGCGCATCTGTTCGCGAAGCTGAATTAAAAATAATTACTGTACGCCGTGAAACGAAGCGATAACAATTCGATTACGATCCCAGAACGATGCTTGGGGTCCGAGCAGCGGACCTTTGCATCACGAATTTCCATTATCAAAATCTTTAATCGGGATCTCTTTTTCTCTTTGTCTCTCTTTCTCTTTTCCACGCGGACTCGACCTACCGACGCTGATTTCATCTTTACACCCTTGGAGCATTCCATTCCCGTGATTTAACCCCTGATAAATTCGCAATGTTATAAACTCGGTCGCCCCGGGAGGGGAAAAATGAAAATTTCAATGAGAAAGGAGTGAAAGAGCTGAAAGTAATTCTAGCGACTTTGAAATCCGCTCGTGAATAATACAGCGGTCTAGTGATTTCCTAATCGAGTGTGATTTGTATGAAAAACCAACTACAATTGCAACGCCGTGCGTTCTGAAAATGGACAAACAATTTTTTATTTTCTGTACCCCCTTTGGAGACAGAGATTTCGTGTGATTATTAGTATCTGATTATTAAAAATAAATGCCGTGACAAATACTATAAATAGAATCTCATTTCAGCAGGTAACGGTCCCATAAAATTAGTTTCAGAAGTCGATCCGACTAATTACCTATCTTACTGTCTAGTTACTCTAATTATCGGACAGTTCGTTTCATTGAAGCAAACATTCAATTGAACAAACATTTCCAATCTGTATACTCAAAGAATTCTACTATCCTATATCATTACGTGCTATTGAAGCAGGAAACAATTCTGTAATATTACTTTAATTATTACTTCAATTATACTCCATAACGATGCGGAACACGAGTGCTGCTAAAATAAACGTCTTGAAAACTGATTTTACTTGTTTACCTAACAATCAATAATAATGAATAAGACGATACTTGATAAAAAATCGTTTAATTATAATTAATAGACTACGAATCTTTAATTTAATAAATTAAAAGGAACATTACAATATTCTTCAATTTTTCTAATCGTTTACTATTTTATATTTCATGCAACCTTTCTTCATATTTATGTATTTATATGTATTTATATTTATATGTATGTATATATAATTTCTTCATATGTATTTACATAAACATGCGCACTCTAATAATTAATTTCATAATAGAATATGAAGAGAGAGAGAGAGAGAGAGAGAGAGAGAGAGAGAGAGAGAGGCGAGAACGAGGGAAAATCGACGATCGAGGAAATTTTACAGCCGCGCTATGATTCTGATTGACGGAATCGTAAAACCGGCAACGTGACACGCCCGACGAAAATGTCACTCGGTCTGAAACGAAAGCGGACCACCGTCTCCATCCGCTTGAATCGTAATTCTACGAGTTCCAGTTTCTACTGCGCTTCCTTGGCCAGTCTGTTCGCGAGCCTCTCATCCGAGGCGAACGGTTACGATTTCGAAATTCGTGCCTGCACGAGCTGCGCGCCGCAACGAGTATGCATTTTCTTAACGACGGTAATGAAGCCGCGGTCGTCCGTCACCGCCTTCGACCGCTCGTTTCTCTTTGCAATTCCATCTACTACGCCGGGATCGAGCAAACAACCCACCCCTCCCTCTCCGCCAACAAAATACACTTCTACCCGTAATTATTTGTTGACTTCCACCGCTTTGCTCGGCTCTTGCCTGAAAGGGATGCTAGCCTGATTTGGACCGGGTAGGTTGCTGGGTTGCACGCAATTCTTAATTAATTAACACGTTCCGGGAGTTTATGTCCCTGCCGATGTTGCTGAAACACGTCCAAATGGTTCTTCAACTCTTATGGTACGTTTTAATTTGTTTTTCGACTTTAACTCTCATTTCTTTAACGTACCAAAATGCTTCGGACGTACAGTCGATCACAAAAATAGTGGAACACATTGTAATTTTGGACTTTAAGCTGTGCATAACAATTCTCCAACATTTCGCAACATTTTCGTGACCGACTGTAAATAGCTCATTCGAAGGTAATCTAATAAATTTTATGTTGTTACACATGAAATGTTCGACTTTGAATAAATGTAACTTTTACCTGAATTGATTTATTGATAAAAATATAGGGACCATCGCAATCAAGGTAATCCGTCGATGAATGTATGTCTGTATATATTTATTGTTCCCTTACGGGTTACAAGGAGATCTCGTTCCCTTTACAATTTTCATTTCATTTCAATTTCTATCGTCGATGAATGTTAAGTTTCTTGTTTGTATTACAATAAAAATTTTGTGGTCGTTCACGTTCTTAATTTTTCATGTATGAGTACATATAACTATTCTCGTGCAGAAATAAGAAATCGCATAAAACGGTGGTGGGTGACCAACGCGGCGTGAATGGAAAATTCTGTGTCGGTCATCAGAGACTGACACGACGGCGAGTGTGCTAATACCGATCATGACACTGCAGATATCTACCCTTTTTCTGAGATACACGGTGACCCAATATACATAGAATTGCACAGGATGTCGAGTAATAGGGTTCAGGGGGCAAAAAACAAACTGAGAAACTTTTAAGTCTTGCTTAACCGATTTTTATCGTCAGAGTCCGCTGAATCAGTTGACTTACCATGTAAGGAAAAGCCATAAGGAAAAGCGGGTTTATTAACGTATTTGTTACGACAGACATGTTTGTCGCCGGCGTTCGTTTCGATCTGCCTTTTTCTTGAAATTTTTTTTTATATTTATTTAACGTCGCTTTTAACACTTTGATAAGGTTACTTCGCGATGGGACCTACAGTTTTCTTTTTATTAGAAAATCTCACAAAATACGCCACATATAAAACAAAATAGAATGTGGTGTATTAGAGATACACAGATATTTTAATACAGACATATGATTAGTTGGAACAGTATAGACAAAACTTATACTTTAAGACCACAGCTCTTATTAAGGTAGGTTCCCAAACACCTTTGGCACCACAGTATTAGATGGCACACGGAATATTTCTTTTTGCAATTCGTTGGCGATCGTAATTTTACAATTATTCTATTCTTTCTGATTCTTTATTGTAATTTTACCTATGCAATATAAGATTGTCTGTTAATATACATACACACGCGATCCGTACTTGAACTCTATAATGTGCAGCTGAAAAATGCTAGTGCGTAGGTGTTTAGTAAATGCTGAAACCGATTTATAAAACGAAGATACCGCTTGGGAACTGTGCCTCGCATCTTCGACGTAATTTAATAATTATCTACTCAGCGTGCCACGAATTACGTCCCACTCCGTGGGAGCCTGCGAATTTTTAGCGGAGGGGTCCCCGCGTGGGCAGAGTGCGTATATCAAAAGTATTCGAATCGGTTGGAACCGGTTTCGAAAACATTACGTGTCGAGGTGCGTTTCCGTCGCGATGGTTTCCTTGGAAAATATTGTTCCACGTTCCAGGCGCGGTCTATTAACAATTTCCGCGATCCGTGTAACAGTGCCGCGTTTCTTTCCTCGCAGGGACAATTTCTCGCCGGGAAAACGTGCCTTGCATATAATGCGATCGCTTTGCAATCGTCGCACGCATCGCGCGCCCAGAGACACGACGACGGCGACGGTTCGCGTTGCCATCCGCGAGTAAGCGAGTAGGCGAGTACGCGAGTAACCGAGTATAGCGCGTTCGAGCACGGTGCACGTCAACTCGCGCGCGATTTCATTCCGTCTAGTCGCCGATTTTTATTCGCGCCGTCGTTTATCGATTCATCGTTCTCGACTTCGTTACGAAACACCGTACAGCTGCTCGGATACAGTCCGCGAGATTACCATAATTTTAATAGTGGTATAAGGCCTTAACCCTTCGCTGTATGATTTTTTAATTGGGATGAAAAAATTGAAAGAAGATTTTGTGTTTTATTTAAAGGGAAAATATTTTTAAAAAATTAAAACAACATTTTCAGAAAAACAAACATAATTTAGAATACAAAGAAAACACGTTCTTAGTTTACTATATACCAGATTTGTTAACTGAATTTTCTCTATCATGTCGTTACTGTTTTTCAGATGGTGGAACCAAATAAAATATCATTTTCAGTGGCAGATACATTAGTGGATTGCGGATCGTTATGCTTTTATGGGTTGTGAAAAAGGCTGGTACATAAAATTCGATAGAATTTTGTACAATTTTTCTGTGTTTTAGTTCCACTTTCGTTAAAAGTTTCTCTACAAAAATTGAAAAATATATATACTGTACTACTAAATGATGTTCTTATGAAAACTATGGATATTTCGTATACTTGGTTTCAAGTAAAATATGACTATTTGTACTCGTGTAATGATTTTCCTGATAAATTTTTTTAATTATTCGATCACCTATAGCGATAGAATTGAATGATTTTATTGACAGTGACTCTATAAAACGGTCCGGTGATCGTTTCCGTGTCACCGTATCGATAGGCCAGTCCCTGGAAACCCAATGATCGGTGGTATCAGTAAAAACTTTTACTTTCACCGCATGAATCAGACTTTTAACGGAAACTTTTGGCCTGTCGCCAAGACCATTGGCAGGACTTCCACGGCTAGTGCAAGTAGTACAGATATTATTGTCCCAACGGTTCTACGACCTTTCTCGTGCTCGATACAGGAAAACAAGCCTTCGTTTCGGAGCCAGCGCTACTTTATTCCGTCCAACACGTTCACTAGCGAACAATCACCAATGAAAAACCAACAAAACGGAGGAGTTTATTTGCTGAAATGCATACTGAATAAATGTATCGTATCGACTGCTCTTCTAGCCTACAAATATGTGGATCGACGAAAATAATTTCATAGTTTGGACAGATAATATTAGAGTGGTACAATCTCTCGACGGCCATTCTCGAAATCGGCCACAAAAATGTGTTAAATTATAATCATTATACTTATTACAATTAAAAAAAAATTAAAATAATACTAAAATATAATATTAAATATAATATTAAATAATTATTAATTATTATATAATATTAAAATTAGAGTGATACTAAAATATAATAATAATACTACATTTAATTAAAATAATACTCAAATTATACTCTAAGTATACCCTAATTATACTCATACTAATTCATTTAATAGCGATATAGGCATGGAAATCAATACGTGAGGTAATGACATCACCCACCTTCACCTTTCACTGCATGATTTTTTTAATTGAGATGAAAAAATTGGAAGGTCAGTTTTTGTGTTTTATTTAAGGGAAAATATTTTTAAAAAATTCATACAACATTTTCAGAAAAATGAACACAAGTATACATAATAAGTATACATAATGAACATAGTAATAAATCACATTCTTAGTTTACTTTATACCAGATTGGTTAACTATAATAAATATGATACACTATGCAGCGGAGGATTAAATATTTCTAGATCATTCCATGGTATAAAACAGAGAAACATTGTGCTGTGAACACGTTTAAACTGGTAAAAATTTATTACCGCTTTACTCCGCTTTACAACCACGTGTATGAGTTGACGTCATTAGGCTCATCCGATGTGTACGATTTTTTTCCACGTAGTTTGGGTATTTGGTATACTGTGTGCCGGTCGTTTTTTAAAAAAGGAGCGGCACGATTTTATGCCGTGTCGAACGGTCGAGGTAAAATGACGAAGGGAACAGTGCGACTTGTAATTATCCGGCCGCGGAGAACGAATGAATTACGTTCGCGTGTAAAATGACATAATTATGGCGGACGATCTTTCGTTCGAAATTTTTCGGCCGCCATTCTTCTAGTTTGTTTCAAAACGAGCTCGGTGGGACAATGACAAATCTCACGAGGTAGTTTAAATCCGTTCAGACCAATGGTGCATTCCGAAAAGGGATCGACGGACAAAAGTTGAAACTGAACCTGAAACGTGGGATCCGTCAAAAAATTGATTGTAATCAGTCACTTTATTTTTAGGAATTATATTGCAGATTTTTATGCCAAATAAAACGTTATTGTATGAACTATTACACCAATTTCATACCTATGAAATTTAAAAAATCATGAATAATGGAAATATTCTAGATGGAACAAAAATTTAATTTTCGAGTTAAAAAAGCTCCGAGTACAAAGGGTTTATTAATTATCAGATATAATTATAGGGATTGAAATTATTCCCTTATCTATCCCACGGGTTTGAAACTGGATAATGTATTACAAACCCTAATTTGAATATCCTTAATACGCTGCTTGGCACAGATCGAGTAAAAAATTGCTGGATATAAGCCGATCCAGTATTAATAAGAAGACTGGCTGTTTAATAATTTAGAAAATCGTGGTTAAGGGAAATATTCTAGATAGAACGAACATTTAATTTTTGAGTTAAAATAGCTCCAACTGCAAAGTTTATTAATTATTGAATATACTTGTAGGGATTGCATAGGGATTGAAATAAATCCCACACCTATCCCGCAGGTTTGAAAATGGATAATATATTGCAAACCCAAAAAAATTGCTGGATATCAGCCGGTCCAGTATTAATAAGAAGACCGGCTGTTATCGCGGCAAAAAGTCCATTACGCTTCCGCACCTTCACGCTCGGAGTTGACGACAGTGAACGTGTTAACCTTTTGCACTCGGCGGTGCTAGCAGATGGAGCGAGACGTCTTCAGTTGTTATGCTGGTAGCTGAAGCGAAAAGCGCTAATCTCATCCTGCCATACCTCGGGGACCAAGTTGTTCGTCGGATCTCGGCCGGGTTTCCTTCGGAACGCGATTTCAAGAAGGTGAAACACAACGGTCACGTTTCGAGGCCGAAACGGAAGTTCGCGTGTCCCTTAAAAACTCATATCGATCTTCCTTAGTGCGCTCCAACTGGGATTTAAAGTTGGCCGACGACGACGCGACCCGTTCTCGCGGCTGGGACATTCGTCTCGTTCGATAAATTATTCCAACCACCGACGGCCACGGGGAAATTCGAACCAGCCACTTAAGAAGAAAACCATTCGATCCTGGGGAACAATAAATTGTAATACGCCGAATACTCGACGATCGATAGAATTTCCGGCTTCGCCTTGAAATTTTCATCAGCCTTTCGATGCCACACGCTCGGGCACCAACTGTACAGAGTGATTGAACTATGTGTGCCACATGAATTCCAGCTAACTATTTGCTGGGTGAAAAGGTGGCCAAAGCAAAAGGTGTTTGGCGTCGAGAGTAACGGCCAATGTAATAATTAAATTTGTTCGGTTCTGCTGTTTTATCTGAGGCACACTGAAACAGTGAAACAGATGCAATGTAACATCATTTAATTGCCACTGCCCTTTGGAAATTGAATATTGAGTTATTTTATGACTTAAAATTCAACCAAAAATTATGCAATATTATACATCTTCTATATTTAACGGAGTAGTTACATGAAAGAATAACGTAAATATTTACTAGAGAAATATCGTTCGATATCTGTTGCACAAATAAAGCAGCACTTTTAAAATAAGTTGGAACGGCTCGACGATCGAAACCAGCATCGTTGCTCAAGGTATCCGGGGATTAATTAACCAGTTTATTGCCAGTTAATCAAGTTTACCGGTTGATTAACCAGTAATTTAGTGCGTACATACATTAAAACAAGTAGCATCAATTACCGGCGCAATTTTATCAGAAATATACGAACTACGAGTATACAATTTTCTAATTATTCGTGCGCAAAAGTTGATCGAGTATTTGCATGCTGCAGTCATGATAAAGTTATCTTTTTATGATGAAAATCGGCATGAATTCACGAAACTTTTGTAGAATATTATTTACAAAAAAGTTTTTAACGATGTTCATGATAAATTCATTTTATGTTGATTTAATAGTATTTTAGTACAATTTTCAATTAGTCGGTGTGTTATACCTAAACTTAAATCTTTATGAATAAATAGGATTACTATAAAGTATTGGGTTGGAACAAAAGTTCGAGTGTTTGTAAACAGATATTTATCCATCCTGTTGTATTACCTTTTGCCATTTTCGAAATAAGTTCTCGCGTTATTAAATAAACGTATGAATAAATCCCTTAATTTTATCTTCGATTCTTAATTTGAAAAGGCCACGAACTTTCTTTCCAACCCGATACGATACACGCTTCGTGTAAAGAAAGCCTTTCGGAAGACATCTGAATCGTTGTATCATGGATATTTGGCTCTTCTGACTAATGAGTTTGCCTAGCACTGCATTGTACGGATAAGGGAAAGTTCGCAGCTCCGCTGTGTTACAGTCTGGAACACCGTGAAAATACCGTGGAAAAAAAGCCGATACGATCGACTCCGTCGAAGAAGGAACTCCGTCGGGCGTTTAACTAAATCGGCGCAGCGGGCCGTTAGCGCACAATATTTAGTTTGGGGAGGGTCCGGGTGCCGTTTCGCCGAGCTAAATTCGTGGTAACGAGAGATTGGAAAAGTTCGGGAAAGCCAGCTGCTTGATAAAAGGCCGCGCGGACGACGACGGGAAGAGTGGTAGTTTTACCTTTTTGTCCACGCGCCGGCAGCGGTGGTGGCAGCGGTGGCAGCGGTGGCAGCGGTGGCAGTGGTGGCAGTGGCGGCGGTGGCGGTCCGCCTCGCGTGTCCCTCTCGCACCGCGTACGACAATGAGGAATCAATAGTCGCGACGGAAACGCCCCGTACGTATACGATCGTTTCCCCTGTTTACCCGTAATTCGTTGCGTCGCCGAGGCAGCTTCGCGGACTACGGATTCGTGTCCGACTTCCGGAATGATAATTTCGCGCGGTGAAACCGAACGGATTTCGCGGCCGGAACAATCTCTCACCCGCCGCCCTCTGAAACGCTGTCTCTTTCCTACGTTCCACCCCTACCACCGGCCTGCACAAAGTGTTCGTACCTCGTACAACTTTCAAGAACGAATAACTTTTGCAAAATTCAACCCAACCACTTCAAGTTTTTTTTCAAGACGTTACAAGGGTTAGTTCACCAGCTAATACGTAAATAATTTTTTAAAGAATCGTCATTTGTCGCAATGACGATTTTCAAATTCTCCACGTAACTAAGCAAGTTATTGCATGTACTGTGGAAAGTTTCATCGAAATCGGTTCACGTATAAAATAGCTGTGTTTTCGTAGTTCCAGTCAATTATATTTTCTAATATATTGCTCCGATACAATTTTCTTTGGTCGGTATATAAACGTACTTTGTTTAATCATTATTAAATCATTCTATTTTTTCATTAGAAAGAAGGATATGTGAAAGTTATATCGATTTTCTGACACGACTTTTTTACCACTTAAAATGGTCATTCGGAATACTGTGCACCTACGGTTTCTTATACATGTAGAGAATTTCTCCACTTTCGAATTTTGCACTGCAGAAATGGTCGCAGAAAGTCGATTCGGTATGCAGAAGTTGAATTTGATGAGACCGTGCCTAAGATTTCACGACGCACTCGCCGCGTCGATCGGCTCCGCGTTCCAACAAACGAGAAACAAGCGCCAGTCGATCGTGGATATTTGTTCGTTTAGGTGTAACTAGTTACATACTACATTGTGTACACCGGGCCAGCGTAAAACGTTCCATCGAGTTTACGCTTTCGCGAGAACGGATAAGATATCAGGCGACCCGATTTCATTGGTCAGACACTCTGGAAGAGATATTTCAACGAGCGATACGCTTGATCTGTCGTTCTAGCCGGAATACATCGCTCCATTTTCTTTGTCTTGGTACACACGGTTCCACGACCCCTATTTAGGTCATGATAATTCGAAATGTTAATCAGTTTTACCAGCCAAGTAGAATTAACCTGGAAAGACAATTTCATCCGTGCCAGAACGACATTGAATGCAACTCGTCAAAGAATTTACTCTTTTACAAGATAATAATGAAAACTTTCTTAAAATACAGTGAATCCGCATGTTCTTTTTATCTTTTCAACGAGCTACTCTCCGTCCTGGACCATTTTCTCTTATTATTGTTGCGCACCTAAATTAGCCCTTCTCTCTGCCTTCTATTATCTCTTTTTCAGCTTTTCCGGTTTCCTTAGTCTCGCAGCTCATTTTTCCTACATGCTGCCGAGCCAGTTTTCTTTCGTACATATTTTACACGGTTTTTTCTCAGATGCACTTTCTGGTTACTCGTCGCAGCGTGTAATACCGAAAATCAATTTCAGCTTCCCATCTTTGTTCTTTTGTTTCGATAAGAACACTGTTATTAATGCATAGAAAAGAATCGTTTATTTTGTGTTACAACTTAGATATCCTAACAGCGATCAAGTTTGGCAAAATCTGTATAGAATTTTGCCGGTTAGCTGTCTGGGCATCCAGCAAGACTAAACTTGCTGAAAAACAATGATTTATTTTAGTCATTAATTTTAAAAATCACCTTTAGCTAAGAATACTCGTATCATTTTCTATCATTGTCAATTTAAAATATTGAACAATGTCTATTTAATTCGTATTCTTGTTAATTAGTTCCTCGAAATGAACTTAATTTTGTAATTACGAGAGTGGTCCAAGTCGAAATTAAAATGGATTTAATTTAACAGTTATTTCACATGTCAAACCGAATTCAATGTAATTCAATATAAAAGAAGAATTTGGACCACATTCACAATTATAGGCACATATTCATATGAGATAAGGATACGGCTTTGGTTATTTGGAAAACGGACCACACGAGAATGCACTCGCAGCAGAATATTTAAGTAGAACCTATACTCGGCCATTGTTGGGTATTATACCCGTAGTATGCGGTTTCGAGCGGGCATGGCGAAGTAGCTAAATAACCGATCCTTTGTGCACGAAAATGTGGAGTAAGGGTGCACGAAAGCATTCGGAACGGAAGGAAAATTCCGAAGAAAGACCATCTGCATCCTATAAAAGAGGATCGTTCGGCGAACTATCGTACACGCCGCGATTACTCGCTACTAAAATCTATTCGATCCTTTTATCCGCGTCTCGAATACCCTCGATGAAAGACTCGGTTCCCATGCGGCGATTTCACCCCTCCTTTCCATACATTTTTCGACGGAACAAGACGGCGAACAACGATTTCCAAACTGGGTCGAATAAGATAATCGCTTCAAACGATCGACGATGTAGTCACTTTAATCTGCCAGTGCTTTAGCAAAGCCTGCTATTACATACTGTATCGACTGCCCTTAATGCTACATTTTTTACTAGGTCTCGGTGACATTTACGTTCCAGTTAGGTTTGATTATCACTACTGTGGATCTTTATGCATTTATAACGAAATTGAGTAGACGAAATTCGAAATTGTTGAAAAACAATGTATAACTTTTCCCTTGTTAAACATCATTAACACTAAACCTACCACCACCAGTCGAAATAACCGGTTCCAGATTTATTATTTTACAATTATTGAAATAATATTAGATGATTGCATAAGTTCATGCCGGATTTTAAAATAAAATTCAATGGTTAAATTTTAAAGAATACAGCTTCATCAATCAATTATATAAATATGTCTATCAATTTTCTAATTCTAAAACAGAATGGTGACTATATAATATTCTTTTTCTCACACTCCGCCGTGGAGTACAGTTTGCGACTACGAAAATCGGACACGAAGTTATGCGATCATCTGATAAAAATGATTTTATACGAATCGAGTGTATAAGTATAAAGTCTAAATAAAACCAATCTCGTCATTCTTATAAGGGAACATGTAACAGTTACTTTTAAGGCTCAGTAGGTTTAGTGTTAAAAAAAAAGGAATTACAGTCCGTTTAGTTTCTATTTCTTGCAATCGATGCCGACAATTTTTATTCTGCATAAAGATCCGCAGTCTAATTATTACACTATGGTGTATAGAACTGTTTCGAACTATTACACGAAGTTTCGTGTTCCATTCCAATTTATGAAAAACAGCTTCCGTAAAACTAGATTACTGCTTCGTTAAAACTTACCGATGGAAGTAATATAATAATGGTACTCTCCGAAACTATTTCAAACTAGATAAATTGTTCCTGACTGGAAGATTCAATATTGTCATTCAGTCTTCGCAGGGGGTACACTTCAAAGCTGAACTCTCACTGTGAACCGACACATGTGGTGTCAGTGCTTGATCTCTGATCATGATTGCTGGTGAGCAGCATGCAGTTCTTTAGGATGAAAATATTCTGATGGAACTGCAAGGAGCAGGAATCGAATAGAATTCATTTCATCTAATTTCGATAAGTCGAGGAATGTTTCCTTAAACTATTCTGGAGTTGCCAGTAGTAACTGGTGAAAATGATTTCCTGTTACTTCTCTCTAATTTTCCGAAGTGTTTTCATAAAATTGATCAACACATTGGTAAAATGAGTTTATTTTTAAGGGAAGGCTCGCGTATAAAGTATGCATACTTTAAAATTAAACATTTCTTCGAGTCTAGAATAATTCCATTTTATACGATTCTTTTTATTTTATCGATATGAAATTGATATAACACCTCATACAATACGTAAATATTTATTAATCGATTCCAACATATTTAATAATGCGAACAATATTTTGAATAATGGCACAGCAATTTTTAATGGCAACTCTTGTTCTTTCGTCCAGTTTGAAATACATACTTATTTCCGCGCGGCAATCGATTACGCCACGGTGGATAAAACCACCGTCGCGTTACAGGTAAACTGAATCTTTCATTTTCCTTGAATATTGCACCGTAAAGAAAAATATCGCGTGCCAAATATAGTGTCTTTGTAGAGACACGCCGCCTAAGGATCGATAATGTAATTACAGAGAGCAGTGGACACCACTTCGCGACTGTTCATTGGCTTCCGCCTTGTTCCTCTTCTCCCGTCATTAAACCTGAAGCAAGAACCACCCACTGTTAGTTAATCTTCTGCTACAATGAAATCCGCGAAGGGTTTAGCAGAAAGCTAACACTAGGCGTTTATAGAAAGATGCGTTATTAACACCTTACCCTACAATATCAAACTCGTAATGCAGATTCTGAACAGAGTCTAGTAAACATACATGTATGTTATATTAATGTAAAGAAAGTACGTGGAGACGAAATTCTATTTTGGTTTTGTTAATGTATAGTTATTGGAGAACACGTAGGCATACAATAGATATAAATTTTCTCCGTTCTTAGGAAATTACGAACTACAAGGAAAGTTCTACTCAATTTTTGTTTAGAGCTCGGACTTTTACCCGGGTATATGAGACACTCGAATAGCCGAGTATCCGGGTACCCGGGTATCTCATAAGACATAAGTCATAAATGATTTTGTGCAATTTAAAACAATAATGAAATTGAAAGAATGTTGATATATTAATTGAAATTTATTAAAATCGTTCAAGAGAATAAGTAATCGTAATATATCGTCTTCTTTTTCCTATTGATGCAAACGGTTTTTATTTTGCATAAAGATCCGCAGTGCATTCATGAGATACCCGGGTACTCGGGTAATTTTTGTTTACACGAATACCCGGGTAATGCTGTTTACCCGAGTACCCAGGTACCCGAGTAATTTTTGTTTACCCGGGTATCTCATAAGTCACAGCTCTATTGTTGTTATAAATGCACAAACATTTGCAGTCTACTGACAAATGGAACCAATGCCACCTTTACACGACATAACACATTCCGGATGATTGATTTCACACTTTCAAGATTCTGTAACACATTAGAACTGATTATGATACATAAGAGAGAGTCCACTACACGTTTATACGTGTCCGACACTTTCCAGTGAATAGTTTGCGCAAGAAATTCAGATTGGCAGAATTCGATTGGTGAAAAACCATATCTGCAAGAAGTAAAAGCGACCTTCAGGCCGCGTATCGATTTTCCCTCGACAGCAACGCAGCGAAACTGTTCAATCATTGTTCGAAAGCCCCTATTATTTTCTTTTTTTCGAACTCGAGATTTTCACCATAATACAGAGCGGAACATTCTGAAACTCATCAGCTACAATCCATTATACAACGTTAACAACAAATTTCGATCAGCGTGGCCCGAGCAAAAGAAAGAGTGGGAAGCCTCCAGTAGATTTGATTGACGTTTTCATCGTGTTCGTTCCGCTCCGCGCAGTTGCCAATGACGTTCCCAGAAATGATGTGTAAAATTGCGTCCTTTGCGTACGCCATTAGTGCGCGAGAACGCCCTGAAATCGATGAAAGGCGCCTCGCTTTTGAAACTGTAATAGTTTAAAACATTACGTCGCTTTCCCCATGAAGTCAATTACCGAACCGATTCCCGAGGCAACCGGTTGAAAGCGGGATCGAATTTTTCTGTCGCGCTTGTATCGCGACTCTCCGTGCCGACTACGGCTGAAAATAATTCTTACCAGGTCGAAGACCTCTCTAGCTCCATTGACAAAGCATGCATGAATCGAAGGTGAAGTTCTCGTGACGTTGTCCTGTTGGCCTATGCACGATATCGACCACAACCGATTCTGCTTTCCCGGCTTTAACCTCTGTAGACAGCACTGTGGCGCCCGTGCTGCCTCGAGTAGAAATATTATCGCACGAATTAGTTATATGTTTTATCGATGGAATTATTATTGCATTGAAGTTTTATTTTTATATTGCACGGTATCATTTATATGTAGTATTTGTATCTTCTATCTGTATGTATTGAGTGAGCGAGTTACAATGTCTAGCACTCAACTTGAGTAAGTAGCAACTTTGGTTAATACAATTTGTAATTATTTTTAGAAGAAAAAGGGGTAATTCAATAGAACAGTACTGCCCTCTCCGATTTTGATGAAATTTAAATATGTTATGCAGCAACACATTCTGAACAGCTTTTTCCTTTTCCTATATAGGGGCGTCGCTTTTAGTTTTCGAGATATTTGCAAAAAATTATCGCGACTACTGTATTGAATTTTTCGTATTCCTGAACGCTTCGCTGCAACGTAGACCTGTTTCGGTGCGGCGTTTGTTTACATTTTGACGCTGTAGAGATAAGAGAGAAAACAGGGGGGCGGAAAGAGCCAGCCTGACACCACACACATCCACCCAGTGCTTAACACGCACCCACTGTTTCTAAATTGTACTCTAAATTCTTACGTATTTTCATGTACTTGTTACGAATATGATATTGAAAATTTACACAAATGTTAATTTCTTAACGGAAACCTTCTTTTTAGAAACATATTATAATATATTTAAATTTCATCAAAATCGGAGAGGGCAGTACTTTTCTATATAATTACCCAATTTGTAATTATTTTTAGAAGGAAAAGGAAGTATAATGATAGGAAACTAACCCATCTCAGTTTGAACTTTTCTGAAGTCCGTTTACAAGCAAAGGACGGTTTATCAAAATTTTATTTTACCTCGTCTTCTATAAGAACAAATAACAAACGGAAGTCAGTATTCCACTATGTATTCGTCGATAAACAGACTTTTGACAATAAACTAAATTACCATTTCACTCTAAACGTCATTTCGATCATCGCCAATCTGAACAATTACATAATACCCATTGTAACGCGTTCTATTTATGGTACGGTTTTGAATATGTAATTATTGGACCGCGGTAATCGATATCAACTATAACATGTTCTCTGGAATTATTTAATGAAAATCGGGAAATGATTCTAATCTTTTGGTTAACAATGCATATGCACGATGAGATGAAAAAAGTATAGTAAGCCTGGCGTTCCCACAGTTTCCGCGGTTTTCAAGTTTCTTTTACCATTTGTCCCCCATTACGTCGCGCGACTTTTGTTCCGTTGTCTCTTCAAAAAGAATTCATTTTCCCTAGGAAATAATTAGAAAGTGGCGGATAACGCAGTCAGACACGGTAAAGAGATTCCAGCGAGTAATTCTCGCGACTCTAGGTCGCATCTGAATATAAATGACTACACCGAATTACTTCGGTCGATTCCGTGCGTCGATTCTCCTCATTAACGGTGCAGAATCGTCACGATCTACGACACCGATGCATTAGATTAGATCATCGCATCAATTCGCGCGGTGATGTCGACGTTGAATCACCACGAAACTCTATTTTTCGAATCGATCAATTAAAACAGTATTTCTTGGCTACCACGAGTCTAACTCGACAGAATATCATGCTAGATTTTTTATTGGAACGATTCTACACCACATGTGCAATTTTTTTTAACGGACTACTACTGTCGCATATATGTGACAGCTATTTTTATTTTCCGTTGAAAATGAAACGAAATGTACGCACTGTAAATTCCACAAAAAATGAACATTGTGACATTTATTTATTTTTTTACGGCAGCTCTTACCGTTCTGAATACTCTTTCTGTTTTTTGCACGAATCTTTTCCATCCCTTGCAATTTGCGTGTCCAATATATTTCTCGTGTGGTGTTGTACTAAAAATCTCTTGTATTATCAACGAAGAAGAACATTTAAATTTCTGTAATTTATTTTGCATTACTCGTGACGAACGATTGGTCATCGACCTTTCTTCTATATCTTCAAATTCTCCTGGACGGTTTCGTTAAAAAGCCAAGGAAACATTAAAAAAAAGTTTTACAACCAAGACACAAGAAAGTAACGACAAGTTAATTAATTCTCACTTTTTAAAATAAGGTTTGTAACCAATGTTTTCTATATCTAAAACAAAAATCATTGTAATACGATGGGGAACATTAATTTATAAAAAATTTGTTTTCTGTTCTTTGTTATCCCAAACTGAATAATAAAAGTAATAATAAATAACCTGTTTGACGAAGACATTTATTTATGAATTCCAAGCAAACAGACATCAGTTTGAAAAAATGCAATCGATTCGAGATTACGAGACACCCTAACGCCGTACGTCATCGGCAGAAAAATGGTTATCCTTATTAAAACGGGCTCGCCAGGCCCGATGGTGCTCGTAGCTGATTGAATTCGTTAAGTCCGTAAGGCGTCGCCCTCAGCCCAAATTTCGTTGGACCGGCGTCGTTTATTGTCAAACGCGACTGTAGCGTCTCCCCCCCTCTCTCTCTCTCTCTCTCTTTCAGAGTAACGGTAAGAACGAGGCTTAACGTGCACCAGGGGATCCAACCCCTGCCAACACAGCCCGAAGGGTTTCCCACCCCTTTGCAGACTGGGCAGGAGATATCGGTAGGCCCCCCATGGCCGAGTATGTACTCCCGACAAACTTCACCTGAATCATCCAATTCAACGGGACTCTTCAAGGAAAGATTAACGCGTCCCATCGCGGCATCCGGTCAGAAATAAAAAAGGATCACGTATGGGGCCTAAAGAGCCACGGAAAATACTAATCTCGATTCATAATTGCTCCTTTCGAGCTGCAATGGCTTTATTATGTGAAATATCTCCTACCAAGAGATTTCCTCGGGAAGACATTACTAATTTTTCAGGTTTTATTAACGATTGGAAATCACAGTTTTATTAACTGTGTTTGGAAATAGCACTTTACTGCGGATCTTTATGCAAAATAAAAATGTTCCGCATCGATTGTGGAGAGCAGGAGCGATGCAAAAATTTATTTCATCCTTTAATGCTGTTGTTGCGTTATGAAACATATTCTTCAATTTTTCTAACCATTTATAATTTTATATTTCAACCGATTTCTTCGTAAATCCATGAAAATCCATAGTCTACTAGCATGTACTCGCAAACTTCTCTTTCATTCAACAGCACTCAGATCTTCGCTCAAAATAAAGATTTTCTACCTGATTTGCATCAAACTCGAGCGTAATAGAAATTGATTATCTTTCTGAATACATTTGTTAGGTTGAAAATAATATAACAATATTTTGAAGCTTTTATAATGCATAACAATGCGCAATTTAATTGGACTCTACACTAATAGACACTTTCTCGAAATTCTTACGATGATCTCGATTCCTGTTGAAAAGAGAACATCTGCTTTCGTGAACTTGTCAATTTATTTTCATCGGATTACGTTTTAAGTGGAGGCCATTAAAAATTTTTAGACTTTCGATCTCCGCTTTCAACGTTAATCCAGGCCAAGTAAATTTTCGCTGGATACCAGTTTGCGATGGTAAACGGATCAAGAATCGCTTAATATTATCCGGTGGCGAAGCGTGATCGTTTGGATAAACTAATTGTCCCAGCAACTTGTCGACTTCAACTGGCATCGCTGTGCAACAGTATTGCTTCTTTCCCCTCGATCGTCTCCCGTTGCAGCCGACGCGATTTAACGACGCGCCGTGCGACTCGCTTCCCGGGGATAAAGAAGTAAATATCTTTGCACGGTGGCACGTTGAAGTTGCAGTCTGATTTTATGACATTCGCCATTCATTATGCTAATGTCCCTCCCCCTAGGTTAGATAATGAAGAGCCACGGCAAATATAATAGTCCGGAGAGGAAAAGTGTGAACGCTCGGGGAGCGTTCGCTTAAAAACCAGCTTACGACTTTCGCGTGTGAACTATCGCGATATTTATGTGTCATTGTCGGCTGTTTACGGCTCGAGACTTGTGTCATGTGCAGTAACGTGGCTGGACTTTGCTGCAACATGAAATTGAAAGAGCCGAGAGAGGCACTCGTACCCGAACACGAGCACACACCATTTAACGAAGACTACGTTTCTCTTCACATAATCGAAATACGTTTGAGCTGTTTATGACCACCGGTTGGTTCGCCTGTGTTCTATTCATAGACACTGGGCACGAACGTCGCGCCACAATTTACCGACTGACTTTTTTGTGATAGACTAACGCTGCAACCTTATTCAAATTTATTCCGATGATTATTTAACCACCAAGCAGCCGCGATCCTTCCGAGAACGACGATTAGAACGATCCGCTGTATGTGTGGATTTTCTTATTCCTCCGTTAGCCATTTCTTGCTACGAATTATTTCGCCACTTTGATGTTACGAATAATTCTGGTTTCATTAATTGTAACATACATTATTACTGAACTGATAAAAATTTCTTCCAGTTTTTAAGGATTTTAGTAAATTGAAAATAACACGCGAACCTTCTTATATAAAATATTCCATATGTCATCTAATACTGTAGTGCCCGAAGTGGTTCCGTACCTACCTTAATATTTAATAATAATTAGCAAAGAGTTGAAAGCGGCGTTAAATAAATATAAAGAAAAAACTTTACTACGGTTTACTTATTCTTAATTATGTAATACGAGAGACTATATTTATCTATCGCGCCTTCCTCGAAAGATTATTATGCCCCGAAACATTATTCCTCAACAGAAATATATCGATGTAAATATAGAATACATCTGAACATTGTATAGTACATGCATATTCCTGATTCGGTAAGAACAGACCGAAGCATCGTTAGCATAAAGCTGCCTTTCCATAAAAATCAGCGAGAAACTTTCCCGACAGGCTAATTACACGTCTTCGTTACAACGTGGATCGCCAGGCCGGGTTCGCTCTTAGCATCAGCGAAAAACGCTTTGAAGCAGGAGCAATAATAATTGAATAAAGCCTAAAGGCTACTAGTGTTCCTGCTGGTTCGTGTCTCCTCCAGCCGTACTTGTTTTTCATGTCGTTGGAACGTAAGCCCGCTCGGGAGAGCTCCTTAATCCTTGTTCCACCCTGCGCCCTCCGGTGCGTCGGTTTAACACGTTGTCGGGCGGGCGGCGTCGGCGGCTGCGAGCAAATCTCGTTTTCACGTGCGTGCACGTGGACAGGAGAACGAATGGGAGCGCACGGGTCGTGTTCGATCGGGTCGGTCCACCCCCGGGCCTGTTCCACCACCCGGCTTTTTTCCTCCGTTTGGAAAGCGCGTCGCGCGACGTGGCGTGGCGCGGCACGGCGCGAACAGCTCGTGCGATGTAAACGCGCGTCAATCCGTGACGCGGCGCCGCATACCGCGTACAGCAGCGTCGAGCCGGACGTCGCCTCGTTTTGTTTATTTTTCGAGGAAAGCGGCGTGCAGCACGTGGCGGCAGCTTGCAAATGACACATGTACACACGCCGCCGTTCCCCAGCCGTCGCATCTCATTCATAGCCCGGCCCAAACGCTCCGGACACGACCGTCTCTCCGTTCCCTTCCAGCACAAAACTCTCCTCGCGACCACCACCCCGTGAATATAATTGGGGGATGATAATGCTACAGCCATACTCGAACTACCCACGTTCACCTATCCCACTCCAGAACGTCGCGTCGCGCCGCCACCTCTTACAGCACTTGCGTCGGGGGGTCAAGTATCACCGTCCGCCGGCGATTCTTGTTCGAAGGAGCAATTTAGGCTTCCCTCGGATTCAATGCGACCGACACCGTACCCGTGAAGGACTCTCGCTGCAGCCTCCAGGTCCGATAATAAATGGTGCTCGACCAGATTTTGGCTAAAGAGTAGAAACTAGGTCGTCCTGCGGTCGGTAGATATCGCTCTCTTCACCCGGTTTTGCCAGTTTTAATTGCCAGGTTGGTTCACGTCGGTTTTTGAAAATTTTCAAGATTAACGATCACAGAGAAACAACCCTTAAGAGGGGTTCCATCTATTTTGGAATTTTGGTGTACCATGATCGCCGGAAGTTATTGCTCTCTTGACCCGCTAGATTTATCCGCTTTTGCCAGTTTTAATTGCCAGGCTGGTTCACGTCCGTTTTTGCAAATTTTGAAGTTTAACGGTGACCGAGAAACATTCCTCTCATTCAATCTGTTTTGGAATTTTGTTGTACTAGGATCACGATGAACGAAGTTTCACCGCTCGGAATAACCAGATTCTGCATGTAACCGTACGGCCGCTGTGAATGTTTTTTTTTCTGCTACAAAAACGAACTGCAGCGTAGCAATATTCGTCGTATTTGCTAGATTTAGCTCTGCGCTATTGTTTTTTGTTTCCACTTGGAAAAATGTCCGTCGAGCGAACTCGTTCCAGCAACACTTCCGGCATGTAACGGTGTACGTACCATGGTACCATCACCAGTTTTACATTTTTGATTTTACAATTACTGAATATTGTTCGTAGAAATGAGTAGTTGCAAATTTCAAAAGGTAAACTGGTTTAAACGATTTACGGACATCGATGTATTTGTTGCAGCTCATGAAATCACATACAACGAAACTATTCTAGGTCGGAAGAAATGTTTAATATATTTTTGATCTATCAGATGATTGCACAAGTTCGTGCCCGATCTGAAAATAAAATTCAATGGATAAGTTTTCAAGAGTACAGAGCTTTATTAGTTAATCATATAATCACAATATTATTTTTTTATTTATAGTCCGCCGAGCAGTACAGTTTGCGTCATTTATGAAAATCAAGCACGAGCTTATGCAATAATCTAATAAAATAGCTCCCGTTGCAAAGAGCTAAAGAATAAAAGAAATTTGGACTATAGTTCAAAGTTTGGACCACAGTTGACCCAAACAATTTTTACTTTGCACGAAGTTCCGTAGTGTAATCATAAGCAATACCGAATGCAAATGTACTTCCAAATATGAAGATATTGCGAAACTTCAGTGCTATTAGTTCGAACATCTTACGGTGAACGGAGGAAATTAGAAAAACGAGTGATTTTGTATCAACCACACTTCCAGCAATGAATAATGGAGGTCTACTCCGGTTCGCGACGTAAATGTCCGAAATATCCATCGTCCCGATAAATTCTCGCTCGCTCCGGCGATAATGCGGCGCGCACACGAGGAAATAGCAAATTTTCAGCGCGCCGTTTTAACGAAGCATAACTCGGTTCTTGCGCGTTCCACGCGCGAAGAGAGATAGCGAGAGAGCGGCGGTGCGGGCAATATTCGTTATTCACGATATTCGAGCCTCGACGAGGGAAATTACGAAGAGCGGACCGGATGTTCAACAGTATTTCGTAGCTTTCACGATTAAAAAGCAGCGGCGGCGTCGCTTATTCTCTGGCCCAGAAAATCATCATTTTATTTAATTGCCAAGCTCGCGAGCCTGGATTCTTTATTTACCGAGAATTACACAAAGACCCAACCGCGCGATAGGTATCCAACTTTTAATTCTCACCAATTTATTCGTTTTTGAAACGCACACGCGCAGCTTTTCGGTACCTTTCAACGACGCGTGATTACGTTTCAACGTTCCCGTATCCGCGTATCCTGCTAAATTGGTCGCTGTCCTTCTTTTTTACCAAGATTTTCCACCGGCTTTTCCTCTCCATTCCTTTCTCTCTTTTTCCCTCTCTCTGGGCTCTTTACCCAAGGTTTGATCGAATACTTTAATAAAACGGTCAGCAACTTCGTTCGACGAGAAAGCGAATTTTAATTAGCAAGAGAAACTTCCCCGGCGTGATTAAAATCAGACGGAAATCACCGGTTTTGTAAGCGGAGATCTAATACGATTTAAAAAAACTGGAACGTCGTTAATTAACGACGACACATTAACAGATATTCCAATCATAGAGATACCTTGAGCACACTTATCGGACCTCCATGTCCATTAATTATCGCAGGATGTTACCACCCATCCAGACCGACTCCTTCCACGCCGACGACCGAATCACTATCCAATTAATATCGTCGTTATTTGATGTCCTTGTGTTCAAACTATCAATTTATTACTTTTGCCTCAGTAGAGGTTACACGAAACCCTATGCTTTTTCTTCGGTTCTCTCCCTTTCGCTTTGACCCTAACGTCTTCATTTATACCGTTCTCTCGAGGGCTTTTTTCTATTTTCCATTACATCTCTCCGTACTTTATTTAGCTTTTTTCCCCTTTTCACCGTTATTCGGAACACCGTGCGACTGACTCGAATCAGCTCGAAATTATTAAGGAATAGCAGCCACCCACTTTTCCAACCCCACCTCGATATTTTTCAACCATTTCCGCATCTTTGAACCTCTAAGACTTACGATGGCCTTTCGACGGTCCTCGTTTAACCCTCACTGAATCTGTACCTCGATGTCAAATTGAAATAACAAGATAAACAATTATTTTTCGATGTTATTTTTCATTTTAATTTTTTATTAAATTAAATTTAATTAAATTCATTAAATTTATATTGTCGAAAAAATAAATGTCACAAAGTTTCGAGCAAATTTACCTTGAAAATTATGTGAAATTGACGGAAGGGATGAATGAGGGTTAACACATGATCATCCTCGTACCGATTAAGCTTCCTGTAATTTGTTACTTCGGAAAGGATTTAATGGATATAATAAATGACGCTCTCCAAACTAATTATTCGTTAATTTAACTCTCTTCCGGATCAATATGACCCAACAATTAACATTTGTTTGTAATGACATGCTTTATCATATTAATCTAGATATGCATCAATCCATTGAATTCTAACATTTTCTGCGCATTGTGATCGAATAATAAATCAATTTATTCAATAACTTCAACTGAGCGATTAATAACATTTAGCCGAAAATGGTTGCAATAATAAACATTCTATTAATACTATATTAGCCGTGATATGTTAATGTATAATACAAACATTTCGTAATTCGGTTATTTATACCCAACGCGTACCAATTTTCTAACCGGCTGCTAAACGACGTAAGACCCCATAATAAAGTTTTTAAAATAGACTTCAGTTACTAATAGATCGTAACTTTTATAACAAATTCGTTTCCCGCTTATATCACGTAAAATTCCAAAGTTGTCGCATTAAAGGTTACTGAAAACGTCAGCTTATCGATCGTATTCGCGTACAATTAAAAACACCGTGTCGCTTTAAAAAATACTGTTAGAAGTATAATCAAGGTTTAAAATAACCTCTTTCACTTGTGAAATATTACTGATCTATTGCATAATAATTGCTTAATAGTTGAGAACGAATCAAGTCTCAAGTCTCCAACTCCTTAAACTTTATTATTTTTTTCTCGTTTGGTAATTAAAATTTTAAAACGAAAATACTCGAACTTATCTCTTGCATTTCATATATCTTTTTCACAATTGTGAGAAAATGAGAAGGGTCGAAAATTATTTAAGATATAATGATAAAGTTTGTTTACTGGTGACTAGACTGCGGATCTTTATATAAAATAAAAAGGTTTGCAACGATTGTGGACAGCAGGAGTTAAAAAAAAATTGATTCCATCGCTTAATGGATTTTTTACATTAAAAACATCATAGAAATATTCTTCGATTTTCCTATTCTTTTCCCGTTTTATATCTCACCCAGCTAATTTCTTAATAAATGCATAAAAATCCGCAAGATGATTATCTTTTAACCTAGAAGCGTTGTTTTTCACGCGATTTTCATTCTTATCTTTCTAGACACTAACTATTCGTCCGCTTTCCCTGAATTATCCGCAGGGGTCCGTTCAATTAGCATAGGAACGCAGAAGGTGACGACGGCGGAGTTTGACTGAATCGTTCGCGCACCTGGCTTGACCAGTTTCGAGCCACGAATTAAATTTGGAAGCTGCGAGTAGTCGATATAATTATGAACACTGTCCGGCAGGAATAAAAACAAAGATGGGACGAACAATCGGACACGCGCGGACGGAAACGATAAAAGTAACACATGTCGGCGAACGTGAACGAGGATTATGGACGTGTTAAGTCAAGCTTACGTCGTTGTGTCGCGGAATGGATATGAAAAAAGAAGAGGAAAAGAAGAAGAAGAAGAAGAAGAAAAGAACAGACACCGGTGGATCACGGAACATTACGGACAAAAGAGGAGTCGTAAAGACCCGCTCAGAGGATTTTGTAACAGAGCTACGCGCTCGACGACGCGACGATTGGATCCGCGAACGTCTGCCACTTTTTTTTCCTCAAACTAATCACCGGAGATTTCAATAATTGAATGGCTAATCCCGGCGGAAACGATGCCAAATCTGACACTAATGGGACGAAAGCCGGTGACAGACGTTTCTCAGAAATGAAATATGATCTTTGATGCTCGCCGAGAAATTTTCAGAAATCGATTCGGTCTAGTACATTATAATATTAAAACGAAATAACACTTTCGTTGCGCAAGTAACGTTTTCTGACATTAACGCTGACGTTTATTCTTATTTATGGCGAATCGCAGTAATATTCGCACATTTTTAAAAAGATAATAACTTTTTTTAACATCGGACCGTACGGCTTGTATCTTTATTGAGAAGTTACAGCAATTCATTTATTACAGGAAATACTAGAAGTTGTTGATCACAACTTTACTATCGGAGCCCTTATTGAAAATTTAAAACATTTTATAGATTTGTGTAGATTGTTCATATTCTGCAGGTTTTATCAAAATCGATCAACGTTGTAGTAAGCTACAAACATTTAAAGAAACGTATATTTTTGTTGCGAACTACAACTTTTATTATTTCCTTTGTAATTCCGAGCAATTGCAGCTTCTCGAGAGAGTCAAGAGTGTCCGAATATTATTGTGGTTCACTATATTTCCTATATCCTTGGTTAGCATCGAGTACAAGCAAAGTGAGTCTTCATCGGTGCTCACCAAAGTGTCCTTGACTGCTTGTTAGCTATAGTTAGTACGAATGCATTAATACAAATTATTATGTTTGAATCAGTGTTGCGTTTCTAAAAATAAAAAGGTAATTGAACTTTGCCGTGAGATAAGTAAATGGTAAATAATACTCGGCTTGGTAATTGAACTTTGGCATACGATAAGTAAATGGTAAATAATACCTCTGCTCGAAGAAAGATTAATATTTTCAACAGTTCTTGCGGCGGCAGCGTCGCGTTTCAAATAATCATTACGGAAAATTGTGCAAGCAAGAACGAAATAGAAAACTTGGTTTCTCACATCGAGCGTTAGCCTTGAAGCATTGGTAACTCAAGCGAGAGAAATCTAATTTATACCGAGCTCGTTTAACCACAGCGGGACCGTGTGTAACACACAGAATTATTTTGAAAAGCAATGAACACTTTCTAGTGACGGACTTTCCAAATGAATAATGAATACTGGTTAAACGAACAGAGAGACACATCGGAAATTCTACTAGTTCCTACATATTTTGTTACAGTTGCGGTGAGTCGATGCACGATGATGTGCCTGGATGCCTTTCGCTAATTACCATGGAAGGAACTTTTTCAAATGGATGCCAACGAATCAGCCGCGATGAATAATGGGTCTCAATGGCATAGGTCAGTAAATAACTGCGTAGAGTAACTGCGGAAGAATCTGTAGAAACTTATTTCTATCCAATCCCATTTACACAGTACTTGCACACTTGTTTGCAATCCAGTAACTCGCAGATGCTCTTAATTGCATATTTGTAACTCTTTTCTTACAATCTGTATGGAGTGAAGCCTTGATCTAAGATAATGGATATCCCCTCCACCAAATGTAATGTTTATCATAGTACAATATCTGGTTGACTGATAAAGAGGATGTTTAAAAAATAATCGTTCCTTAAAGGCTGTCCGAATAAAAAATAATAAACGGTGGAAAATGATGTTCCCGAAACTGCGAACGACCGAAATCAGTGTGGCGGGTCGCCGGCTAATTAAGGCAAGCAAATTAGCCGGAGGGCGATGAGGTCGGCCCGCAACTGGCCGCAATAAATGCAGTGCGTTAATCTTTTCCTCAAAGAAAAGAAGGACGTAAAGGGGTCGAGTGCGCGTTTCGAGCTCGGTCGGAAGTGCGCTCGTGAGAGGTGGTTGCTCTTTAGCGACGAGGGCCGAGAGGGTTGCCGAGAATAAGAAGGTCGAGGGAGGCGGGCAATGCCGAGGAAACGGAACGCACGATGTCATCGGGGAAACAGCCCACGGGCGACTAATTTCTTTCTCTCCTTTCTCTCCTACCAGGGAAAAGGGACCATCGTCGACCGTCGCAAATGAAATCCAAACAGATCAAGAAGGTCCGGCGACACACGGAAGTCCAACGATACACACACCGGCAACTTTGGAACTGCGGACAACTCCGCAGCCACTAGAACTTACCAAGAAGAAAGATCCGCGAGGAAACATGTGACGATTCCGCCATTTTGACGGGCGACGTCCATTTTACACGTACCACGAGCAGACGATGAAATAAGTGTTCTGTTATTTCTAGGTAAGTCTGCCAGAAACCTGAGACACGAATGTTAACTGATCAATTTGAATAAAAAACTGTTTAGAGACAGATTACCTTCGTGAAATGAGGGACGGGGTGAAACAAATCACCCTCAATTGTATGCCTGCATGTACATCAATAATTTATTAACAAAACCAAAATAGAATTTCATCACGAGTGTAACACGATATTGCAGGGTAAGGGGTTAAATATTATAAATAATTTTGGTCAGCTAAAACTGTCTTCCGAAGAAAAGCAGCTAAAGTTGTTGAATAATGAATGTCGGTGTCCTCGAGTTTTCGACGTTGCGAGAAATATCGTTGTTGCGTGAAACGTTTGATGGATATTTGTGGTCTATACGCAATCTTTTCTCTGGCTACGTTTTGAAACTTTGGTAACCCCGTCAAGCAAATTCGTTAGGTAAACGCGTACAAAAAAAGTAAATGCACCGTGAACAAAACGAGTCACTCTCTTGGGGAATGACGTGTTTACGGGGAACTGCAAACCAATGAAATCCAGTGTATCTCAGATTTAAAAAAATAACGGAGGATCGTATTTCCACGCAGGCCGTGTTGTGTTTATTGCGCAATTCCAGAATCGTTTTTTCCTTCAATCAACCAGTATAAATTTCGCCCCGAGGATCAAGCATGACCACCGCACAAGGCCGTCTCATCGAACCGAACGATATCGTGGTCACCGATCGGAATGCGATCCGACGCGAACGATCGCCGCCGCGTGTAAAATTAATCACGATGATTTTCGTTTGGCTGGACACCGCGCGAATCCTTTCTATCGAAATCAAGATACACCCGGACAAAGCAACGTTTCATAAGATCATCCCCTTGTCTCCCCCAGATCTGGGTTTAAAACATTGAATTAAAACATTGTTTCAAATAGCGCGTCACTATATTTTATAATTACTTTCATGCCGTGACCATTTTTGAAATAACATTGATGGTAATATCATTTCAAATAACACGTTACTATATTTTATAATTACTTCGATGCCTGTGATAATTTTTGAAAAAACATTGCTTGAAATATCTTTTCAAGTAACATCTTTATTGCAACTTTATTGAACATCTTTATATATTGTGCACTAATTTGAGATAACTATGAAATCGTCCATCAAAATTATATCACGTGATCTGATTTATTAGGTTCGAGTCTATTGTCTATTGTCACTATTTGCTTGCATACTGTTTTCAAAATTATCTTTGTCAAATTTGAAATATAGAAATAAGAAAATAATGATCGACTGTCTACCGTTATCGGATCTCCCTTGGAGTTACGCATGCGTATTGACGATTCCAGGTTTGCCCGGTAGACCGAACCACAAATCATTGCGCAGCATTGTAGCTAAACGCGACTAGATTGGTGAACGCGAGGCGAGGACGAGCGGAGAGGGCAGCGGCGCGGAACCTCGTGATTTATCGCCTTAACGCGTGTACTGATTTATTATCTCGTGAATTGACCTCAAGACGGTATCCCGAGGCGAGCCATGGTCCCCGGTGATCACCGATGGTACGTCCCCGATAATGTCGAGTGCACACGCCGCGGAAATCATTGTTCTTTTAACGAAATTGCATCTATGTACCGCGCGATGTTTAACCCCTTGCACTCCGACTTATCGCCGGGGGAACGAACAGCCCGTCTCTTGCGATTCACCTTTGCTCCGTATTAACGAGCAACGCGCGCGCACGCCGCGCGCAGCTCTCGCAGAATAAAACTGCCGTTTCGGACCGTAACGTTGAGCAGTACTGTTACGTGGGCTGTCTCGTTCTCTACGATAACGCAAATGGGAAATTATTATTTAGTGGGAGCTGTTCGTTCGACCCCGAGCAACTTGACTCGTTAACCGGCCAAGATTGGATGACTTGTTTCGCGTTTGGCTGATATTCCAGGCGATTTTCTTTTCTAGCGATTCCGGTTCAGATTTTTACGATTACCGTTACGATAGAAATGTCAGAACCGCTACACCGCCGAAGGTTCTCCGTTTATTGTACATTTTTCACAACCAAAGTAGCTACGTAAAGCTTAAAATCGATCTTCTTACAATTTTCATGGGACAAAAATCATCCTTTGTTTATACTATTTTTTATTTGCACATTCTACAATATAACTACACTTCAAATGTTTGAAAGGTTTATAGAACCCAATTATCTGATTGAAGTATCGAAAATAACAGTGCGAAATAAATCGTTTCAAGGACCTATATTTTCCAATTTCAAATCAAATTATACATGTATGGTTTTATAAAAATTTTCGAAGAATTCTTGAGTAGTAAAAATTAATAGAATTTAGTATGATCTGTGTTTATTTTGTAATGTTACACATTCTTAAAATTTGTCTAGAAAAATTGATAATTCCATTGTTGACGTTTACTCGCAGTTGCGCGGATTAATTTTATAATTCTACCCAGGAGATTAAGTCTCTCGTTTCATTTTCCAGCAACGCGTTCAATATCCAAGGTACACAACAATTCTGTAATTTTCCTTTTTACCCATCGGATCGGTCGATTTTCTCCGAGAAAACTGTAGCACGTGTAGACCCGGGGTCACATCGCTGTCGAAGACGTTTCTGCTTTCTTCCACGTTTCACCGGGTCGGGTTTTTCGGGGCAGAAAGTTGAAAGTTAATGGCGCACGAGATTACGGAGCTACTCCGATTAGGGTGTAATTCATGGCGGCGCGGAGAAGGACGCGATAGATCGCGTGTTTGTCTCCTTTCTTCTATCGAGGTCCCGAGTCCCGAGTTGAAACCTCCAATTACGTTATAATTGAGGGCTTCGAGGCCGACGCAGCTTCTTCCCTTTTTTTGCAGCGTTTCGAAAATTGCTTCCGAAAGTTCGTTGACATTCCCGCCGCACCGCGCCGCACCGCGCCGCGCTGCCCCGCGCTTCTGCTCCACGGTGATCGATGACGAACGTGATCGTCGTTATCGATCGTCGATACTCGTACCTTCATTCATCCTTTTTCTAAATAATTCTTCTCTCATAATAGCACACTGATTCATACTGTAATTCATACTTCTATAGTTACACAGGATGTCCCAGACCACTGAAAAACTCGCCTAGCAGTCTGTATGGATCGATGTCTTGTGAGTACCGGAAGCTACTTCTATTACCATTATTTTTCATCTTCTTTCGCAATAATCACACTTCTCCATTTTCACTCTTATTTAGAAAGAACTTATTTCGCGCTGTTATTTTACACCGCAGTTTGAAAATCAAAATAATATCGACCAAATGGTCCATCATCGAAAGAATCGATGAATTCTTAACGAGTTCTGCGAACGCTGAAAAATTTCATTATTCAATTGGCTACTTTTTTGTCTTGCACAACATTTTTTTTTACATATTCAATTACTCGTTTCTTGGTTCTACCTCGTTTGCAATACTCACATGATTTTAATAGAAGAAAATTTTATTTAGATGGATGTTATTAGTTTTTTTTAGAAGAAAATAAAGGTAAAAATTTTAGTGTTGTTAATATACAACTGTTAGAGAACATAGGCATACAATAGATACACATTTCCTTCTTTACGTTAAGAAATTACGAACTACAAAACGGTTCTAATTACTAAAACCATAAAATAAATCGTAGTGCAAGGAGTTAATGCAACAGTCGCCGTCGACCAGTGGCATATTCGTTTGTTCCTGTGAATTATACGCGGCAAATAAATATAATATAATAAATATTGTGCCAGGAAGCCAGGAATGGAATGAATTCATGCAAACTCGAGTTCGATAACGCTCGGGGAAAAGAAGGAAACAAGTGTAATGTTAATTATTGGTATCTTATCCTGGTGTAGTAGCAGCTACACAACTCCAGTTACATCCTGTCCGATGGAAAATTATATTGCCAACGAGAAATTCCTATTAGATAATGTACGACGACCGACAGTTATATAATCTACTTTAGCACCGCGAGAAACCGTTCAGAGATGGAACAGAAAACTTTTTCTTGGCATAGTTTTCCACGGAGTTCGATACGTGCTCTTCCATTTTGCGGCCGGAACTGAACACTCCGCAGAAGAGTCTGCTCGAGATATCGGGGTACACCGGCGGTAACTGTGCCAACTTGCGTCCAAGCTGATCGATGAAACTCACGCAAAGATACTCCGTGCAAACTACTTAGCTTATCAGCAAATCGTGGAATTTCATTGAAATACCACAGATCAGTGGAGCTCGCGTTATCTCGAAACTGGCGCCAACAAAGTTAATCATTAGATAACTATGTAGTCATCTACTTCCTTGCGGATTGTCCTTGCAGAGGTATTCAACGTCATAAAGACACCGTGACCAGAGATAACATTAGCATTGATAAGACTTAGTATGGCTCTTTTGAACTTTCTTCCAAGTTTTCCCAGATGCTGCTAGACGATGTTAACAAATCGACGGCGCCGTACCTAACGGTTGAAACGAAGAGTATGATTTTATATTTCCCACAAGCATTTTTATTTCTGTGTAATCATTAGACACTGGATTTTATGCAATCGAAATCGATGCAGACAATTTTTATTTTGCATAAATATCCGCGATCTATTAATGACGCTGTCCAAAGGAAGTCAAATAATTATAATAATAATAATATATGCAATTCTATCTTAACATTTCATTCTTCTATTCGTTCATTTGCTCAAGAAGTTCAATATAATATCAGTTTTATATCGACGAAACGAAGAGAATCATATAAAATGAAAATATTTCAGACCGAAAGAAAAATTTGAAAGGGTGAAACATATTAAGAAATAAAAAAATAAATCTTCGTTTCAGGTAGTAAATTCTGATTTCGCATAAAGATGAGTCTAGCAATCCTATTCTAACAATTGTACAAATTATTCGTACTTGAACACGGAACATAAACGAAAGCACGAGGAATATACCGTCGCCGATCGACTAAGAGGATTCATAGCAGAGGTAATTGCGTCAGAACGATCTCTCGGTAATAATTCGTTGGTGCGATCGAGTACCAAAGCTCAGAATCGACTGGATGGTCTGAACAATCCGAGTTCCAGTGTCGAGACCGCAAAACAGGCGAAGAAAAATGCTCATTAAATCAAATTACCCAAAGTTTGATCATTAGAAGTAGCTCCGGAGATGGTTCCCGATACAACAAGAAGGAATCTGCGGTTTCCACGGCTCGATGGTTCCGTTGTATCCCGACTAAATTGTGGCGCGATGCGTTCATGGTAGGGAACCAACAGAGTAGGAGGAGGTTGGTCCGCGAAGAAGCTGGTCGAGGCGCGGCGGACATTGTTGATAATGGATGAGTTCGGGAAGTGAGGAGAGAAGAGAAACAGAGAAAGAGAGAGAGGGAGAGAGACGGCGGCGAAGAGACAAGGAGGCAAGAATTCTCGGTGAAAACAGACGATCCACGGAGTCAAGAAATCGAGGCGGACGAAGTAGAAAAGCAGAACAAGAAAAAGGAAGAAGCTGTCGGCGTCGCGGGGGGAAGGGGTCGCGTCTTCTCCTCTCCTCTCTTTCAGGTACGACAAGATGGTGAAGTTTGGAAAGCCCGAGGCAACCTGCGAGACCGTAGAAGAGGAGAATTCCTGTGGAAGGGGCAGCAACGAGAAGTTGCAGAAGAGCTACGGGCGACCAGAGGCCCCGAGAGAACGACGAGATCCAGCGAAATACCGAAGAAGAGAGACAAAGAGACGGACACTGACAATGAGAAAACGAGCCTAGCGACTTGGACGGCGCGGCAGAGGGAAGGTGGAAGACAGATCCCGCCGAAAGACAGAGAACGAGAGAGGAGAGGCGTAAAAGGGAGAATGCAAGAGTGGGCGTAAGAGAACTCTGACGACCGTCGAACAGAATGTAAGAGGAGCCAAACTCCGATAGTTCGGCGAATTCGTAAGATTCGCACTGTGTACAGGCGTTTATAAAGAAGCAGAGTCAACAGGATCGACCTATCCCCCCCTCCGTTCTCAACTGTTGTCCTCGGATTGGCTTTACAATTGTAAATTCTATTGTAATTATCATGATATAATTATTCACAATTAGACAGCTGATCTGATGTATTTATCACATAAATGAATGGGCGTAATTTAAAACAGTAGAAACATTAGAAGAATATTCAAATTAATACTGTTGTCTAAAGAGATAAGGTTACGATTCTTCATGTAATTTGGTATTAATTTTAGAATATTAACGTATATTAGTATTGTGTGTGACTTGGGAGGAGTCTATCGCCTCTGATGCGAAGCACAACTATTTCCATATCCGCTGCTCCAACGAGAATCAAACTATGTGCGCTAATGAACCTATAGATCATCCTGGATGGCGCATGAAGCTCTTTGGCATTGTACTCAAATAGAATAATGTACTATTTCTCGTGGACCAATTCATCACAATCGCGATAACCAGCGAGAAGATAATCGATTAACGTTCTCCCATTAATTAATCATCGACTGGCAAAGCGGAAGAGGCTCCGATGAAATTTCGAGAATCAGATCGGGGACGCGATAATTTGACGGTACGTGTGCCCGGCCGATGCAAATGGATTAACGTGTTGCCTAATGGCGTGCGACTCGTTTCTCAACCTTTTCGGTCCGCGGTATGTCTCGGGACACGCCTTTCTTGTTCCTCGTGTACGCCAGCTTTTGCACCGAGTTCCGTCACATGTTAAATACTCGTACTTGCATCCCGGCCGTTCGTCGCGTGACGAATAATAACTAGTTTTGCAGATGCTATCCTTCGCATGCGACTTCGAAAATGAAGTTGCTCGAAAACGCTTGGTAACTACTGAATATTGTATATCCGAATACGTTTTCTTTCATATTATTTTGCATACAGATTAAAGCTATTCGTTAGACGGATCCAGACTATCGTGGGAATAAATAACACCGACCTGAATAAATCATCTTAGCCCGTAAACGTCTCTTTGTATCTAAACCGCTGATCGCTCGCTATGCGGCTTTTATGATAGATACACGTTATATTATTGCAAATGAAATGTCCGATTCGTAGCACATTAACTTTAGCCAAACACTTTCCTCTGAATTAAACTTATCGAGTAGACTGCGAACGTTTATGTACTATTCTATTTTTCCAGGCAACTTTTAAGATTAACACGTTAACTTTAGACAAATACCACTTCGAAGTTGACTGCGGATGTTCGTGCAATTTTCAATTATTCCAAGCAACTTTAAGAAAGTGGAATAAATGCAAAATCTTATTTTCGGTGGCAGTAGTCTCTGTAGTTCTGAAATGAATGGAAATTTTACATTCTAGCACTTTTTCAAAATTTTCAGAAGTCATAAATGCATAAAAATTGGTTGCTTAGAATCAGCACCACTGTGATCATCATATTTCGCCAACGAATTTCAAGTTTTTTGAAATTGAATTGTTTGTCCTTTCGCATGCTCAGATTTTTCATAACCGAAAATGACGGTTTAAATTGTGCGTATTAATTGAAACAAGAAAATGTTCGAAATGTTTGAGAGAACGAGACGCGCAACATCATTGAACGTGGTTCGGAGAGTACAAATCAAGTCGGAATATCGAGACCTTTAGCGTGTGCAAGAACGACGAATGTCGGGCCGTTGCTGTTGCATATTCAAGCATGGGCGTTGAGTGAAATCTGACCGAGGCAGCAGCCACGATTACGTGTGTCCGATGCACGATCAAGACGCGCCATTGTTTCGTCATTACGTACCGATGGAACAGTCTGGATAACCTTCAACCCTCGGTGGTCAAGTCAGAATATATATCGGGTCGTGTGTTCCGCTCAGCTGCATCGAAGAACGATTTTGGTTGTTCCAACGTTAGTCTAGGTACGGACTGAACCGCATGCTATAACTCCATCATCTTTTGTGCATTTGCTGTTTGAAATTCGTACCTCGTATTTCATTTCCGCATGGGACATGTATAGAAATAACAAAATCGAACGAACATTTCGTAGGAAAGTGTGTGTGTGTGTGTATTTGTGTGTGTGCCATTAAACTGTCCAACTTAAAAATTCAAAACAAATATTTCCAGTTTAACTCAATTTTATTGATGAATCACTTATGTATGTGAAAGTAAATAATTGCAGCTCCTTCATCTTTTGTATATTTTCCATTTGAAATGGAATAAAATATTTTATAACAAAGTGTCTGTGTGTGTGTGTACGTTTGCAGTAGAACAAAAATGTTCAAGTTCAAGATTTAAGATAGAAATGTTCTGACCAGCTGAATTTCATTGAAAAATTACGCAAGTGTAAGTAAATAATTGTCAAGACTAGATTGCGGATCTTTGTGCAAAATAAAAAATATTTGTATTGATCGCAGGACACAGAAACCAAATAAAAATTGTATTCTTCTTTTAATTACCATATGCAGTTGAAACTAATGCATTGATATCCTTAAATATTTTTAACATGTCCACTGCTTTAAATTGCAAGTACCCATTTTTGTAATTCATGCATAAAATCCGTAGTCTATTCATGACTATATCAAAATGAATAAAATTTATTAGCCGCATGACCGAGGCAGCAACGAATTCTGAGAACATTAATACACATTTGAGAATGATTCGCGTTAGTTTTGTCAGATGTGTAAGCTTTCACGACAGACCGTCACGATAAACCGTGCAGAAAACGAGTGCAATCGGGCGTTGTTCCATAAACTAAATAAATAATGTCTTCGGTACAGTGGTATCTCGTGAATATTGAAAATACATGTAACGCAAGGGCAAAGTTCGAATACCTCGGTATTCAAAGAACACATTCGACATACGAGTGCTCGAAAGAATGTCAAATATTGAACCGCTCGAATAGTCCCGCTCGTCCCACAAATTCCAGCGAGGTCACGCCGCGCCGCAGGAAACTAGAATATCCAAAACAGGAGTCAACGAAACCGTTGAATAGGTCCTACCGTCACAATGACGTTTCGGACGAGAACGTTTGAAAACCGGCAAAAAAGAAAGAAGGAAGAAGAAGGGAATCGGACCGCGTTGGGCAAAAGATTCAGGATGAAAGAGAGCGGAGACGTATTTGGAAGATGAATTCCGATGACTGGCAGGGCGAGGCGAGCGAAAAGAGCGAGAGAAAAAAAGGTACGAAGAAAGAGAGAGAAGGTTCGAGGTCGAGAAAAGGTTTCTTGGGCTGACAGAGGGGTTCGACTGGTCCACCGATGGAGCACCGGAGAAAAAACCGAGGGAAAAAGGACAGAAGTCCCGAACAGTCCGAACAGGTTGAGGTCAGGTCACGAGATATCTTAGGTCCGGTCTTTCGGCTTGGTCTCCTTTGGAATTCGCCGGGCATGCGAGGGATATTAAAACGAGTCGGAGTAATTTCCTCTGGAATTCGTCGGCTGTCTAATTAAACTTTTCCATCGCGATCGATAAGGAAAAAAAATGTCGCTGATCGGGGACACCGAGGTGGGCGAAAGTCGATTTCGAATACGGAACCTTATTCGCGAACGTTAGAAGCGTTCTAGTCGAGTTCAGCTGACCTTGAACGAAATCGAGTTAGGTCTCTAATAAAACTGCAACGAATGGACCATAGACAAAAATCAAACGGACTTCAATCCTTGAATGAAATTGAGTTAGGTCTCTAATAAAATTGAAACGAATAGACCATGAACAAAAATCAAACGAACGTCAATTTCAGATACGAAACCTGTCTTCGATATCTGCACGGTTGAACGGTCGTCAGGAGTGTTCTGCTTGAATTCTGATGACCTTGTGTTGGGTTCATCAAGATTTCAAACAGTTTCGCAATACATTGCAGATTACACGTGTACTTGTACATCTTGATTAAAAAAAACTTAACGCTGATGGAAGAACATTATATTTAAAAAAAAAAACACTTAACCTTGCCGCATCCTTCGTTGCATGTATAGATTTTTTGTAAAATGCTAAGGATCTAGACGCGCGCGTATCGAGAACAACCTTTTCTATATTTGGCTCAACCTTAAAGAGATTCTCTGCGAAGCAAAAGCTCGATGAAGATTCTTTGTGATGAAGTTACTAGGTCAGAACATACTGAACATAATAAATCAGAGTACATGGTGATTCTGGGAAGTGGGACAAGTTACTATTTTAAGTGAAAATAGAAAGAAAGAAGTGCACCTGACGGTTGCATCGATGCATCCACATAAAAAATAAGGTCATAGGAAGTCCAAGTTCGCAGAATCACCCTATACCAGTTGGAGAAACGAATTTAAGTGGAAAAAGGAGACGATAGAAAGCTGTAGAATCGACGAGATAAATTCTTTCCTCGATGACGGTACAGCCTGAAAAGTGTTGGCACTGGTCGTCCGATCTAGAGAATTTCATGCGATAGAAACAATACGAGGATCCCGCGTACCTCGCATGACCTATAAATAAGCAAAACCCGGCGTCAACTGAAAGCCCGCGGTAAATCAGACGAGAAAAGGGAGCCGCTTTCCCTGCGAGAAAGAAACTGCGAGAGCGTCTTCTCATTATCAGCAAGGTTCGGATACATATTTTACGAAAGTACAGAGGTGAGCCTGGTGGGTCGTGACGAAGAGAAAGATAGAGCCCCGCGGTGGAAGCTCGGCTAGAGCACCGGCTAGCGCGAGGCAAGTCAGCCACGAAGAAAAAGGAAGGTGGAGAAAGGATTAACTTTGTAATAAAGAGGAATGATCGAGGAAGCAGAATATTCTCTCCGTAGAACGAAAGGGACGAGAGAGAGAGAGAGAGAGAGAGAGAGAATCCTGCGGGAAAAAGTGTTCGAAGGGTGGGGGAGTTCCGAGATGGATGCATTCGAAAGGACTCGGAGCTGAGAGAAAGGGGACCGAGAAGAGGATCGCGGAGGTGAGGCCCCCTCTGCCCGAGATAACTGAGGACACCGAGGCCCCGTGGGACTGGCGAGCTACGAGTCTGTTCCTTCTCTTCTCTCTCACGGATACGAAACCGAGAATCTAGGACTCGGCGTGTATACCCGCGTGTATACGTATGCATAGACTTGTCGGATCCGATACAGGGTGCTCCGAATATCCTGTCGAAAATTAACCAATCACAGCCAACTGTCTCCTCAAGTTCTAGAATTCAGGAAAAAATTTGACAAGTGAAATTGTGGAATCAAAAGACGAATTAATGAATGATAATCTCACAGCATTAGATCGTAAAGTATCAGGAGTTTGTAACGCGAAGGAACGCTGAAACTCATGCAACTTCATAAAACCTAAGAGTCGATGCGTGCACTGGAACACGTTTTAGTGCGTGTAGGCTGCTTAAGAGGGAAGAAAAGATCGTTTCGAGGAGCAAACGTATTCTCATCCGATCTTCAAACGAATCTCCTGCTGCACAATAAAGTAAGGAACTTATGAATACGCGAGCAAATATTTCTTTTACTTTCATTACAGCACACTTGAATAAAGTCTGTCGCGAAATAAACTGATGTGTAAGTTTTGCTTTGCTTCGTGATTTTCAATTTTTATGAAATCCTACTTTTAGTGGGAACAGCCTTTCTAAATCGAAAATAAAGAAAAATTATACTAGATTCTGTCGAGTTTTATATTCTAGGATTTTTTGAAAAAATACAACAACACATACGATCGATAGAAGAATATATTTATTTTTTGAAAATGCTCGTACGCCTTAAATGGATAAAAATCCGCAGTCTACTGATAGAAATTATTCCCTAAACAGTATTAACGCAACATCGAAGATATTTATTACAAGTAGAAACTGTCAACGCTGGTCAGACACGTCTTGTGTCACTGTCTTTTTTAAAATATAATCCTGATTTGAAAATATTTTCTTTTACTTTTGACAGGTACGACCGTTTCAAAACACTTCGCATAATGAGATACTAGAATGTGAAGTGGTAGGGTACTGGAGGATCAGGATACAAGAGTTCAGAAATGGACCTAGACTGATCTTTTTTGGACCCTAACGCTACTTGTCCGTATAAGAGGAACTCTCACGCCTGTGCACTTCTACACAATGGTACTGTTCTCAACACTAGAAGAGGCCCTTCTGACGGACATACACAAAAAACCTGAGGACTGTAGCAGCAATATTAATTAGAATTGTAAATGCTGCTTCGTCCGTGAAACGCAATTAAACGCAACAAAAAGAGTCGGACGAAAAAACAGAGTCTCAAACGAAATTCCACATCTACACTGTGGGCTTCAATGCATCGACTGATTTCATTCGTCGAATTTTTCACAACTTTTAATACTCAAATTAAGCATTTATGCATTTGTGAAGACATCAACTGGATGAAATATAAAAAAGATGAAAAATATAAAAAATCTAAGGATATTGTTATATTGCTCCAACGTAATTGCTCGGTACTTATAATAATTACCCTACAGGTAAGATATTTACCGAACACAAAGATCGGAACTTTACAATTAGAAGATGTTCCGTTATACTGTATAATATATATCTATGGTTTCGGCGCGGTCGATCAATTCAACAACATCAGCAAATGTGCAAATGTTTCGAACCGCGCCGAAACCATAAATATATATTTATTGTTGCGATCGAGAAACAAATTTCATCTTTAATACTGTATAATGTTAATATTTGGTGTAGTTCGATCTCCCTAATAATTGTCTCGGTTCACGGAGCGAGTAAAATTTCGTGCAATTTCAATTCCATTAAATTTGCCTAGAAGAACGTGACTTCCGCGGTCCGGTGATGAGGACATCGTTTAACTGGCTGGTTGATGGAGTTCTGTAAAAGTCGGTAAATCTGACCCACCGGGTATAGAGAGCCGCGGCCGGCTACGGTCGAGAGAGGCATGCACGTCGTGAACGAGGCATGCTCCTCTCGTTCTTCCTCGTGCACCACGTTTTCTATAAGGGCGCCGTGCCCAGTTGCATCATTGCGGTGCAAGCCTGCCGCCGGTACAGGTCGTTTCATCTGTACTTTAAACGAGACGCCTTGTTCTCCCTAACGATTTGTGTACCTTTCATCCTACCACGTTATGTTTATGTTCTACACGCTCTCCGTAATAGCTCATTGTTTGTATACAATGATAGCGGGTATATGGATATTGCCTTAACCGGCGGGGATAAAGTTCACTTTTTCTCTCTCTCCCTCTCTCTTTCTCTCTCTCTCTCTTCCTCTTTCCCTATCTATCTCGTCCTCTCTCACCCCCCTTCCGTCGCTATCTAGCTTTTTTCACGGGAACAATCGGAGAGGATGGAACCTCGGTCTCGATTCTGCGTCGGTGCGTCCACCGGTGCTCCGAATAAAAGGAAACTCGTGTTCCTGAATAAACTGAAAGGAACGCCGAGTGTTTATCAGTTTTCTGCCTGAAGAAATTGTTTCAAGTAATTGTAATGCAACACGAGCCACCAGCGAAACTTGGTCTCTGATACCACGACACTCGTTCTGTATCGTACGACCATAATAGCATTATTTCGAATAGTTATTTCTCATTTTCATCTGAAATTTCACCGTTAAAAAATCAACGGCTGGTTTATTTCTGGAGGTTTATTTCTCTCAGCTTTCTACGCATTCTGTGTTTCGAGATTTCTTTCGCAAAACACATTTTGAGAAGGAAGACACCTCAAGTCATTATAGGTGTCCGCTCAATCCGTATGCTGCTAGTGCGAAGCAATAGGAACGGAGTGGACAGCTATTACGACTTGAGGTAGTTTCTCCCGAAAGAAACAGAGATTGGAAAACATGATAAAGATCGACGGAATCACTTGTATATTCAAACAATAGCTCCTATTCAGGCAACTGGTCATTCGGCCAGATCACAAATATTTGAGGAATTCCCTTGTTCCGAAACATAGTCGCTGTAAGGGCGTGATGTTCGACCGGATCTTCTTCTCGTCAAACAAACCTTGGCCAACGCGAGGATTGTAACAGTGCCCCTCCGAGAAACAATTTACGAGTGGGAACCCTCTGAGCAAATACATCGGGTAATCCGTCGATCCTGTTATTTCAGGTATCCTCTGACCCGAAATGACCCCGGCCATATTTTTTCCCCGATCGATCGGATTACCCGTGGACAATGTTTCAAATGGATTCTCGCGAGGCCTCGTTTCACGGACAAATCGGACGGAATGTTTTTACTTGTATCTCTAATCCCTATGTCCCATTATTAACCCTTGGCACTCGAATGGCGATGGGCGCCACTAAAAATTGCTGTAACATTATTCGAAATATTGTTTAGATTTTGTATTGTATTATTATATATTGTATTGTTTACAACAATCCTAAATCGAAAGAAATGTTTAATTAAATTAAATAGCTCTGAGTGCAAAGGATTAATAAATTCTAGAAAATAGAGGAAGCGGAAATACCCGAATTACGGGTATCCTGTAACTTTAACAACTATCTAAGAATACAATGGGAAATTCAATTTATATTTCACGAGGTACACATTTTACATTTAGACTCTGAGGAAATCTAACCTTTCTTGAAATAGATCAATTAGTCAATTAACAAACTGTCCATTGACTATCCATTCAATCCAATATTTAGTGCACATTTATTCTTATTATTAAGCATTTTGCATGTACATGACTATTATTGTTATTATAATTGTCTGTATTGATCGCAATATATAGGAGTTATACATCGATGTTTATATCTGTTTTACTAATTTTAATCAGTTCAAAATAAACTCTTTAAAAATTTCTCCTCTGTTTCGCATTTGATCTACTCATTATTATTAGACTGCAGATCTTTATGCATGTATGATGAACTTGTTTGTAAAAGATTATCATAAATACGTAAAATTCGCAGTCTAATAAATACGGTTAGTTTTACTTACAATTAAGCAGTTGATCACAAAGACCGGCTGAAGGTACAAAATGATTAATTCATTCAAGACAAATATTATTAAAAAAGATTACAATGTTCTCAGACTCGACGAATGCACTGGAAAGTCAAACAATCAAAGTCTAAAGTAAAGTTGATGCAGAGGAGTGTTCATCTTCGAGAAAGGACTTTGAAGAGACCTAAACCAGACATCTGCTACGCGTGCTTATGCTAAGTGGAAACGGTACGCAATGAGCAGACATATTAAAACCTACTCGACCTCGTTCATCTAAAGACAGGATAACCAAAATTGTAGACCATTCTTCACTCGCTAATATATTATATTATAAACAACTTACAAAAGGTTTTACATAATCTATAATTTTTAATTTTCATCAAGGGCCTGAATAAAAGAGTTTTTAAAAAATGCCTGTTTTTGCATGTAACCCTGTAAATCGTAATTTGTGGAACATCTGTTTTGCATATAATTTCGTAAATCAATGCTTCTAATTGATTATAAAAAACGAGGTCGTTCGGTACAATTATTAGAAGGTTATTCTATTTTAAAAGGTGTACGAACACTTTGTACACTAACTGTTTGTATGCACAGCTTTGTTATAAATGCATACAGATGCGCTGTCTATTTATTATGCACTTGTCAGTGAGTGTCCATTATCCGAAGCCTGTTGCTACTCGAAACGACTAATTTCAGACAGATTCGGATAGCCAGAGGTTCAACTGTAACGACTGAAAGCGACTCGCCGTTAACTACGGCAAAAGGTGGCCTGCTTTCGTTAACGACGCGGGTACACAGTGGCAACGCGTGCACTCACGTATGCACATATACGCACGCGTACGCGCGCGCACCAATGCAGTTTTTCGTTGCGACCGAGCAACGAAGGAAAAGCAAAAAGGACGAGGCTACGGTGCAACCAGCCGACCTCGTTCCTCCTCGCTATCCTTCCTCACATTCTCCGGTGAAATTGCCCAGGGTAGCCGACGGAAGGCCGAACTATAGACTTTTTGAGGTTAACCGCATCGCAGGTACGGCTTTTAATGGTCAAAGCCACGAAAGCTGCTCGTATTTTAAGCCCGCTCATCGCGATCCGGGGAGGAAATTCTTTCATCGTCGATTAACTTCAAAAACGGAATACCGCGGAACCGCTAACGAACCCCGTGTAATTATGAATTTCTTTTTCAACCGGCGAGAACCACCCCCACACCGCCAACCTTTCACCCTCCTCGCTATACCGTCTCACTAGCCCCTTCAACCCTCCGCCGCCCGAACGAGCACCAGAGTTTCCTGAAACGGTTTACGAGTTGATGAGGAGCGAGGACGGGGGATGACAAGAATTTTCCTTTTTTTTTTGTTTCTGATGCGACACGACGTGGTTTTTCCGTCCTGCGCCAGATACGCGGGCGTGTCGCTGAACCCCCGGCAACGGCGGATTTACATGAAACAATGAGTCGAAAATGCGGAATAGCAAGCTCTATGCGTTTTAATTACTCGATGGTGGTCTATTCGACAGGGTTTTTATTGATATCACAGTTTTCTTTCGATATAGACGATGATTTCTTCGCAACATGAAAATCTTTGTCCACTCTTCTTCTTTCCAAGTTGTCCCTCGAAGTCGAATTAACTTGTTCGTTGGATTTACACGAAACAATAAATCGGCAATGCGGAAAATGTCAAGCTTTATTTATTTAATTTGTCTATTTAATTTATTTAATTTACTGATAGGATAAACTGTACAATGATTGGCAACCTAAGTCAAAATTGTAGTAAAAAATCTTTTCTTGAAATGCTCAAGCGCGCTTAACTTGCTATCATTATAAGCAAATAGAAATTTTTCAGGTAAATCAAACAGGTTTAAGAGTCAAAAAAGTTTTATTATAAGATATAATCAATGAATAACAATCGTAAAACAAATAGTACAGTTATTGGCACATTTGCTAATATGTGGTACTCTGTTATGAAAATTTTCATCGTAGCAACGAAATATAAATAAGAAACAATATAAAATGATTTTCTATACCAGAAATTCTTAATATTTGCAGTTTAAATGAAAATTTCTAACAACTACTGTAGTGCCAGCAATAGTACAGTTTTCTTAGAAGGAATACATATAGAAGACGACGATGATTTCTTCGCAACAAGAAAATCGAGAGAAGAAGAGGGGATATGAAATTGTTCGCTCATAGTAGAATTAACTCATTCGTTATGTCCAATTTACACTGCATTCATCCGTGAACTATTTTTCTGAAGCATTTCTCAGAAAATTCTCTGATCTAATTCGACCACAATATCCGTATCAGCTTAAATTAGATCACACTTACGCGCATTACGAGGTCAGTCGCTTCAAATCGTTTTATTCATACTTAATCATGCTTATGTGGGTGTTGATGGTCGATAAATCACTCGGTTAACAGGTTGATTGAAATTGGCTAATGTGTCTGTTCGTGACACAGTGTTCCTACTTCTTGTAACCTCAAACATGTCAGTTGTGACGTTAAACCGGACAGTATTTTCGTGGATTTGATGAAAATTTTCAAGAAAAATTGTATGGCGAATTTTATAAGTATCAAGTATCAAACTCGTAATCAATAAAAAAAACTCGGGTATCGGATAATCAATCGAAACCGTATATCTCGCAAACAGTATTAATCATGTTTTGATACAGAAACTGAAGTATTTATAACTCTTGTTTGATCAGCGTTGATCTTGTTCACTCACCAAGTTAATTACTCAGCCAGCATCGAATCAATTTCCAAATTTAACACAAAATCACTACCGAGCCTTAAAAGTAAGTATAAGTACAAAATTGATTTCATTTAAACTTTTAAACATTTAAATTACTACTAAAGGTAGTATACAATCGCTTCTTATAAAATCAGTTTTATTAGTTTTCTAATTTTAAAATAAAAATTCTGGAACCGGACATTTCAACTTAAACATAAAAAAACGCCGCGGTCGCCCACAAAGTCCTATTTTTATGAAACGGAAAATATTTTATCGTTTAAAAAGTTCATCGCTTGAATAGAAAAATTCGGTGTTTCGTCTCACCTTAAAATACCGAAATTACTTTGTTGTCAACCCAATAATTATCACCAGCCGCCAGAGAACTTCGGAAGTACACGAAAAAACACAATCTTCCTGAGAAAAGTTATCAGCGTCTCGCTGATTATAATCTGAATTTCATGTACTCCAAGGACCCGCGAGAACAGAAAAAAGAAACGAGATCCGAGTGCACGTCGCGAGACGAGCGTTAAGCGAATAATTAGTAAGTACAGTACGCCGTCGCTGTGTGTCGAGTATTGATCAGAAGTCGGCGTTATCCGAGCGCTATATATTAACAGTAATTGAATTTCACCGGTGCACGATGTCGATCGATTATATTATTCGAAAACGGGAGAGGAAAAAAAAGAGCGACCTACTTGGAAGCAACCGGCTAAAGATTATAATCCCGAACGGGCGTGGTCGCGCAAACAGCGGGCTGATATTTGTTGTCAATCGTTCCGAAAGTAATTGCACCGTTAACAAAAATGAATACTGACGCTGCCATATTCGGGCGAGGCTGAGTTCAGCGCAAACAAAGCAACGCGCATCGTCGAACGATGGTGGGGGATGATTTGAACAATATACACTGTCGGGCAAAAGTTCGAAATCACTTACAGATTTTTGTAGAAATTGATACGAATCGTTGTAATATGAAATATTAACTAGTTCAATAATATTTCTTAACAGATTTCAACATTTTCTAAGTCCATAATGTTCTTGTATACTTTATGCAGACATTGTATACTTGACAACTTTTACAAAAAGCATGGAAAAATGTCAAATTAGAAACATTCGAAAAACTAATTTCTAGAATGTCCTGAATACGTCAGGCTGTCGTAAAGGCGGTTTTTTAATGAAAGAGAAATTTGAAGAAAAATAATCATTCCTTGATAACAAAAGAAATAGTAGAAAATGTAAAACATACTGCTTTTTTTACAAGCTCATCTGCCTTGGTTGTTCTAAAGGCATTCGGTTCTTTTTGTAAACCTTGTGTTTCTCTGAATTTACACCGTGATTCAAAACTTTTGGCCGATAGTGTATGCCATAGATACCGAAGAACCCTTTGTACGTGAAAAATTTCGTTTATTCCACAGCACGTTTTCGATGGAACGATACGACTAATAAAAATCGAAACGGTAACGGTACACGCAAAGTATTTTCGAAAAGGCAAACAACTCGATGAGCGATGATACGACTCAATGTTATTTAATTTATCCGGGTAATTCACGCCCGGTACAGATACAGCACTGCTCGATCATCTTAAATAATGATATGCGTTCAAGCCCCCATAAAATCGTTATACTGCAGTAAACCATGTGTGACCAAGCTCGGTATACAATTCCCCGTAACAGCGGTACGTGCCCCTGTCAGGCTAATCACAAAGAGATTGGAACTGCAAACAATTTCAGGCATCGCGGATGATGATGATTGTCTATGCAGATGTCGGCGAATGTCTTGTTAATTTCCGGCAATTTGTTTTTCAGCAATTCAAGATTGCTGTTGAATTTCAATCAAACTTCGACATTCGAGTATTGTCATTCATTGTCGAAAATTACATTGAATTAGTATAGTGCAAAATAATGTGATATAAAGTCGTTTTTTCTTTCAATTTTGACTTGCACCACTTTTATAATTAGACAGCGAATTTGATGCATTTACGAGACAAATGAGTAGACGTAATTTCAAACATTGAAGACATTATTATATTTATTTTCAACCTATTGAATATATTAAGAGAGTTAATCAATCTCTATGTGACTCCTGGTTTGTTATAATCCAGGTGGAGTGTGACATGATTATTGTATATTTAACATTACGAAATAAATGTCGTGATTTGGTAAAATTTTATGAAATTCGACTCTTCCAAGTATCATCTATTTAAACTGCTACTAATTAATTTCTCCTAGTATTATTACAAACGTGTTTCTCGAAACGAAGAGGATGCTTTAAAAGTTGCAAGGAACTGCGACCTTAAATTAGCTGTCACGAATTGAGAAATGGAAATAGTCTGACTATCTGTCGTCTAATAGTTGATGTCCTAATTTAGTCTCCAGGTGGTTAACTCAACGTCGATAGGGAACGACAAGCTCAAGAAATAATGTAGAGACTAGACCACGAAATGTATGTTCGACAAGATTGGAGATCACGTAGCAAATATAGATGTGCCTTATCCGAGGACCTACCCAATAATCAGCTTTTTCGAAAATAACCCTCGAACTTCGGGTAGAGAATAATTTCTTGTTCCGCGATATTTAAAGAAAAGAATATTAATGATTTGAAAGGATATTTTTGACAGTATCGTAAAAATTATAGTGAATTAATTTAGTTTAAGATGACGTGATGTGAAATAACTGATAAACTCATTTTATTTAAATATTAACTCGGACCACTTTCAGAATTATCTCCGCTACGAGAGCACGCTGCGACTCGGACTATTCGATTCGTTCGATCAGGCGATTGTTTTCGCCGCGAATGATATCGTTACGCGAGTGAAGCACTTTCGAATCCGGCGAACAATTCGCGAACGTCGACGTAACGCGCGGGATCAACGACCCCGCGAGTCCTTGCCCGCCACTTTGATCCGTCCGAGGTCGAGAACGAGTCACGGCTCCGAAATTGGAGCGAGCCCGCGGTTTCGGATCGACGACGTCGAATTCTCTTTCCGACCAGAGAACCAAGAATCTATCGAGCTGGCGCGCGCGCGTGCTGTTCTTCAGACCGGTAATACACTGAACGAAAACAAAGCGTCTGGCTAGGGTACACACAAAGCACTTAAAGAAGAGAGACATTCTACTCGAGGCTCGTTTGTTTCTTAGCAGGGGTGGCCACCAGGAAACGAACGCAGCCCGTTAGCAACCGTACAATGAGTTCCCGCCGCGACATTGTACATAATCACAACGTTAACTCGACCTCGGCTGACAAAAAGTATTCCTCCACCCCTAAACCTTCCCACCCCCTCGTCCTTTCACTTCCCTTTCACAATTCTGTGGTTGCAAGGAAAACCGGCGCATGTTGCAATTTCAAAAAATTTCAGTTTACGCATTAATCGAGCTTCGTATAGGATCTATTTACCAAAAAAGAAGTAATGGAAATAAATTCGAAAATGCTCAAAAAGAATCATTCAATCTAACCGATGTCCTATGTCGAAGATTAGCGATGAAAACTTTAAACGGCAATATCTCGAAAGTGAAATTATGCGAAGTACGGCGTTCTTCCTGACAATCAGAGAATTCTTCTCATTTCTCTATATCTACAGGTCGCGGCCGGGACGTGATAACATAGTGAACCGGGTTAGCTACCTATGGATGAACTGCCAAGCACAATACCAAGACTTGCCTTTGCAAGTTGACATTTTTAAAAGGCCTTAGTATATAAGCGGTTGGTACATCCACACTGCCTTGTACACATGTTTTCATAATAACCTTTACGCATTTGTGTTTTCCTGTTCAGTGAAAATGTTTAAAACTTGTTTGCAATTCTCACATTGAATTCTGCATTACGTCGAAACCAGTCTCTCACGAGATTTTTCAAAATAAAAAAAAGGTGAACCGGGTGGAGAAAATGATCACGAAGGATAACACGCGAGAACGAAAAAAATCCTTGGAATGTCTCTCTCGACTCACCTAAACGGCAACGTTGTAACGGCGACGATGAGATTGCCCGGGAAGGACGATGAAGTCACAGTTTCGGACAACGGCGACGAAGAGGGGGGGCAGGGGGGGCAAAATCAGTCTCACACGCCCCCCCCAATGTCGCGCTGGACCCCCCGTCCTCGATGATACTCCTTTGCGCGACGTGCTCCGGCTTCAGAGCACACACACTAATGTATCTTTATCTCGGTCGATGTCTCTCTGTTTCTCTTTATCCCTCTATCTCTTTGTCTTCTTATCTCACTCTATCACTTTCTGTTTTCGTTTCGTTCTGTTGCTCTCCTCTCGGCACACGCACTTAACTATCTTCTTCTCTCTCTCTCTCTCTCTATCTCTCTCTCTCCACTGTTCCCAGCTCCTGGATGTCGTCGCTCTCACTCAATCCCGTTTATCCGCTCTTTCTCTCCCTCTCTCTCTCTCTCTAGGTTCCCTCGTCGCAAAGTCGCGTTGTCGTGTTATCTCTTGCTTCGCCGTTCCCGCGACCACGGCTCTCTTTAATCGATACACACTCGCGAGTCTTCTTTTAATCGGTCACACGGAGCGCGCGCGAGTCACTGGTCGTCAGGGGTCGAAGGAACTTTGGACGACCAACGATAACATCGTCCCGTGAGTCCTTCTCTGAGAACGTTGCTTCACCAGGATCCAAGCCCACACTGTCGTTAATCGATCCTTGTCACTATTTATTTTATTCGTTCGCGCACTTCGATTACCACGCGGTCTCGCAGGCCCTTTCTTTCCACGCGCGGCGAACTATTATTTTTCTCTATCTGTCCTATCTATCCGCTATCTACGTCTAGCCTACTTTATCTATCCATCTATCTATCACGCTCCCACTTTCGCGCACGCCGCCACCGCGCACAACACACTCAAACGCGCAGAATCATCGTGCGGGGGGCACCCTTCTATTCGATTCCGCCGTGTGGATTACTTCGGTATGCGTCCTCCACGGGGTTCACGTACGCGACACCGCCACCACCACCACCACCGGTGGCTCCGGTCGGTTTTCCGGAACGAGGGGAGGGGGAGGACGTCTGTTGGATTCCAACGCAAGCAACGGCCTACCGTCGTTGTACCATACCTAAAAAGCATTTACGATCGATCAGAAGGCTTCCAGGACAACAGGCCGAACGTCAGGATTCGCACGTCGGATAAAACGACGATCGACGACGACGAGTCGACTGAATCGGGATGAACGGAGGAAGAGAGAAACACAAGGGCAGGACGACAACGTGCCACGAAAACTACGGGGAGCCAGTATGGCGCCGTTCTTCGTTTATCTCTTTTCCCTAAGCCCGTTCACTTCTTCGCGCATACACACAGCCAGCCCAGGATACACGCGCACAACCACACGTAAACCGAACACTCGCACAGGATTGCTTATCTCTACTCTTTCTTTCTTCCTTTCCTTTCCACACCGTCCCTTTCCCTTTCCTCTTTCACCCTTCTTCGCCTGTTCTCACTGTCTTCTTCGTTTATCTCTTTTCCCTACATACATACACAGAGCCAGCCCAGGGTACACACCAACACGTACACGTACGCACGCACCTACACGTAAGAACTCACACAGGATCACCTATCTGTACTTTTTCCTTTCCTTTCCTCTTTCACCCTTCTCCACCTGTTCTCACTGTCTTTCTACGTTTATCTCTTTTCCCTACATACATACATACACAGAGCCAGGGTGCACACCTACACGTACACGCACGCACGCACGCACGTACACGTAAGAACTCACACAGGATCACCTATCTGTATACTCTTTCTTTCTTTCCTTCCTTCCTTCCTTCCTTGCCTTTCCACGCCGTCCCTTTCCTCTTTCACCCTTCTTCGCCTGTTCTCACTGTCTCCGTCCTCGTCGCGTGCACACACATCCATCCGCGTTTATACCCCGTTGTTCCCCTCTCGGTCAGTCCCGCGAACTCCCCACCCCGGACCGCCACAATTTCAAGTCAACCACGCGCATACGTTCAACACTCGACCCGACCGTCACTCGGCGCGCACGAGACTCCGGATTTACCTGAAACGAGACACCGAACAAGATTACAACACCGGCGCGGCGGCCAGTACGAAATTCCGTCGGACTGACATCATCGACGACGACCAATTTCGCCCGTTTCGAAGAGGAACGCACTGTTAACGATTCACTCTCTCCAGGGAATACCGGTCAGGTCGCACTATCTACCCTTTGCTGTTACTGCTAGTCGCTGCTAACAGGTGTAGAAAAAACGATACACCACGATTATGACACACGACATGGACTAAAGGAAAGTTTGGAGACAGAGACGAACAGAACGAAGACACCCGATATCCACCAGGATGCACTCTAAAACATCTAGCCTGCTAAACAGTCTAGTTTCTTCAACTCCCTCTCTCTCTCTCTCTCTCTCTCTCCCTTCCTTCCTATTTACCCCGAGCCGTCCCTTCGATATGGCCAACACACGCACATGCACGCACAGATACGAGTGTAGATGTGCGCACCGGCAGAAGTTAGAAAAAGCTGAACGGAGGAGCCACAGCCCATAAACAGCAGCAGCGTCCGTGGTGTCAGGGCGCTCCGGTCCGTCGCCACTGCCGGCGTGCATAACCCGGTGGTTCTTCACCGCCTCGGCGCTAAAATGGCGATCGAAGTGACAGCTCTCGCCTCCTCCTCGCCGGGTTTCGGTCGAGCAGCCGCTCTTTCAACTCGTAGTAACACGCAGCGACACTGTACTTTCTCTCTCTCCAGCTCATTCACCCTCTAGCCTCTCTATCCTCTCCTCGCGTTCATTCTTTCCGTTGTTCTCTAACCTCTCTTTCTCTCTCTCTCTCTCTCTCTCTCTCTCTCTCTCCCTCTCTTTCTCTCTCTCTCTCTTTCGCTCGTTCACTCACTCCCTGTCACACATGCACGACGCACACACACACACACACTCGGATTGCACGCGGCACAGGGGAATAAGGAGACGGTCCTGCTTGTGGCTCTATCATGGAGAATGAAACGCGACAAGGAGAGCGTTAACTGAACTCGTTGATGCGTACCACACGTGAAATCAACGGGTTTCACAAGTAGACGAGAACGGACACCGATGTATCCGATGCTTTCCCCGATGGCGGCTCTGAAAATCTCAGTACCGGACGACGCCTACACCACCACCACGTAACACCTTAATAGCAGTGTTTGCCCGGACTCACGGGACTCTACTGGGCTCCGCCAGGCCACGATATCCCCGCTGCACTTGCGCCAACCGGCTATTGCTCCTACCCTTCCCGAGGATATACTAACCGTTCCTCGTTCTTACGCCCACCCCCAGCGCAGTTCTATTATCCGTGCAGACTAACCGAACCCCTGCGGAGCTCCCACGCCCGCGAAACAGCCAATGCTGGAGCTCCGACGCCAGGACCGTTCGAACGTTGCCCTTCGGGCGCCACAACTCGGCGAACACCATCCTCAGGGTTCACTTCGATCTCGCGAAAATTCTATTTCCATCCGTTGTTCGAGAAACAAATTGATAGAAATAATATTCCGCATCCTGCGAGGGGTGGCTCCGACCAATCAGGAGACTAGCTGCTAACCAATCACTCGATGTTCATTTCGGAATTGTGGAGAACTCGGACGAAATTGGAGAAAGTTTTGCGACCAGTTTCGCTGCAACTGACTACGATTTTGGGGATTATTTTTTGTGGTAACTAATTACTCGATGTTTGTATTTCGGAAGTGTGTACCACCCTGATTAAATTCGGGACAATTTTGTGACGAGTTTCGCAGAAACTGGTAGCGATTTTAGGGATGCTCGAGGTGTTTCCGAAAGAGGGCACTGCTGTTCGTGCATACGGGCCTAGCTCTCGCCCCGTTGAGTCGTGTTGTGACTGGGTAAACGTACGAAATACTCTAATGGTCTACTGGTTCATCTGTTTCCATTTGTCGTTTCTTTCGAACCCGCGAAAACGTACGGGAATTGCATAATAGAGTGTTCGATTTGATTGATCGCGTTCGAGAACCGATTTCGAGGAATGCCGAGACAAAAGGATCGCGAAGAGACCCTGGACACGCGTGGATGCAGTCGTGACGACATGTAAGATATGAAAATGATCGTGCATATAAATAAGCAGCTCTTCGACGATGTTTTGACAAGTGATTGGTGCGACGGAGACATTGAAACGCGGGCTGGAGAAACAAAGAGAGAAGACTTTTGAGAAAACATATTGAAAATATTATTTGAAATGGTATACTTTAAAGTGGTTCAAATAAAATACTACTTTAAAGCGAATGGAAAAATTCGGCAAATAAAATGTTTTAATTTTGATAACGAGACACTTGAGATAAAATATTTTAATGTTGTATTTCAAATATTTCCTTGCAATGAAAATAAGTTGAGTGAACAGGTAATATTCGAAGTTATAGTTTGTAACATAAGAAAACTGTAACAAAGTACATTGTTCAAAATGAAAAGTACAAAAAATTACTACTTGAAATACTATTTTACACGGTCCTACAAAATAAGTCTCATTGTTCGATATTTTTCAAATATAAATACTATTTTTAAATAGTATTTCTAAAACTTTTTCTTTTATGAAATAATGAAAAAATAAAATAAACTATTCGCTATTTTCTATTTCAAATACTATTTTGCTGAGCACTGATCGTTTAACGAAGGCATCCACGAGTATGGGATTCTCTTGCGCCGGGGTTGGCTGTTCAAATTTTTCTGCGTCCCTTTGAAGTCACCGGCTCCGTTCCTCGACCAGCTAATATCCGTCCCACGAACATCGGTCATGTCGCGTATAAGGGCCCACCTTAACCGTTGACTTCTCGTCGCGGGAGACCGTTCAACGATTATCACGATGCAATTAATCCAGCAAGCTTGATCCCTAGAATGTCCCGTCGACGCACGAAACCGTACGCCTTCGCGGAACCAGCCTTCGCGTGAAACGCATAATTAATCATCGTATTATACGATACAACTTAACGATTTCGCGTTAACATTACGTTACAAACTGATTACCGTTCATCAACGCCGGATGACAAGAATTTCTGCCAGATTTTCCGTCAAAGTCAAAGAACTTTCGATAGTCACGAGATAGAGCGATGATTTTACTTTTTTAAATTGCAGCCGAAGTATTGGAGAATGTGACAGATATAGAGAGATCATGGCGCGAACGGTTTTTAACTTTGAAAATCTCTGTTAAACTTGCAGGAATCTGGACACATAATTGACAGACATACTTTCAAACACAAATTTTCAAATTCACATTTAAATACTTCGTTATCTTTTTTTGTGTGTTCCATATATGAAGATCCAATATAACTTCAAACTAGTGGTTATCGAATCATTTTATGCAATTAAAATCAAGTTGCCTTTGAAAATGAAGATAACTGAAAGATATACACGAAATTGCATTTATATAAAGCTTTGTATTCGCGCCAGTGAAATTCGAACATTTAATTATTAAGAGCATAGCTATGCACCGGTTGAGTCGCGTTGTCCGTCCGTGACTGGCTATTTCTACTTGCTCCGGTGTATAGAAACGTTGACATCAGTAGAGCGTCATTTGTTTTCCACAATGATTTAACATAAACAGGTGATTAGGAGATAATGGGATTAATTGAAAACATACAATACCCTATCGTCATCATTGTTTATAAGAAGGGGAAACGGTTTGTGAACGACAGACGCATTGGCCGACAGCCTTGGTCTCGTCGCGCACGCGCTTCGCGAACTATCAAATTCATTTTCATTTATACGAATATACAGTGTTTTAAATTCTTCAATTACATTTATTTATAACATCTGCGACGACAGCATTAAAACCTGATTTTCATGGTTGCTGCGTTCAGCAGACTGTCGTAATTGGTACTGACTGCATAAATGTCCCGATCGACACTGACTGGGAGAGTTTCAAATGACTTTGTACCAAATTACAAGTGTGCCGATTGACTCTGTGACTAACCGACAGAGTTCTAAATGACTGCGCACTAAATTGCCAGTGTCCTGATTGACACTGATTTTACAACTGGTTTGATCGAACGAAACAGTCCAACGTGGCTCTAGCCGTACTCTAAAATAGTCTTCGCTAAGGTGGCTCTTATCTTCACAGATTTGTGATTTTTCTCAATTATTTGGAACAACTCTGGTACCGTAAATAAATTTTGACAAAATTGTCTTAAGAAGAATAAATAAGAACTATCCTAGTCTTCACGCTTTTAAAACCACAAAATATTGTTAAAAATTTAAAGGAAAACAATTTTATTGTAGACTTTCTACTTATTTTCTTTAATGTATTATACATAGAATCAACCCCTTTTCGGTTGTACCACCAGATCGCTCTGTATATCAAGAATCGTGACAATTGCGATAAATGGTAGACTTTATGATCGGGTCGGGTCGGGATCCCGAAAGTTTGCAATGTTCGGGTACCCGAAATTAAAGTTGTATTTATATATGTAAGTATAATGCTGTTTTATGATTTTTCAGTTCAATCTTTTATATTTTCACTGGCAGGTTCAGAATGATCTTTATATTTCCCGTGTAATCGGTTCTCGAACTTCGTGACGCACACTGTTTGTATAAGAGCACTGTTTAGAAAACAGAGTTTACTACAAATCGAAATGTTATTATAACCGATGATTGGACATCTTAATGTGCACAGAGTTATTTATCGCTGATTTGACCGCAGGCTTGCCCCAACTTTAACTTCGGGTACCCGAATATTGCAAACTTTCGGGACCCCGACTCGACCCGACTACCATTTCGGGTACCCGAAATCGCGGGTACCCAAAGTTTATAAACTTTTGGGATCTCGACCCGAACTCGAAGAAAATTTCCCGACCCGACACAAACCCGAAATTTCGGGTACCCGCACACCACTACTAGACACAGCTTTCGTTATTTATGCGCGTAGCCGCGTTTAATTCGATTTCGGGGACGGCGATGGTCAAAGATCAAAGTTCTGGTCCTGTCGTCGTTCCGGGACGTCGAGCCAGGGAAGGGTGCAAAATATCAAGCCGGCTCGAGGCGTAATTGAATCTGTGACGGCAACCAAATCAGCGCAACGGCCAATCATTACATTATACGAGTCGCTCACCAGCGATCGACATTCGTTAGTCAATCGTTCGTGTAATTGTTGGGCCAGGGTTCCCGGTTAAATCACCACCGCTTTGTAGTTCGAGGCAACAGAAACACGCCGCCACGGACCCGACACGCTCCAACGAAAGAAATACGATCGTTCGACGTCAGATAAGTGGCAGCAAGACGGACAACCCTGACGAAATCCACCCGCCGAGACTTGTTTGAATGACTAAATAGATTTGTTTCGAGAAACGCGTCGGCAGGTACGCGAATGCAAAAGTACGTGGAAAATTGTCTTAAGGGTAATTAAAAAATTGAAGGGTGTGGTCTGACAAAACGACTTTATACTTCTACCTTTCGAACATGTTCACTGTCGTGTATAGCTGACACAATTCTCTGAATATATTTAACAATTAATTTCGTGCCCGGTTTTCATTGATCCGCCATTCTTTTCTAATTGTAGAAAATATTATTTGTAAAAGCGTCTAATTCTAATGTTTTCTTTTTTAATCAAATTATTATACGTATGAACTTTTCCTCTGTACTCGGTTTCGTTGAACCTTTTATAATTCCCTTAATTAACGTTAAATACCACCAAAAGCACTCTTTGTCATAATTTTGTTCACATACGTTGAAGTATCGCGAATAAATATGTTAAATTTCAAATTAAAATTGCATTTATAATTCTTAACGAGCTTTGCCTTGGCGAAAATTTGATTGCCGCGTGGACATGTGCGATTTCGAAAGAACGATGTCAAGTATCATGAATTAATTCAGCTGTAAGAGTATGTGTTCTAGTTCGTTTTTGAAAAGTGCAATTCAATCTTTTCACATAAAACATCGGGTGGTACGAACTTTACAAACGACCAAGAAAACATTTCAGGGATACTCGGAAATTACCGTAATCCACGAAGGGGTTGAAATATCACAAGAATAGAATAATTTATTTTGCGGTGAATTTTTTCATTTCCATTTTCGAGATCTTTGTATCTGTGAGCGTTCGTATCTGTGAGCATCCTACTTTCACTATACTCGGATGTTCGTAACTCGTGAAGGGGTTGAAATGTCACAAGAATGAAATAATTTATTTTGCATTAAATTTTTAGTAATTTCCATTTCGAGGTCTTTCTATGAGATCTTTCACGAACAAATAATGTGTTCGTATGTGTGTGTCCTACTTTCAGTACACTCGGATGTTCGTCACTTACGGAAGGGTTGAAATGTCACGAGGATGGAATAATTTATTTTGCATTGGATCTTTCGTCATTTCCATTTTCGAGATCTTCCTATGAGATCTTTCGTAAACAAATAGAGCGTTCGTATCCGTGAGCGTCCTACATTCAGTAAACTGTTGCTGTGCGAGCTGCGTAAAAAAAAAATTCTTGCGTCCTGATTTATCTGTAGATGGAAAAATGCGATAGACTTGAAAGGGGGGAAATGTGGGATGCGAGTGCTGGAGCGAAAAGTACGATCCGACGACAGACAATCGTACATCTAGCAGGTAGACGATTACAGAGATTGAAGATTACAGAGATTAGAGTCGTCCCACAGGTTGGGAGCGGCGGGAATGTAAAGTTGTTGCTTTGTTACCTTGGTAAACAGTAGGAAAGCGGTGGAAATTAGTCGTTCGGCTAGGGCCAGTGCCAAGAGTGGCACCGCGATAATTAGGTTTCACTTGGTTCGCTTTAATAATCTAGGCAACATGCAAAGTGCATTGCCAGGTATTCTTGTCGGTTGCATCGTCGTCGGTGAGACCGTCTCTCGTGTCCAACGTTGGAGAACTGGAGCCTGTTCGGGTCACCCGGCCACCCTTAGGTTTCTGGGTGACAAATTTTGCAAGGACAGCCGGAATTATTAATGCCTTTTCCGCGTAGAGAGACCGAGACGAGACGAGGCGCGAAATTAGCAAGCCCGAAAGCGGTACACGCCGTGCTACAAGCGAATTCCAATCGAGATAATGAAAATTAACGACGTTAAAGCGACGTCACGCTCGTAATTAATTATCGTGGCCCGTTTGCTCGTTGTCGATCGGCTCTCGCCAACGCCGGACCCTTCCTCCCACGAGGGGACCAGCCATAATCGCGATATCAATCCTTCATTAATTCCTCACCGAAGGTCGCCGCGTCTCGAAACTCTTCTCGAACGATCACGCCCCGGTTAACCCTTCTACACTCAACCAAAACCTATAGACTATTTAAAACCTTTCTGTATTTAATATATTTGCAGAAATTCTCATTACACGACTATGAATACAGTATCGATTCAGATTTACGAAATGCATGTTTTAACCCTTAGAACTCGAGTGGTTACTCTGAGGCGCCACTAAACATTTCTATGAGAGAGAATCATTGTGAATGGAAATATTCTAGATTGGAAGTAATGCTTAATTTTCGAGTTAAAATAGCTCCGAGTGCAAAGAATTAAATTTTCACGACAGGCACAGATTTTAAAAATCGTGACCTTTACTTTTCCTTCGCAATTCCAACCAATAAGAATTTTCTTTTAAGAAATTAAGATGTGTCCAATTTTGAAAAAGTTATTCGTTTTTAAAAGGTGTACGAGTACTTGCTCTTATTTGCGATCACATGTATGTACATATATTAAACAGATAAATAAAGATCGTGGCGAGCTCTATTGTTTTAAACTTGGCTCTAGAAGAGTGCATTATTTATGAGAGAACACAATAGAAGCGGATTAGAGTTTGAAAGTGAAAGTAGGAACAGGAATGTTCAGGAAACAATTTTATTGTAAACTCCGATTTTTTACCTCGTTTCTGGTCAATGATACTTGTACGGAGTACGTAGCCTCTGCTTTTCTGGAAAGCTTCTAAATTGCTGTAGTATCTGTAAGAGGCTGCTAAGACCTTCGAGTACCACTGACCCTGCACTTTGTACTGAAGTCATCGAAGACAATTCCAGTCGGAATTGTAGAAGCTGAGAGATGCTTTCAAGTACGAGAAGCTTCCTTCTTGCACAATATAGGGATATTATTGCTTCTCTCACTTGGTCAGAAAAATCACAAACAGTTTCAACATGTTTTCGCAAACGTGTAAAGTTTCGTCGTGATTTGTTGTTTAGTTTGGTAAATAAAAATGGTGAAAGTACAGGACGAAGCAGGTGGAGAAACGGGAATAACCCCTTGGGTTGAAGAGTGCTTACGGTGCTCGATGTGATTTCAGCTGTTACCGAACTGAGTTCTGTTTGTTTGACCAAATGTGCTGGATTAGACCTTTTGCCCTGATAGGCCACGTGTCTCGGCGATTTGTCCATCATGGGACACAGCGACGATCTCGTAAAAGGTGTAGAAAACCCTGAAGTGGACAACGCTCCTTAAACGCGTGTGTCTGGCGTTGAGGACCGATTTGGAAAACCGTACAATTTTACAGAAGTGCTCTCTCGTGTAGAACCAAACGCAAAAAATATCGAACGACAACGTTGACGGTCGCACATGTCGAGCAACTATAATCAACCGGTACGATTTAATGAACAATTGATTTACCGGTATCCGGATGCACATCTCCAAATAAGTGTTCCCGTTTGCTGGTCTCCTGCAAAGGCAGGCGTTTATTAAGAGCAGAGTTTATTTGTCTTATCTCGGTTGGTGAGTGCAAGAACGATCATCCACCGGCAAGAAAGTTCGCGGCGAGGGTGCCGGCGACGTGATGTATAATTCATAGACCCGTTGGGTTCATGCATATATAGATATATAGAGATATACAGGGTGGGACGGTAAACGTTACCGCCTTCGATACCTTGAAAACTACGAGGGCAGGACAAATGTTTGTTTGACAAGCGTCGTATGTTGCAAAAGTTGCTGTTGTATCATGGTAATTTTGTTTTTCTAATCGGAAGCATTTCGACGACCCAAGGCTACTTATTCTGTCTTCCTGCACTTTCTCCTGCTTGTTTTTCCTGAATTGTCGGTCGATGGAAAATGGTTTAATATAGTAACTTGTGTATAATCAAGATTTCACGTATGAAAATACGTTGCGTTAACCAACATTTTGGTGAAGGAAGAAATCCCTCCGATTCACCTCAGCAATCATTATATCGTACTGCTGGTAAAAAGTTAATTTTTAAAATATGTTTTAAACTAATTTTTTTTTTTAAATCAGTTTACCCTAAAAGATTCGTCATTTATAGACGAACAAATTTTGATTGGAAAATTTTTATCTAGATCTAATGGTTTCGGAGATGTTCAACAAAATGGATTTCTCCACCCCAACTTTGAGGACCATTTTTTTGAAAAAGTTATTGGTTTCTAAAAGGTGTACGAATATTTTTCTATTGGCAACGATCGCACCAAAACAAGTTTCTTTCTGATCCGTGACTGTCTACCTTAATCGTGCGCCTTCGTATATCAAACCACATTTGGCTAGACTCACCGAGCCGAGTGTAACGAACTTTCCTTATCTCATTCACCCTTCGCCGGATTTTCCTATCTCCGTTTTTCTTGCCACGACATCCAGCATGCTTGAATCCTACTCGCCGATAATGCGAAATCGCATCCTCCGCAGCCTACGCGTTGCTTCACGGACCGCTTTACTCCAAGATGCTCTACGCGGCTGTAACACTTGCGTGGAAACATCTGCAGAATTTTTCTCTCGACGAGTTTTCGCTTCTTCGCCATTGAATGTTCTTAGTCAACTCTGTCGCTTGTAACAAGAAACATTCAAATCACAAAAGTCATAAATCAAACTAATTTACCCATTAGACTTTGTATGTAGATTTAATACTTTTCCTTAATCCGTTTAACGAGCGTGAAGAATGCTTCGGCTGACATTTCCAATCGTATGTCTATACATCTGGCATTCAGAAGCGACTGGTGTATGAACACACGTGCGCGACACGTGTTCGGGACAGCGACAAAAAAGGCAAATCTGTTGAGAGGCAGGTCTCAATCTCGAAAATTTTTCGAGAACGTCAAGCGATGAAAGCTATTAGAGTCATTAAAAGAAGTTCTAATCACCAGACACTTATTCAAATTTGGATGCAGACGATTATTAAAGACCCTATATTGCGAAATGAAAATGATACTAATTTTTTCTGATCTAGTGAATACTTTCTAAATTTTAATTATCATTCTTATATATTTTCCAATTTTTTAAATTTAAGTGCTTCTAAAGCTGTTCATAATCATCCCACAATTTCTCAATTTCTTTTCCCAAACATTTATTCAAATGGCATATGCATATATTTAATTTTGCATTCAAATATTATTGTATAATAGCTACATCTAATCAAGATAAAGCAATAATAAAATCAAGCTGGAAGCTCATAGATATTTCTGTATTTTTTCGTTGAACCAAAAATTATGGTACACTTATGTACAAAATTTCTAATCGAAAGAGTATTTTATACTCTGCAAGCTCGCTTAATTTTATAGTATGACGATGTCGACAGAATTACATTCATAATCATATACTGCGGATCTTCCGAGTCAGGTTCCGTATCCGTAACTGTCGCTTCTTTGTACAATAACGATTCTAAATGACTGCCAACTTGTACTCGAATACGCTTCGATATCAAATTGGCAGCCTTCACAATTTCTTCTTCTAGTTTGAATCGTAATAGGTCGATGCCAGTTAATTTCACAGCAGAAACGGGATACGTGTCTTCTGGTAGATCGTGCTTCTTCAGAGAATCCTCATCGACCATATCGCATTTATTTGCTACATTGATTACTAGTTTATCATCACTTAGCATAGGCTTGATTGTTTTCTCTATGTGTTCAATTTGTGCATTGACATCAGGATGACTCACGTCGTACACATGAATAATAATGTCCTAAAAGAATGAAAGGGATTATTTATAGAGTCTTTAAATGTTTGAAAATAATTACTAGAATAATTAACGTACTGCATCGATAGCGTCTTCCAGAGTAACTTTAAATGGTTCTATTAAAGTCTCTGGTACATCTTGAATAAATCCAATGGTATCGATATATAGTATTTTTAACTTGTTCGGAAGATAACCTTGGTGAACTGTTGTATCCAAAGTAGCGAACAACTGATTCCGAGGTTGTAGAGACGCATCTCCTGTTAATGCTTTTATTAACGATGTTTTTCCAGCATTTGTATATCCAACTACAGCAACGCTTGGGAAACCGTAACTCTGTCTTCGGCTTTTTATCATGGTTCTGTGTTCTTTTAGCTTCTTAAGCGCATTCTTCAATTTCTTCTCTCGGTTCTCCAGATATTTCTTTCTCCCTTCATCCATATTTATCTTTCCTAATTTACTATTGGATAAATCGACCATTTTCTTCTTTATATAAGGTATCTCTGCCAAGGCCACTTGCAACATTGCTTCTGGAGATTTTGCATGTTCACGAAATATATGAACAACCATAGAATAGCGATCGTAAATGGGTAAATGAAAAGCACTTTGCAATTCAGCGATTTGTACGAATCTCAGCAAGTTAGTGCTAATAAATACCGCTGTTATATTTGGATTACCTCTAATTTCATTTCTCAGATTGTCAAGATTTCCTTTACCAATTAATTTGTTTTTCTTCAATGTTAACAGAGGGACAATCTTTGTACCAACTATAGACCAATTTGGCAATGTACTGGTAAGCGCTACTGCTTCTGCCAATTGTAATTCAGGTGTCGTAATTCTTTTCTTATTTACACCCCATTTTATGTATGGCTGTATAATAAATACATTATGTCTGCCGACAACTGTTCCTAAATAGTCCTCAGAAATTTTCCTGTATATATCCCTCTCTTCTTCGCTTTCTTCGTATCCTTCAAACTTCATTGCGGAATCATGTTTAAACCGATGGATAAGACTTGACATGATACCTTTGTTCTTTCTATGTATCGGCTTTGTTATATTATAATACAGAGTGTTATTTTGTACAATGTAGACAAGTCTCTTTAAGTTCTGCATTGCTATTTATATGTGCAAGTACTTCAACTTTCAAAAAATACTTTACTAACATTCATGCATTCATGAATCTTTTAGATTAAAATACAGATAATTATTATATTACGATATTAAGACATGATTTGTACAACGTAGAAAACTTTCTTTAAGTTTGCATTGCTGTAAGTGTATTTATTTAAATATTTCAATATTATTCCTCAAGAAGTACTGTATACACAAACGTTTGTATTTATATTCTAAAATACAGATATTAATTTATTTATTTATAGGAGAAAATTATTTTACATCCTAATATACTCGCTGCCTTCAAATATAAAATGTGAACCAGATATTACTATTTAAATATATTAATCTTCCAACGAAACACTACTAACATAATCTTAAATTAATGATAAACATTAACCTTAAACATAACCTAAAGCTCGTGATAAAACGAAACGTGACTAAAATACAGATATTAATTTATTTATAGAAAAAAATTATTTTCCATCTGAATCTATTCGTCGTTTTCAAATATACAATGTAAATAAGATATTAAATATATTAATATTTCATCGAAACACTTTTACTAACGTATAAAATGAAATGTGACTTGCTACGAGTGTTCAAGAAATGTTGTTACGTCGTAATTAATATTCATCATAATAATAATAATAAAGCACACTTTTTACACGTGTGATAGATTGTACTTACATATGTATATAATATTGCAGAAAAACCAAACACAAATAACAGTATAAATTTTCAAACAAAGCAGCTGTTGTCTCATCCAGTCTCATCTAAACTTATAATATCCAATAATGCACAATTTCCGTCCAGAATATATGTAACAATGCAACGTAAGTTTTATTTTACTAAAATAAATACACACGTTCGTTCGCGCGCGCTAAATTTGAGAGTTGTAATCGACACGCATTCCAGCCACGTGACTAGTCACCTTATCACAAGGCTGACAAGTGTCAGTTTTCAGTATTACTGCGAATTAGTACTCCTCGAAATCATCCGAAATTACGGATAAAATTAGTTCCGATCTCATGCAAGAAGATGGAGCCTGGAATATTAACAAAAGTTTTAAATGATTTTCTGACGACTGTCGACGGCGAATTGAGTTTACACAAAGGAGAATACTTTTTGGTAATTTGTACATACGAACGTATAAGTAAACATTCTGATATAACCCCAGGAAAAATTCATGAAGAAATATAATATTTTCTGTTGTTTATGAAATTCGAACAGATATACAGTATCGTTGACAAATATTGGTGTTACGGAGAATCTAGAGGCAGAACAGGAAAATTTCCCTCGAGTCATTTGCATAAAGTAGATATACCACATCTACATGACTCAGAATGTTTATTTGTAAGTACTGCCACTTTTCCAGGACAGCAGGATGGAGATTTATCGTTTGCACAAGGTAACCTGTTTCTCTATACAATGAATCTTTCTTACTTTAAAATTCAAGAAGACTCTCTATGATTCGAACATTGTACCTCTTCCGAGATTAAGAGTAATCGTGTTTCATGTTCACCAAACCAGGTATACTTATTATCGGAATACGAGATGTGGGATCTGGATGGTACTTAGGACGAATAGATGATAAAACTGGTATATTTCCTTTGACTCATGCATGGCAACTTGATTCTAACTTGTTGAAGGTATGCTCATTAAACAACTCGTTTGTTCCAAATGTTAAAATATATTGGATCAGTGGAAACTAGACTATAGAGTGCGAGTCAATTGATTTTAATTATAAACACCAAAAATCTGCTGTCCAGTAATAAATCACCTATTACTTCTAGAAAGCTGCAGAAAAGAAAAACATAAGGAAAAAGGCAAGAATAAAAACCAATTTGAAAGCACAACTCGACGGCGAACTTGATTTAGTAGAAGGAGAAATGGTAACAGTCACAGAAATCCTTGACGATGGCTGGTGCCATGGAATCACAGATAGCGGCAAAAGGGGAATATTTCCAGAAGCATTTGTCTCGTATATTACTGATAACACTGACCAATTGGACACAGCCTGTGTATCAGACAATAATTCTATGACCACTGCAGTGGCATGCGAGACAGGACTGTACCAAAATCTTGAGAAAATAGTAACAGAGCCTAGCATCGATGAACCTGCACCAAACTATTATGATTTATTTCCTCAATACATGTCGAACGCTTCAAATTCGAATTCAGTGGAAAGCACGGAAACTAATAGTAATTTTAACACGCTAGATGTGAAACCTTATGCTACAACATTATATCCATTCAACGCTCAGTTTCCTAATGAACTTAGTTTTGAAGCAAACAAAGTAGTACATCTTATCAAACATATAGACTCGGAGTGGATAGAGGGTACATTAGACAACCGTAAAGGAATTTTTCCTATATCTTACGTTGACATTATAGTAGATTGTCCCGATTCTTCAGATGATCAAAACTTCTATAGCCAAGATGTAGGTACGGAATGTGGTGCGTTGGAGCCTGGTGTGCGAGCAAAGGTGGAATACACTTTTAAAGCTCAGATGGATGGAGATTTGAGTGTCAACGAAGGTGATACAGTTACAGTCATTAATATGGCTAACGCAGATTGGGTGAACGTTAAAAATGTACACGAACAAATTGGTTTGTGCCCAAGAGGTTACCTAAGCACGTTGCAAACAGAACCTGTAGACATTGAGCAGAGTGTGTTAGAAGACTTTGTCGTAATAAGACACGACGAGGTAACTCCCAAAATAACGGTAGAACAAACATCAAAAAGACTTTCGGAACCACATAGACCAGCACCGCCTGTACCAGCACCTGGCAGTGTTCCGTTACAAAAAGATATGGTAGAAAACAAGCAACCGACGTTTCAAAATATCAACCAGCAAGGAGACACTGCTAGCAATAATAATATAGATCTTAATAAAAAGAGGGCAGATCAAAGGCAAAATGTTATATCAGAATTAGTCATCACGGAAAAAGAATACGTTCGTGATTTGAACTTAACATATGAAACATTTAACTTGTACAATCCAAGCGCACTGGAGTCACTGGGAATTGATGTTCCGACTCTGTTCGGTAATATTTTCGAAGTGATTCAGGTTGCGCAGGAATTGTCAGATATGATACTGAAGGCGATGAAGGGATGCGACGAAGAGCAACAAACGGTTGGTCCTTGCTTTACGAATATGGCTGAGAAATTGAAGAATGTTTATGTGAAATATTGTGGGAATCACGAAGCAGCATTGGTATTGTTGAAGAAGGTAAGAAAATTGAAAGTATAATATACATCTGTTGTTTCGTGCATGTTAAATGCGAACTTTGTATATATAATTTCAGTATGAAACTAACGAAGAAATAATGGCAGTGTTCAGCAAAGGCATCGAGACATTGCGGAGTCAAGTAGCTTGCTTCGACATGAGTTCTATTCTCATAAAGCCTGTGCAGAGAATATTGAAGTATCCTCTTATTTTATACGAATTGGTGAAAGTGAGTATTTAACGAATAGATCTTTTGCAATGAAGTTATATGTTTGTTTACAAGTTTACAATGAGTATCTATGTTTCTGTATACGTAATCACTATATTATAAACTTCTTTGAAACCATGTAGCTGTTTTTTAGTGCACCGACGATAATCATCCGGATAAACCTATGGTCAAGGAGGCGTGGAAAGTTATGACAGCCGTAGCGAGTCACATCAACGAATACAAACGTCGAAAAGACTTGGTGTCCAAGTATTTAGACAACGAAAATACCTTGATCAGGAAAATGTCGAAACTTAACATGCATTCCGTGGCGAAGATGTCTACTCGATTGAGTACAAGATTATCGGCAAGCTTAGGATTAACGAATGTTGCTGGTGATCCCGAGTTCGAGGAACTCGAACGACAGTTCAGATCAGTAGAAAAGTGTACATTACAATTAGCTAAGGATGTAGAGCAATGCTTTATGTATCTAAGCGACGAAGCTCTTTCTGGAGAAGTGATGTCAGATTTTTTGATTCAATATTATCAAGAAACACCGAATCTCGAAGCCAAAAGACTTCGAGAAATAAGATCGACGATATGGTCGCAGTTTATTCAGGAACAGAAAGTATGTATAAAGCGGAGGGTTCTTGATCCTGTGAATGGCTTAGCGATATTATTAGAGGGACCAGCAATGTTGATAACAAAAAGGCATGACAAGCTGCTCGATTACGACGCAGCCATTTCTAAAAGTGACTGGTACAAAGAATCGAGAATTGTAATTACCACATGTTTAACAGTTTAATACAGCTAGGTATACAATTGAAGTAATATTAAAAATGTTGTTTCTTGTTATTCGATTTACAGGCACAGGACGAACTGTCAACAGCGAAATGTAATTACGAAGCTTTAACGCAACAGCTGTTGGAAGAATTACCAGTCGTGGTTGATGCAGCAACAAAAATATTAGTAAGCTGTATCAGTGCATTCGCACATTCGAGGAAGCTTCTGTGTGGCAAGATCACCAAGCGCTATCTAACTCTGTGCGAGGTTGCTAGCGAAAAGACTAATTAATAGACTCCGGATGTTTATGCAAAATAAAAAATTTGTGCATCGATTGCAAGACGTAGGAACTAAATATAAATCTATATTCTTCATTAATAATTTTAATGTGGTGAAAATAATATATTAATATACTTAAATAATTTTAATATTCTCACTGTTTTAAATTGCATTTGCTCATGGTTGTTATAAATGCGTAAAATCCGGAGTCTAATTATGACCATTTACAAAGTTCGCGATTAAATGAAGTCCTTTCGTGTTTACAGAACTCAGCTCAGCTGTCAGGTCAGGACATTTTGGAGTCGTTTTTAGCGAACCACACTTCACTATGGAATCAGATAACGCGTTTTAGTTTCGCTGGAACAAACCCAAAAATCGAAGAAGCTGAGTCGACATGGTGTCCGCAAAGCGAAAAGCAAAGAAATACTCTGAGAAACAAATACTCCAGCGATAAATTGTACGTGATTACAGAAAATGTAGTGAGCACATCGTCTTTGGATATGGGAGCAGCTCGTGGAACCCTAGTAGCAGTAATAAAAAAACAAGACCCTATGGGTGATACAAGTAGATGGTTCGTCGATAATGGAGTTGCGCAAGGATTTTTACCATCTAAAATCTTGCTACTTCATCAAGCACCGCACCTTTCCCTCTATACTGAAACCAGCAGCATCGCGAGTAAATCTGATAACGCATCTATGCCTGATTTAATATGCATGGACTCTCCTGTTAAGGAACAGAAATCCGGGTCTCATCTCCAAGAATTATTGGAACTGAACATAGAGGAAAAAGCGAAGAAAAAAGGCCATTGTTATGACAATATCGAACAAATTCCTCGAGTGCAACAATACCAGAATCTGAACTACGAGGTAGGTGATAATATGTGTAATATGTCGTTTATTTAAAAATTATTATAACTAGACTGCGGATGTTTATGCAATTTTCAAATTACTCAATTATAAATTGCAACTTGTTCTAGTTTTATTATGCAGAATACGATTTTTCTGCAACTATTCCTGGAACGTTGGCTATTACCAAGGGGCAAGCTTTGAGGCTTGTCAGGCCTCACGACGAGAAGGGGAACGACGAATGGTGGCTTATGGAAGATCGTCACGGTAACAAAGGATACGTACCAAGAAATTATTTGTGCGATCCACCTAAAAGGAAATAATGAAATCGCAAATTCAATGTGTCTCTATGTTTTACCTATTAGTGCCTTCGACCAAGTTATTATTCTGATGAAGCAATAATATTTTAAACCTCTATCTCGAATATGGAATATTATTTTAATTGAAACGGAGAGCTCTATTGAAACCTCTACTACAATGTCTCGCTTATGATGCTTACAATTTCTATACTTAAATATACATAATAATTTATATTTGAGAATCTATATACAATGTATATCTTTCCGTTTAGGGGATGTATTACTTCTGTGATAATATAAGTATATTTTATTACAAGTGTACTTGCAATGATAACTTCAGATTAGAAACTCGTTCTTTTTAATCGGTTTTATAATATCTGTGAAAGTTAAATCAATTTATAAGCGTGTAAATAAAATATTGAACGATCTTAAAAGACTTGTCGATGTTTCGCAACCGTTCTAAACATTCCAGAGCAAACTCTTTGTAAACACGTATGACGTATGGTTCTATATTTTGCGAACGTTTTATACATGAAGCCAAATTCAGGTCAAATCTGTTCAAGAGGTTTAGTTCAAAGCTTGCGCTCCTTCGTGGACAAGATTCAAGCGGAGACCGAATTTTTCATGAGTTGCTACGTCTGCCCTAGATTCCGTTTGAAGCCTTATCGATTAACATTGTTCTTGGCCAATCATCGGTACTTCCAATTGACTCTATCGATCGCGTATCTGATCCAATTAACGGGAATAAAAGATCCGAAGTGCGAAAGGATGGTGTGAGGGGCATACAATGAAAATACACAACGATGTTTCTACTTTTAATAAAAAACATATCTGTTATATTATCACCATAATATAATACAGTTTACTGTCACGATCAACAGTCGATAGAATAACGATGGTGACGTGTATCTATACCGCTAAGTTATCGCTTAGGAGTTACGATCGAGAAATTACGAATAAAAACTAAAAAAAAAAGAAAAGAGAATAGCTTAAATAAAGAAAACAGTCTTTCGAGGTACAGCGACTTAACAACACCGATCGAATGCGATCAATTAATTCGCACTTACAAATATAGCACGCGAACATTCGATTAACTTATCGTTAACTAGCGCAAAACGGTGTCGAAGGAATACTGTTATCTAAACGATCGTTCACAAAATGCCCTCCGCCGTAAGTATATAGACTTTGCGCGAAGTTTTTCTCGATTATGCGAAGTAATCGCTTTGAAGTAGGCTACGGATCGTTACGCATTTATGAAGAAATTAGTTGAAGTGGCCAGAAAGTAATATTTCGGTATTTTAAAGTGAAACAAAACCGAATTTCTTTATTCGAATGAAGAACTTTGATCAATAGAATATTTTCTTATTTATTTAACAAACAATATCTTACTCGTTAAAGTGCATTGCTTGAATAAAAAAGATTGGGCTCTACTTTTTGTCAACCCAATGGAATAGAATAAGAACATCGCAATATTTTAATGTAACAAAGCCATTAAGGATGAAATAAATTTTTATTTGATTCCTGCTTCCTAGAATCACAATGCAGAGTAGTTGTATGTTGCATAATGATACGCAGTCTACTTGGAAGTATTGCATTGCGCGTGAACCGGAAATCAAGAAGAACCGCGAATCATTCTAAAACAGTGTTGTTCGCAGTTTAGTTTGAGAAAATCGTGGATATGACGTTTGTTCCCATAAAATCCTGGGAAAAGATAGTCTCTTCTTCCTTGGTTTACATAGAGCTCGAATACACAATCGGTATACACGATAGAAGATGCGTTTCTCAAATATGATTCTACGTGCGCTAAAACGCGGTCTGGTTACAGGTTGTTCAATATCTTCAGGCCGCCGTTACGAAACGTCACGAAATACTGAACAATAACAGTAACTAGAATACAATTGACGTCGAATATTTAATGTTACGGTTAATTTTCCATCCCGATCCAACGATCTCCTACTTCGCGTTATCAAATCTACCGAAAATGATCAACTCGCGATCGATAGTTCTGTTTATGGGGGTGGGCTCGCGTTTTCAGGATCATCTCTGGATTTTCATTAGTCAAAAGCGCTAGACAAAAGATCAATCTAGACCGCAATCATCAACAAATCTTATTTTTAAGTTTACAAGACGTAATTTTCATTACTCGGCAGCATGTAGCTGTCATAGCTTTATGAAAATGTATCACTCGCCAGCTAAATGCTGTTAAACAATGCGAATTAAATGAGTACAATCCCGTAAGTTGTCTAAACATCTCCAATTTTGTTCATGTTTTGTACCAAACCAATTGTTCCAACTTCTCAAGAAAGCTCAAATCGTATGCTCCAATATTTAAAAAGTTATAGGCTTTCATTTCATTTCATTTCATTTAATGCAAATTACGTCTTCTAAACGTAAAAATACGACTTTTGAGGGCGACTATGGCCTAGATCGATCTTTTATTCAGCGCTTTTGACTGTCGAGAAACCCAATCTTTGCATTATCGATATAATGCGAAATGAAAAACGAGTCTATAATCTAGGCAGAACTATCTAACGGATCTCGAGGGTGTATAGCGTTATCGAGAAGGTAAGTTCGTCTTATTATCTCCGGAAAACTATTATCCAACAGCATCAAAAGTGAAAAGTCTGTCTCCACGAGATTTTCAGACGACATCATCATCGTTCCCACTCGTTATCTCTTACTAAACTATAATAATACAATCTCACGGAATCGCTGGAGAAGCTCCGCCGTGATTCCCCATCGGCTCTCTCAAATGTTTGCCAGACAAAACGAAGAACGCGGGGCAAGTAGTCGTCAACTGCTTGATCAGCGATCCTCGAAACGATTCGGAGACAATCGTTGTGGTGCACAACTGTTTCTAAGAAACTCTCGTCATCGGCGATCAACTACGTTCCTCCGGATACTTAAATCAAACGATCCATCCGGCTGGGAGAACGATCGAAGGATCTCTATCCCAGTAAAATCTCACTCTCGGATCGTCTAACGAACCCGGTCTATCTGTTTTGCCGATCTTGTTTCTCGTGTTCCAAATTTTCGCGCCGATCTGCTAGGCGCACCATCTTATCCTTCGCGATTGATCCCTTAATCGGCTGGATAGAAGCGTAAAATTGCGCGACCTTGGATCTCGGAGTGGCACAGCTTCAGAACAACGTCGAGGACGTCTTCGGCTGGATAGACAGTGTGAGGAGGTGGCTCGACTTCACCGGAAGCCACGAGCTTCACCAATTCTTGAAGCTGTTCGAGGGTACCAGGTTCTACTGATTTGATGCTCAGCTGCCATTCTTCCGCGCGTCTGCTAAATTTCGGCTGCAGTCGATCCGCGACATCCTTGATCACGAAGACCACGCCACCCTTGCTCAGACATTGCATGCTGCGATGTAGACTGCGGGAGGTTGTGCCGAAATCGATCACCACGTCGACGTGACCACCGCACGCGTCCATCGTTCGCTCGATCAGCTGTTTCTCATACAGATCCTCGCTCCACTGCACCACGTTCACCCTGTAGCCAAAAAGAAGACTGTTGGTGAATAACTCGAATGACCTGACCGGTGGACGCTGACGAATTGGGCATTCGACGAGCTAACTAAACTACTTGGTGTGCGTTTTGGATCTTGTGATCTAGGAAGAAGCAGAAAGCTCTGGTCTCGTTGCGATTGTACTTGTGTCTACATTGAAATTATAGGGAAGTAGATCTGTTGGAGAATTAAAATCTACTTTTTCTTTGGAGATTAAGGTAAAAGCAACAATAGTTGATAGATTAATATATTAGCGAGCAAAGAATAGACGATCAGAGAAATTTTGTTCTATGTTTTAGAGGAACATTAACGAATTGTTGAAAGAAATACAGTGAATGGCTACCCAGTTAACTGACGTTAAGTGACTTTAAAAATACTTTTATAGCAGTTTCAACCGATTGAAACATTTTTCAGGTTCTCCTGGCACGAGGCCAATTAATGTTACCCTTACCGTAGTGTTTCAACATTTCTGGTATCTTCCTTTTCCGATATAATTGTGTCAGTATCGAATTTCACTGTTTGCTCTCCAAACAGAAAGTTCTTTTTTTATAAAATATCGCGGGTCGTCTATGACGCACTGACTACGCCAAGCCGATACGTAAAAGTCAAAGTAACTTTTTATTCAACTTCACGCTATCCGAATTGACGGAGCTTCTTCCTCTTTAACTATATTTGAAAATGACTACCACCTACCAGTGCCGCCTACGTACACAACTGCTACGGTATTCTCAATCAATTAATCAAGTGCTAACGTAAGTATAAAACGTGAATAACGTTACACAAACAAGCGCAATTATCATCTCGATCGAATTAAGCGATATTTAAGTGCACCGCGTGTTGCATAAACAAACGAACTCCGCAGAAATGATTAGAGAAGATAAATCTTTACGTAACGTTTATCGCGGTCAAGATGTGTCAAGTACTGGAATTGATACGATAACGCTATCATTCGTTTAGCGATACAGTTGATTATTCCTCGGAGTTACGAAAGTGTGATCGGTGACAAAGATATGTCTCTCGGACATGGAATGTTAATTTCAGTTCAGAGATCAACGAGTGAACCTCGTTACTCGTAGTTGAACACGCAACATGCAGCAGCTACTGGACGAAAAGCAACAGAACTCTTAGATAGGCTTAGATACAGTTTAAATTACAAAATGGCTGCTATTATGTGCATGTTGGGAATCGTTTAAACACAATCTACCAAAGCGACGGAATTATTCTCTGTCCATTCAGTCAAAAGATTTTACATTTTTCTTTAGATTTTTCAGATATGATCAAATTTTATTTCTCTTTAGATTCTTGAGATTTTCTCAAATCTCGAGACTAAGCTGGATAAAGTTAGCTACCAGGGATGGGGTAAGGTTGGGGGAACCCGAAAATCTATGACCCGAATTTATGGGTACCCACCCACTCCTATTAGCTACCTTCCCAGTTCAACTTTTCCTTGTCACAAACACTAATCAACATTAATACAATGCAAGCACGTTAAAATCTCCACGTACAACCGAATAACAAACTAAATACCAATGGAATTGAATGGTATATTGCCGAACCTTTAAGCAGACATTTAATTACAACATATTTAACCAAAGCTAGATAAAGTTAGTTACCTTCCTAGTGAAACCTTCTCTTTTTTCTAAAAACTTTTAGAGTATTCCAGAGTAGTGTCGCCTTTCAGCACAATTCGCAAACACTGATCAAAACTAATACCTACAGAACATCGACACTCAACCCTCGAAAGCAACTCACCGTTGGAACTCCTGAGCCATGGTGAGTCCATCATCCTTCAACGAAGCGATAGTGATGGTGACCCTGTCCTTCATGTTGCTGAAGTAGTACGCGGCGATTCTAAGAGCCCAGAGAGCCAAACCGCCGGTACCAACGATCAGGATCTTACAGACGCTGTTCTCTCCTCTCTCCTTCAGCAAAGCCTGGACATGTCCATGGGCGGCGAAAACGGTGTTCATGGCTAATAGAGCGCCAGCGGGTAACATGGCTGCTACGCTGAGGCTGACGTTGTCGGGAATCTTGATGAGGTACTTGAGGTCATGGACTACGAGGTACTCGACGTAGCCGTTTGGTATTCCCTCGTAAGGATAAAGGATCACTCGATCTCCGATCACGAATTCACAATCCTCGGGAACGTTAGCGCCTAGAGACTCGATCACGCCTGCGACCTCGTAGCCAGGGAACAAAGCTGCGTCCCGGACTCCGTGGTGAGGCAAGGACATAGGAAAGTCACCTTCGACAGAGACGTCCGTGGCTAAACTGCTGCCACTGGAGACGGAAGTTAGGCTACCCAGGCTGGGTGAACGACGAGGATGATAGCAAGCACCTGCACACATGACGCGAATCCTTGCTCCCTGCGATGGTACATCCGGAACAGGGACATCGAAACTAAACACCCAATCACGGCCCATCACATTCGGGCTCTCGATTGACACCTGTCTGCACAGCTTGTTCATCTTCTTCTCCTCCCTGGAATTGGGAAAGATCGTTTTTCATTGTTGTATTGACACATGTATCACATTGTTGTATCGAATAATAAACAGTAGACTGCGGAGTTTACGCGTTTAAGACGAGAACGAATAGGTGTAGTTTAAAATAGTACAAAGATCGAGTTCAACCATGCGGATGTACTATTTCTAATATATGAAAATTATTAAGGAAGAAAGTAAACTTTTTCATTTTTGTACTGAACTTCTATAAATTGCGATTGATGTAGAAATATTTTATTTTGCATAAAGCTCCGCAGTCTAATAATCGGGTTGAGATCCTGTCGTTTCTTAGATGATATTTTTGTAGAAACTTTGAATTAACAGACTTTTGAACGTTTTTCGCGGATAGCAAAAATTGATTGACGATACGAGAGGGATTATTGTGGGATGATCAATCAATTGTTATCAATTGTCTTAGACCGCTATCACTGTAAATATATACCAATGAGATTCAACGAACAAATACCAATATTTATATAATATCCACAAACGAATATTTTCAGTAACAAGAGCATATTGTAGCCGTTGTTAAAATAATAGACTGACCGGCGCGTGTGAAAATTGCAAGTATAACAAGCGGAAAACGGCCATTAAACTGGAGCTTATTCGTTACGCCCCGATCGTTTTACCAATCAGCTGTTGCTCCGTCCAGCCCGATGCAATTTCATACACTTTCAAAAAACCACATAAATCGCCCAGAGACATACCTACTGAAGCGGTTAGAATAATTTGCTAATAAGCATCACGCGAAGTTCATTGCTTCAAAATAGCCGACAAAGAAATTACATCTCATTAAAGATAGAACTGTTTACGGAAACGATGCTATTTATGGAATCGCATTACTCACTATCTATCGCAAGATAATACAAAGATGCAGCAACTATTCTCTACAATCTACACCGAGCCAACGCCAATGTACAAACACCATTTTTCCTAGATAACAGAATCTCCTATGACCGTCAACTAATTTCAAAGTTTAATCAGGCCCGGACTAGCCGTACAGCAGAAGCAGCAACTGCTTTGTTTGCAAAACTTGTGTTTTATTCGGTAACTAGTAATTTAGTGTTTATTTAGTAACATTTGCTACAGAGCCCGCGCTGGCTTAATCCCTCTCTGACGTTTAATTCACTGGATAAAATAAAAAAAGAAACTCGCGAACAATGAAATAAATCAAGTCGAACTGAATCACAGAGCCACAAAGATTGGCGAACGACGATTAATCACGACACGATTAATCGAGAACAATGATAAAAAATCATCACATGCGTACCCTCTACAAGGAGTACAGGGTGTGTTGTGACTGATCGGAGCCAGGGCTTCCAGCTTTGCAGGCATAGTAGAACGACAATTCCCTTCCGCTAGATCGCTGATAATCTTTTTACAGCTAACTTCTCTTCCGTAGATCGTTTCTAACGGAAACGCGATCACAAATTCGGAGTGTCGCGTTCGACGAGCACCGTTAACTCTCGCACGATTCTAGATCAAGGTTCTAGGAGTGTTCCGATCGTGACAAGATAGACTTTGAAAACTCGTTGTCGTGTAGAAAAAGAAAACTTATAAGCTTCTGACACCTGGGACACGGAGTTTAATGATTCTCGGACGTACGCCTGAGACGCACTGGCTGAGCGCTGCGATCCTCCTCTACTTTTATACCCTCGCGAGCTTTCCCAGAGAGGCTGCTGGCTGCGTTAGTCACGCCATGGCGCACCAGCTGGAAACGGGCCACGATAGAGGGGATCGAAGAAACAGAACGTGAGCAGGTATATACGAGCATTCACGAGCCACGTGCAACCGCTGTTTTTCTCCTATACCAACGCTCGCACATTCGTCCAGTGCGTCGTGATACACGCATGAATGAGAAGCACATACGCCGTGTCTGTTTCCCTTCTCTCTTCCTCTGTCTTCCACCCTATTGGTGTCTCTCGCGCAGTGATGACAAATCCCTGGCTACTGGAAGGGATGTTTTCCACTTGTGCACTCCGAAATTGACTCTGCGAAATCTTGCAGCCAATACTCGTCGTCCGGGTGTTCCTTTTATTGAGAAACGCGAAATGAACCGTGCTTACTTCTTTTTACGTTATTTATTGTATGCATCAAATTTTATAAAGGAATTTTCAACCACTTTCCGATGAGCTGGATACTTGAGACTTATCCCAGAACTGGATGACAATGCAATACAATTAAATTCTTTTTTAAATTGTGCGTTTAGGAGATAAAAAATTCTCAGCGGGAAACGAACCCGGGCCTTATAAAATACTCGGTATTACGACCAGTATTAATATATCTTATTTAAAAAAGATTAAAAAGTAGAAAACAAACAAATATATAAAAAAAACTTTTTGAAAACCACGCTTATATTAAAATGCACTAAGAAGGAGAAAATCAATTTTTTTAGATATTAGTGAGTATAAATAAAAGCGTGGAGCGCCCACGATGATTACGTTAATATAGTTTAGCGCTCAACGGTTTTATTTATAGTCACTAATATCTAAAGGGATTACTTTCTCCTTTTTAGTGCATTTTAATATAAGCGTAGTTTTTAAACAGTTTTTTAAATATATTTTTTTCTACTTGTGCACTATACATGTATTCATTATAAATAATGAATCGTGCTTACTTTTACCATATTGTTTTCCGAGCTCCATTCCTATACAGATCTCCGAGATAGAAAGTATAGCAGAAATTATTCCTGTTTCCGTAATCGTTATCTACTAAACTTTCCTTTATCCACAAAGTAGGAGAATTAAGTAAATTATTAGATTGTCCTAAAAGTTTCTTTTACTACACATTCTGTTAGATAACATCAGCATACAGAAACAACACAATCTTCTGTTCGTTAATACTTTAGCTACCGGAAGCCTGTTAGTCGAATTTTCAATAATTGTGCTGTTCCAAAAGAAAGCATAGAAGTTTTCTTTTACATTGCAATCTTAAATGAAACTATTAGATGACGTTGTCGAGGGTGACTTGTTAGTTCACGATGATCTAATGTATCATAGTTTTTTCAAAATTAAACATGCCATTGATTTTCTCAGAAACTATTCTACAATTGCACTGAGCACATTAATCGAAAACGAAACGAACTTTTGGGACAAGCTAATATGTACACGAAGTAAAGTATATGTATACATCCCATGCACAAACGAATTCATAGGCTTGCTCGAAAAACTATAAAATATTTTCATTCCATTTTGAATGAGCTCGCATGTGAGATTAGAAAAATCGGAGCGTTAGTCAATTGTCTTCTTTGCTTACGTTCTATCTATATATTATGAATCATTTTGAAGTACACTATCGTCCCAGAACGTGGGTGAATAATCGAATGTTAAACCTTGATCTTTACAAAATTACTGCGCACACGATAAGAGGTAATCTCACTGGTAAATTTTTGTGTTACAAAAACAAGTAAATGCACGAACGACACGCGCAGTTACGAATAGATTGCTGAAGCAAGTCACCACTATCCACAATTTAGACTTCAGTTACGTACAGTTACGTAGATCGTAAATTAACATATTTGCGTAAACATTCAGTCTAAATTATACCCTAGCTCTTACAGTTTTAAGCTATTCTTATCGATTCTGATCGCAGTTGTTTTTAGGTATTGCGAACCGAACGACGACTATACTGCCACGTTTCAATATTTGCACCGTGAAGGTGGCGTCAAACATAGGTGGTACTTAATTTAATAGTCTCTTGATCGATCGGAGGTTCTATTCTTAAAGCAGAAATTGCCGAGCAGAGAAATCAATGACCACCACTATACCTTGTTATTTATATTTATATGTATATATATATATATATATATATATGTATATGTTTACTATATTCTTGATTGATAGTTCGTGATCATGTTCTTAATTGATTAATTTTTTTCTGATTGGAGATAAGCAATGTTTTGATGGGTATTTATAGTACGGAAACTATTTTCTTCATTGGTGGGTACTCAAGTTATTATCTCGGAGCTTTCCGTGTAATTGTTATCTTTTTTTTCAAGAACTCGATACTGAAAACTCACGAGCTCTGTTTACATCGATCCGATTATCAAAGACCCCGTTATACACCGAACCGTAGAAAAACTAATAATTATTGTTACGAAACGGTGTATCTAGTTGCAAATTAATGCTGAGACGATGGTAATTAACATAAGAAATATGGAAATCCAACTTTTCATGCTGCGTGATTTACACATCATTATCATTCTCAGCAGCCTCACTAGCCACAGCTGTGACAATATTATTAGTAGAAACTGAATGCAAAATAGAATAATTACTACAAGAAATACAAATATGTCAACACAAAATATCTCGTTAACTATCAGGTCTAGAACACACGGAGGTCAATAGATTTTTACGCAGAACTTAGAGATTGTTGTATCTAAAAGAATCAAAGTGACCTCGAAATCTCCGAAACACCTTCACCTATAAATAAAACCTTTGTATACATAATTCTTTTCATATTGTCACAAATAACGAAGATATTCAAGGTGGTCAGAGTTGTTGGACCGCCTTGTATTATCGACACAAGTTGAATGCTAATAAGAAAGCATCGCGTCTCGGTCGGCACGTACGCAAATCTACGCAGATGCACCCACGGGGATTGACAATCCATTGTTTTGTTGCGAATAGTGCGTACCTGCACGTATGCGTGTTTACTACTGATAAACCAATGATATCACTCTTATCAATAGAAGGCCGCACGCACGGCTTGCTTTTACCGAATGCTCGGAAACGCCGCAGAATAATTATTTATTTATTACTAGATCGACTGTCGGTAGCAGAAGCGAAACAAAAATCGATTTTATCCCGTAACGACTTATTGTCATACGTTAAAAACAAAACTTTAAATTTAGTACTTTAAGCATAAACAAAAGTGTCGACTACGTTAGCATATATGTATCTATTTTACATTAAAGAAATTTTTTTAAATACAAATTTATGTATCTGGAGGTTGTATAAAGTTCCACGTAACATATCACAATGTTCTGAAATGTTTCTAAACTTTTACTATTTCATATTTCGCCCAATCAATTTGTCTATAAATGTATAAAGATCCGCAGTCTATTTATTACCGACGGTACCAATATACCGAAAGACGTTTTAATATATCTTTCAACCCTCTGCGAGAACCAGGTATAATAACAGTCACACCCTCCACGTGGGGTTAATTGATCCATTTGCATCAAAGCGCACTTTAAAATCATGTTTCGTCGACTTTGGATCAGGATCAGGTCGAAATGTAAATCTGAAGTTCATCTTTCAAGAGTAAATCATTTATTTTTAAAACCACAAACATCTTCGTATGTTTAAAAATAAAAGTTTTAAATACGCTGGGGTTGATTTAACCGCAGTTGGTTTGCGGGGGATTAAAATGGATGTTACTTATCGACGCCGATATGATCGATGAGGAGTGACGACATGTACGTGTTACGTAGGACGGAGGGGATCAATAGTAAAACTTACGACGCGGATAAATATGAAAACATGTTTACGCTAGAGAAATTGTACCAATTGGAGATAGTTAAAAAATTGTTCGACGAATCAACTACGCGTAAATGGAACGCATAGTCGCGGCTTGTTCGCAGCCAACGCAACGTCCCTGACACGGAACTACGTACGCAACCATCTGGTATCGTTTAAAGATCATCAAAAATCTGGGTTACGTATTCGACGGGAAAGGAAACAGTCTTGTTAATCGATTTACAAGTTCCTTGTCACTTTAACGGCAATTTAATCGACCGCTAATTTCGTTAAGCCTTCCATTGCGTTTACAATTACTGCAGTATAATCTTGTACATCAATCAGAAACAGTCTCAAGGTCTTTTACTCGTTTTACTGTTTCACATATTTATTATAAATTATTCGAATCTGCAAGGTTTCGTTGGAAAATGAAAGCCAATTTTTTACCGATAGAATAAGTCTTATAATATTTTACGATCTTTCAGGCAATTTCAAGATCCCATTTGTATTTTTACAACTTGATTTTAAATGAAAGTTGCACACTATTTTTTACGAATAGTAGAAATTACGTCTACTAAACGCGAAATAGGACTTTTCAGGGCGATCGAGACCGAGATTGATCGTCTATCTAACGCCTTCGTTACATTTTTATCGAGAAATAAGAAGACGCATACCGCACCCTTGCAGTCCTGGAAACGTCTACGCCCTTAACACGGTTTTCTATTTTTCATTTGACAAGTTTCGAAATTATGAAGTTGTTTACATGGAAATTGATTCGATAACTTTTTTATCCAACCACATATTGGAATATAAAAATCGCACAAAATCTAAATAAATAGAGCCCTGTAATTTTTGTGAACTGAAACATTTTAATGGCTTTTACACCCTACACCCTTTATGTTTAATCAAAGTGATCGAGGTAGACGTCAACGTGTGAACTCTGTCGTTATGTTACGAATGTGCCTAATCTGTCAGGTATACTTAGGACCACGAGAAGAACACATCGATGCAACAGTGAATTTTAAACTGTAGTTCGTAAAAATAACAAGTTGAGTCCAGACATCGATGGTTGTTTCCGTCGCGTGACAAAGCCATTCGAAGAAAATAGGAGCTTTGTGCATTGTGCAACTGACCAAGGACGCATCCAGAAAACAATTCCCACCTGTATTACGGTGTCTCGTTAACAGTTATTTCAGTATCGCACGAGGCAACCGTTTCCGGGATCCAGACAAACAGTCTGTAGCTGTTCGTTCCGTGTGCTCATCGTAATTGCGAATTTTCCATACATAACCCAACGATGCGGTGACGAGGGAACGCGATAGATGAACGTTAATAGACCGAATTGGTTAGCTAACAGTGGATACGCAGTCGGCGTTCACGTTATCTTTTAATACTGGCCGCCCTATCGCGATTTATATTGTCGAACGACAAACAATCGTTTGCACTCTATAATCTTCTCATTAACCCCTAGATTAAGCTACCGGTGAAACCGCCATTGATGTTTAATCACTCGTCCATCGAAGCAGCGAGCTTACGCTTCTTTATTCTCTAACGCTTTGTTCTCGAATACCAGAGACGGATTAAACCAACGCGGGGCCTGTAGCAAATGTTACCACGAGGCCCTAACTTTTCTATGATAATAAAATAGAACACAACTTTTACAAACAAAAGGGCCCCCCAGAAACGCGGCGCATTCGCTATTTCTGCTGCATGGCTGATCCGGCTCTGTTCGTTCAGAAAGTAATTTTTATGTAGACTGCGGATCTTTAAGCAGAATAAACATTGTCATCGTTAATCGCAAGACACAGAAGCCATATAAAACTTTCTTTCTATTTTCAACGATTGTAATCAATCGAGAATAACGTATAGGCGTTCTGAAATTGTCTTAATGTCTTTACTGTTTTAAATTACATCTACTGACATTTCTCACAAGTAATTCCGTTCTACTTAATCAAGTTTTATCATTATCTCCAGAAAAAACTCGTCGTTATTTCAGTTTCGTCTATCATTTCGATTTATTGATCTCGGACATGATAAATCAGATTTTATAGTTGTTGCTTAGAAAAAAAGAAAAGGATTGTCGGCCTTCGCGCGTGTCCGTCGTTGTCTTCGATTAGAACACGATTGCATAATATTTTATAATTAACCTATCGAACTGACTAATTGACCTGCAGGCCAGCTAGACAGGTGGAATCGTCGCGAGCAACGTGACCGTCTGGCCAATAAATAGAAGTATGACAATAAGCTTCCTGTTAGTCAGACCAGCATATTTTTTACCCGACGTCTAGCAGTCCATTTTTATTAAAGGTCGAACGACAATTTGCATTCCGCTGTTTGAATATTGTTTTCGAATCACCTGGATCGCAATCGCCCATATCGGCGTTTCTTAATCGCGACTACACTCGAGTCACGATGGAAGATCCCTGAGTGATTGAGAGGATTAATTTCAGAACAGATACAATTTTAAGTTCATCTATAAGAGCGATCTGCTACATTTAAAAGTACTTTGTCAACACTCGAGATTCGATTAACGACAAAGATTACTAAACCTGCCGAGCCTTGAACGTAACTGGTACATATACCCTTATATAAAAATGACAAAATTAATTTTATTTAGACTTCGGTTATTATTTTTGTAATTGCAAAACGAAAAATATTTCCGTATCTCCATCGTAGAATATTTAATAATAAATATATTAATGTTATCGACGCACTGGTTCGATCAATTGTTATTTAAAAGCACTTTTGCAAATTACCACATTAACTTCGACGTTTCGATCTTACTTTAGATCATTTTTAAGAAATAATTGCGTCTGTAAATTATTATACATAATGATATTATACTGCATGTGCAAAAGTGCTTTTAAATAACAATTGATCGAACCAGTGCGCCGATAGCATTAATATATTTATCAGTAATATGAAAAACCTGAAACCGGTCATTTTGATAGGTTATTAGATTTATTGTTAACACCTAGCTTTACGATTTATTTTATGGTTTTGGTGACTAGAACATTTTTTGTAAATTGTAATTTTCTAAAAAAGGAGAATATTAGTATATAAATTGTATGCCTATATATTTTCCATTCGTACATTAACAAAACCAAAATAGAATTTTATTTCAGTTTCTGAAGCAAATTATTATTATACATTTTGATCAGAATATGTTCAGAATCTTCATCACGTGTCGGACACGATATTATAAGGCAAGGGATAATTCTCAATAAAATAACTATACCATGGAAAACTTGTAGGGTGGATATTATCTATAGTTTGAATAAGAAAAATATGCTTATCTGTCTTTCACCGTTAGAATGGACGACACTCATCGCATTCTTCGAAAGCAACTCTGATGCGAGAAACATTGTGCAACGATCACAGGTAATTTTGCTGCACGCTGCCATTTTACGCGGCCACGTTCCCGTTGCATGATCGATTCGATGAAACGATTAGTAACATCGACAAAATAGATATGCTCATCCCGAAATCGCAAATGTGTAATAATCTACGACATCTCTTCTCATGTTATCGGTAGATTTTTATAGGTTTACTGCGAATATTAGTAAGTGCAATTTAATGCAGTTAACCCTTCGCACTCGGAACTATTTTAACTCGAGAATCAAACGCTTCTTCTGACCTATATTATTGACATTCTCCATGATTTTTTCAATTTGGTAGATATAAAATTGATGTAATACCTCATACAACACTTAAATGTCTAGTAATTGTTTATGACGTCGAGATATATAATAATGTAAGCAATATTTTATATAATAGTAGAGCAATTTTTAGTAAGGCCTCAGAGACAACACTCGAGTGCTAACGGTTAATTCTTGTATTGTTTTTTATTTACTAAAATGTGTACATCAGAAATTGGGATGTACAATAACTAGAGAGTAGATCTTTATGCACTTCTGACGGAATAGCTTGGGCGATGTTCGATCCCTCGTCGTTTTTCCTAAACTTTGAGAACAGCCGGTTCCCATTACGTAAAAAAGCCTCTTTACCGATTTCACGCTGTCCTTCGTTTATTTAGAAGAATGCTAGCCTTTGACGTGTCGTATACGAATCACAAGGGTTCGAGCTGACATTATGAGAATTAGAAAAAATCAGCAAAGAATATTTGCAAGAAATAATCCGAAATATTTCAAATTGCCTATGGGTACACAACAAGGTGTCCAAATGTATTTGTGACCGATTGCACGTAATAATTTCAATCCCGGAGAAACTAAAATAACAATTCGGGGTAAAAATATCAAGCTGCCGCATATTATAAACGAACAAACGAGCATGCGACGCGAGCACAACAGATTTTCAAAGAACAAAGATATTCTCGTGACGCATTCGATGTTAGTCCAGACAAAGGAATTTTTTACATGGTTTATCATACTGCGAAGCATAGAAGCTCCTGCCGCAGCCGTGCTTCAGAAATAACTTTAATCCGCGATCCACGATCATCGATAAACGGTGATGAAAAATAGCAATAGTATTTGCTTTGCACGCGTGCACGTTGTTTATAGTGATAATCTCGATTCGATTTCTTTCGATTTTCAACAGTTCTATTATTGTAAACATGTTTACGATACTGTGCAATGGAACTACAAATTAGTTTCTGTTTATGAAGTTTGCCAGAGGTGTTGCTCCTGGTGTTAATGCTTGAACACATAGGTCGTATAACTTGCAGGCGCCTTCTAAATTTTTACGTGATATTCGCACGAGTGTAAGATACGAGTGTACGCCTATAAATCAATCGGACAGAGAGAAAAACAAACGGGAGCGTGGCACTTTGCTCTGCCATCGAGAATTTACGTGAACTGGAACTCGAACTTTTTGTAGGAACGATTAACACTGCACTCTTATTTCGTAACACTCTAAGCGTGCACTTAATGCACTTCTAGAAATACAAAACCCATGAGATTCCCCCAGTAAATTGGTTAAATGAGGAAAAATTTTGTGCACGTACTAGGTGGAAGAGAGGGGGCACGTTGAAACATTTGGTAGACGAGTGCAGACAATTAGATGAAATATTAATGAACAGACTGCAGCAGCGTTGGGTAAAAATTAAATCTACAATTGACGAATAAAGTTCTACTTCAATCATTAATCGCAATTAAGAATTAAACTTCTACTTTAGTCGTTGATTGAGGTTAATGATATATTACATTCCTTTTCAATTGTAATCGTCAATCGAATAATTGATTAATGATTAACTGCTGAAATTTCGAAATGAAATACGGAAATAGGAGATATGTCTCTCTTTATTTCTCCCTCCTTATTAGAATTTATGGATAGACAGTTTCAGTTTCTGATTTATTGGTCATTTCTTTTTCTAATCAACGATTGATGATTAACTTCATCAATAGATTGAACTAATCATCCATTTTTCGATAATTATGCAGGGTGTTTATGAATTTTTTAATTTTTGTAATGAAATTTTAAAACAGCGGAGTATCAAATAAAATCCTATTCTTAGTGGGAGAAGTAGTACTAAATAAAAATTGTACGAAATTCTATCGGTTATTATATTCTATAATTTTTTAAAAATCCGTAGCCAGAGTGATGAAGAAGAAATCAGTTCCATCCAATAGCATTTATAATAAAAATCAGGGAGTGAAGAAATATGAAATTGTAAAGACTGCTGTATTACTGACAATATTTCAACCCTTAGCATTCAAATGGTGTGTGTGTGTGTGATTTTGAGACGCCACTAAAAATTATTGTACCATTATTCAAAGTATTGTGTAAATTATTAAATATGTCGATATCTAATTACTGAACATTTAGGTACTGTATGAGGTATTATACACAAGTAGAATGAGAATATTCTAGGTCGGAAAAAATGTTTAATTTTCAAGTACGAATTGATTGAAAATTGAATTAATAGTATTGCTTACATTATTAAGTATGTCTTATTGTACGAGGTATTCCACCAAATTTATAAAATTGAAAAATATGAGATATTCTAGGTCGGTAGGAATGTTTAATTTTCAAATACGAATTGTTTGAAAATTGAATTTATAGTATTGTTTACATTATCAGATATGTGAGTAACTGAACAATTACTAAACGCTTGGGTATTGTATGAGGAATTATACGAAATTAATATCTATAAAATTGAGAAAATGTTTAGTTTTCAAGTTGAAATTGAAAAGAGAAGGAATTCTCTGTTGAGAAAGATCGGCGGTCGAGTTTGCGAGTAATTCCCATTGGAAAAGAGGAAAAATAATGTTTTTACTGTGAAATTGATGTACACAAATAGCAAGGTGCGAGTCGGTGTGACTGCATCGGTGTAACGCGAAGGAGGGGAAGTCGGTCGATGCCGTGGAACCGTGGCACGCTGCAATCACGTGCACATCAGCAGGCATCCGCGTGTTCGGCCGACCCGCTCCGCTCGACACGCTCTCGCTGCTCGTGAGTACAATGCCCGTGGTGTTTCGGGCCATTTTTACCCCTTGACAGCCACCGACTGCTTTCGAAAATTTCGTCGACGATACCGTTGTTTATACCAAATCGCCGTTACCACTCACAGAACAGACTGAAAAAATTTACTGCTCGAACCGATTTCCGTTCCTGACGAAATACCAGTTCTTCCTCGACGCAATCCTTCCTATAACGCTCAACGTTATTCCTAGACTCAGAGTTAATAGTAACCAAACGAAAATTCTTGATGGTTTGCGTTCAAGCTACGTACTCGTCTTTGCCGTCTTTCTCATATACAGTTACCCGAATTAATTTTCAGACGCTCTGAAAAAGACGATAACATCTTTAACCCTTATCCATCCCTCGTGTCAATTTAATACAGTTTTCCTGAAACCTCGCGTGACTTTTATATTTTAATGCGGTACACGTAACCGAAAAACCTAATTTATAAATGTTAACTCATCAATTTGACTAAAATAACATTGAATTTTTTTTTATTTTGTGTCACTGTGTCAACTTGACAATGAGAGACAGATTCAGTTCGTGAAATGAGGGACGGCTGAGAAACTTTTTCAAAAATTGCAATTAATCGGAATTGAATAAGTACTAAAAGTTGCATTTTACAACTTTTTTATACGGGCTTATATAGAAAATTTAAGAATTACATTTTGTAGATCTAGATTTTTGTACAATATTAAAAAAGTTATATTTTTTAGGGAGTCCGAATATTAATTCGGGTCAATATATTAGTGCGAGAACATTTATGAAGAACATTTATGAGAAAAGCCTAATAATATTCATATTATGCGAGTGCACCGCAACTGAAATGAATTTTTAAGCCTGGACACGAGGGCGTGTTGCTCAATTATGACCAACACGGTAATTAGCGTGTTAACGAAATTATTTTTCAATTAGTTCGATGAAATCACGTAACTTTTATGTCCTTCCTTCAAACACCTGATACTTTCTCGCTCGATTTTCTATTTCCATTCGCGAGCAAAACGACTCGACAAAAGATTCCTTATGTCTCACGTAAAAACAGTTTAAATGGCAGACGAGGTTCAACAAATTCGAAGACGCAGTTCAATTTGTGGAATTAAAGTACTGCAACTGATTACTGCCGACTCTTTGCAAGCTATCTCAGATATACTATGTAGAAGCATGATAAATAACGATACGAATCAACGATAAAGTATCATCGGGATTTTATTAAAACAAATTATTGCTCATATTTTGACATTTCATGGTTGTTTATTTTAACTTTTGTTTCACAATCAATGTGTCAGGATATTTACTCAACCGAAGAAGAGTTTTTATTTTGACATTATAACTTTTACTAGGTCGAAGAATAAACATAGGATTGGCAAGAAAGTAATTTCGGTATTTTAAAGTGAAATAGAGCCCAATTTTTCAAAGAATGAATTTAATGAATAAAGTATTTTCCTGTTTGTTCGAGGATCTTTTACCAAAAAGTATAAATGAGAAAATATTGTATTGATTAAAGTTCATTGCTCGAATAAAGAAATTCGGTTTTATTTCACCTTGAAATTCCGAAATTACTTCCTTGCCAACGAAATAGTTTACAAAGTGAGCATAACTTGAATGATGAATCGACGATGATGATGAATCGACGATAGTAGACTATTGCTCACCTTAAAAGGCGCAACGCGAGTGTCAGTTTAATGGTGGTACCTATTACGCGTGATGCCTTTCGTTATAACAACTTGAACCGCATGTGCTTCGGCAAGCAGGAAAAATTGTTTCCTCAGATTCGTTTACTAGACCTTTATGCAAAATAAAAATGTTCAGCAGCGATTGTCGGCAGTGAGAGATAAATAAAAATTCATTTCATCCCCTAATAGTTGTTTTTACACTTGAAAACAATATAACACAGACTTTTATAATTTTTCACTGTTTTACATTTCTAACCAATTTCATCGTAAGTGCACAGAAATGCGCAGTCCATCCACGACTCTTATATCTTTGCGGATGAATTGATCAGATTTCAAAAGTTTATACACAATATCACTGATTTTTTTCTAACAATCTATTTTTCATGGATTGTCGTTGGACGTAATCTGCTTTTCCTATCGAAACACCAGTCGTCCTGCAACGCCGCAATCGCAGATAATGGTTTCATTGTATCGACAATGTGGAATTCGTAAAGTCAGTGATGTAAATACTGTTTGTTTAAACTTTCCCAGTCGAAACGACAGATTTACACCCGCTAAACTAACTTATCCACAGAATTAAGTTTACACAGGAATTACCTGCCGCGAAACTATTAATAACACACTGATTTCATTTGCTCCCGTCACACGTTCAAGCCCCGTATCCGCTTCCGTCAATATTTGAATATTCTTATCAGGATATTAAATAACTCCGTTCGAGAAAACGGAAAAGAATAGTCAAAGCGAATGTTCACACATCCGCCTTATTAATACGACCCAATTAATCAGCCGAAATGTAATGAACTCGTTGAATTATAATACTTCGAATTATGTATACAATTGAACTTATAGGCTTCGTGGTCCAGACTGATCAAACCGGAAGGCTTGTTTCAAGATTACCTTGACTTTAGACCTAAGATTAGGGTTGGATTAGATTGTGATTATAATTCGTCAAGTGATTCAACACAACTCGAAGAGTTCTTCACTCTAGAACATCATAGGTGTTATGTGGATTCCATGCACCCTCTGGTTCAGTGTTTTCGCCGGCCATTTTCATCGCGAGCAGTACTATTCCATAGTGTGGCCTATCTAATTAATATCTAATTGAGTAATTGATTAGATACCAACGTATTTAATAATCTAAACGATATTTTGAATATTGTTACAGCAATATTTTTGGCGACGACTCTGAGCCACCACTCGAGTGCTAAGGATTAAAAAAAAATGTCATTGATGACAGCATCTAAGAACATGGAAACCCAAACACTGAATATTACGTAAACCGTTAGGATTCGTTTCACTTTTCAAACGAACGACTCGTTACAAAGTGCTCAGGTTCATGGAACCAGTTTGGCTGGTTTCTACACAAAACGACGCATCGCTCTTTTGTCGCCGGTCTAATGACACTAGATCGACTGTTCTATCAGCCTATGTCTTTTCTTAATTAGTTTTAAATTAGTATCAAAACTAACAAAAATATTGTTTTTTTAGAAATTTTCGTTTCTTATCCGAACATTTGACAATGTCGTCAAGAATAGAAATCGTTAGCCTGTAAATTTTCAGTTTATGTCTTCTCTTAATTAGTGTTCAATTAGTATTACAAATAATAGAGATATATTATTTCAAAATATTTTCTTATCCGAACTTTTTAACAATATTTCTAAGAACAGAGATTGTAGTATCGCGAGTATTTTATAATTGTTTTATATTGAAAAGTCTAGCCATGAAGAATCTCTAGGTTACAAATGTCAAATGATTTAGTAAACTGTGTTTTATCAACAAACATTCCCGTAATTGATAACCGTTAGGTAACTGTTTATGGTTCTGTCTGTTTACAGTTCTTCCGATAAGGATAGGTCAGCGCCAATCATTAGATGCATAAATCAAATGAATGAGAAAATTAAATTAAAAACATCATTATTCATCGCACCCCAATTGTAAATGATGAGTAATCGAATATAAAAGTTGACAACTTTGTCGGAGCTGATTCAATCACAGAAAAATAATTTACCAATAGTTTCAATAGAAATGTGCCCTTATTTATTAAATAATAAGGAGAAACGGACTCTGTATTAGAAATTAGAACGCAATATTAACTGCGCCAACCCAACGAAAGTGGCCGACCGCGTTCACCAATGTTAAGCAGTCGACGACCTACCGCAACGCTAGAAAGTTACAACGAGGTTTCGAGCCGATTCACCAGTCAGAAACAATTAATGACGAATTTAATGAATCGATTAAAAATGTCTGCAGATATATCCTCAATAACATCGGCACAGGGGCACGTGATTCATGTGATTATTAGAATGCGGATCTTTATGTAAAATAAAACCACTCTGCCTTGATCGTAGAAAGCAGGAATAAAATAAAAATTAACTTCCTTTAACAGCTTTCATATGTGCATAAAAATCTACAGTCTAGTGATTATTCACGATTATTCACGAAAATACTGAGATTTGCCTCTTCCTTTTTATATATTTTTTGTTCACAATTGTAAACATATTATGAAGGGTAGAAAAAAATATTTGTGGAAGTGCGACGGCGGGTACCTTTGTTACGGTGAATAATATATCGAAATGCATTGGAAAAATGATTGCGATCGAATCAGAATACAGTGGAAATTATGGGAGGTGTGGTCATGCTCAAACAACGTTAATTTCTTCGGCTACGCAGTCAACTCTGTGTGCGGCGACAAAAGAAGCAGGCTGGTTACAGCGCAAGCTCTACCTTTGTTTATACTGTCACTGGTCGATGAGTGAACCTTCAAACATACCTTCCCGCGAATATAAAGTAGTAAATTACATAAAGCATACCTTCTCCCGAATATAAAATAATAAATGATTTTATTGCGTATTTGACAACCGATATGTTAGTAGGGATACGCGATACATCGGTACATACTGTACGCGTGGGCGGCTACTGCCTTCTGAATCAGCTGTTCGTCAGAAATCGTGCAGGTGCATCGTATTAACATCGCTGTTGACAGTGTCGGTTTTAGACGGCGCTTCTAAATTTTGCACATTAATTTTACTATTCTACAGTCGCGATACCTGATAATTAATGGGCTGTATGGTCAAGTTGTTGCATATAAATGTGCGATTTTAGAACGGAAATGTCATCAATCGTTACGAACAAGAAATACGACGACGGTGAGAAATACTACAAAACGAGAACAAGTATTTGTTAATTAGAATATGTCGCTTACAGTGGTGTTCGCTTCGATTAATAAATTTATCTCGAAAAAATTTGAACGTTCGATTTTAGAACGCAAATGTTACGAAGCGTTTCGAACAAGAAACACTACAAAATGAAAATGATAAATATTTTTAATTCGACTATGTTGCTTAAAATGGTGTTCGCATTTGATGAGTAAACTTATTTCGAAACAATTGTGCTTGTTGAACGTCTCTGTTAAAAATCGAACATTAAAAATAAGTCCGAAAGGAAATGCCAGACAGATTCAGAGTGGTTATGAACAATAAGGAATTGCACGAGAAATAGCTGAATAAAATGAATAAAAATATACTATAAACTTCCATCGATGTGTACATCGATCTTCGGAAAAGCTGCGGACATATTTGCTTGCAAAGCGAGGAAGAGCAATATTTTTAAGTAACTTTCACAGCACCATAATTTATTTCACTTAGAAGTGCACTGTCGCTTTGTACGGTCTTGTTTTATAGACATTGTAATCCCACGGAAACGCAAGCGACGTGCGTATATTCTATTGTTCACATTGGCGCAATACCTACGTCGATATTTCCGACAATAAGAGACTTGTTCTTCACGTACGAACGTAGCAAATGTTTCCGAAGGACGAATCAAAGTTGATTTACTCACCTTACTAGTTAACCCTTTTCACAACGACGACTAACTCCAGCTATGGAGATTTAGAATAAAGGTGACGTTCACGCGATACGATCGCTGATTAAATAGAAACTTTTCTGGAAAAAAGCTCCAGCTCGTGTCGCGGATGATAGCACAGCAAGCTTTCGTACTATTCTGACGGACTTGCTGTGAAGGGTAGATTCGTGTCCAGTGAGGGCGCTTTAAAGGGAACTAACGTGTATCGCGCCGACGCCGAAAACTCTATAAATTCAGTGTCGAACTACGGTCCGTGGAAGGGACATCATCGATCGTGACATTAAACACGAGGTCCATGGCCTGCAAGTAACAACCCCTCTATCTTGCTTTATTCTATTTACTTTTAGGATGAGACAGCTGTTGCCTCCACCCCCGGAAGAATTTTCATGATTCCATGATGATTACTAGACTGCGGAGTTAAAGCAGTCGACGAATTACGCCCAGTATATTCATATTTCAGCTGAATAAGATAATTAAAAAAAAGGAAGATATTTCTATTTTGCCTCCTGTGTCTTGCAGTCAATGCGAACATTTTTTATTTTTTGTACAAGATCCGCAGAGTCCAATGATCACTATCCATAATCGAATAGATTCACTACTATTACACCCATGTTGTAAATCGAACAATTTGATTTGTCTCTTGAGATTTGAATATTAATGCAATGCTTCACGCCGGCCTGAACGTTCGTTGAATGTCCACTTCATAAGCAGTTAATTTCTTAATAGACAATTCATTTAGACACATTATTATACGCTCCCTATAATTATTAACAAATCCTATTTTATGAAAAAAGACTATACAGGAATAACGTTGAACTCGGAAACTACATTCGTCCTAAACTGCGTGCGAACGATTGCTTAACCCTGCGGAACGCGCGCCCTGAGAGATCCCCCATATAGACTCTTTGAGAATGAGCTTATATTATCAAACTTATATGTTTGATAATAAATAAATGTTTGATACTTACTCAATTCAAGTGATTTGGAATTATTTACCCAAAAACAAATAAAAAATATTATGTTTCCGCTGTAAAATACATGAAAGACCTCTCAGGTCGATTGCGCGTTCCGCAGGGTTAATAAAGTACGCGTAGAAACTGTACAACACATGTTTACATACATTGTTTATGTATATATGTATACATTTCACTTCGCTTCAGTACGTTTTAACTCGTTTCAGTTCCTTGCAACCCGCTTGGACACGCTCGAATCCGCTCGGACCAACTTTGAGACCATTCGGTCCCGCTCTATTCCGCTTCAGGCTATTCTCCGTTCTCATTATCTCCGCTCTAACATAAATCTTGCCCTACCTCAATATAACTGCACAAGTCCAGGTAGTCTATCCTTCTACATTGGGTCTTCGTATATTCAAGAAAAATAATGAAGCTGTATGACTTTGTAAATGCAAATCAAATTGATCTTATTCAAACACAGTGAAATACTTTGCTTATAATATCAGTCACAATAAATTCTAAATTTACTGAGTAAGTATAAAAATCAGTTGATACTTTACGATCGCGTAGTTTATCTCAGTTGAATAGTGTAAAAAATCTCTGAGCATTCGATTGAATTTGACGTAAGTTTTATTAAAAAAAACGTCATATGAAAGAAATTTAACATTACAACGAGTAACCAAATGTAAAAAAGTTTTAACAGCTTAATGCAATATATATATAAGAGAATAACAATGATTACTTTCGTTTTTTTTGCTTAGATATGTTCAATTATCATTAAAAATGAATAAAATTGTATTTATTAAACATTGAACATGCAAATATTACAATAACTCGATTCAGGCAACTCAGATAGATCTTCGTAATATATTATTTCATAATGAAATTCAAATGTTTACTGTCCATTCGTAAACACTTTCTTTCATAATGTTCATAATGCCGATGAAATAGTTTCAAGTTAGATATAACTCTCTCGCGTAGTCATTAAACATCTGTAAACGATATATTCATCTTACTCGAATTATTTCCAATCGAGATACATATGTATATATTAAAGTATTTTCACGTAAATACGTACTCATTATTTTTCACCTTCAAGTTGATAATGGTAACGACGTAAAGCAGATAAGCGTAATCTCTCTGTTTCCAAAGCTTGCTCTAATTCCAATACACGAACCTGTGCTTCCATTTCTAGCCGTTTAGCTTGATGTAGACTTAGTCCAGTAAAGTCTAGATCATCTATAAAATATTCGAAATATTAGTTTTATACTCATGTCTTTACACATTTATTCGTAAGATGTGAAATAATTACCATTTTCTTCCACAAGTTGACTACAATTTTTGGCAGTCGCTACAACGCTTCCAGTCGCCTGTGTCACGTCCCTCGATGCTTCAGAAAGAGCAGCCAAGTTACCGCTATTCCTGTTCGCTTTTACTCTGCTTGCAACTACCAATTGAGCTGTCGACGCGGCAATCCCTTGCGATGCGACTACCAACTGCTCAAATTTACCATTTCCAGCAACTACCTTATCCGCAGCTTCCCTATACACACCAGTATATTTTGTAGTTCAATAATGAGCTATGGTAGATGATTAATACGTACAATAATAGATTAGCACCCATTGCAACCGCCTTTGCTGCTGATATAAGTCCTTCGGACCACTGATGGTTCCGCTTGTAGAATTCTGTTGCAGACGCTGTACCCTAATATTAAAAACGGATTTTTATATTCTATCCATTTATACATAAAATAATTACTAACAGATCTGTACCTTTCCTTGTTCAACGATCTCTGCTTGCAGAAACCGAGACTTTTGTACTAACTTCCTAATACATTTCATCAGTTCTGTACAAGAGTCTAAAATTTTTCCGTTCACCGCTAATTTTAATCCTGAATCTGCAGCTCTGGATTTTTCTAACATGTCCTGAGTGGATATCATAAAATATATTATTTACACACATATAAAAGCGATAATTATGCAATTACGGCTTTTGAAAATTTTAGAAAAATGTTAGGAAACAGTATGACAGAGTTTAGTACGATTTTAATTGATTTCATATCTAAAAAGGCTACTATACCCGTATTCTGTTGGTAGCTTCTTCTATAGCTTTATCCATACTCAAAAGCTCCATTTCCACTAAACTACCTATAGCTTCGACGTTACCCTGGCCATTAGACAGCGTAGCAGCGAGTTCGCAAATTTTCTTAAATTGTTGTCTCACTTCGTTGATTTGACCAACAGTCGTCGGTGACTTTTCTTTTATGTAACCGAACATAGTTAAAGATTTTACTCCTAATTGCTTGCATTCATCAGTCAATTCTAAAACAGGGGAAGCAATGAGAAGTATTAGATTTTCGAAGTTTTCATCTGCTATAATTAGACTGCGGATCTTTATGCAAAAGAAAAATTTTCTTCGTCACTTACAAGATTCAGTACCATATAAAAATTTCTTCCTATATCTTGAACAATTATAATAAATTGAAAATAAAACATATGGATGTCCTTAAATCGTGTTAATGTTGTTACTGTTTTAAATTACGTTCACCTATTGTTGTCATAAATGCATAAAATCCGCAGTCTAGCTATAATCGTTGACCTAACTTACTGTCGCCCAACGCGATATCGATGGACGTGTTCGATGTGGATTTCGCATGGATCAAGAAAAGACCCAAAGTATAGGCAACGTGTATTGCACTTTTAATGAGCATTTTTCCTTTCGTTGTGTCACACACATAACCAGTATACGTGGAATCCAATCCATCTAGCGATTTTACAATCGACTCCTCTAATCTTTCAAGGTACTGAGGTGTGCATGTTAAATCCGACATTGCCGGATTGTCTATAGCACTCAACGAATACTGTATTATATCTTCCGCTTCAGATATACAATTTACTGAAACAAACAAGTGCACTTTTATACGTACAGCATCTAAAACATTTCTTGAACGAGATAATAGTTAAGAGCACTTACACAATAACTCATACAACATAGTGTCTGCATGCAGATTCATTTCATTGTGGCATCGTTCAGCCTCAACCTCTAAGTTTTCAATCTTTAAATCTAACTCTTCTTTCTGCGCTAACAAATCGTGTAGATCGCCCTCTAAACCCGTTTTTTCAGACGTAAGAAAATCATTTTTGGCAATCAAAACCTAAAATATTACATCTTTACCGGAACGAAATAAAAAGAAAACAGAAACGTAAACTTTTAATCAATAGAAAGCTATTAACCGAGTTTTGAGCTTTCGCAGAATTCAATTGTTGTTTCAGGTCGTCCAAATCCTGTTGCGCTTCGACGATTTTTCGACCTTCTTGTTCGTTTATCGCTTGAGCCTGCATCAGCTCCTCGAGTCGACGTTCCGCGTCAGTAGTTCGTCGTTCTGATTGCACGTGCGACATTTTCAGTAATCCAAGTTGCTTGTCCACGTCCGCCTTCTGATTAACAAAAGATAATGCTTACTGAAATTCCCTCAAAATCGTTTATTTTCTATATCAATTACAATCTTTACCTTCCTAATTAAGCTGATATGTTCTTCTCTCAATTTCGCATACACATCCTTCAGTTTTTGGAACTTTTCTTCCAAAGTTTTATATTTTCCTGAAAAAAAGGATCAATTGATCAATAGATAATAATAAAATGATAAAAATAAAATTTAACAACCTTCGCTTTCATGGACTTTCACCATCATATCCGCTTTCTGCTTCAGAGAATCTTGATTGATCTGCTTCTCCTGTTCAATCTCATCGCACTGAAAATTTATAGAAAAGAAAATATGTTTACCATTGTTTTTTTTTTTAACATTACATTAACTTTCTACCTTGGCAAGCAAACCAGATTCAAGCTGCGTCACTCGAGTCTGAAGCACCTCCACAATTTGTTGATGCTCCGTTAGTACACGATGCAGTTCTTGTCTTTGGCGACTATTTTCTTGATGTAAATGATCGATAAGACTTTCCCTAAAATTTAAACGAATAATGCATAATTTTCCATTCTCACACCGAGTCAGAATCATTTCAAGATTCAAGATAAATTACCTTTCTGCTAATGTATCGGGAGAAATTGAGCCGTTCCGTGTCGAATCGATTTGATCACCAGGTAATGAGCTGGTGTCAGAAGTGTCGATCAGGCTATCTACAACCGCTTCGCTATCCAAAGGCTCTTCTGGCAATTCGACTCTTGGCGTAACATATGATCGTAGTTCTGCTTGTATCAAAAAGTTCGGTGGATTCTAAAATAGTCAAATTACTTATTTTTCTTCATCTTATTTTTCAGTTAAGATACAGTAACGCTATCTCGCTTACTTCTGGTAGCGAGGGTATAGTTATGAGAGCTTTGAAATACTGTCTTTGTTTAACTGTATTATAAAATTTCTTCAGTTCTTGAAACTGTTTCGAAAATCGGTCACGATGGCCAGCTAGGGTGTCGGCTGGTAAAGTGCTATGGAGCTTGAATAAAATTTTCACGCAATAATCGTATAACTGTGACGCGTCTAGGACACATGGTATGAGTGGAGCCAGTCGACATTGTCCACTGACGGTCATAGAATTCGATGGTGTGTTCATCAACGAAGTGGTAACTAAAATACAAACGTATATAAAACCTTTCCTATAAATAACATGCATCCTACTACAGTAGTAAAACCACTGAAAAATGACTACAAACAAAATAGAGAAATATAAAATGCTCAGCAGTGGTTTCAAATGTATTATATACCTGCACGTTGCAGATTTAAAATATCGTCCATGTAATCAAACATTTCAACTGACATCTGGAAACTGAAAAGAAAAGAAAGTTCATAAAATAGTATAAACTTTAACAGCGAACTAAATAAGATATATCGAAGATAGATTTGTAGAAGATTATGCTTGAATCCATTGATTGAAACACACACTTACTAGACATTGATGTCATTTTCTCCAATAGCTTCCAATTCTTCGGGTGTTACTTGAAGATTTCCGGGTATCCGTGGATTTCGCTTGTGAAAATCCAATTTGGTTATCAATAGTCTTATATACAATTGAATCAACTGGCCATAGCCCTCTCGAAGGTGTTGCCACAGTTTTCCAATATCTTCTAGTTTTCCACGGTACCGTTGAGAGTCAGGAATTACTTTTGGATGACCCTCGCGTAGTATTTTGTGTAAAACATGACAAAACTTCCACGCAACTATTTGATTCTCTTGCAAGGGTTGTCTTAACATGTACATCCAAAAGATCATTCCACTCTTTTCTTGATACGTACCAATGATAGCACCTATGTTTATATAAGGTATATAAAGTACAATAAGGCCTAGTTGTATCTAACTAACAATCACACAAGTGATTTGTGATATATTGTTAGGAACGAAAATTCGTACAGTTTGTATATTGAAATTGAAAGCTCAAATTCAGATGTTTACAACTTCTTTAATTCTTATAACTTTTTGCCATTTTCGAGGTAATTCTTTCCAATTTTATGCTTTCCAACCCAATACAAGAAATAATCAATCATCATTGAATTGTAATATATTGTGACAAGTCAAAATTCTAACACATTTAATGAAATTTGTAAATTCTAAGAGATCCCAACAGAGACTCCTTTGAAAGAAAAAATGTTTTATTGAGAAAGGATACTCCGCACATGTTTCTCCTTCACTGGTGTTTCCGTTGGGCTCACAGCCTTCCCGATACTGACACACTAGAAAAGAAGAACAATGTTAATCGATTATACGTCAAATCAATAAATACTGCAATTTCATAAGCTGTAATAGTTACCAGCTGATGGAGTTGTTTATCAGTGAGCGGGACAATAGTCGCCATGATAAAACCTTGTAGAAGCAGTGGTAGAAATCAAAGCCCGGAAGAATCTGAATACTGACGGTCAGTCCATATGATAATTCATCGTCCACCAATGCATCATTTACTTTGAGATACCTTAAATGTGGGTGAACGACATCGCGACGTTATTTCGCGTCATCTGAAAAATATATGTAACTATTTAGAACCATCCACGTAATGCAAACGTATTTTGTTTCAACGAATTCTTATCTCTGAAGTATTATGTGAATTTACATATTCAGTATACACTTGACTGATGCTTAAAAGGTGTACAACAAACCCAAATGCAGCTCTAATAATTAGTACATAATTGATAAAGTTTCTATTTTCTCCTGATGAACAGAATTATTGTTTATCTGATATTTTTAAATTTACTATTTATTTTCAATTTTTAAATTGCCCGCATAAGTAGTCAGAGAAAAGGCATTTATTAATATCTTCACAATCGGCAAAAATTAAATAAACTAGATAATTGGATATGTTAAAAAATTTTTTAAATATAATAATATATTAAGAAAATAACATTCTTTATTTATTACGAATATATCACCTACAATACCTACGAAGTCGGTAGATTTTCTAATACATTTCTAATCCAAATTCTATTAAAAACATATATTCAAAAATTTTACATAATTCACAAAATTTATAGAGCTTTGCGGATCATAGTCTCTTGTTAATTTTATGAAAACCCTGAGTGTGAGAAAAGGTTCGATAATAGTGCGAGTAATTGTTACAATTGAAGCAAATAACAAAGCATTTATCAAACTCAATGGAGACTGATAACGTAAGTACAGTAAAAATTTCTCAGTGATAAGAAAAGAATTACAGTTAATGGCTATTAATATTTTTGCAATATCAAAGGAGCGGGAGAAAACGCATATAAAGTTTAAGTATTTAATACGTCATAAAAAATCCCAAACTACTTCCGAAATACTTAGCATAACTTCGACTTTATCGCGCACGTGCTGGCAATTTCCGCTCAAGTTTAAAAAAATTGAAAGTGATTCGAATTTAATCTATATCGATGACGATACCAAAATAAAATACAGATAACGTGGAAAAATTTCAGAAAACTCTCAATAATACTTATTTTACACGAAAATTATAGAGATCTAAATGATATTGTTCTTTGTCGAAACAGATAAGCTATTTTATTAAATATAGATATCGAAGAACAGAAAATATTTTCGTATAAACTCCGCTATGTGAAACGGCAATTTCATATGCACGAACCAACCGAATACTTAATCCAAGTGTTCGATCTCGGAAGTCCAAATGATGGGTCTTTTATGTTCATTAACCCTCCGAGCGGTGTCACCGTACCGGCGCAGTTAACGATGCACCAGAAAGAGTGCCGTTTACGTTCATTCAGAAACAATCGCAACGGTTGCATTTGTGCATTTAGATAAATAGAGACACATGCGGTTCGTTGTGCCAAAATTAAAGACCCGTATACTAACGCAGGTTCAATGGAAACAAATACAATGGCCAAGATAAAGAAACACGACCCTCGCGTCTGCACGACGTTAGCGTAAACGAACAACAAATTTAACTCGTTTTAGAACATATCAAAATAAACATAAGAGCATCGTTCCATAGGAGAACCAGTCTTGATACAGATAATTATGAAATTATGAAGAAATCATATTAATGAACTCAAAAACATTTTTTTGAGAGTTTTTCATTAATATCTCAAAGACTAATAAAGACTTGCCATTGAAATTGTATATTCAGGTTTCTCGTATTAGGAAATTAGTAAGAAATCATGTTAATGAACTCTTCTCATTAATATCTCAAAAACTAATAAAGACTCGACATTAAAATTCGGATTTCTCGTTCTCAAAATCTCAGCTCTTAACTTTGTGAAGGTCATACCGTATTATAGCCATCATTTTTTTTCGATCACATCGTATACAACCGCAAATAATCTCGTCATATGTATACGTATCTATGTATATGTATAAATCCGTTTTGTCTCGATCTGTCTGCTATAAAGTAATATGTATACAGGTCACAGATAGACGCGACCGAACTCGTGCAAATTAAATCTCGACCTTGACCATGGGGATACGATAATTCCATCGCGACTTTGATTTGTCAGAAGATTGGAATAATGGGGATGCGAAACAAATTGTTAATTTAACCATTGAATCGTTCGAAAATATGCTAATCGTAAAATGTGTAATACTTAAAGTAACATCTAATAGACTTGTTCCTGTGATTTCCATTTTCGAAATTTGTTGATACGATTTTATTTCTTTTCTAATCGAAAAAAAACTGAAGTAAGAAGTGGAGCAGAACAACTCGGACGGAATTTACAGCGACATTGTGAAACGAGGAGAATCGGAACGCATAAAAATATACCTCCTTTATATGGATAGCACATTCTGAATCATGCTATTCAAGAACATATCTTTCACCAGTGCCACATTTTCTAACTGTGTGTCACCGTAATTATTTTTTATAACGTTTCAAATCATTGAAAGTCTCTGCTGTATACATTTTGTCGGTTTCCGATTTTGAATGAAAAAGAAATTTTCACATTTTACAAAACCACACAGCATACTAAAATGTATATCAATTTTACAATTCACCACGATTGTCAACAAAACTCTTCGTCATTCACGATAAAAACACATTCAGGTGTATGAAAGTAGAATGAACAGGGCTTCCTGTTGCTGATGTCAGATTTTTCTAAGAATTATGTATACATATACAACTCGATAATACGAACAGTATAATCGTTGTCCATATAACATGACACTAGCGAGATTGTTAAAGATAAAAACTGACTATCGAAACTGATACAATTATCGAGTACCGTATCACTATCAACAATTTCGTGATATTGATAAATAGAATACCATAATAAACACATTCCCTAACCTATAAAAGGCATTAGAACGGTACACGGAAGAAAACGAGGTCAAGGACCGCATTTTCATCAAACGTGTTTATGTAGTTTACACAATTTTAAATACCTCTGTACCCAAAAACGTTAACGAAAACTATCTAATAGTTTCACTGAAATATGAGAATATAACCTTACGCCCATTTAAAAAGGTGTGTGTGTACGAAAATGATTGTTTCACGGATATAGTGTACCGTTAAAAATTAGAAATGATAATACATACCAAAAGTTCTTCCCACAGCGAGTACATTAAATCCAGGCCGCTTCTGGTTCGTTAGGAAACATGTAACTGCGTTAAACCCATTCCTCCGTCAATGCACAAATTGTTTCAGAAGATTACGTAGCATAGATCCGGCTAACGTATAAACGGGAACTAGATAAATACACACACGCGTATTACATTTCGTATATTTACTGAAATTCAATTTCGAAAAGTGCGGCAAATGATAGACGAATTTGTGCGTGGAACTTTTCTTTCAATAAAGCTTTCAATTGGCGATGTATCGATAAGCTACACAAATTCAATGATACGATATCAGATACGACGGATAAAACGTTCAATGTAGAGATAAGAAGAATCAAGCAACGATAGATGGTGTTTCTAAATAACCAAACTAAAATTCGTAGCTGAATACGAAAGAAATACGTGCTTCCCGTCCGCGGCTCTGATAGAATACAGTGAATCGCTTGGAATACTATAGCGATAGAAGTAGCGTGCATTCAGTATCAAGCCGCTATTTCGAGCGCTCTTTCAGTGGCGTAGCCGACTTGTGAAACTTGCTGGCCCGTAAACTCTGTGGTTGTCAGGAAAAACGCAGCGTGTGACAATTTCAAAAAAATTTAGTCTATAGCTTCGTAATATAGGATTTACGTATTTACCAGAAAAAAGACTCGAAAATAAATTCGAAAGGCTGAAAAAGATAATACAATTTAGAACTTTAAACGGTAATATCTCGAAAGTGAAATTATGCGACGTACGGCGTTCTTCCTGACAACCGCAGAACTTTCTTTTAAAATTACATATCTACTTTTATATTCTACACTGGCACTTGTTCTACTGTTCATTGTGTCCCATATCTTTTGTTATCTCCTCTGCTTTTTCTTCTTTCATAATATATCTTTACCGCCCCGTTATTTTACGCATATTATTTCTGTGGTCGCCAGGAAAAACGCCGCATGTCGCAATTTCAAAAAAATTTCAGTTTATGCATTGATTGAGCTTTACAGTATAGGATTTACGTATTTACTTTACCAGAAAAAAGGTAATGAAAATAAATTCGAAAGGCTACGAAAAATAATGCAGGAAACTTTAAACAGCAATATCTCGAAAGTAGAAGTATGTGACATGCGGAGTTCTTCCCGACAATTACAGATTTATCGTCTTCCGGCGCGACTATCACGCCTTTCTTCGCGTGTTAAGATAAGAGAGAGAGAGAGAACTTTCGCTAAATTCTGTGGTTGCAAGGAAAAAAGCCGCACGTCATAATTTCAAAAAATTCGAAGCTTTATAGTAAATTCTTCTAATGTTTTTACTGTTTTAAATTGTACCTACTCATTCTTCCTGACAATTACAGAATTCGCTGTCAAAATCCCTAGCATATCGTTAAAGTTTTTAAACTTTTTGAATTGCTCTTTTAGTAGTTATAAAGTAGATACCGTTTCAGTCGCGTGAGGATCGGAGCCGGCTTAATTATCATATTTCAATATGTTAATAGAAAGCAAAACAGGTCTGCCAGATCATGTGTAATTATCCCGAATGTATTGAGGAAAATGTATTTTCCTTACAGACTTAAACGCGACAACACGTACGTAATGAATTTTTTAATTGAAAAAATAAGTTCAAATCCAATTACTGATATACACATATATATATATTTTTAATTTAAAAAATGAGTCATACATAACATTCGATAATATTTCATAATAAATAATTGTCGATCGCACTTTAAGCCAGCGTATACATTTTAATTATGACACTATACAAGCGCTATAAATTGTTCTGTTCGATTTTCATATCCGTTTGATATTCAATCTACATACATTTGGCCTAGATCTTTAATATATCAATAAACTTAAACATTCAGTGAAAAATTAATTAGGTTTTTTTCTCGTTATATATGAAATGTAAATTATGTTTACATAGAACTATACTTTGTCAGCCAACTAGCACTGTAATAAAGATAAAATACGCACAGTACATATACATTATTATGTCTTAGTCATCATCAAATCAGTTTCGTATTTCTATGAAAATGCTTACTACATAAAATAAAAATATAAATGTATAATATAATTATCTTTGGATTTCAAATGGACAAAGTATTCGATTTATTCGATTGGTATTACTATTTATGGTTGCGATCATAATGTCACACATATTTTTTGACTTAAATCAAGTTGATCCAGTAACTTACACGTTGTAATGGAAAATATTCTATCAAAAATAACAATACCAATCTTGAATAAACAGTAAGATATTCTGGTTAGATAGGCCTTGTAAGAAAATTGATTTATATGTTTTATATATTCGTCATTTCATACATTGATACATACACATACATGGGTGTCGCCTTAGGTAGTCAAGTGTAAATAATATTTTTGACAAATCGCTTTGATCCATATATTATCAATTATGATCTATTATTTAAAGTAAATTATATTCCAAAGATCAGTGCACAATACATACAATATACAATGTGAACAGATACAAAACATCGAATAAGAAGTACCTATCCTCTCCCGCTTTATCAATACCCAATGTTTAATCAATTGTGTGTCTCGTTTCTCATATATTCTAAACAAACTTAAAGTTATTTCAGCTAAAAATAAACAAAAATGAAATATAGTACTAACTTAAGAAAACATATTTATTTTGTCTAATTAGCACATGTAAAATTACGGATTATTTGTATATGTATATATATGTATATATATTAAAAAGAGTTATTTTATTAAAAGAGAAAAGAAAAGAAAAAGAACTATTTCGCTAATGCAATAAAAACAAATAATATCACTACGTTAATGTACGACAATCTATTACTTTTTTGTCTAAAATCAAAATTTAACATATAATATTTAAAAATAATAAGCTAACGTCGTCAAAGTGCCTTTGAAAGTTAAAAAATTTATTGGGTTTTATGATTCAAGCAATGCGTATACATTGTTTTAAATAATAAGTACACCAATATTCACTTGTTACCTTACCATGCGACACGCGCAAAAGAAAAAATTATATGTAAATCAATTTGTTGAGAATAAAATGAGCAGCAGGAGTAAAAAGATTAATTTAAATTGGAGAAGGATGAAGCGGTGGACAGGCAACCCCCAGCCCCTAGCAACACCCACCACCTTGCGTGTTTCCTTGCCCACCAGTACCTGCTAAACCACCAGTACTTGTTGGGGAATGTTGTGGTCCAATTTTGATGCCATTTGCCTACACAAATTTAAGATATGTTGGTAATAATCGCACGAAAATATCTTGTCTGGAAGAACACCTCATATCACATACTTTAACTTTCAAGATATTGCTGTTAAAAGTTTTCATTGCTACTGCTTTGACATAAGTTTTTCGAGCCTTTTGAATTTGTTTTTGTGACTTTTTTGAAATTGTGATATGCAGCGTTTTTCCTGACACAACCACAGATATATCGATATTATTGCACGATACAAGGACATTCGTTTTACCTCATTGTTAATGTCAAAGACACCTTCTTGGATTTTTTCATAAATAACTTTAGCCGTATTGATAAATGCTTCTTCTACATTAGCAGCTGTCTTTGCACTGGTTTCCATAAAAACAAGTCCGTGTTCCCTTGCGAATGCTTCGCCTTCTTCTCTCCTGACTTCTCGCTTATTTTCCAGATCACTTTTATTACCGATTAACATGATCACCATATTAGAATTCGAATGTTGACGCGCATCTTCTAACCAGGTTGTCAGGTGATTAAATGTTTCCCTTCGTGTAATATCATATACTAATAAAGCTCCTGCCGCTCCACGGTAGTATGACCGTGTAATAGAACGAAAAGCTTCTTGACCTGCCTGCAAGTTGAATAATCTTATTAAAGATTACTTCCTTTCGTGAGATTACTTTGATCTCTACCGCGAGCAGTTGAATCAAAAGAGAGAAAGCATTGAAATTTTGTTTAGGACTATGTAACTAGTTACTTTTTACGATTAAAATTAACATTGATATATTTGTTACTGCATCGAATCGATGATTTTCATATTTTCTTAAGAACACTATTATCTTGGAAGTTGTCTAGGCGTATTGTATTATGAATTAATAATTACAGTATCCCAAATTTGGAGCTTGATCTGCTTTCCATCGATCATAATCATTCGAGCACCAAACTCAACGCCTATTGTTAAGTCATGTACTGGCTGAAATCTCTTGTCCGTAAATTGAAGGAGAAGACATGACTTGCCAACCCCTAATTAAGACATTAGGTAATGTGTTTTTATGATATTATTCAATCATAAGTAAAATTAATATTATAGAGTAACTATTAATTACGTTAACAATATATTTTTTGTGATATCAAGCATATATAAAATATATATTATATTTCGAAAACAAATACCTAATAATATAAAGTTTGACATTGAAAGACATTAAATGTCTGCTTACGCTAGTCTGGTCAAACAATACTTGAAGTTAAGAGAAAGTTCAAGGATGAACAGCATTGATGTTCTGAACAATGATGGTAAACAACATAATAATAATGTCTCTGTGCTAATATTTACAAAACGTTTCTGATTAATATCTTGAATTGATAATGTGATATTCATTCCGTAATGAGATCTCGTGAGAGAAATTTGCTGTTAACATAAATAAAACCAACACAAAAATTTGTTCTAATTGCCAGAGTTGTAAAAAAAAGATCGTATATGATTGAACAACTCGTCGAAAGATACATGATTTTTATTAGTGAACGTCGTCATAACGTTTGCACATTGAAAGAGTAATAATTATTTTATAATCTGCTGATGAATAGCATTATCATGAAGAGAAACGAAAACAATGGGTCCCGTCACGGTCGACGTAGTAGAGAACGTACATAGCAAAACTCTCACAACGTTTACTTCGAAAATGATTATCACGCATTTACCTGTATCTCCAATGATGATGTATTTAAAAAGATACGCGTACGACATTTTGAAAACTCACGCAGTTATCAAAGATATTTATACGAACTGCAATTATATTAGAAAACAGAACTGCACTTTTTTGACTGTCTTATCTCTTATGCTTCAGCATGACGTCACTAAATCGCTTCGGCAATCCTCGGGATATTTCGTGTTATTCCTGGTCCAGGTATCCGATATCGCGCTACTGTCGCTTCAGTCATTGATACGTTTCACGAAGATTGGCTGCAATCCAAATTCATGACGTTATTATGTTTCGTCTCAGCCATGAAATATATCAGAGGCGAAACGGATCTTGTTTCGCGTCAGCCACAAACTTCCACGGCTCGCGAAGATCAGGAAAAATGATTTCAAATGATCTAAATACAACATTTTAGGAACACTCTATATAACAAAATATCTGAATTAATTAATTTTCCTCTGTTTCTGTAATTTACCAAGTTTTTCGCTTATCGCAATTTGTTGAATTTGAATTTGAAGCGCACTTTCGGCGATCACGGTCAATCACGGTCATCACGGTCAATCACGGTGCACGATATAACAAAGAATTTACCGCGGTCGACACCATTTTACCTTTCCGACACAAATCCGTCTAGCGGCTATGCAGAATACTAATGTAACATTAATTTAACAATGTTTCGTTCATTACCGCGAAAGTAATAGACCGCGGGAATGAACCGCAAAATTATCTGACGAAGCACTTATTTAAAAAAAAAACTATAAAAATCATGACTATTGCTAGGAAATAAAACGCAACGGAGAAAAATGGTTCTTCGAGATGATACGATGCGGTAAAGAATATTATCGACCAATGAGATCTTTTTTCAACGAATTGACTGTCCAATGAGCATGTAGAAATGAGCTCTGGTGGTAAGTAAAAGTAGTAAACAAGTGTACGGTGCGAATCGAGCTATCGTCGACGTCGAAGCTGTCAAACATGGCGAGAATGTCGATCTCGAGTTCTGGTCAAAAATGTGAATAGAGGTGTCGGGTTGTGGTGAGATTCGTGAATCTCGGGTGTTCTCGTCGTCGGCAGAGGCCGGCGAGAGATGCGATCGAGAGTCAGACTGTCAGGCCGAAAGTGAATGTGCCGAGTGAACGGCCCCGGCAGTTTTGCGGCCGGGATTAATGTAAGGGCATGCCAATTCGGGAACTATGGGTGCTCAACAGACTAAGGAGAGAATCGTTCCTGCCGGCTCTACTGCGCGACAGATGCGCAAACAGCCGCGAAACCTCAAGGAATCGCGGCTAGTTGGCTCCAATATATTTACCGAGCACAGCGGTAACTTCTTTCCTTATTTCTCGTCCTACTCTTTCGCTTTTTATCTTCTGTTTCTTTCTCGCTTCCGCCCATTTTTCTCGTCTCTTTCTCTCGTACTTTCTTTCCTTCTCGCTCTGTTTCTTGCCTAGTCTCGTTCTCTATCTTTCTCTTTCTCTCTCTCTCTCTCTCTCTCTCTCTCTCTCTTCATCTCTCTTATTCACTCGAATATGTTGCCTATTTTAAAACGGATATATTGAATATAAAAAATTTATCAATTATTTAAAAAGGTCATGGTAAATCGAAAAAAATTGTCCAGCCAAAAATAATCGCTTGGTTATGTAATTAATTCACACGTACGCCTATATGCGTGTATGTATATATCCTTATTAAATTAATGATCGGTTGTTAACGTTTAATTGTTTCAGGAAAAAATATCAATTTAATTGGAAACTAGTTTCTCACTATTTGTAGTTCGTTCACTTCTTATACTAATTTATTTTTTCTCTTAGTTGTTACTGCTGTTTTAAATGTAACTGTGTTTTCTTGCAAATTGAAATTAAGTTTTTGTTCTATGCGATGAGTAGCAAGTATTCTTTCCGTTTTAGTAGACCGCGGATCTGTAGGCATCAGGAGTTAAATATAAATTCATTTCATCCCCTAATGGTTTTTTTTACATGTATATGGTATCTTTATAAAATTAATGATTAATTGTTAACGTTTAATCGTTTCAGGAAAGAGTATCAATTTCATTGAAAATTAGTTTCTCACTCTTGTAGTTCATTCACTTCTTATACTAATTTATGTTTTTCCTCTTAGTTGTTACTGCTATTTTAAATGAAGTTTTTACTCTACACAATGAGTAGACAAGTATTCTTTCCTTATCAGTAAACTGTGGATCTTTATGCAAAATAGAAATGCTCAGCAGCATGTTTATCCTCTAATAGTTTTTTACATCTGAAAACAACATAACACTATTTTTAGATCTTTCGAATTTTTCAGTTTTATGTTTCATCTAGCCAAATTCTTTATAAATGCATAAAAATCCATAGTCTACTTATTACTATTTTATTGAGGTATCATTTTATATATTAAGATATATGAACGATAAATAGAATAATAAAAAAACATTACATTTGTTTAAATAATTTGTACGTAATGTTGCGCAGAAGCTCTTTTGCAAAGCAGACCGCTACCTCACATTCCTGCATTACCAGATGGTGATCCTCCAAGCGGTTCCGGCATTCAGCCAATTTCACAGCAAGTAAATATTCAACAACACACTGGTGTTCCTACGACAGGGCTTTTGGAAGCTGCAAACAGGTCAATTCTTTATTATCATTAGTGATTCTACATCTGATTTTATTATTGTCTGCTAGTATTTCATAAATATATCGACTACATTGTATATGATTGCTTGCAATTTATATTTATGTATTATCGAATATTTTCTACAATGGTACAAATTCGAGGACATTGTATTAATTATATTTTAAAATATATATATGTGTATAATTGTAATTATATGATCAACAAATAAAATACAATTCCGTATGTGTAGGAAATAAGTTTTAAAATGTTCGATTTGTAGATGGACTAGCAAGGAAAACCTATTAGCTCAAGAGGAGGATGATCCACAATTGTTTGTTGCTCTCTATGATTTTCAAGCAGGTGGAGAAAACCAGCTTAGTCTTAAGAAAGGTAAATGCTTGCGATAAAATTCATGTGTAAACTGTAAAGTAACAGATCCTTACTTATTCAAGTTTTTTAAAATATATTTTCTCGGTGTAAAAAAATACATTTTCATATTTAAAAAAAAATGTTGAAACTCTACATATTTGAATGTAGGCGAACAAGTTCGTATTCTGAGTTACAATAAGAGCGGCGAATGGTGCGAAGCTCATTCAAGTACTGGTCAAGTGGGTTGGGTTCCATCAAACTATGTCACTCCAGTAAATTCTCTGGAAAAGCATTCTTGGTATCATGGAAGAATATCCAGGAATGCTGCAGAGTATTTGTTAAGTTCTGGAATAAATGGAAGCTTTTTGGTTCGCGAATCGGAAAGTAGTCCAGGTCAACGTAGTATTTCGCTGCGATATGAGGGTAGAGTTTATCATTATAGGATTAACGAAGACAGTGAAGGAAAGGTATAGTACTTTCTGCTGCATAAATATATCTGAATTACATGTAAATATGATGTGAAGAGGTATGATTGTTTTTAGATGTTTGTCACTACTGAAAGCAAATTTAATACTCTAGCAGAACTTGTACATCATCATTCGATGCTCGCTGATGGTTTAATTACACAATTACTTTATCCTGCACCAAAGCACAATAAACCCACTGTTTTCCCACTTAGTCCGGGTACGTTGAAAATTATAAAACATTCAATCAATCTTACATAGTAGAAATATCTATTAATGTTATGTTGTATTACAGAACCAGATGAATGGGAAATCAATAGAACAGATATAGTCATGAGACATAAATTAGGAGGGGGGCAATATGGGGATGTATATGAAGCAGTGTGGAAGAGGTACAACATGACTGTTGCAGTAAAGACTTTAAAGGTCAGGTTCGCTTGTTCTTATTACTTTATATAGAGTTTACTATCTTTCAGTTCTGGCAAAATTTCTATATACATTGTAGGAGGATACAATGGCTTTAAAAGATTTCTTAGAGGAGGCTGCGATCATGAAGGAGATGAAGCACAGAAATTTAGTTCAGTTAATAGGTGTATGTACTCGAGAGCCGCCTTTTTACATCATTACTGAATTTATGAGTAAAGGGAACCTGTTAGACTATTTACGGAACGAGAGCAAGCATCAAATCAACGCAGTAGTTCTGATGCATATGGCAACGCAAATCGCCAGTGGAATGAGTTACCTAGAAAGCAGAAATTTCATTCACAGGTACAATTTGTTAAATTCTCAGATGCACGAAGTAGAAATCTCTGATTTACTGTCAACTAATATATTCGTGTTCAGTAAAATATTAAAGAAAAAATTGTTGTCTTTGAATATTTGAAAAATCGTATGGTTCTCTTCTTATAATTTCGCAACTTCCGAAACAGAGATCTAGCTGCTCGAAACTGCTTAGTGGGTGAGAATCATCTAGTGAAGGTCGCTGACTTCGGTTTGGCTCGATTGATGAGAGATGATACCTACACTGCTCATGCTGGGGCAAAATTCCCTATAAAGTGGACTGCTCCGGAAGGATTAGCGTACAATAAATTCTCCACAAAGGTAATGGTTTTGTCATTTTCAATAGATCTTTACTTTACTGTGATTAAAATATTTTCAACAGTCGATAATTGTATTATTACAGTCTGATGTATGGGCTTTTGGAATCTTGTTATGGGAAATAGCAACATATGGTATGTCTCCGTATCCTGGTGTTGATTTAACGGATGTATATCATATGTTGGAGAAAGGATACAGAATGGAATGTCCTCCTGGATGTCCACCAAAAGTTTATGAACTAATGCGTCAATGCTGGCAGTGGGCAGCTGCTGACCGGCCGACTTTTAAAGAAATTCATCATTCTCTGGAAAACATGTTCCAAGAATCTAGTATTACCGAAGGTAAAATAACTGTACTATAATGATAATATTACAGAGTAAAGTAACAGCATCTATTTAATGTTACGTGAAATTATATTATTACAGAAGTTGAAAAGCAGCTTCAAGGTGGAGGAGAAATACCTTTATTATCATATAAGAAATCTCAAACTGGTAGTACTGGAAATATCCACGGGCTTGTTCTTGTCTCTGAACCATTACCTTCTTCAGGTATACATGTAGGAAATTTGTAAAATATTATTATTTTATAATTAGACCGCGGATCTCTTTATGCATTTATGGCTTATGAAAATTTACAAAAAATGTTAGAATACAAGATTCTATAGAATTTAGTAAGATTTTCATTTGTTTTGGACCTGCCAAGGCTGTTCCCATTAAAAATAATATTTTATTTCATACCATTTTTTAAAAATTTGTCTATGAAAATTGAAAATTGCATAAACATCCGTAGTCTATTTATAATTATGGTTTACGGCATTCTCTATTTCGAACAACTAATTTTTTGAATTTTTCAATCTGATAATAATCCATCTAATAATTTGTTACAGAAACTACTAGTTCCGTAACGAAACTGAGCACATTCACAGGTGGTCTGACGAGTAAGAACAACAGCAGCATGGTTCAGATGAGGCGTTCCACGAATAAAAAGGGAAAGCAAGCTCCAGCTCCGCCTAAAAGAACTAGGTACACTATTTTTCTTTTTATGGTGCAACAAATGTAATCAATAGACTGCAACATCTTTATGCAAAATAAAAATTGTCTGCGTCGATTGCAAGCCCATAATGATTTTAATAGAGGAGAAATATTATATATCATATATTGGCATCATCAATTTGAAAAATTTTCCAACAATTTTGAATTTTGTCTACTCAATTTTGCTATAAATGCATAAAAATCCGCAGTCTAGTAATCAAGATTTCACACATTAATACGACAACATACTTGGGTAACAGCTTGCTGTCGTCGTGCAGTTCGTTCCGTGACTCTGCATATCAGGAGCAAGATATTCAAAATACTGAATCGAACACCATGATACTTGACGACGCCACGGATCTAAATGGTATTGATAAGATACTCGAAGGTATTTTCATTCTACTTTAATCGAGCGTACTGATACGTGCACGTACTGCTTCAGTTTCCTACCGTAAGCTCTGAACCCAGCTTGATGCTCGATTTCTTCCGCATCTACATATATCTTTCTCTCTGTACTGACACGTATTGGATTCAAATCGGACGGCGAATTATAAAAATCATAAGACTAAATTGATTTAGGTACTCTTTCGTTATTTATTCTCTTACTAATTTACGTTAATAAACCGATAAACATTTCCACGAAGATTACTAAAGCACTAATATAAAAAACGAAGACTTGTATTTAGTTGTCATGAGACATATTATTTAATTTCATTATTCGAGCTTACGGAGCATGATCGCTCTCAGCGAAAGGACTCTAAGCAGAAAGAGAATATGTACCGGTACGGTTTGTTGTTAAATGGGAACTCAGGTATTGCGAGAGATCTCGCTACAATGGCTCAAGGAACGATTGCTGCAGGAGGCTGCGAAATCGAGGAGGATGGAGAGGGTTCTCAGGGCACGGCGGAACCAAACTTCATGTCTCAACCTTCGACGTCTCCGGAACCAATACCTGGACTGGCTTGTTCTCAAAAACAGATCAAATCGAGACTGTATTCATCGAAGGAACCGTTGCCACCAAAGGTATGTTTTTAAACGCAATCTTTACAGATTTATATACAAATAATATATAAATATTATGTCATAGGTGGTACAAGTAGGAGCTTTAGAAGTTCAGAACGTAAAACGAGCGATTAATCGTTACGGTACATTACCGAAGGGTGCTAGAATTGGCGCATTTCTTGAGTCGATTCGTCAAAGCAGCATGCCGTCGAATCAAGAATCTACTTCGATAACTTCAGCGATGACACCTAGTTCGGTGGAGCAGCATGATGCTTCTATCGACAGCTCGCAACACAGGTCGCTTTCACCTCGTCAAAGTAATCTAAGAAGTCAGCCTCAAATGACTCGCAGCAATTCTTCAAGCGGTGTTGTCAATACTTACCAGCCTCCAAATTCTCCACGCGGTCGAGTTGTTGCCGTGAGAAAAAACAACCAGTCGGACGGTGTTGGTCTAAGAACTTTTCGGGTCTCGGGTAACTCTAACTTCCGTACTGCAAGTCCGTCGAGGTCTGTTCAACCGTCGTTAGCCGATTTAGAATTTCCACCTCCACCCGCTGATCTGCCACCTCCTCCGGATGAAGCTTTTTCCACACCGGAACAGGTGGATCTTCCACCACCAATTTCTTGCGCAGAGATTTCTCAAGTGAGAAGTTCCCCTCTCTCTATACGAAAGGCAAAGAGTACGGACTGGCGAACGAAAGAGGAAGACAATGAACAACAAGAAGATAGAAACGATGTTAGCAACGCAGAGCCTTCTGTTAAAGAAGCCAGTTCGAGATTCGGAGTTAATCTGAGACGCAGAGAAACTCAGGACAACGCAACTAGAACATCTGATAATAAAAGGACGGGGTTTAAATCTAGAATAGAAACAATCGAACCAGCTGCACCACCGGAAGAAGCACCGCCTCCACCACCACCGCCACCACCGCCGATTGTTATGAATACACCCTCCGACAGTTTTGAACGTAAACCTGGCATGAAAGAGATGCTAGAACTGAAATTGATTAATGAAATTAAACAGAGTGCAGAGACGAAGCATGGAACTACTGCAAAGAAACCTGGTATCACTAGCAGTACTCCGTCTGCACCCTTGGATCCAGCATCGCAGTTACTTTCGGAACTCTGTGCTAGTTTTAATATGGATTCTGGTCAGAGGTAGTTAAAGTTAAAAGGTTTTGTTTTATAGTACATTTAATTACAGAGGATTATTTAAGCTTTTTCATTAATTAGGTATTATGCACTTAAGTATTTATTTGTAGTAATGATTGTGTTCAAATTTGTGGATTTAATATTACTTTATTTTTCATTATCACGCTAGACACGCCCAAAATGAATATGCTGTGTCAACTTTAAAAACCAACGAGGCGACACAAGATCAACAACAAACACACAACATTTACAAGGACTCGTCAGTGTCGTCTCCTGTCACTGAGTCTATACTGTCCAGTGGAAACGTTGGATTTAAATTGAAAAGGGTGGACAAACGGAATAATCCACAAAAGGAAGAGACGCTCGATGGACAAATAATTGATTTCAAGGCTAGACTGCGAAAAGTCGAGAACACTGAGAAAGAGAAATCTGCGGAGGACAGAAGTAACTTTACCGAGCAGTCTTCAGAATCGGAAGAGCAACAAGATGACAAGCGTAGAAGTACTGGCAGTATTAGTAGTTTGAAGAAGCTTTGGGAAAACAAGGAATCCTGTGATAGCCAGCCTCACAGTCCGAAGCTTAGTGTACGAGGAGGCAGTAGTAAATCGGAGATGCTTGACCAGACCGAAGACTCGCCGGAAGATCATAGCGGAGCTTCGACTCGTAGTCAGAGGTACAAACTTTTCTTTACTTTAGCATTATATATTACTATATAGCGGATTTTATGCATTTATCACAAAAATGAGTAGGTGTTAATATGAAACGGTAAAAACATTAGATCTTTAAGTAAAACGTTAAAAACAGTATTTTAAAATACTTTCACGTCATTTTCAACATATTAAACACATTAAGAAAGAAAATAAATGAAATAGTATGTTAAATTGACATTTGTTTATAGTTCTGGTAGCAAAAGCGATACTAGATTATGGCCACCGCCTGAACCAGAGAAACCTGTGGTGCCAGCGAAACCGCTAAAACCTCTCTGCTCTTCAGCGAAGCATTTCTCTTCGATATACGCAACACCGAATTGTGCGAAGCCTCAGCACACGGAAGACGATTTAAGCAAGCAGAACACAGATTCAAGAACCGCGAAACAAGCTGTATTGGAGCTTTCGACGTTGATCGAAAGCAGCGTTCTAAATTTGAAAAGCAATTCGACGATAGTAATGACCAGCTGGCTTCAACTGTCTGATAAGGTAGGGCTGTTGCACGGTATGTGCACAAACCTCGCCGACAGTGGCATCGCACCACATGCCCGGTTTCAATTCCGCGAGCTTCTAGCTAGGTTAGAACTTCAGGCACGGCAGCTTCGCGCTGCAGGTACACGAAATGTCGCAGAGAATACGAGACTCCTCACCGACTTGCAAAATACGATAAAAGATGTAGTGAACGCCGTGCAAAGATAAACCAGGGAGATTGACAGCCGTTTTTCTTCATTAATCTCCACCGTTATTCTCGTCCTGATTTTTTTTTCACTTAGTACAGTTTTGGAATGTTCACGTGCCCTAGATTTCAATCGGACATGTTTTACAGATTTCTTTGAAAAGAATCGTTTACTTTGTATTCTTCCTTCTCGTGCTGAGTATTATTATACTTCCTTGAAGTTTGTTATCCCATTTTGTTTGGGATTCTATTAGCATGTTTCCAATTGTGTCGAACTGTGTATGTTCGTTTGCAATATTTTTCCCTGGAGATGATTCGATCGAAGTCTGAATTATGATTACGGAGAGCACACGGAAATCCAGAGGATGCTTGATGCAAGGCCTCTAGCCGAAACACGGCCTCAGTTAAGATATCGGTTTGATGGAAAAGTAATAAAAGAAGAAAAGAGAGTCTGACGAATACAATACTAAATTATCGAAGAAAACTATATATTCGAATTTTCCATCGATACAATTTCTTATTATAGACTGCGATTAGTCATTTTCGTTCGAGTTTAGAAATATTGTTAGTGTTCGGTTAATATCAATGAAAGAGAGGACCGTATAGCGCGCAAAATGTAATTCACACTAATATTTTCTATGATTAAGTTTCGTGATGAACAAAACGAGTTACTTACTGCAGAGTAACACGAGAACGTTGACGTTCGATAAAATAAATAAGGATCAAACATACTGGTTCCTTAAATTCTTTTAACAATAGTTTTAAACTTGTAGTAAAAGGACGAGCAATCGCAGTTCATAAAAAAAAGAATAGATAATACATATATGTAGTATGGATAAATAGCAAGATATACTTTTTGTATACTGAAACACATTGATTTCTTTCGGAATTCACGTTATTACTTTTACGTCGATCCAATATTTAGTCTGCATAAATGAAAAAAGTTGTACGTGAATTATACACTCGTCCGCTATACGATAAATGTGGTGATTTATATAGTTGTCGAGTAAAAAAACGTCTCGGTGTTCTTTCATCGAACTTTCTTGCGCCGTGCTTCGTAATATCGTACGCAAAAGTCTTAGGCTAGATTATAAATGATAAGTGCGAAACTTTTAAGCGAGTAAAACCATTTTAATGCGTGAGAGGATGTAACAATTTTTGTATTTGTATAGAAATAAGTCGAATAACAGGTATGCTTAAACAGTACAGTAAAACCTCGATCGTGCAAACTAATCAGAAGAATATCGTCAAGTTGACGAACTTCTCGATTAATCAAACGCAACCATTCAATTTCATTCATAAATTCATATTTTATTCGCAAATCGATCTTCATGCTGTATTATAAACAGAAAGTAGGTTATTTCATTACTCGCAATCGAGAGTTATTCATTTTACTATTTTGACGCAGTAACTGTACTGAGCACGCATTACCTACCGAATCTTCTTGAATTGTATTAGAACATATTGAAGTAAAATATTTAATACTCGTCAACGTTAATGCAATCGTCGTAATACGATCCAATTCGTATTTGAGTAATCGAAAGTTCGATCAAACATTTGAATAATCAAAAAATTGAATTTATTATACGGTCGAATAAAGTCGAAGTTCTACTGTACATTCACACATATAAATCAGCGGGTGTAATTAATCAAGTTCTCAAACATTTTAATTTTGTCTACGACATCGCGTAGACATTCTTCCAGAAAACGCTGATGGAAAACATGACTCCGGATACTTCTTGAAGAATCTTGAAAAACTAATTTTATTATTTATATTCTTGTCGCGTTCACTTTTATTGCATTTATTAATTTAAAAAAAAGCGAACAATTTGAATTTCTTTCAAGATCTGGATTAAGTATCTACAAATCAAAATCGATCAATCTGATTATATTATTATTATTAGTATATTTATGTATAATATATAGCATTTTTACAGCCGTTAGCGTAATAAGTATAGTTTTTTAAACTTTGTTATTTATAGTCTTCCATAGATAGATTCCGGAGTCTGAATTTGTTTTATTCCACCACGTAAAAGTAAGGAATACGCAACGATAATGAAATGTTACTCTATTCGCAAGTCAAGCTGTTTTTCCTTATACCACTGCCTACGTTATGGCTACTAGAATACATCGATCGACAACGTTAATTATGCGAACCGGACATTTTTCTCTTTTCGGTCCGATTACTCAATTTCTGTTGCATCGTTTGTACCTGTGATACACCGATCGACTTATCTGTTATCTTCAAAGAAAAAGAGAGGGAAAGAGAGGGAGAGAGAGAGAGAGAGAAAGAGAGAGAGAGAGAGAGAGGATGGAAAGAGAAGAAAAAATCTGAGCGATCGTATGAACGAATCTTTGTGAGATGAGAATTCTTAGGTGTATAGATTTTTAAGTGGGATTTTAATCAATTTCTAGTTAGTCCCGAGTATAGTACTCGATTGAATATTACCTGTAAATACGTGATCATTTTTTAAGAAATCACACATAAATATCCTATAACTTAATATTATTTTTTAAAAAATATTCCTGATTCTTATCGAATAAAAAGAATCGTGTATCGCAAAGACTGTTTTATCTGTTATAGGCAGACAACTAACTGTGAATCTTTTAATCTATAAAGTGTATGTTGTATGTAACTTTATAAATTTTTATTCAATTATTTTAGTCGTTAAGAATACTTACAAGTATAAATTATAATGGTATTAATATGGATAACAATATACCGTGTGTGATTTTTTAAGAATTTAAAGTAATTACGGGCAATATTTATAAGAATTTTGTTAAGAAATAATTGTGAACTATAAATTGATAAATGTTTCATTGAAAACGCTTTATACCTAGAATTTCTCGAAATTTGATTAATCAGCGGATGTTTAAGTTGATGAGCCATCAAAGGATATGAAATCGATGTTTTATACAATATGTATCATAGTAACACATTTATGTCTTAAGTATTTATATCTATATTTATTTTTAGTTCTTTCTCGTGTAAAGTTATTCCTAAATGATCGACCAACGTACTGATTCACTAATACGAAAATTTTAATATCGCTTTATACATTGATATAAGATCGACGATAGAAATAAAAAGGAATATTGAATCAAATAGTTCTTTTTGAAAAAATTCAATGTATATATATATATATTATTATTTAATATTTCTAATTCACAATATCTGGTACTTCTTGCGATCGAAAGCAATCGCTTACAATTTTCCATTTATCTCCCATAGCTGTAATAAGGAAGCTTTGATTGAACGGTTTTGATATCTTATCATCATATTTTACGTGTCCACCAACTTTTACAAGAAATGTCAGCTGACTTGCCACTTCAGGACCTGTACATGTACACATCGATATACATTATATCATTTGTTCGACTAACAGAGCATTGTTTTGTGTAAATATCAAAACTTACCTGTTATCGGTTGAGCATCCAAAGTAAATACGTTATGATCAGAAGGTGGCAAATCTGTCCAAAATTTTTGTATATTGTCTTTGCCATCGATACCATTTCCATTCCAAATTAAAGTTGCAGTATCCAGATATAACCTTGATATCAGCTGAAACCATACGCAATAACACAAAATCTTTTAATATTTTCAGTGTTGCAAGTTGCATTTGCTTATTTTTCTTATAAATGCATCAAATCTAGAGTCCATTTATTAGGCTCTATTCAAAATTTTTATCACGAGTCTGACATATTGTAGGGGAAAGAGTTAATACAGCTTATGCATGGAACTATAAATTCACTAATTTATAATAATAAATTGAAACATTATTTAACATTAAGCACACCTACGTATCTACGTTTGTCTAAACTTTCATAATAAAGCTTTGTAAATTCTTCAGCTGTTCGACAAGCTTGGTCAATCTTACTCTTCAAATCCTGCAACAGATAATATTAATATTGGATAATAATCAGTTAAAAAACTATTCGGACCTTTCACATACTTGTTCCATTTTTCATAACTGTCAATTATGTCAGTATTCGGGAAACTTAATATTTTCTTCGCTGTACTGTCACGAGAATGCAAGACCTAACCTAACTCCTGAAAAATGAAGAAATTTGTCGTAACGAGAACACAAAAATAAATGATTATTGTGACTGATTGTTTCTTACAATTAACAAACTGCGCGGTTCAAATAAAAATTATTTTTATAATAAAGTTAAAAGCGCATTATATTTTGTAATTGAGAGGATACACTTGTTGCGACTGCAATATTCTTATTCTGAAATACACATATCGAACTCAAAATTTTCTATATCAATATTTTTCAAAGTTTAAAATATTAACTCATCATAAATAAAATAATGTTGGTTTTGTTCTCCATTGCGTAATACAATGAAAAAGAAATAATGAAATATTTATTACTTTGAGATTGAATTCTACATAGAACAATTACAGAAATTGCATTCGAAATTATAATTATGTTTACATTTTCAAATCACATGCATCGACTATGAAAGTTTTCTAAAACATTGATTAGAGAGTTTGTAGACAATGCTTTTTTAAAAACCGAATTCTATTGTACAATGTCATGCAATTTTCGAATCTAATAAGGGATATACTTGATAAGGATATTTACATAATTTCTTACATAAATATTGTTATTTTATTGTTTTTTGTACGTATTTATATTTAATCAGTACAGATAATTCTCACAAGAGGGCGAGAATCATCCACAAAAATCAAAGTTGAATATCTCTGATGTTCTCAGTTACTTCGTGGCTCGCTGAGTGTTGAAAATTGGTTGAAAACCATTGAAAACTGCCTTAAAGAAATTCCTAGATAATATTCTAGTTATTTATCGTGCAGATCCCTCAAGATCTCAGTAAATCGTCATCTAGTGATGATCGTGATTTTTCCAGTAATCTTTTCTATTTGCCTACTTTCCCCTATTTTTTTATTTTTGATATAACAAGAAGGTATAGTAAGAAGGGGCTGAATACGATAAATAGCATATATGATTGTTATGATGATGTACTAAAAATATCCAAGTATTCTGAAAATAATTACAAAATTGATTATTTCCATTATTTTACGATTATTCTCATGAAAGTTTTGCGAAATCCAGTCTTACGAGAAATAAATGTAATATCGAGCCTGCATATTGTCGGTCTCACATGAAAATTGCTAAAAAAGTAAATTTTACAGGACATTTTTTCAAACTATATTTATATTTAGACACGAAGAAAAATTACCCTGAAATCGTAGAAATAACCGTGGCTAACAAGGCTGAAAAGCCAATTTTCATTGAGAAAAGAAATGTAGTTAGGCAGTTTTCACATGAGATTGTACGATATAGTGAAAATAGTGAGAGATTTCGATTCTGCTCGGTTTCCAGAGCAGCTAGCGTAGTGGTTGCCGCGCGGATAAGAAGAATCGCGAGAATCTGACGGTGTTTCTCGCGGGGTCACGTGACTCCGCGCTCAGACAGTTATTTTTTTAGGCATGATGGCGCCAAACAGCAGTATCCACATTAATGTAAATATAATATCGATTCGGTGTACCGCGCGAGGAAGAAAGCCATCGGGTGTCCTAACGGAGTCTATTTGAGGGCGTCGAGCGAGCTCAACAGGAGCCCTCGGCCCACGAAGTGAGTAAAACCGGAGGTAGTCGCGGTCTGCGACTCGAATTGCTAATGAGGACATCTTGGTTAGGCTGCCGTGACAGAGGCGTACTCGGACTACTGCCATCTCGGTGTTACCGATCGAAGAATAATTCGATCGTTCACGATCAAACATACCGGCTATTATTCGTCACGTGCATCATCGCGCGCGAAATCACCATTTCCGTCGATAGATCAATAATAAGGCATTTACTGTCTTCCGACCATTTCTATCTTTTTCTCTCTCTCTTACATTCTGGTTCTCTGTTGCGCGCGCGCGTGCGTGTTCATGTTTGCGTGTGCGTGTCGAAGAACTTGTGCTCGCGTGTTCGTATCCATACCGTGCGTTTGTGTTCTATTCACGTCGCGTGTGCGTATTTACTTACACTTGTGTGCTGCATGTGCATTCGAATTCATATACGTGTGCGTACAAATGTGTATACCTGAGTGTGGAGACGAGTGTGCGTGTCGAGCCTGTCGCCATCTGTATTGTCAATGTTGTCGGCCAGCAGGAGCACCACCAGCCCAATGGACCCGTGAGCATTTTCGACTCTCCGCCCGATCTTCTTCTAAACGTTTATTCTCGACCGCGAATCTCGACTTCCACGTGTCGAGTCATCGAAAGTCTTACGGCGATCTTTCACGGTCGAGCCTCGGCGCCGCTCGAGCGTCGCCGCGGAGTAACTCCGTCGCAATGTTTACATGCCACCCGCCACGGCGACCAGTTTCACCAAGATCCTTGTGCTTTTCCAACTACTCGGGGCCTTATAACGTTACGGACAAACGATTTCGTTCAACTTATCATTCTTCCTGCTGGACTGCCCCATTTATAACCTCTCCGCGGCGGCCATCGAGGATCAACGGCCGCAGACCCCCTGCAATACAATCGGTTCATATACCATCGGCCCTTTTGTCCAATTTTTATCCTATCAAGCTACTTTTATCGTCGCTAGAAATTGTATACGATATTCTTTATTGTGTGCCAGTTTACCCATTCGTGGACCTGTGTTACTAAATATTCTATCGGTCAGAGCGGTAACTCTTCTTGCTACATTTACTTCGCAAAGAAATGCTTTGTTTCTTGAATTTCTCTTCGCTGTGATATACTAGTTTTTGTGTATGTTTTAGATGTTCTTAATTGGAGGTAGTCGCTCCGGTTTCATTCGAACGTATTCTATCCAAATGGGTTTTGTGTAATCTGATCGAGTAGATATATCTCAACTTTTTTTTTCATACGTGTTTCATGCTATATGTTACTGTTTTGTTTACGTTCGATTTTCACACTGGTTAGATTTGTGACTTTAATTGTTCTCACTTTAAGGTAGTAGCTCCGGATTGAATAGAACGGCGTCTGCCCAAATGGTTTTTGTACGATTTGATTCATTGGATATATTTCAACTTTTTTTTTCTTTGGTTTCGATGCTGTATACTACTGTTTTTGTTTACATTTGGTTTTGTGTCGCTTTTTATTCGATACTGCACATTGTTTTGTTACAACTCCAGCTTACTAATTAGTCGTAACATATATCTCAACTATATCCAAGAATTATACAGAGACAATTTTTTCTTTTTATTTCTCTGAATAAGCTCTGACTGAAATTTTGTTTATTTTGTTTTAAACGGGGCGAATGTGACAACTTTGCTTCTTCTTGTTACAGCTCCGAGAGGAATCCATTTTCTAGATAATAAATACATGGACGACTATGTAGTAAGTAATGAATTCATGGTTTTGTTTTGTTTTGTGTACTTTGTTTTGTATTTTTGATCAAAGGAAATACTAAAATCTTTTAGGGTGTGCGCGGCTCACCTGCACGTGCCACGTACCGCTAGCTCACTTGGTATAGTAGAATGGCACAGCGAGGCAAACGAATAAACAGAAACGACAATGATTTGGCGTCTTGCCCAGGCGCAATCAAAAGGCGCAAATGTAGGCTGGGTCCAGCGACGGGTTCGTCGTCGCTGGCAGCTACCATGGGGCCCTCAGAAGAGGAGGAGACGATGGCGTCGTCCAGTCAAGGAGGGGCATCCTGGACCCCCAGACCTCTTAGCGACATCAAAATCTCTAGTATATATAATCGCTCCTCTGCTGAGGCTCCAGCAGAATTATTTCGTAAGGATTTGATCAGCGCGATGAAATTACCTGACAGCGAACCGCTAAGTCCCAATGAATATTGGGTCATTACTGATCAATGGAAACAAGAATGGGAGAGAGGTGTTCAAGTACCTGTCAACCCAGATTCCCTTCCTGAACCTACAGTCACTATCACGCAGGCAGCACCTGTAAAACAGAATTCTGAATTCAAGCTGTAAGTTTTATATGTACATTATTTATATTCTTTTTAAATGTTGCTTTAAGAAAACAAAGTCAAACAGTGTAAAGTAACTACAGCTGTTTCAAGTAACATTGTATTTCGTTAGACACATCGAACATTATATAAATTAGAAATTTCAGTAGTGTATATGTGTTTTTATTGTAATAAAAAATGTAGGTCAGTGATGGAATTGCAATTTATACTGCCACTGTGTATAGAAGTTTATGAAATTGTCCATTGTCTGTTGAGTTAACATTACCACCTCATTAAAATGATTAAAATTGCATTTTATATGTAAAACACATATTTAATGAAATAATTGTTCGAGGATAAATGATTTTAAAGATATTATTTCATGCTTTGTTTATAATCAAATATTAACTGTTTCCTTTTGTAATAATGCCTTCATAGACCTAAGAAATTCGTAAGGATATCGCGCGATGATTTCTTCAACGCCGAAGATCATCATTTAAGCACAACACCAGCACGAGCTGAGAAAGCTTGTGCTTATGACCTCGATGACACTGATATTGCTTGGTTGGATGTATTAAATGGCGAACGTGCACAGGTATATTTGAAGTTTAATGTTTTCGTATTTGTAACGTAGTTAACAAACAATCTATCTTATTCTAGATTTAGATTATTTAATTACTCGCTATCTTTTCTTAAATGAATCTACAATAGATGAAATATATAAGTTGTACGATTTGGTTAAAGTATTCGAAAATATAATGTAAAAAGACACACACCAATTCTGTTAAACAATATTCTAGGCTGGACAATTGCCAATCACGGAGTCACAACTGGAACGCGTGATAGAAGAGCTAGAAGTTCGTTGTTGGGAAATAATACAGACTATCGTAAAAAATGAGGAAGGTCTTGGCATTGAGTACGACGAGAACGTAATTTGTGATGTTTGCAGATCTGTGAGTAATTTTTCCAGTAACCCAATCAACTGCCATGGGAGAAAGAAATGTCGAATAAAATCTGTGATGGTTTTGTTTCTTATTAGCCTGATTCCGAAGAAGGAAACGAAATGGTGTTTTGTGACTGCTGCAACATATGCGTGCATCAAGCTTGTTATGGAATTACTTCGATACCAGAGGGTTCCTGGTTATGCAGAACTTGTTCTTTAAGTCAACGACCAGATTGTGTTCTCTGTCCTAACAAAGGTGGTGCTATGAAGTGTACGCGTAGTGGCCAAAAGTGGGCTCATGTCTCTTGTGCTTTATGGATCCCGGAAGTCAGCATTGGTTGTGTCGAAAGAATGGAGCCTATCACTAAAATATCCAGTATTCCGGTACATACATCTTTGCACATTCGTATAAGCTTACAACGACTAAATATTTCTCTGGTCGTTATTCAGAGATTGAAATTCGTATAATGTGGTATTAATAGGAGAAACTTTTGATTGCAGCCAAGTCGGTGGGCCCTAATATGCGTGTTATGTCGAGAAAGAGTTGGTGCTTGTATCCAATGCAGCATAAAGACGTGCAAGACGGCTTATCACGTGACGTGTGCCTTCAAATACGGCTTGCAGATGAAGGCAATCATTGAAAATGAGATGGCTGATGATGGAGTAAAATTAAGGGTACTTTGATCTTACTTTCATCATAGTAGAAAACCAATGAAATACATTTTAGTAGTATAAGCATGCTTTTTAAAAGAAAAAAAATGAGTGGACAGAAGCGAAGAGCGTTCATTGAATTTGTTTTAACAATAATGTTTCAACAGTAATGTTATAACAAATCGAGGCACTACTAGACTGTAGACAAAGTGACTTATATAAGTTAAAGAACAAAATCTAGTAAGTTTGCAAATTTTTTAGAAAGAAAATGTAAATGTTCAATTTACAGTCCTACTGCCAAAAACATTGTAGAACGAATGCAAAAGATAAAGTTCAGGGGGCAGGCGGCAGTATAGGAAGCGGTGCAGAGAAAGCAGGATCAGATTCGGAGGACGCAGAATCCAGGAGACGCAAAAGAAAAGACATGACTTCCGAGGAAAAGAATCAAGCACGCGCTGCAAAGTATGTATTACCGTTACTGTACTGTATTTCACTATTTATATAATATGTATGCAGAGTTAATATTTCTAACAATTTACTACTTGTTTACTAGTAACTACGATTCTTTTCGTTGTTTAAAGTATTGTTTGTTATCGCGAAATGTTTTTCATTGATAAGATAAAATATTGTACATGTGATTTTTGTATATTAGATTGCAAGAAATAGAAGCAGAATTTGACAAACACGTGAGCTTAAAGGACATTGTTACGCAGCAGTTAGACGTGGATTCTGATGGCATTGTCTATATTTATAATTATTGGAAACTTAAAAGAAGAGTAAGTGACGTTTAATTATATTTGATATATCGATTAGTAAAGTCAGACTTCATTATTTTATTAGTCTGTTTATCAGTAAATTGATTTTATTGCTGCTGCGTGCATAAACAAGACTACTTTGAAAGTTTCTTTGTTATAGAAACGAAACAGTTGATCTAGTAACATTATTTTTCTCATGCGCACTTTAATTTGAACTTCACAACTGCACTTTATAAGTGTTTTAATCCATTGTTGTTTCTAATCTTTAGGCTGGTCATAACAAACCCCTGTTAGCACCACGCTGTGGAGAGCTCCCTGGAAGTGGGTCTCGCAATCAAGGCCAAGCAGCAGATCTCGAGAAGATGAGGACGTTTGTGCAACTACGGCAGGACCTTGAGAGAGTTCGAAATCTCTGTTACATGGTGGGCAGAAGAGAAAAACTCTGTCGGTCTTTTCTCAGATTACGAGAGCAGACTTTCCATAAGCAAGCAATGGTGATGTCTGGCCCGCCATTACCAGCAGCTGCGGCGGCTGCCGTAATGGAAGCTAATCACGGTCCATCGATCTACGACCGTCTTTACTCCCACCCTGACTCCGAGGACCATACTCATGACTTCGACACGATCGTTGCCAGAATTGCTGGAATTGAATCACCGACCAGTGACGAGAAAAAGACTCAACAGCAGCAGCAACAACAACAACAACAACAACAACAACAACAACAATCGCAACAGCAGCAAGACTTCAATGGTGCCTCTAGTAAAAAGCTATACTTCAACGGCTCCGTCCGCAGAAAGAACCTTTACGGCAGTGATTTGTCGTCCGTAAGTAGCAGCGAAACGGATGCGACGAAAGTGAAAACGGAAAAGAAAAGTCTTAAACTGGAAAGTGAATCGAGTACGGAGGACGAAACAAACGTATCATCGAAAACGAAGTTGTCGCGTAGAAAGGCGAAGAAGAGTGGTCTGCATACGGATAAGTTGCTCAAAGAGAACAGTGAGAACGAGAAGCTTGTTAATAGTAGGTCAAACACGCTTCAACACATGGAGAAGGAGTTAGGAAGCGCTTCCGACAGTGAAAGTGATGAACTGTTGCCTTTGAGCGCCGTGACGACGAAACACCTTCAGGCTTCAGCAATATATTCAGACACCGATTCAGACTCTCAGGAGCATACGTCTCATTCGTCGGCAGTTCTGATCACTAAAGCAGCGGTGAAAGAATTCTCTGCTGCGAACTTGTCGAAGAATGCGCAGAAAACCTTCAATAAAGATCCTAGACACACGGAAACAGCGTATCACAACACTGGAACAAAGAACAAGGAGAATCAAAGTAAAGTCAGTACCAAGAAGAAAGAATACATACCCTCAGCGTTAATAGTACCTCAAAGGCAAGCGGCGAAGAAGGCTTCAGAAATTATGCAACGTACGCAACAGAGTAAGAAAGAGAACCCAGTGCCGGAAGTTCCAACGGAACCAGTGAAACCCTCTGTGGAAGAGATACCCAAGTGTTCTACATCTTCTAAACCACAGAAAGAGAAGAGTCCCAGCAAGAAGCAAAAAGAAAGTAAACCCCCGAAGGAGGTGAAGAACAATGACGTCTACGATTTTGATAAGGAATTTGGCGATGGAACTGAGATCTTGGCGTACGTTCCGCAAAGGCAAGCTGCGAAGAAGGCAGCCGAGCACATAAAGAGTGGTTTAGGTAGCAAGCCTACACAACAGCAGATAGAACAAGAGGCTCTCGACGCAAGGAAAAAGGAATCTCCGGAAAGTGGTAAACGGAAGGAGTCTAGAAAAGACGATGCTTCTTCATCGAGAAAAGAGGAGTTGTCTTCGAGAAAGGAGGAAATGTCTTCTTCATCGTCATCTTCTTCATCTTCCTCATCGTCTTCTTCGTCGTCTTCTTCGTCCTCCTCTTCGTCGTCTTCTTCCTCGTCCAGGAAAGGGGAAGCTTCAAGGAAAGAGGAGTTGTCCTCGAAGAAAGAAGAATCTGCTTCGAGGAAGGAAGAGGTGCTTTGCAAAGATAATCGGTCTAGAAGACCAAGAAAACCTAATGAAAGGAAGTCGGCACTTTCGAGTAACAGCGACAGTAGCAGTAGCAGCAACAGTTGCAGTAGTTCCACAGAAAGTAGTAGTGATTCGGAGAGTCCTAGTCGTAGAAGGCTCTCGAATGAAATAAAGGACGCTTCTTCTTCCACCACTTCCTCCGAGAGCGATGTTGGGAACAGGACGAAGAGTAGATTGGCAACGACTCCGAGCACGTCAAACAAGAAACAACAATCTGTGAAAGCATCACCGGAAAGAGAAACTGAAAGGAAACCAATCTCAGGGCGGAAACTTAAGAAGCTGCCCGAGAAGAAGCTTAAAACTTCCGACGGGCGGCGGGGACCAGAGTTTCAGCCGCCTACTGAGAGAGAGGAACCTCGTAGAACCTCTAAAGAACAACAAGAACCACAACAACAACAACAGGAGGCAAAGAAGCAGGAACAGAGAGACAGTAAAAAGCAGCTGCAACAACAACAACAACAACAACAACAACAACCAGCCACGGGAACGGAGGTTAATGAGGATCTGCTCGTTGGGACTGGAGATCATGATGGGGCAAGAAGTGTTTCTGGGTCCAGACCTGCCAAGAAGTCGGGTCAGGCTGCTAAACAACAGTCCCAGTCACGAAAAGAAGATGTCAAGACTAAACCTGAGGGTAGGAAGCGAAAACCAATTGAACTTGTCGCGAAAGATGAAAAGAAAGAAACGACCAAAAAACCGGAGAAACGGGTGAGTGAGAAGCAGATCAAAGAAATTGAGAAGAAGGATGAGGAGCAGAGTAGAAAAGACGAGTCGAAGACTGTGGAGCAAGAAAAGATTAACGAGACCATCGAGAATTCCTTGAAGAACGACGACAAGAAAGCTAAGAAACTTGGAGGCAGCAAAGAGGCAGTGAATACATTGGAGGAAGAGATGAAGCAACGTAGAGCTGAAAGGGATAGTCCTAAGAAATCGCTTAGGACTGGAGGTTTGGATAAATTATTAGAAAAACGCGAGCATCTGGACAAAATATCGAAAAGTAAGAATTCGGAGGTGAAGGTGGAGAAGTTCGTTGAGGAGGAGAAAGAAGAGAAAGAGATCGTAGAAGAGTCTCCGCAAATCAAGGAAACAATTAAGAATGAAGATCGAAAGAATCACATTAGCGAAAGTGAAATACTAATCGAGAAAGCGAAGCCGGAAGAGCTGCCCGACGAAGAACCAATTAAGAAAGACATCGTAGAAGCATCGCAACCAGAAAAAACGCATTCTTCGGAGAAGAAGAAATCCGAAAGGAGCACGGAGAACTTTATCGAATCATCGAGCATGGAGGTTATCGTTCCCGTAGAAGAAAGTCTTCCAAAGGAGACACCGGAAGAGGATAGCGTTAAGATTGTTTCGGAGAAAATTGAAACTATTGAAAAAGATCATCAGAAGAGACGGAAATCTGGAAATCGATCGATCTTTTCTCCACAGCACGGCAAAGATCCGAGTGTCTCGGAATTGTTTGATTTCGATCAGGATATGCTGACCGAAGAGATGGTGAACGAGGATGGATTCGGAATATCCAGAGACCCGGAGGAACGATCGGCACCGTTGAGTTTCTCCTTCAACAACGAGCTGTGGTTCAAGGAGGACTCTAAAGAAGATAGTGCTAGGGAAACTCTCCATCTCGTGGAGAAGCTACGTATGGAGCTCTCAAAGAAGTCGAATTCTAGTCAGTTTGAATTGGAGGCAGTACCTGTGGACAGTGAGATAAAGAAGGAAGAGCCATCGGTTGAGAAGTCGTTCGAGCAACAACAGCAGCCGTTGCAGCCACCGCAGCATCAACTGCAGCAGTCGCATCTGCAGCAGCAGTTGAGTTTGCAAACGGAGAAGGAGACGAAGATTCTTGAACCAATAGAGCCGTCGGTGTTAGATGTGAAAAATAATGTTGAAATGCCCGAGGGCGAGATAGTCGTTAACGAAGCCCGTCCCAGTAGCTGTAAAGATACGATAGACGAGAAAAGGAAAACGTGCTACTCGAGTACCAATGATAGATACACGGCCTACGAGGAGGATCGAGAAACAAACAAGGTCAGTCTGGTGGAGCGATCGAAGCTGGATCGTGCGGAGACCGACGAGAGGTGGGTTCCGCCGAGTACGAACAGCTTCGAGCCTGATGTACACCTGAACGCTCTCATGGAAACACAGAATCATCGATACGGCAATCACCAATTCACTAACGAGTCTATTCAAGATAGCGAATCATTGACACGTTCACATTTGAACGCGCCTACCTTACAAGAGCAATATCTACTACAGCAACCACACACGATACTTCATGGCCAGCGTGAGGCGCACGAGAGGACAATACTAGATCAACAAATACCTGAAGAGAACCCAATGGACATGGTAAACAGGCATCTAATAGAATTACCAGCGTCGGAAGACGATCAGGCAGCAGAGATAATGGACAGAGCGTTGGAAAAGGAAGACGATGTTGTCAGACAACAAGAATACGATCAGAATTCACCGTACAACGATGTTAACAGCCGACCAGATACTAGATGGGCAGAGAGTCAAGTACTGCCTTCTCGTAGATCCACTTCTTCGTCGATCACTTCTGCCTCGTCCGCCGAGGATCATACCATTCCACCGTACAAGAACGTCCCAGGCATTCCTTTTCCACCGTGCTCCATCGAACAAACTTATTATACAGATTCGAATTACGGTACCGGTCCAGTCTCTCTATTTCCGCCACAGTCCTGTGCCGCGCCGTTGCCATACCCATCTCCCGGGACAGCTCTCTTCCCGCCTGCATTTGGAGCCGCTTTTCCAGCGGCGCAATCTTTGCTACCGCACGTGAAGCCTCTGGAGGACTCGCTGAACCTACAAGCCTCACCCTGCACCGCAGCGTTCACGTCTTCCTCGCACAACATGGCACTCACAGCCGCGATGGTTTCGCCCTCTAAAATAGCTACACCTCCACCGCCGCCTCCACCACCACCTCCGCAAGTACCACCGCCAACGGAAACCATCGACAGGACACAACAACAAACGCAGGTCACCGAAACGCCGTCCTTGCCGCTGAACTTCTTGAACGCTATAGCACCGGAGAGTCACGTCGCCGAGCCTATCGTCGAGGCTATACCCGAAGTTCTAGCCGACGCTAAGATCCAACATCCTGGAAAGAAGTCGCCCTCGAAGCCTACCAGAACCTCTGCGAGGGTCACTTCGTTACAGAGCAAATCTCCAGGGAAGTCTCCCAGACAAGAGACTCAGAAAGGTGTCCCCGGTACCAGAGGAAGAGGCAGAGGTGCCAAAAGCTCCGCTCAACATTCTAGTTATAGGACACGCGGTCGTGGACGAGGCAGAGGTCGAGGAAGTAGAAGTCAGAATACAGGTCTGTCCTTGGTTTCTGGCGCGAACATTGGACAACACGATGATTCTATTCAGAACAAACTGGTCGGTACTGTTTACGACTTCGACTCCGACGAAGATTCCACTAGTGAGGCTAACATCGCTGATCTACGCACCATGAGGGAGAGAAAGAAGTCGACGGACGCTGCAACCGCTGGTGTTGAGAGGAGAGATACGACCGTCGTGGTCCCTGAAAGCGTCCAGTCGAGACTTTCTAGCCCTGGAGGCAGCAGAAAGTACCTAGAGGACAGGAGATTACCCTGTTCTCCTGACCACGACGATTCCGGCGTCGTGGAGAACGAGTCGAACGCCGGGCAAAGCTTCGACACTGTTCTACCTTTGATCCCTGGTCCCGTCGACATGAGGACGTACAATTCCACTCTAGACGCGTCCAGTTCTTCTACGTTACACGGACAGAGCTACGACAACCATTTCCTCAGCACGTTCACCAGCGTTTCCACCAGCGATCCTACGCTTCCGGACATCGAGGAGATCCTTCTGGAAAAGGAGCTAAGATCAGCGTTGATCGGTAAACAGGGTCAGGAGGATTGTTCGAAGCCAAGCTTCGACGCCAACATCGACGCCTCTTCTTCCGGTTTCGCGGATGCTAATAAGGTTTCCCTGACAGACTCGCGGAACCAGTTGAAGGTGAAAATCAAAGGTCCGTTCCTCGACGCTAACTACGTTCCTGCTTCATCGGTGCCTCCGTTGGCGCAACAGGCGCCAGTAATCATCGCACCGGCTGCTACCAGTGCTTCCGTAGCTTCTGGAACGTCGAATCTCAGGCGGATGAGGAAGAAAGAGTTGCTCAGACAGTATTGTTCCCAGGACATGAACATGGACGAGCCGGGTTGCGGGAACCTGGCGACGTCTGCACCGATCATCATGCCACCTATCAATCGCACAGTAATCACTATACCGAAAGCTGTCGCGTCAATGACTAGTATACCGACCAGAGAAGATTATAAAGCAGTGGTCGACGCGAACATGGAGAAGAAACGAAGAAAAGAACGACCGACCGGCTTCCTGGATACGAACGAGGAGGAAGGTAACGTGGAAAGGAGACGAGGCAGTGCTACGAACGGCGCTAGTTCTAGTGGGAACACACCGGTTGTGAACGCGGATCGTCGTAGAGGAAGGCAGAGCAGCGGTGGTAGGTCAACGACAACAACTACGTCGACCACCACGACGAATAGCGGACCGCCTAAGTTGAAGATCAAGATCGGTAATAGTATAATCGGTGGTCAAGAGACCGGTCAGGATGATAGAACCAGGATTCGACCACCGAAGAAGAGGTTGAGTAGTATTCCTAGTAGCACGCCGAGTATAGAGGAGTTACGTAGAGAGAGTATGAAATTCAGGCGGATGATCATGGCTGGTTTTGATAACGACGAGAAACTTCGGCAGAAGAGCAAGAAGGATAAGAACGGCAAGAGAAAGAAACGTCAATCTAGTAGGAAAGAAGCTAGGGTTCGAATCCTGGAAGGCGGTGCTGCTCCACCGAAGCTGATCATTAGGTTAGGCAAAGGCAATGATTCGCCGGATGAAATGCCGATTATGCTTACGGATGAGGAAGAAGAGGAAGAGGAGGAACGACATCCAACTGACAGCAGGGTAGGTCCTCCTCCGCCGGAACCGGCGAAGGATGAACCAGTTTATCCAACGGTGGTTGCTACCATTGAAGAGAAACAACCTACCGATCCAGATACTGGTGGAAGCGCGCCGAGGAACGTTCGTTCGGCAAAGGTCACGCCGATTAGGTTAAAATTGACACGTTGCCAGGAGGGTTATGAGCTGAAGGGCCCGTCGGTCCATGGTGAAGAGTCCGGTTTAACGACGGCGAAGCAGAGAAGTTCTGAAGCGACGAACGAGGAGACGAGGAATCCACCGGTGAAAAATCAAGAGGAAGATTCCTCCAGGGAAGAAGAGGAAGAGGAAGAAGAGGAGAGCAATAGCAATTCCGTGCAAAGAGACTCCTCCGCGTGTCCTGCCGCGACTAGTATACCGCAAGGATGCCAAGTTAGGTGATAATTAATGATACTCGTGGAGTAATGGAGCAAGAGGACACGGTGCTCGTTTAACTTCGATTTTGTTAACGTCGAAAACAGACTCGATATGCAATTACGATTGCGGTTGCTAGCGATATGAGCGCATGCGTCGCTGTGATAAGGTGGATGAAAAAGCGTTTCACGAGGTATGGTTCTTTTTATAGAGGCAGATGAAGAATATTTTAAAATTTTGTTTAATCAAGAGATCTTTAAGAAAGTCTTTTATTTTTTATTTTTTTTGAATGGTGTTTTAATTCACTTTTTAACCATTTCTTTTTGGTTGTAATCGTTCTGCGAGAATCTATAGTCGATGAAGCGTGTTGTTGGTTCAGTGGGAAAAACATAACGCGTGATTCTTTTTAAAAGATTAAAATCGATCGATATTTCATCGTTTATTATCGGCGAAGGTCATTGACGATTACCATTTTATGTTTTACAGATTATCCAGTACTTGGGCAAGAAATTAGTCATATAGAAAGGTCCTAATTAATTAGCGGTGCGCTGGTATCCGACAACTTCCGGTTTCTTGCCAATTGTGTACAGTGGTATACGAAAATAGTCGAAGGCCTCGCAGCCATCTTCTCTAATTTAATATGTAAGTTATATTCGCAAGGATTTCGAAATATTACGAGTGAAAAGCATCGGACTCGATCATAAATAACTTTCTCGTTTTTCTTTTTGAAAGTTATCATTCAAGAAAATCATTTGTAACATTATATAACTGCCTTTCTTACTTTCACTACATACACTAACTTTTCATATGCTTTCCATTAGTAAGGTACAATGTTTTATCTATTTGATAGTTTTACATAAGGACACACATTTTTTCCAGGAAAGGTGCATTTTCTTTTCTTCGTCACGGATGAAAGTTATTTATGATCCGACGTGGTAATTAACATAAATTACAATAATATTAGACGTTACCATTTACTGTTACATTCTATCAAAATTTTCCTATCGTGCTTATGATAGTATTTCGAAATTTACAGTGTAACATACATGATATATCTTCGTTAAATGATCGATAAGATATGTTCGAACATTTTCGCGATCCACTGTACTCACTCGGTTGCCCGAAACTTCAACAGGCATTTTAAACGATATTTTCAAAACGAGAAATACAACTGGTTTCCAGATAGTTGAGTCAGAAACTCCTAAAAATGGGTAATGGTGGATATACGTCGAGGAATAGAAATGTTGTCAGTGCCCACTAAGCCCGCAATACTGTACCTATTATGATTTTGTACAAGATTTTACGGAGTTTAATAAGAGAATCATTATTTATAGAATGTTGATGGTAATATTTGAAAAACCTTTTTATTCTAAATGTTTTTTTCTTTTTTTTTTGAATTTGTCTTATACGGATGAAATTGAAGTCGTTATCTATTTTCTCGGTATTACGGAATGAACGTCTTTTATACAGACTTCACCTTCTCACGGCGACCAAAAAACGTTCAGTTTGATGAGAGAGGAAACAAGGTGATAGGAACTTCTAAGATATACTCGTTTCGGACTCGCTACAAAGGACATTCTCCGACGTTATCGAAGAACCTATGCTCCTCGAGGAATCCGGTTTTATTCTTAACAATACTCGAGAGACGAAACGGGCGTGCCATTTCGCGGCGGCGACGATGACGACGAAATGTCTGTGTTTTTCCTTTTGCGAAAGAACAGACGAAGAACCGGTCGAGGCCGTTGACGAGGATCTCTCCAAAGAATCGTGTCCATTCATTCAGAAACACTTCTATTTAAAGTGAACAAGAAGAATAGTCGTACAGTAAGACCATAGTAATCAAACAGCTACATTTTCCATATTGTTCATTTTATTCAAACATCCAGTAAGTGTGACTGTATATCAACATTTCTACTAACAAATTTACAAGAACAAACAAATGTTGATTCCACGACATGTGTTGATACTCAACATACCACTGTGTAGGTTTGAGTATAATTAATAATATTGAAAATACGATTTATTTCATTTGTGCACACGTGTCGTGTGATTAATCTCGTAGCTCGTTATACGGGGTAGTTGTCTAACGTTAGAACTTCAAATGCTGTCATCGTTGTTGATTATGCAACCCGTACATGTAGAAAGAAAATTATGTTTGCTCACGAATTGCATTACTTTCTCATTATTTAAATATTTGTATCTGATAGTAATTATATCTTTACAGCGTCAAGCGACACAATTATATTTTCTTGTGTTATCAACAGCGGTGAAGGTATTTGAAAGTTCGTTATTTAGTAGCTGATCCTATGTTGATACAAAATAATTGCAAAGAGTAAGTAAGATGGTTCTAGAGAGCACTTCGTACACGGCCTTGTCAGCCCCTTCGCAGTAAGAACTAGTTAATTGTACATACTTGTAATCTACGATTGTATTTAGTTTAAGTCGATGAGACAGAGGGAAGAGAGTGATTGTGCGATCGTGTATGTGTGAAGCGTGTGAATGCGCGCGAGAGAATTTTGTAATCAGTGCGAAGCTTACGTGATGGCTGTGTTTTACCACGCGGTCCGATCTTCCAGGCAGTCCTGGGCCGTGCAGAACGTTCGGTAACCCCCTTATTAAAAGGGTAGACCAAGCTTTTCCAGGATTGCAAGGATACGGAATGCGCGTTCTCAAACGAGAACTCAATCGGTAAACACCGATAATACAAATATGGGAGTTTTCAGTAGTCAAGAAGATGAAAGATTGATCTAGGGCGCGATCGTCCTGGAAAGTCTTATATTTTCGTTTACGAAGCGTAATTTACATTATTCAATTGCTGTATAGCATAGGGCTGCGCATATAGCTATTTTCATAAAGCTGCGACAGCTGACATGTTGACGAATAATGCAAATTATACCTCTTAAACGCAAAAATAGGACTTTTCAAAAATACGAAAACTTTGCAAAAATACCACTTTTGACTAGAGTGTGCAATTTAAAGCAGTGGACAGATTAAAAAGATTTTGCTATTTTTAAAATTTTTAAAATTCTATTTGGCTTCTATGTTGTACAATTTATGAAGACAATTTTTATTTCGCATAAAGATCCGCAGTCTAGCGATGATAATTAATGCTTCGAAGCTTGAACTTCAAAATTTCGTTATGTTAGATTTGATGCAATTACAATGATTGTAAAAAGTGATTGGACACTCCTACAGTTCGAAAAAAATACGTAACCACAGGTGAAAGATTGAAATCGGGCATTTTAAACAGTTCCCTTCGTTCCTTCGAATATTCAGAAAAATAACAGCTCTACTTTTGACCACTGAAAAACTCCATCTTTGTATAATCGAGAAATGAGAATTTACATACCGCGCCCTTACAATCCTGGAAACGAATCTACCCCCTTAAACCGCTGAATATCGCTCGAGTGAGATTCCCTTCCGTCAACGAGAACCGTCGGTCGACATTTCACGCTAGATTAAAAGAAGAACACAAACAAAAACACACAGTGTAAAAGAAAAAGCGGTAGAACAAACGCGTGTATATCGGGCGGAGTATTTCGAGAAATCGTATGTTAGATAATTCCACAAACAGTGTCTAGAAAAGTTAACAAGCGTACCTTATCAATTTTAATCATTGTTATATTTAACTATTTCACTCAATGGTAATTGTCCCACGTCTCGATCGTTTATCGGAGATTTCTCTGTCACGATATTTACGTCACTTTCACTTTGATTTACGCAAAATGACTGGTGGACCGACATTACTTGTGGAATCATCTGGTATTTTTCGAAGTAAAAAACAAGAAAGAATATCCGCCACGAGGACAATGCAGAAAAATCAGTGAATGAATCCATATAGTCTAATCGCAATAGTCGTCCTCGATTACGCAGTTGCCCATAGAGACATCCCATAAATATACATAAGTACGCGTAGTGTAAAACCATTGTCGATCAAAGCAAATTCGTAAGAACCGTACAACGCACGCATTCTTCATCGTTTCTACGAGTTCATTTGATATTATATGTATACATATATATATATATATAGTGTCTTAATCGTCAGAACATCGTTCTGATTTTTCTTTTTATATATACAATATATTATATACATATATAATATATTCGATTATGATATATAAACCCGACTAGAAATTCAGTTTGGGAGACCATTAGGTCCGCATTAGAGTGGACTAATTTGGCCGTTAGGCCCTAATGCGGCATGTAACGCGGAATTTCAACAACTAGCTAATTGGGAAAGCCGTATGAGGCCCGCATAAGGAATTTTTTTCAATACCCACAAATAAAAGACTCGCATTTTCTATTTAAAAAATAATAGTTTATTGGCCGATGTGATAAATGTTAAGATTAAATTGAAAAAATTCGAAATTTAAAAAATGAAAAAGAAAAATGTTGACAGCGAGACTCGAACCAGCGACCTACTGATTAATAGTACATATTTTTCGCTGCGCCCTCGGTCACTCCGGTTGTTGTTCATAGGTAAACGCCATCTCATTATGACTGGAAACAGATTTTCCAATACAATTTTCTCGACAAATCTTGAGAAGTGCGCGCTACTGCTTTCCTAAATTACATTTGCAAACCAACCTAAGCATCCGCTCGGCTATCCTCATTTGGATCATGTATGGCAACTGTTAGGTATGTCTAACTTAGGCGTACATCATTCTTTCCGCATTAGGCCCATGTATGTGGCAACTTTTAGGAATGCCCAACTCAGACGTACATCATTCTTTTCGCATTAGGCCCACATTCTTCTTTAGGCAAGCCTAACTGAATTTCTAGTCGGGTATGTATAATATATGTATATATAAAAGAAAAGAGTATATTTTACACCGAGTACAATGTTAATAATTTATTCTTATTTAGTGTAAATAAGTTATATAGAGGAAGTATGTTTTTATACGATAATGTGTGTGTGTATATATATATATATGTATATGTATCTGTATGTATATATACATATATATACACCCTTGCGCGCGCGAACACACGCGCACACACACACACACACACACGCACGGCCACACACATATTATACATAGCATTATACATAGATCGTTCGCTCTCCTTGTGGTTTTTACGTATTTACTTTGAGAGATTTATATATAATTGGTAATTTCGTATCGAGTCGCGTCGAAATACATTCGATTCCCTCAGGGACGGCTGCGTAATTACGGGAATCTCGTTCCCATGGACATCTCGTTATTTTAATCGACTATAAGCGGATACCATTGCATCTCGCTTTATTGCCCGAGACACTTTTCCCAAGTTCGGTGTAATCTTTTTAAAAGAATTTGTATTTGCAGTCTAGTGCAATTCCTCCTTCGGAAGTTTCATGTAATAAGTACACAGGGGGTACAAAAAGATTTTGCAGATTTTATATAAATTGTTATACTATTAAAAAACCTTTTAACTTTATCATCGACTGCATTAAGCATCGAGGCGATACGCTCTCCGTTGTACATTTCTTTGTCTTCTTCAATGTATATATTATAAAAGAATTGAGTATGCTAACACGTTTTGTATCCACTGCGTATTTATTTGGAAAATAATCGTCAAGGACAACTTAAGGTCACTCTGTTGTTCTTCATTGTACGAAACTTTTACGCGAGATAAATGTATTTTATTAATCCGAGTATATTTGAAATTCTGTGCTATGTTTGTATGTATACTCGAAGCTAATAATCTTTGTTTAAAATTCTCATTCACAACCGCATAGCTTACTATTACAATCTGTGATATCCGCCGCTACATGCGCAGCAATTTTATTTACTTGAATCTGGTTTTACACGTTCTCAACGTTTTGTAGTATTCTCGGTGGACACGACGTTGAGAGGACATTTTTATATTTCAGCTACTAAAAGCTATATACAAATGAAATGATTAAAACGAAACGAACAGAGTGACCTACATACGCCCTCAACATTTTCGCTAAGAATCGGTTATGTTTTTCATCTTTCTACGATTCCAATGAGACCATACAATATTACACATGATTTCTACTTCTGACTAAAGCATCTGAAGACTAAATCAAAATCGATATTTGATTTCGAATATTTGTAAGATATTCTGTGAAAGTAAAGCTGTTTCCAAATATTCTTGAACTTGGGAAAATATTTCCAGCGAAAAAGTTTGGTGAGAGAGTCTGTATAATTCGTGTTGCGTTCTCTTTGCAAAAAGACACTTTTGTCCTCGTTTTAGAACTCCGCCACGATGATGTTAGTAACAAAGGAAGACCTCTTCCTGTCATCGGGTATTGCGTAACTTCCGCTTCCTCTTTCATTACTAGGGTAAGGAAAAGGAAATCGATTAAATAAGAAAGTCATAAAACGTAACTTATTCGCTCGGTAAGCCGGGGTACAGAATTTCTCTGCGCGGACCGGTGTACTTTCATCCCAGATCCAGTCAGCAAATCTCATTTACGTCCGCTATTGCGTACTTATTGTTCTGTTTTCCTTCTTCTGTTTTGAATCAAAACCATCATGGGAATTTTCGTTAAAAATCAAACTTTTCTACAAGTATGCGATACAGAGATTTGTCACGATTACCGATATAATTCCTTGTGTATTTGTAGTTCTTTTCTGTACGTGTGTGTTATTACGCACACGTGCGTATTCTGTACAGATTATCCGTTTAGAAGTACTTTCCTGTGCTAGCCGCACGTTCAATTTTGCAAAACGTGTTCTTTTCTCGTTTTTTGTTTATTCTTTTTTAATTAAGTTGTTTTTATTACATCTTCTAAGTTATTAACGAACAAGGATCGCAGATTGCAAAACTTCTACCGCACCGCACTCGCGTTGTACGATAATGTTGTGCGCGTGTTCATCTAGGATGTTCAAGATTGTACTTGTTTTTATATGAATTTTGATACATCAACACCTGTGCAAGAGAACGTAACGAAAACGTTTCTCGAGAACGTTTTACGCATACCTCGTAATGTGTTTTATTTTTTAAATATCTTGTTGCTCGTTGTTTATCGATTTTACAAGGGGTCTCATGTAATGAAATCCCTGAGGATGATAATGAGGAAATTTGTGGTCGATGGAAACAGTGCAAAAGAATGTTTTTTCTTTTTTTTGTAAATCTTTTTCTTTCTTGTAGCTTTGATATCGATCTCGACTAGCGAACAGGCTTTTTATTAATATAATTAAAAGATCAACGTATAATGCGTATTTATGAGTTGTAATAAATTTCTGTAGAGAGTGGCGGTGCAATATGCTACGAATACCTAGAATTCTCTAACTTGTCTGCGTGTTTCAGTGCTTGAACAGACACCGTTCGAAATTTTTTCCACTTGGCTCAAAGATTCCTTTATTTATAATACGTAATTTTTAAAAGGTTGCGAACCGAATATTCTGTCCATCATACACATGTACAGTTAGGAGCATAACTGATCACGCACACTTTAAGTTAGAGTAACTTGGTCACGAATGGACCAAACAACTTGGATTTCTCTGTATGGCTAGAAGAATTCTGTTGAAAAACTGCATTTTTTCAGTTGTGAAAATCAATTTCTACTATTGTTTTTCACAATTCCGACAAAACGCATTTTCAACATATTTATCAGACGTCAGTTAGTAAACTAATTCTTCTAGCCTTACAGAGAAATTCAAGTCGTTTGGTTCGTTCACAATAAAAGTTATTCTGATTTGAAGTGTGGCAGTAGACTGCGGATATGATGCGTTTATAACAAAGATGGGCAAGTCGAATTTTAAAAAATTTACATGTGAAGAAGAATTTAGAAACACCAATATATTATTTTTAGCCCACTAGAATGATTAAAGAAGTAAAGAATTTTTTCCTCTGGTACTGTATTTTAAAATTGACGCAGAAAATTTCCATTTTGCATAAAGATCCGCAGTCTAGTGATCGGTTATGCTTCTAACTGTATGTTTCGTTTTTTTTTCCTTTAAGCTGTCTATGCGCCGGAAATGCATATGTACCGGAAGCGGTGTCTCGCTCAACGACATCAAATATTTGTGGCTACGTTCGATATGTACATTTTTGTTATTTATATCATCGATTTTATCCAAACAATTGCGGTTACATTTGAACCGGCCATGCTACGCGGACTCAGTGACGAAATAAATAAACGACAAAGAAAAAAAAATAAGAATAGTATCATATTCGTCACAGTGAATTTGTAAATAAAAAGATTAAAGATGCAAGGCTGAGATCAAACACGTGGGTTTTAATCGTTTCAATGTCGACTGGTTCTAGGATCGAAAGGAATGTTAATACAAATATATTAAAAGAAATAGTTACAATCCTGAATTTTTCGGAGAAGAAATAACGTAACATGTCTTGGAAGACAGAAAGAAATAGAATGGGAGAGTGAGAGTAAAAGATAGAGAATCTTGTCGACGATAAAACGGAGCCTTAGCGGAGCCTATTACGTTGTACAGAGAAAGAGAAATGAAAACTAAGAGAGAAATGACAGAGAGAGAGTGTGTGTATGAATGAGAGAAATCGTTTTATTTCAAATCGTTTCTTACTTAACGCTAAGCATAGGAAAAATGAATCCCGATAACGATGAATTTCTCATTAAAAAAAAGAACAGAACCGTTGAACGCGTCCACATGCGACCACGAACGCGGACCCATACGACAAGCCGGACACATGCGCGAGACATATATATATAAATATATAAATATATAAATAGTTTTATTATATTGCAAAGTGAAATAATACAATATTTAGCTACTGTATATAATGTAAAAGAAAAAGCTGGTCTTGTAAGATACGGATTAAGGTGTTTTAATGTGCACATAGCCGCGTCATTGTCAATAATCATATTATTACGATTAATAATAATTACAGTTTTTTAAAAAAAATATGAAAAACCAGTGTCAAAATTCTTCAGTTTTATCTTCTTAGGCAGTACTCGTTACCCCTGTAACACTAAGCACAATTATTGCTGAGAACCGTTTGTTTTGTTCGAATTTTTGCTAGAACGATACAATTCGTTTCGAGTAATTTTGGAACAAAATATTGAGCAATGATTCAGTATCTTATCAATAATTTTTCTACTAAGCGTTATTTTTTATCGCTAATAAGCTGCAGTGCATCGATAAGATCAATTTGAAAACTAACGTTACGAAAGAAATGTTTTTAAATGATCGTACTGGTTCGTTTATTCGACACCAGAGGTCACTAGAAGATTTAAAGAAGTGGATACGCATAAAGTTCTGTCAAAACAAAGGGCTTACATCGAAAATTCATTTCCAGAGTATTTGTTCGATTAAAATTTCAGACGACATGAAGCCCACACCAGTAGCGGATGAAATGTTTCCCGAAGGAGCAGGATCCTTCATTGAATTGGAAGAGGTAAATCAAATCAATTCAAGGTTATGTCTATTTGAAAGTAATTGCACACAAAAAATCCTTGACAATGTAGAAATATTTACTGATTGTATATTAATATACATTAAAAACGTAATTTTAGTTGTACATAATTATTAGACTAAGAATTTTATGCATTTATAACAAAAATAGGTACGCACAATGTAAAGCTTAAGCACATCGGTGTATTAGTTTCAACCGTATAAAATAATTAGAAGAAAAAATGTTCTAGGTACCCCTGTTCTTTGCAATTGATGTGGAAATTTTTTATGTTTTAATCATTCGAAACTGTTGTTTTAGGTTGGAGGCAGTCGTTTATTAGTCGATCTCACTGCCAGTGAAAAAGCAGTGCACGCAGACTTTTTCAATGGTAATTCCTTTCTAAAACTAATTATTATTGAAATGTATAATAATGTCTCATTTGTTTCGCAGATTTTGATGATTTGTACGACGACGACGACCTTGAGTGAACTAGTAGTTTATCCTACCAGTACTCGTGCTAAAGATGTAGGTCATATTTATTTGCATTCGATCTTTCAGATTATAATATTGTAGTATCGATAAATAGTCTTTTGCAATTTGTGATAAATAAAAACAAGTTTCATATGATATCTTGTAATTTATCCCGTTAAATCTATATATTTACTATACTTTAATAACAATTGGGTGAGAGTGATAAAGTAAACTCTGCGTTGGAACGAAATATGCAATGTATTTTGTGGTATTGGATTCGTAGAACACCCATGAAAAGATTAAAATTAACGTACGATAGTATAGTACTGCCCTTTGTAAATAAATAGCTAGGACAAATGCAGGTCAGATTGGTTATTAGTACACTGCGGATGTTTATGCAATTTGCAATTTTTCTAGAGAAATTTCAAGTAACTCGAATCAAATAGAATCTCATTTTCCGTAGTAGTAGCCTTGTTAAATCTAAAATATATTAAAATCGTGCTAAATTCTGTCGTATTTTATACTCAGTATTTTCTGAAAATTTTCGGCAACTATAAACGCATAAAAGATCCGCAGTCTGTTAGCATAATTTCGCTATTTGGTTGATCTGTTCATATAAACATAAAATTTGAAATTAGTTATAGTTAGCTTGAAACAGATGAAACCGAATATCGAAGCAACCAAACGAGTAAAGGGAGAAAAATAGATTGCATACAGTCAATTAACATTATTACAATTTATTATTTTTAGTTCGAAATTGAATCAGACGTGTGCCCGCGTTCAGAATACCTTTTATCTTGGTACGTCAGCTCGGGCGATATTAATTATAAACGTGCCATAAGAAAATGAGTACTGGTCGTAATGTCTCGTACACATTAATATCGATATCATTGTAAAGATTATAATTTACAATACATAGATGCTAGTCATATAAACCTGTTAAGATGATGCACAATTAAAATAGCACCCCGGGTTTTTAGTCGCGCCACATAATATGGATTCCTTTGTCGTTCGACACGACACTGTGTTTTCTCCTTTATTTTCAATTGATACACTGTAAAGTTTTATCTTTCTCAGTGTTTCTCATTTCTGCGCGATTTCTGTTTGCTTGCATTTCGTTTCATTATTTTTTCTCCTTGGCCCCAATCGACAATTAATTCACCTTTTGACCATCCTCATTTCACATTAACAGACTTATCAACGGTGGCAACGAGGTTCCATTTACAAGATACCCCCCGATAACCGTTACTCGTGTGCATCTTGATGGCGTACGAGAATGAGAGCGATATCGATGACGACCAAATCGAATACGCTACTAACGGTGACGAGTATCCTGGAAAATAAAGATACAGTGATATTCGAACATATACAAATTACTAGACAGCGGTTCTTTATGCATTTATGGCTTCTGAAGATTTTTAAAGCGTAGAATGTATTAGGTTGTCCCAAAAGTTTTTTTCGAAATGTGTTCCTTCAATGTTGCTAAATAAATACAAACTGTTAAAGAAACGTGGAATACAAAAATTTAATAGAATTTAATAAAGTTCTATCTTATTCTACTTTTTTAAATTCGTCGAAAAAAATTGCAAATTGCATAAAAATCCGCAGTCTGCAAACCACCATAATACCATGATCACAATGTTCATCACAATGTTGAACTTATAAATTAATACCAACCCTGAGTCCAGCCCCGAGAAAGTCCTTCGGAGTGCTAGTTAACTTCGAGATCACTATCGGCTTGGTCATCTTGGTCGCTTTCCTCCTCCTCATCTTCTTCCTCGGAATAATACTGCGAGGGTGGCGACAGCACGTCCTCGGAAAGTGAAGTGTGAGAAGATGAGGGAGGTCGAGAACCTTCTAATTTCGTGTCCAGGTCTTCCATAGAAGTACTTGGTCCAGGAATGGTCACTGGGATGAATTTCTCCAAATCACCGCTTGCCAGTTCTAAAAGTAAATCATGATCTTAAATAATCAACCAGGGCAATGAAGCGAGAAGCTTTAGATTCCACATAAAACATACGTTCCACATATTTTTCAAGTGATTTCGGAACCATCTGCTTAGCCTTTCGCAAATTCTCCTCAGTACATTCTCCTTTTTCTAAACCTAAAAGTAATTAGTTTCACATTAATTTTCAAGTAAGTCGATCCAGTTGCTTAATACTAAAAATAATCTTCAAGTATTCATCTAACTTGTGATAACAAAAAAATAGGTCCTTTACCAAAAGCTAAACCCATTTGTTTTAGAACCTCGATATCATCGTGAATTTCGAACTTATCGTTAAAATTGAACAGGTACTCGGTTCTGCAATACACATGATTCATTACTAGAAACTTAAAAACGAGTGGGCGCTTGTAACGATAAAAATATGTGTTTCCAATGAACCGTACTTGTCATTTGAAATGCTGCAATCTATGACAGTCTTTTTGCTGGTGTTCACAATCAGGAATGGCAGCTGTATGGCAGAATTTGGTTTCGGCGGACCACGCTGACTCTCGTTCAGACGATTACGCTCCACCAAGTTCTTAAAAGAGATATGTGAGAGAATCAGTTGATGTAATTGTTGTGTTTTTGCTTTGATCCTGTCAATCTTCTTCTTTTTGTCTTTATCGAGCGCCACACATTCCTGAAGTGAATTTGTTGGCAGACCTAGCCACCGGATTTCTTTCTTCTCTTTCGAGATAATATTCATTGCCATCAAGACATTGAGAGCGTCGTACACACGCCTTCTAATGTTCTTCTGATCATATTGCTGTAAGCAAAGGATAATGTATCTTATTCATTGTTTACTTGAAAGACGAGAAAAAAGAAAAGTAACGTACCTGATCTGCTACGGAGTTTATGTGAGCAGGATTAGTGAACTCCCCGACAAGTTCGTCGGCAACTTCGTTGTATGATGTCGTTCCTTTCTTCTTCACTTTTTCGCAGACTTTCATCGAAAAATGACGTAGCCCTTTACCTACTTTCTCTGTTTTTCTTCGCTTACTGTAAATCGAATAGTGATATTAATCATTCTGTACAATGATAATTGTGTTCGTTATAGGGGATGTATCATTACTCTGGTACAAAATCGCCGCCATCAACGTCTTGTCTTTTTCTAGAACCGCTGTGGTCCAATATCGGGCTGATATATGTCTTTCCACTCGCATCTTTTACAATTTGTTGATTTCCGGATTGTTGTTGTTGCTGTTGAGATACTATGGCCTGTTTTATATCACTCTGGATAAACGAAACAAATTAATCAACACATTTATTCTTGAATCGATTTCTTGTTAGAAAAACAGCGAAAAATTGATTTAACATTTCAATCCTTAACATTCGAATGGTGACTCAGAGTCGTCCACTAAAAGTTGCTGTACCATCATAATCAATTACTAAACATTTAAGTATTGTACGAGGTGTTACATCAATTACGTATCCACCAAATTTAAAAAATCACTGAGAGTTAAAATATTCTAGGTCGGAAGAAATGTTTAATTTTCGAGTGCAAAGGGTTAATATAGAAAACCCTATTCGAATGAACTTTTAGAAAAGAAATATACCATTTGCGCGGATGTCAATTGTATAGTCTTGGTCAGTACCGGTTCACCAGCCTTGGCTGTAGCCAGTTTTGTGTTCTGCAATGGTATTGTAACCAATCCTAAAATAAAACATCACTGTATTATTCTTTGCTGTTAAATATATTCATTTAAGAAAGTTATACCTTCGTGTACACCATACCATATTTTCACGATAAAAAAAAAGCTAACATTTCTTTGCAACAGCTACTTACTTTGACCAGGAGTTGAAGGGCTCTGAAGATTAAGAGTTCTAAGAACTTGTGCGTTCGATGGCAAAACCTGAATCGAAAGAATTCACAAAATTAAATCGATCGAAATGTTTTTATAGAAATTCTGAAAATGTTCTCCACAAAAATGATCTGAATATTATACCTGAGATTCTTGGCTCGGAGTCTTAAAGACTTTAAGGCCACCTGCATTTGTTGTACTGACAATACCACCCAATGCTTTGTTAGCTGTACTCTGGACTACTTTTATCACTTGTGGATGACCTATAATAGTTACAATTTTTGCTATAATTTCTTTGAACTGTAAGAAAACAAACACATCGATCATACATAACAAAAATAAACAAAGATACGTCTGGTACCTTTCGAACATACAATTCATTCAAAGAACACAATAAAGTCACAATTAATCCATCAAAATCGACTGAAGTACAACAGATAGAATCGTTATAGAATAAAATCTCACTAGGTTATACTATCACTATTACCCGAGGCAACGTAAAGCAACGAACAAACGTATTGATACAATACTATCGAAACAAACTATTCGATAACAGTATATTACATAAATAGACATTCTAATTTGTTGTAGCTTCTATAATTGAAATAACAGAGGCAGTTGATATCCGTGTATTTGAATGAGAGGATCGTGAAGTAAAGGTGACCTCTTCGATTGGACAAGTAACTGGAGATGGGTAGACGGTTTTTGGTGAGAAAAAGAAGTTCGTAGATTATGGAATATGGTAAATAGAATTGTTTAAGAGTGAAACTGAAGTCGACGATGTACCTTATTGAATGCAGGAGAGAAATAATGCGAGGCAGCGCGGCATATGACCAATACGAATACGAAGGAAGAAAAGATTCCACGAAGGTATCCGATTGACAAGAATCGTTGAGAATATAATAGAAATATGTGCACAGGTCCAGAGAGAAAGCGATGGTAGATGGAATAAACGGTCTTAGCAGAAATGAAAGGAAATCAAGGCATTATCATCGAAGTGTGGCATGCTGATAATTGGCGCGCACTCGGCATACTCACCGTTCGCGTCATGTATGAGAAAGTTCATCGTTTTGTTTTGTTGCGTCATCCTCGAGGTTAGAATTCCGTCCCGGCGTCACCGACGATCACGACGATCGACCGAATGCCGAGTGAAAATAAAAAGATCATAGGTACACTCGCTAATCTTGGCTCGGTCTATCACCAAAATGGCGACTATGTTATAGAACCATTTGAGATCAGAATTTTCAGGATATACGGTGGAATATTGTTCTAATACACGCACGATAGTAAAAGTCAGCCGTTTATTTATTGGGCTGAATCAAGCATTTTAACAGAACGTTCGTCTGTTCGCGAAACTAACGCACGGATTTCTACCTTCCGCGTGCACAGTACGGAATAGAGACGAGCTTGGCGGCACGACAAAGTTAAACAGCTGATTGGTTACTCTCCGAGTCACGTGGCCCCTTCTGTTCCACGTTTATGGGCACTGTAATCTTCGCAAGAAAAACTTGTCTCTAGATACGCGAAACATGGAATAACACTAGTATTTTGCAGGGGGTTTATTTCGCCAGGGATGAGGAAACCCGAGGAAAGCCCTTAGACTACGTATACTTATAGATCCGGCATACATGTAGGATATACTGGGATATACATAGGACCACCGACTAAGCATAAACATAGATCTACGCTGTAGCGCAAAATAAAGAAGCATCCGGTAAAAAATAATAAAATAAGAACACAGTAAGTTTTGAAAAAGGATTTCTGAGAAAATGTATGTGTTATTGCGGATTATCTTTTTATTTTTTTATTTGAGCCACTAAAACCTATTATAGGTTTATTTCGGCTTTTACAATTCTACAATAGGTTTACAGTTTTAGTAGCCGCTAGATGTGTTGTTTACAATTGTTTAGAAACTGAAAGATAAATTTGCAGGCTGGTTTAGCAAAGAATATGTCCGCTGTTACGCAGATTGTTCACTAGTTTGGGTCTTTGGGAGTCATGTAGTCGACACTGCCATATGGCATGGTCTATTGCGGATTATCTAATACTTTAAATGCAATAAATCAATCTTTGTAGAATACGATTTCTACATAAAGATATTGTTTGTCATTATATCTTGTAATTATTGTAGGGAAATTAATACAGATTTCACATTATTAACATTTACAGATGTTCGATTCAAAGGCGGCAGAATCGTTTAAAGTTTCGCGCTTTTATTTAATACGCACCGCGTACATAGAAACAGCCCTATGGATATTCTTGATGTTTTTAGGCATTCAAAATAGCAATATAGTAGAAAATAATGTCAGAGAAATCTTTCTTCGGACTATATCGAATTCTAGATATTTCGAGAAGTTCTCATTTCGAAAATATAATCTATTCCCACGTAACAGCGTATCGAATAAAAATTAGTCATTTGAAATCAATGGATTCCAGGTTCTAAACGAAGCAAATTGTATCGTGATATTTAATTTCAAAGCTTTCTGATTGGCCAAGAGGAAAATTTCTAGATAGTCAAAACCAATAATGTTTTTGCAGAGTCGGCGTTAGTCGTAAAAGAATTTTGATAAGAGACGTCATAGAATCGTGCAATTAGTCAAAAGTTTTTAAAGATAAATTATTTATTCGTGGGTTTCTTGAAAAATCTCTTTATAACATTGCGGTATTATTAGAATCCGTTGTTGACGGAGTTGTCATAATCGTATAAATTCTGCTTTCAACACGGTGTACTGAATTGAAAAGTAGTTGCCTTATATGTGCGCTTTTAAAAGAATCGCATAGGATACCTCGAACCGAGGTTGAGGGTTCGTTCAGGGTCTGACTGAATGGTAAGATTATTTTAAGGCTCGCGAGGCGATTCGAACGGACAGGTTAAAAACGTTTACTATCTTCTTCGACGAACTCGCAGTCTAGCAAGTTGAATCTTATCATCATCCCAGTTCATTCGAATCTATCAATTACCATTCTTATTATTCGTCATTCTAGTAAAACCGTGCGAATCAACTTGTTGTTTTTTGCTAATTCGATTTTTCTTTCACCTGGATCTGTCTATCGTCATTGTGTCGTTCAACGACTCAATACACGACCTCCATTTTTGTTGCAACTATTTCGTTCGGTGTATTTCACGCAGTATTGCTTCTCCGTTCATCAATTCTTCACTATATTTTTTGGTTGATCGTTTTGCAGTCTTGTCGGCTGCAACCTCCACGATAATTAAAAACCATTTTTTAGGTTAAAAGTGATATGCAACGTTTCTAGACGACACAGAAACCATAAATTAAATATGCAGAAAATAATGCTTGTTAATGGTAGATTGTAGTCTGCAACGAATTTGACATTTACATGCACAGATATAACCTGAAGGGAACCTGTTTAGCATCATTCACCACACACGTTCACAGAACATGAAAAATACAATATGTGTAGAGCATTTATTCGGGAAAAATGTCGTTCGCAAGAATCTATGCACATGAAATCGAGGATGTCATGTTTAAGGGGATACAAGAAGTTTTCGTCGACAACAATTTTTTGCCTCTGAATTCGGAGCAGTTACAGTGATAGACTAAATCACGTAATTTCTTAATACAAGTTTTATGTTTTATTACATTTTCTCGCGTACTCGCGCATACTTACACCATTTCATTCATATGAATCTCGTATGACAGAAGATTAACGCTGTCTAATGTGATTTCTATTTGTTTATCTAACACGTTCTTTGCTATGTTTGCATGCTCCGATAGGTCTGTACATTGTGAAAAACATGCCTCTGTTCGGAAAGTCTCAAAAGAGTCCGGCGGAGGTCGTGAAAGCTCTAAAAGAGGCGGTGAACGCTTTGGAGCGTGGTGATAAGAAGGTAGAAAAGGTACGTTGTAACAATGATTTCTGGTTCCTATGATGCAGTATGCGAATTTTTAGGCTCAAGAGGATGTCAGTAAAAATTTGGTACACATAAAGAATATGCTATACGGAACAGCTGAGACGGAGCCGCAGACGGATATTGTTGTTGCTCAGTTGGCGCAAGAATTATACAATAGTAATTTGTTGCTTCTACTTGTGCAGAATCTTAGTCGTATAGATTTCGAGGTATGCTAATGTATATTCTAAATGCATGTACTCTAATTGTGTGTACATATAAACGTATATATCATCCACAGATACGTATCGCTAGACTATGGATCTTTATGCAAAAATAAACTATTCATTTCACTACGCAATAATATTCTTGGATTTTTTATATTATTCACTGTTCTACATTTCACCCAGTCAATCTCTTCGTAAATGCATAAAAATCCATGGTATTCTTATTGCTAATAACAAATGTAAACTATTATACGAATGTGAAAGTTTGTTTGTTGTGTGTGTTTGCGTGTGCATGTCTGTGTGTGTGTGTGTGTGTGTGTGTGTGTGTGTGGTTCGTATGTACTCGTTACAAACACTTTCAATTCTTTTTTTGATATCATTTCATTTCCAATTGAAATATTACAGAAGAACCAGCTGAAAAAATATATTTGGAAAAGTAATTTTCCATCTTGACAGGTTTTAAGCTTTTTATAATGACCTGAAAAATATATTAACAATTATAATAGAAAATGTTGAATGAAGTTAGTACTGTTTAGTAATAGGATTAAATTGACAATTGATATATCAACATATTGAGAATTTCGTGTGTAATGTTCTGTCTAATATTTATTTCTTTTATAATGCAATATTTAATAGGGGAAGAAAGATGTCGCGCAAGTGTTTAATAATATACTGCGGAGACAAATTGGAACCAGATCTCCGACAGTGGAATACATATGTACCAAACCAGAAATATTATTCACTCTTATGTCTGGGTAAGCATGGAAATAGAAACAAGATAGTTTACCGTTTAAATAAAACTGCTACTAACACGATTAAATTAATTCTAGGTATGAGCACCAAGATATCGCCTTAAATTGTGGCACTATGTTAAGAGAATGTGCGAGATACGAGGCTTTGGCTAAAATAATGATCTATTCGGACGACTTTTACAATTTTTTCAGATATGTTGAAGTGTCAACATTCGACATAGCTTCCGACGCATTTTCTACATTCAAAGTAAGCGATGATAAGCGCATGATATATCGTACTTAAAGTAAAGCAATACTGTTGGTGCATCCGGTACGTTGGTTTTTAGGAATTACTTACCAGGCATAAAATACTGAGCGCTGAATTTTTAGAAATAAATTACGATAAAGTTTTCTCTCATTATCAAAGGTTATTGAATTCGGAAAACTATGTAACGCGACGACAGAGTTTGAAACTACTAGGGGAACTTCTACTCGATAGACATAATTTTACCGTATGTACAATGTTAAACTGGTTTTTTTGTATACATATATTCGAAATCTATACCACTTCAAAATGCTGTTGTAATAATGTTATTTCTCCATTTCAGGTAATGACACGATATATTTCGAATCCGGATAATCTGAAGTTAATGATGAATATGCTCAAAGAGAAATCACGTAATATACAATTTGAAGCGTTTCATGTTTTTAAGGTATATTCGAATATTTATGAAACATCTTAATAATTAGCTTGTTTCACTATGAATTCTTTTAATTCAGTCGGGAGAATAATGTCCGGTTAAATGTCGCAGACTCGAGATTTCGTGCCTCGACAATCATGAATTTAATCTCGACACATAAATTTAAGGGTGTCGGCTCGTTTTCAAGATTGTAAAATCATTTCTCGATGAGACAAATATGGGATTTTCCAGTGGTTAAGAGACCGCTGTCTATTTTTACGTTCACAAGCTGCATTTTTACATTACTACATGCTTTTTTACATTACGACTTTCGAGGGCGATTGGGATCAACATTTATATTTGGCCAGATAGTCCACAAGGTTGTATCGAAACTGAAATAACACCGAAATCGTTAAAGATACTTGTTTTCGTATAACCGATGTTCTACCGGAAAAATTCAAATACTAAGTACGGTCAAGTCACGAGCATAATCCACCTAAATTACACCTCTCTAAAGTAGACACAATATAAAAACGTTCCGTCGTAAAACCCTCTCTGCAAAGGAACAAGCGCGGTCCGAATTCAGGTAAACTACCATCGACCTTCTGCCGTGACCGTCATAAAACATTTGACCGTGGAAACCATACCGGTTGTAAATCCTCGTTTTAGTTTCTGAATGCTCTTATACATTACATTAGAAGAACCGAAAATATCACCGGTAAATATATTTAAATATACCGGTATTTTCATATTTTCATATGTCGTCTCAATAATAATTATGAATAATGAATAATTATGAAGAAACAACCGAAACATACTAAACTTTGTATTATCGAGAAATGAGAAAGCGCATCCCGAACTCTTGTAATCCTAGAAACGAGATTACACCCCTTACGAAGTGGTGGAAATAGAAAGTGGCAGTTTTGGCTATGGATGAAACGCAACAATTAACCGAGCATTATTGTGTTAAGTTTATCGAGAAACGATTTGTCGACTTTGTAATCAATAATCTTTTCGTTACTTTTTTGTTTGAAAGCATTAATTGAAAATATTTAAGAAGGGGAAGACCGACCTGTTCAATTTGTGGTTCTGAAACAGAAGAGGCAAGGGACACTACGTGAGATAACTAGAAATTAACTGGAATCTTACTAGATTTTGTATCGAAACATGGGTTTGCGGGCTGTCGTTTTTTTACCTTATACGAGCATATTTTGTGCTGCACAAGGTTTCATTTGATAGAGGAAGGAGAAACTGCACCACGCTGTGCCTCATTGTATGAGTAAAAAATGTCTATTTGTGACTGAAAAATAAGTTCAAAGTAGAGCATACATCGAGAAAACACCAGCAGATTCCGATGTATTTTTCTGTCACAAATAGACATTTTTGACTCATATGATGAGGCACAGCGTGGTGCAGTTAACCATCCTCTATCAAATGAACCCTTGTACAGCACAAAATATGCTCGTATAAGGTAAAAAAACGACAGTCCGTGATTGCATTCAATTTCCTCATATTCCATTCATGATGCCAGAGTCTAAAGCAAGTCTAGAGCCAATTTTAGTTCAGCTAGTTAGACCAGATACCTAGTCAGGACTGTCAACGTGGAATCGTAACAACAAAAATGTATGGGGCTTGATTAATAAAAAAAGAAAAAAACGAGGAATCATAGCAAAATTGAATGTTTATCACAAAAAACACTGATAAATACCCTATAATAGGTATGTCACGTGGTGCCCCTTGCCTCATAAATCTCGATACTTACTTTGCAGAAGGGTACTTATGAATCTGGGATATTCCCAACTGCTGGATTCTGCGATAATAAAAAAGAATTTTCTATAATGTATAATTATACTGTGGATTTGGTATTCTAATCTATACTCGTAATTACATAGGTGTTCGTGGCGAATCCAAACAAGCCAAAACCGATACTAGACATTTTACTGCGCAACCAGGAGAAGCTAATCGAATTCCTGACGCGTTTCCATACTGATCGTTCCGAGGACGAGCAATTTAACGACGAGAAGGCGTACCTAATTAAACAAATTCAAGAACTTCAGTCTGTACATGAGAATTAAGTCCTAAATACAAGTTATTGCTACAGCTACCGTTAACTACTACTATTGAAGTCTATTCAGCTGCTGTTGCCACTGTTACACCATCACAGTCACTGATGTAGCCAACTATCATTATTTTCTTCCTCTCTTTCTGTCTCTCTAGCTCTCCCTTTCTTTCACTTGTTATAATTATCGTTGATCAATTCGAAACGAATCAATTATTATTATTATTATTATTAATTATTATTATTATTATTGCTATTACTTTTATTTGCGAGTAGTTCTGTAAATAAAGTTTTTCGTTTAATTGAATACTACTGTATATTACATGAAGATGATATACTTCCACCTAAATGAAAGTAACATAAGAAAAGCATACTTTAATAGGCTTATAAGGTTCTTGTTCATTTAGTTTAGCGTTCGAATGCCGATTAATATTACCATAATTGTATCGTGTAACAACTAGATTTTACAAGACCATATTACAAAGTTCAGTAAATTGAATATCGTTTAATATTCAATAATTTCAAGCTATGCATGGATATGTATTCGTGAGAAAAAGCGCTCAATTTGAATGATAAGAGTGCCAGGCGATCTTTGTCACAGCAATCACTAGACTGCGTTATTTGTTCATTTACTTATAGCAAAATTGAATAGATGAAACTCGAAGTAGTTGGAAAATTTAAAAACTTCAAGACAGTGATATATGATGTCTCCTCTATAGAAATAACATTGAATTTACGCAGTCTATATAGTGATCAACAATCAGGTCTTCAGGTGCGTAGCATACGAGCTATTCGTGGCGCATTAGGGCACCCACGAAATACGGTGATTAGGACAATCGTATCAATGAATTAAATAGATTTCCACATCATCCATGAGATACTATTAATAATAATATTAATACTATTAACAATTTCGGACAATAAATATAGAAAATAAATTTGGAAAATTTCCGAAATATTCCGTTCTTGTTAATACGCGAATTGTTGGTAACATTGAACGCAACAGTGAAATAGTACAGAGAAGCCCATAAGATGCAATGCCTGCACTGTTATTGCCTGTGGAAAAAGCTACAGAAAGAAGTAGCAATTATTATAGCGTTCAAGACTTCATATGTCTTTGTCTTCGTAACAAAGATATCGTACAACTTTTGTGAATTAAAAAGGGGGAGGCAGTCGTATGTATTTTTTAATTCGTCAAAATGAAATGTTTATATACAGTCAACGAGGCAACAGCAACAGCAACAATGTATAGATATAATCAGAGATAATAAAAGCACGTAGTCACGAGTTACGTGCTTTCAAGAAAATTTAACATCGAATTTTTTGGCGCTCTACAGTGCGTTTTGCATAACTAGGAAAAACTCTCAACTTCGATACTTCGTTGCATGTTTTACTCGAGATAGAAAAGTAATTCATTCGATCAAATTAATCCATTAATTAACTACTAATTGTAAGTTATAATTATAGCTAGAATTAAACGCGGCTGGAAATTGATTCTAAAATGCGCAAAGCTTACAAACTTTCTTTAGTTTCGAATTTCCACGCGATGTGGCGACAGCGTCGTTCTTTGTATGCAGTTCTGCCTATACGATTCTTCGTGCACACTGGGTTGAGAGCTGACTGAGCCGTCAGGGAACGCCATATTTATAGTGACGGTGGTGCGGTGCGGATCTACGTGTGTCCATTATTTTCAAGTAAAATCGTTTACCTATTTATTTACATGGTAGAACGCGATATGAAGTGTTTTGTGCGTGTGGTGTCGTATGATTCACGTTATGGATGATCTGTACTCGTTGGTAGTACACAAGATAATCGTATAGACGCGAACAATCTATCACTTACGAACCTTCGTTTCATCGGAGTTCTTTTGCTACCTCGTAAATTGTTTACAAGTCGTTCCCGCTGCTTTACGGCTAAACAAAGTCCTTAGAGCGTGCTATTTGCGTTAGGAATACAATTTCCTTTTCAGGAACGTACCGCGACCTTCGGCTGGACGTAATGCATCTTTGTTACAACAATTTGCGTGTTTTATAACCTGACAACACGTCCGAGGTTTCTCTGTCTCTTTAACATGTCACTGCGTCTTTGACAAAGTATTAAGTGGTAAGAACTGAACTACAACATTCTCGCTGTGGTTTTATGTGTTTTTCTCGCCGTTGCACATGCCGCAGTAGAAAATCCCGCGTTCAAGATATTCGCAACAATGCTGCACAGTTTGTAAACTATCGAGCACTATCGTGAAATTAATGTATCATTTTTATTAGCATTATCATTCTCTTTTACGCTCTACTTGCTTCCTTGATATAATAACACTCTTATACTTGAATTTTCGGAATATACATTGCAATGATACTCTTTTATTGGATTCTACTATTTTTATAGTCGTTGTTTCTCTGAAACAAAGACTAAAATTGTTTTTCTCTAGAGTTTTCTGTAATTCTTGTATTTATCTATATTAAAGATGTTATTTGTAGTAGAAACAAAGTGTACATTGTTTTTCTCTAGAGATTTCTATAATTCTTATATTTATTTATATTAGAGGTACTATTTGTATTAGAAACAAACACTACATTATTTTCTGTAGAGTTTCTTACAATTCTTATATTTATTTATATTAGAAATAAAAACTAAATTGTTTTTCTGATAGGGTTTTCTATAATATTTTTGTATTTATGTATATTAGAAATATTATTTATATTAGAATCAAAGACTAGCTTTTTCTGTAGAATTTTTTATAATTCTTATATTTATTTATTTATGTTAGAAATGTGAGATTTTAGAGAAGGCCGTCCAAAGTTGATAATTGTTTAAATTATGTGTTTACAAACTGCTGCTTTGTACCATAGAAATGTGTTTTTACAAATTTGTATCGAATGTCTTGTCAACTAGACTATAAAATTTTTTTTCTTGTCATCTGGTTGGCAGTAACATTAAAATATAGTTGATCGTTTGCATAATCTAATAACAATAACATCAGCTTGACATGTTCACAAGTAAATACAACAGTCTCTTCTATTTCAGATCTAAAATCAAATTAATGAATTTCAAAATGTGGTCGTCACAAGGTACTAATTCGAACTCGAAGTCGTCTTCGAACGAAGGAAATCTACGCACATTGGGTATGACATCTGCTATCAGTATAGCAGAACCGAAGCCCAGTGATCTTTCTAGGACAAATGAATTGAAGGAAGCGTTGAAACCTTATAATGTATTCGAGTCTGAAGAAGAGTTGAATCATAGAATGGAAATTTTAAGGTACTTTGCATTTATATAATTGTTTTATTCTAATTTGTACATGATAAATGTTGTTGGTCTATGTTATTGATCTATGTTATTCTATGTTATTCAGCAAATTGAATGCACTGGTGAAGCAATGGATAAGGGACACAAGCATCGCCAGAAACATGCCATCCAATGTTGCCGAAAAAGTTGGTGGTAAAATATATACTTTTGGTTCATATAGGTTAGGGGTACATCACAAAGGTGCTGATATAGACGCGCTATGTGTTGTACCTCGTCACATCTACAGGTCCGATTATTTTTCATCCTTCTTTGAGTTACTGAAAATGCAAGAAGAAGTTACAGATTTAAGGGTGCGTATTTCAACTGATCTTCTACCGTAGTCATAATTAATTACCCATTTAATATAAACTTCTTTCCCAATTCGCATTTGCACTGTAAGTATAGCAATCTATACTTAGATTATTCATTAGTTGACATGTGTAAGGTTCAATGTGAATATATCATTCACGAGTGGGCTGCCAGAGCTTTAGGCAAAGTAAAAATTGTCTATGTTGATTGCAAGAAATGGAAACTAATACGATTATGATAGAGAAGAATTTTCCAAATTTTCCTATAAACACATAAAGATCTGCAGTCTACTCACTAGTCCAATGCGAAACACCGATTAACTTAAACGAAAGCTCGTGTAATTAATACGTTCTATTATTTAATATATTTCAGGCAGTAGAAGAGGCGTTTGTACCAGTTATAAAAATGAACTTCGATGGTATAGAAATCGATATGTTATTTGCAAAGTTAGCTCTTAAAGAAATTCCTGACTCAATGGTTAGTAAAACACTTTCAGATTAATTATACGAATTTAGAATTCGTCACTTGTCAATCTAATACATTTGTTCTCGTGTACAGGACCTTAGGGATGATATGCTTTTGAAAAACCTTGATCAGAAATGTGTCAGAAGTCTGAATGGTTGCAGAGTAACAGACGAAATACTTCGTTTAGTACCTAATATAGAAAATTTTAGGTTGGCACTTAGAGCTATTAAATTATGGGCAAAACGTAAGATTATTATCCATTATAATATATTTATAGTTGAAATTTTGATTTTCTCGATGTCTAACTGTATTTTTCTTATTCGAAGGACATGGCATATACAGTAACGTGCTGGGATATCTAGGAGGTGTATCGTGGGCAATGTTGGTTGCGAGAACATGTCAACTGTATCCCAATGCTGTCGCAGCGACACTAATAGAAAAATTTTTCCTTGTATTTTCTCAATGGAAGTGGCCACAACCAGTTCTTTTAAAACCACCAGACAATGTTAATCTGGGGTTTCCAGTTTGGGATCCACGAGTAAGAATCTTGATTATATTCGTTAGCATCAATCATGTTTTAAATATTTTACACCTAAATTCTATTTCTTGCATAGGTAAATATATCTGATAGATATCATTTGATGCCAATCATCACACCAGCATATCCCCAACAAAATTCAACTTTCAACGTATCAGTTTCAACGAGGACTATCATGCAAGAAGCCTTTGAAACCGGATTGTCCATAACAGAAGAAATTATCATGGGAAAGGCAACGTGGGACAAGTTGTTCGAGCCTCCGAACTTCTTTGGAAAATATAAGCATTATATCGTACTGTTGGCTAGAAGTCAGACCGCAGAAGATCAACTTGAATGGTGTGGGCTTGTCGAGTCAAAAATACGACACTTGATAGGTAAAATATTGAATACGACAATACATATTCTATCGAATTTGTTACGGTTCTATTGAATTACACGGGGAAGGAACATTGCTCTCTACGTTACACGCTCTATGTTACTTTGAAACGTGAATCAGAGATATATGGTGGTACTGAAAAGTAGACAGTGGAGACTCATTTCTTAATAGTCCTATACACTTGAAGACAACATAACACTGTTCTTAGATTTTTATAATTTCTCACTGCTTGATATTGCACCTAGCCAATTTCTTCATAAATGCATAAAAATCCGCGGTTTTCTCATTACAGTACGCCTTTGAATCATATAACATTATGAAAATTTATCAATCGTATTAAAATTTTTAGAAACTGTCGCTAACGAAGCATCACCCGGTCTTGGTATTAGCTTATCACATTATGTTCCGTTTGTTCCAGTTAAATGACGTAGATTAAAACAGGTTAATTTTTTCTATTGAGATATCAGTTTAAAGGGGAAAGTTATTCTCAGGTGTTCCATTAAACGTATGCATCTTTCGCAGGAGTAAGCGGTGGTTGTAAATCAGTGATTTGTATAAACTTCTGTCTTAATCTGTGTCTATTCGATTCATCAAATTTGAATTTGATATATTCATTTATTTATACATGCAATGCTAATAATCCACGGATGCCAAAATGGCAAAATCCTAACTCTTTAAAACAGGTACACTGGAAAGGAATCAACACATTACTTTGGCACACGTAAATCCAGAGGCTTTTCCACCATTAGAACCAGAACCAGAGGGGCACTGCTCCATGTGGTTCATCGGCTTACTGTTCGCCAAAAGCGAAAACTTAAATATCGATCTGACTTACGACATCAAATCTTTTGTCGACTCAAGTGAGAACATTTCCATATATATTTTGCGCAAAGAGACAGTTTCCGAATAAATTTTATAACCATTTGTGTATAAAATTGCAGTTCAAAGACAAGCGGAACAGTTAAAGATGTTGAAGGAAGGTATGTGGATAGAAGCAAAGCACGTGAAGAAGAAGGACTTACACAATTACGTTGCTCCTAGCTTGATCAAACGAGAAAGAAAGGTATGAAGGGGGACCGTTCAATTTTTACGTTTGACAATTCGAATGATTTTCGTGTTGTGCTATATTAATTTTCATTTTCATTTGGTCAAATAGGTTTCTAGCAGTGTACATAAGAATGGTAACATTTCTGGTAATGGAAATACTGGCAGCATCTCACCACGGAACCCAGGAGACGCAGCGAGTAGGAAGAGACTGTCAGATTCGAACCCAGATGCATGTTCTAAGAAACGGAAGGTTAACGATAACGATCAGCAAGTTACACAGGTACTGTTAACGAACATACTATTTCCGACGCACAGTTGCGATAAACACAAATGGCTAATAAACTTAATGGATATGTATTTATGTCTGTACAGGGAGAAGATGGATCGTTAGTGGTTCAATCTTGCGGAGAAGATAGCAATTCCGGATTTAGCTTGGATGAATACAAACAAACATTGACAACTGCTAAGGATGTAAGACATTGTACATATAATGAACAATAATCAGCATAGAACAGAATTAGGTAACTACATATAACAATAGAGTGTAGTAAGTGAATATAGGACATTTTAACATAATTTGGAGTCATGAAGAGGTAAAAAAAACTGAAGATTTCTGTAGTTTTCGTGAAATGTGTGATCTTTTTCTTTCTCTTTGATGTGTACCTGATTGAATTCTTCTACCTGATTGAAGTTTCTCTTTGTTGTCGGGTAGTTAATATATTAATCTACATCGAGAAATGTTTGCGATGTTTCAGGATGGACCTACTGCATCCACAGTAGCGCAAGAGGGATACGTTTGCACTTGACCACTGCAGGATTACTACCTCAAGTCGATCGACAGATGCTCCACTGGGCCATCTAGACTGTAATCACATCTTACGCAACCATCCACTGCCCACTGTAAGTCCCCCGTTTCGTAAAAACAAAAGCAACGCGCGATGTGTTGGAGAGACTACCCGTTGGAATCAATCGGTGCACGGCTGTGCGACAAACGTTCTGATTTTAATACTACTGACCAACATCGACAGTCAATGGGAACAATTAATGCCACGAATTAATGGTTGTGCCAGTGCCTGTGATGTTACCTTTTCTTACGAGCCGCGCAGCCGCGATATCTGGCTAATCTTAATGGAACGATTCAAAGTAACACAAAACTTACAACATCCATCATTATCTGTAAGGTTAATAATTTTAGTTTTATATATCATTTTGTACATATTGCTTATATGATAAGTTTTATTCACCAAGTTACGGAGAAAAAGAAATGAAAAGAGATATAGCACGGGCACGGAGACGAGTCTGAGTCTTGTATTAGGATTTTCAAGTAAAAGGAACACACAAAAACACACCCCTACACACACATACACACATATAAAAAAAGGGGAGAAAAAGAAAAATAATACGATTGTGGAATTGTATTCTTGTATAAAAAAAAGAAACGCATTTCTTTAATGCATAAGTAGATAAAGTATAAAAAAACTGGGGTTAAGTATGCTAAGTTGTAAATAATTACGCACGCTACGTTTAATCGCGCGTCAGTGTAAAATACATGAGAACGGTTTTCCTTTGAGTTATTTGAAAAAATGTGTAACCGTAATATGATAGTACGTTTTACTTGCTTCAGTTGTTTAGTACGTATTTATAACATTACTTAAATAATATTTATAAACGTCTCCGCTGAATGAATTACTAGAAAATAACGTCTGTTAAGTGGAGCTCGATTCAAGATGAATATAATATTGTTATACTTAAGTTTCTTATATTTTTTTCTTTTTTTATCATATACGTAAACCAGTTAGGTAACGAATGAGAATCACCGGCACTGGCATAAGACATCCAATGTTTCATTTACAGACGAAGGAAACGAGCAGCGTCAAATAGTTTCCCCACTTTGTAAATGAAACATTTCCTGATCAGGCCATTGACTATGTTTGTTGACGATCGTATTACGTAAAATGAGTTATCGTATTGCAGTCGCTTTTTAGTTTTTATTCACAGAAAACGAACGTTATAGCTTTAACGAATGCAACAAGGGACTGGCATCTGGATTATTCAAACCATCCGTTATCACCTGTTGGTGAGTGATTTCAGGTGTTCGACTGCCTTCAGCTTCTCTCCCTACACCCCCGTTACATAGAACTTCCCTTCCTTCTACTCCTAATTCCAAGCTTTCTTTTCGTACTGATCCTTTTCCTCGTTTTATCGAATCACCTTTTTGTGTTAAAGGCATGTCGGTTCATGAAATGTCTCCGAGGTATTTGATGTTCACTTTTTAACACAGATATTGAAACAAGTAGTGCACAATGTTTCGATGATTCTTTTACGATGCGCGCGTGCTTCATACGGCCATGAATCATTCAAACATTGTGCATCGTAACGTGAAACTTAAGTACTTGCAGGGTAGGTACTTCGAATTCGAATAGTGTATACGAATATTGTTCTTTTTTTTTGTACATCTACAAAAGCATTGGAATTCCGTATGTAACTCTTTCCGCGACATGCATCCAATAAAATGATCATTATTTGATCCACTGTATACTGTATACACTTCGACCACGGTGTATGCCACGAGCCTTAATATTCCAAATCCTTCAACCATCGTGGTTTGCACTTACAGTGTTCAACTCTAATTTTGATGACTCTTCTATCGAACATGCGATCTACGCAGACATAGGCTTGTAAATACTTCAGTTATAACAAAAATATGAAATAGTCAATCGATTGCAGTAAGAAAACAAATTAGATTCAGCTAATCTATTGTTTACAGTGCTTCGTGTGCTAGTTACACTCGTGTAGTTAGCAATGTAGCTTGTTTTAATAGCGAAAAACATTAGTATCATATAATTTTGCGATGCGTTCACTGGAATAAACAAGAATCTAGGATAAGAAGATACTAATTAAAAGAAAAATTACTTGATGAGGAAAAATTACTAATCACTTCCCACATTGTTTCATATTTTTCTTACAAGTTTATTATAATTACGTGCCTATTTTTGTTCCTCTTTTTGCTCTCCGATCAAGAGAGTATTAAAAAAAATTAATCTTTTAAAAACCTGATCACAAAGAAACTTATATTTTTCTCTATACTTGATAGTTTCTGGGGGAAACGACTAAATATGGTTTTCCACTGCAATTTTGAGCATAGCTTTCACTCGAAATATGAATGGTAATCTATGAAAGTGTCATTAAAATTGGAGAATCCCACTCAGGAATGCATTTCACATGTTTAAACTGTGGTACCAGAAGATTTAAGGCTCGTCACAATACTCTGCGAATACTATAGGAACCCTTTTTCGATGGTTAGGGACCATTTCGTTGTATATAACTTGTAATCTTGGGATAGTAGTTTCTTTTGTTTCAGAGCTCGATTTGTTGATAGCGTCGGTGTAATAATTTTTACTTGGCGTTTGCAGTAACGTATACATAATGCATAGTATAATCAAGAAAGGTTTGTCATTAAACGATTCCTTCGCGTTATGATTTACTGTGCTCTTCGTGAAACATTCTGTTATTTTGTAAGAGTATCAGCCAAACGTTGAACCTTAATCTCGCGACCGCACATATTAAGATAGATTTTTTTTTTTTAATTTAGAGATGATTATTCTTCTCGTAAAAGAATGGCGTTTCTTCAAGGTCCGAATAAATAAGTCTACTCTGCAACCGGAAGTCTGTGGATACAGTATGTCTCTCGAGAATATTAGTTATTCTCCGCTCGAATTGAACTGTTTTTAATTAAAATTCACTTTTCCAGATCTTAATTATAAGCATTTTCTCTTTATCTCTGTAAAAAACCGATTACTTTAACATTTGCCTTGCGTTTACAGGTCTAATTTTGAGAATTTGTATCGGCGGAATAATTTGTTTGGGTAATAACGAAAAGCGATTTATTATTTGTGCAATACGCATTACTGTAGATTATAAAGCAACATTCAATTTGAGAAAATAAACTGTTCACGATATTTTCAGATTGAAACAAAATTTGAACTTCAATGAATTTTTCGTAGATTCTCTTCCGATTCAATCGTTTCTTCAAATCGAAATTTTTCACCCTTCGGTGTCGGTCAAGGTGTAGATACGAGGTGAGAGAGTAAGCAAACAATGTTTTACTTAATTTATCTGGTAAAGAAACATGCTACTCTTCCAACGTATTGTTAATGAAAAATTCTAATCTCCATACAACAAAAAAATTTTTTAATTTACCATACACGTTTTATCTTGTAATAGTTTATATTCTTCGAAGGCTCTATAAATTATGTGTACACGAGACTTTCATATTATTAATATTGTAGTCTTTGATATTATATTCTCTTATGATTTACTTTTTATTATAATTATAATAACCACTATTATCGTTGATATCTCATTCATTATTACTATCATTTAATTTTCTACTATTGCAATAGCATGTGAAAAAAAAGATTCAAATTCAATTAATCATCGCGATAGAGTAATCGAAAGACACGTGGTGGTTCATGCACACACACACACATACACACACACACACATCCACACATACGTACACGTACATATACACGTAGTGAATATACGTACTATACACAGGTAGAGAAAGTACAGTAAACAGTGAACATCAAGATTACCCTCGTGTATAAAATACCACGTTCTTTCATTAACTAAATGAAAAAATTCCCAAAAAAAGATAAAAATTCTTAAAACAGTAGGAAACGAGATCGTGCACTTGAACTTTATATTGTGTACGTTGATCATATTAATATCCGGCAGACATGTCTATAGCACACTTTTGTTTCCTCGATCCATCCTCGGGAACCTCGCACCGTTTCTGCCGTCGCTGCGTGGTTCCCGAGTCGTCGAAAAAACAATAAATAATTAATAGCGGTGTACGGTAACCCAGGAAGATATTGAGACGAGTCGGGTCGGGTTCTCGAAAATTTCGGGATTTTAAATTATGTCGAGATTTTCGAAATTAACGGAATTCTTTAAATTATCGAGACTATAGGAATTAATGGGATTCTCAAAATTATCAGGATTCTGGAAATTGTTGAGATTTTTGAAATTATCGGGATTCTGGAAATTACAGGTTATCGAGATTCTCGAAACTATCGGGATCAAAAAAGAAGATTCAATGAATAAATTTTACAATATGGTTTTTTCGAAAACGTCTCAAATATTGAAAATCTCATGCCACGATTGGTTTTAAAACAGTCTTACAACGGTAATAGAGTACTGAAAACCTCGAAATCTTTTGTAAATCGTCTCGATCTCGAAGATAATTCTCGTCTCGACCCGATTCGTCATTTTCGGGTTCTCGCACACCTCTGCTAATTATCAAAACGGTGAACATCGTCCGTGACATACCCTCTTGTACAATAAACCAGGCAAAATAGAAAAGAGAGAAAACAAACGAAACAGAGGCAACAGCAAAGCAAGCGAATAAACATAAAGAGCTGAAAAACTCGTGTATACAACCACAAAAATGAGAAGATAACGGTGCTGAAAGCAAGTCTGATTAATAAATCTCTAGAGACACGTGGTTTTTCGCGAAAGTATAGAACTCCGACATTTTCCGCGTTCGAAAAGATCGATCGATCAGCGTCGATCGTCCAGAATCATCCTCGTCGGATCCCACACATACATATGCACACAGAATACACACAGATGAAATCAGGACACGTAAACGGTGCACACAACCACACCGCGTAATTCATGTAAGAAAGTCGGGGTACACAATTGCGAAGCACGATTTTATATTGGAAGTAAATGCGAATGCATCCGAGGTTGCGTGTTAACATGTGAACGTGAGTCATTTGTCTGAATGATAATAAAAACGCATCGAATACATTATCATGTGTTTTATGTGCTTGTACAGCGTCGAGTGTCGCGATACACCGTTCTCGTGCGTGAGCTGCAATAGTATGGACTAGGGTTGTAGAGGTGATTCGTAGTCATTGTAATGGATCTAGATTGAAAAGACAGCGATATGTGATTCGAAATACGAAATGAAAAGTTCGTATCATTGGTAATTAATCGACTGTGGATCTTTGTGGCTTCTAAAAATGTTTAGAAAAATGCTAGAATATAAAATTTCACAGAGTTAAATACGATTTATACTTATTTCGGATCTGCAAAGACTATTACATGAAAATAAGATCTTGTTTTCCCACTTTCTTGAAATTTTCCTGCAAAAATTAAAAATCTCATGAACATCCGCAGTCTAGTAATTAAACAGAATAATCTTGTATGTCAACACGAAATAATCTGGTGATATTAACCCTCTGACATACAGACGTCTCGAATACATTATACTTGTAACACTGTGCGGGTTGTTTTAAAATATCATGTAACATTAATAGCAAATATTATCAGCAACGTGTCTGATATCATCTCAGGAATATATACAAAAATGGGTTAATTAATTTTTATATTTCATAATATATAGTTTCTTCGGTTGCGTGGAGTTTCATTTAGTTTTCGTACGTCAGGTGGTTAATTATGCTGTAACGCGTGTTCATTAATGAATGAGGTAGCTGAAGAATGATTTCTAGCGAGCTTATTCCATACTGTTGTGCATTGCGGTCTAATGTTCCGCGATTCTAATTGTCGTGTGTAACTCGTACGGAGAAGGTACAAGTTGACCGGCGGACGTGTCTCGAATGGCGTCGACGAGCAAGTTCCTGCCACCGGAAGTAAATATTATTGTAGGCTTCCATCGGGCGCAGGATCGCGTCGCGGGGGTGTATCGCGAAGTATCTGTTAAAAAGTTGAACGACATTCGTTCGGGATCGAGGTCGTTGTAATCAGATATGCATATAACGACGGCAGAGTCCAGCATGCTTCGATGTTGCAATATGGACGATTATTTACCGGGAAGCACGAAACTCAATGCATAATTTTTATGCCCGGCAGCTGTACACTCTGTATCTTTCTTGAATAAACCGAAATAAATTCTTTTAATTCCTTCAGCCACATGCACGGTGGCCGGCGACTATCCAGCAAGATGGCGCATTGTTGATTACATTATCTAAATTCTAAGCAGTCGAAATTCGTTAGGGTAAGAGCATAGTATTTGAAGACTCGAATTTTCTAAGAATTTTACAGTGTGATCTATATTTCTTATTTCAGCATATCGAAAATGCGTCATTCTGTTTTACCGTCGTCGGTTCTTCTTATTTTCTTGTCGACCCTATCCTATTTTATAACTGCTCGGCGAGGAGCAAGGAATTCTGCCTTGTTTTCTATAAAATATAAATGTGTACAGTATTTCGAACAATACCACTGGGTTATATGTCGTTTGTTGTTTTATTAGTGACATTATTGTCGTTAAGCCTTTGCACTCGGAGTTATTTTAACTCGAAATCAAACGTCAATTCTGACCTAGAATATTTCCATTCTCTATGATTTTTTAAAATTTGGTAGATATACGAAATTGATAGAATACCTCGTATAATACGTAAATGTTTAGTAATTTGTTAGATATATAAACAATATATGAATTACTCGAACCTACTCGAGTGCTAAGGATTGAATGGCAAAGAAATCCTTAAGATGAATAAACTAAACATTCTATTTTTTCTCGTCGACTAGAGTTTATTTATTATTACACGCAAAAGTTATTACAGCATAGGAGAATAATTGTCTTAGGCGTATTCTAAGTCTTAAAATGGACTTACAGTAGTCACAGGTATAACTTCCGGAGTCGTAACTTATACATTCATAGTGCATCCACATTTCACACATGAAATACTGCACCCACGCCTCTCTCTCCCCTTTTCTTGTCGTTGTAATTCACATTGCAGAAGTGACAGAGCAACATTCTTAGTATTCATCTTCGGTATTCCGAATCGGTAATAAAACGTGGAATCTCATGCTGCATTTTATGACTCGAAGATAATCGTAACATTGATACGAAAGCATCAAATTAATATATAAACGAGTAGATTATATTGTTAGCAAGTTTTATTGACCTGAAATGAAAAATCCCCGCGTGAAGTTTTGAAATGAAGAGAGAAAAAGCCTTTGATATTCTGAGGTGCAGGGGATTCGTTTGATTCTGCGTAGAAATCTACTGTATATTTGTTATTATTCAACATTTTACAGTTCGATAAATAACAGCTGGAATTGTAACAGTTTTGCATGATCAATTTGTATTATCCGTCGATGTTTACATATTAATATTCCTCAAGACGGAAAGGTACGCCATCGACGCTTTCATTATCTAAAGAAGAATATGAAATGCGTTTAAACAATTGCTTGATACGTTTAAATAATCGTTGTTTCAACACTTACGACGCCGAACGTTTCTAATGAAAATACGTAGAACTTTCCAGCGGTTAAATGCGATGGCTTCTGGGATCTGGCAATGCAAAACATTAAAGCTTTCGCATACTCATTAGGCAATTCATACCAATTCGTGAAGTAACAGGCGAGCTGCATGTCACTGCTCTGGAAACAATATGCGAATTAAAATGATTTTTCTGCGAATTGCAATGAAAATCTGACAACAAATGTATTAATTTCTTAATGACTGTGGTGTATCGTAATACGAAAAAAATATAAATAAAACGATGATTCAATTTTTATAATTGTTGTGATTTCCGTTACCTCTGCGATTAAACATTCCCCTAGAAAACAGTAGCAAAATGCCAGTAACACGACCGCGCACGAATAAATAACAAAATGTATCGTGTTCACGTCTCCGCCAGATGATTCGCTCGTCTATAAAAAATTATCATACTTACATTTTATTAAAAAACAATTTCCAAAAAATAGTGTGAACGACAATAATATAACTTTGAATAAATAATATCATTTTCTGACGGATTTTTGAAGTTACCATAAGTAATTGGTAGATTACGATGCACAATGAGAATATCAAACCTACAGTCTGCACAAACATAAGCGAACTGAATGTTTCTGCCAAGGTAGAAGCCAATCTGTAATCGAAACAACTGTATTGTGCTTAAGAACAGTTACGGAAATAATGAAACACCTCACCTTAGTAGCTCGATGTGCCGTTCGACGAGTTTTCGCATATTCGAGAAGTGTTTCTGCGGATCACTGTCAATGTTTCGAATGCGTTGCGACAAAATCGAGAGTTGACTACATAAGTAAAAGTTCAACGTCACTAAAAGACTATCTGCTCCGGTTGCACCGATTGTCAACATCATACTGACTGGTACTAAACAGACGCAGAAGAACGCGTACGTGTACATCTCCGTTACTTCGTAGACTGGATTCACTTTCATAGGTAACTCGTAAGGAAGAGTACAATTATCGTAATCTGTAAGAGATCGAGCAATGGCTGACTGTACCCGTTTTATTGTGTCCGATCGTACTTTATTTCAACGTTATTCCTAAGTTATCATGGAATAATTATATGTATATGTAAAGCATTTTATGGCAGAATTATGTGTTCCGAATACAAATAAAAATTGGTGATTCGCAAAAACGCACACTGTTTGTGTTATAGCTCATAAACTGTGCAACCTACAGGATCAGCTCAGTTGCCATTTGAAGGAACTCGGTGAGCTGAATTCAATGAGTACCTCACATTGAATATAGGTGATACCAGTCAAAAGTTATAAGCAGAAACGTGTCCAAAATGAGGCGAAAAAGTCGTATTTGGTCTGTTTGTAACGGCATCAATTGAGAACGGTAAAACGTAGAAAGCTGCAGTTTGAACCGTTAGACGCGGCGTTTCTTCGGGAAGGGTTTAGAGTAAACCGCATTCGAAAAAGTCAATTCCTTCAAAAGTTATAAGCAGAAAAGTGGCCAAAAGAGAGCGAAAAAGTTGTCTTTTTTCACTAATGACGTTACAACTTTTGAACGAATAGACTTTTTCGAATGCAGGTTTCTTCTAAACCTTCCCGAAGAAACGCCGTGTTTAATAGTTCAAACCCCAGCTTTCTATGTTGAGCCATTCTCAGTTGATGTCGTTAGAAACAGACGCAGATATGAACAAAAATTAAGCTAATAAACATATTTCCTAAAAAAAACAGTTCTTGCGCTTACAATACTTCTAACAAAGTATGACGAAGTAGAGTATAAAAGGCGCTGGAATCCCACCTTAAGAAAATATTGAAAAATATTGAAAAATAAAATTGATATCATTGTGTACGTATCACTGCGGACGAAAAGGAGCCACGTACCAATTACTGCGGATTAGAATTCGAAATGTAGGAGCGCACGGAAACAAACTACGTACCCAGGCATTGATTTAAATAAATCCTGATTGCTCGCCGGAGCATTTTCGATTTTTGGAATAATTCGCGAGAGAAGAATTTTCCGATACCCGAGACATTGGCCTCGAAAGAAAGTCACGCTGTCGGTGGTCGTTGAAAATATTTAACGAACGGCGACAGGCCAAGCAACAATTCACGTATGCGTGAAGAAAGTAACTGTCGCTTGGAATACCATGAAACTTTTTGCGAGATATAACTGTACGCGCAATTATGTGAGCATCGAATATTCGTACAGGATTCGTCTGATAAAATTCCACATTAAGATCCTGATTTATCCCACCTGTGCAACCCCGAACGGTCTGATAATATCGGCGAGTTCAATAAAACCGGAACTTTTACCACTGTGTTTGTCGAGTGGGGTCGATCTTAAATGTCTGAACGTCATTTCGTAGTTTAATGAAACACTGCGGCGAACGTGTAAACCTGAAAATGAAGTTCTCAACGCCCGCAGAGCTTCTTATGCGCGACGCGTTTTATGGGAACACATACTCCGCGCTGCTCTGACTTGGCAATTTCTTTTGTATTATGTTTTACTTTACCTGTTGGCACTTTGTTACTTTGCAACCGAACAGTTGCAGCTTTATGCGACGGTATAACACGTCACCTCGAACGTTGGATAAAGTGTCAGGAGACAACTGTAGAAAATGGGGACTGTGTAATTGGTTAATAAAACTGTTACTTTAAAATGTAACCGCTTGTGTTTCGTTATTACATCGGGCACGAACGTTTGCAATAATGAAATATAAAATGCCACATTCCGGTGACGTTACCGGTCCTTTGGGGAATGTGTGCCACATTAGGGTGGCATTAAGTTTCTCAAAAATTTGTCCCGAATAACGAAAGAAAAATCTGTGCAAAGTTTGCGTTCGACTGGATAACGGGATAACATTAAAATGATTAATTTAATGTTCGTCCAATCGTTTTTCTCGAATATCTTCTAAACTATTTAGCCTCTACACTTGTAGACCGGTCAGTTGGTATCAATGCAACATCGACATAGTTCATCGTTGCTATAGTCCTCCAAAATATTTGCGGGATTACGCACCACCTATTTAACAAATGCGGGATCGAAAAATGACGGGAGATCCCACTTTGCGGGATTGCAAATCTACAATTCAAAACTCAAATCGCGTAATCGAAAATGTGCGGTTTTCGGCGCGTCTGAACGGGGGGTTAGTGTTAATAAACTTGTAGATCCCGCCGTGAAATAACGTTAGCAAAAAGAGTTGAAACCGACGTAAAATAAATAAATAAAAAAAAAACTTTTGTTCCAACGCAATAGCTACATGCTATGTAAACGAAGAAATAGGACTTTTGAGGGCGATAGCGCGCTAGATTGATCTTTTATCTAGCGATTTTAACTACCGAGAAACCGGATTTTTGTATTATCGAGAAATGAGAATGCGAATCCCGCACCCTTGCAATCTTGGAGAGGAATCTCTAAGCGCGCGTTGCAGATAGGCGTCGTTCAAACGGACTCACTCGATAAAAGACAGCTGACGATCGGCTTCGCGTAGAATAACGTTGGCACGAAGAACAAAGACAAGGCAGACGAGGTGGAGAACATGGTGGCGGCCACGTTGTACCAGACCACCGTTCGCTGTTCCTCCTGCGACTGATACAAGCCATGCTCTACATCCCTTTTCACGACTGCCAGCAAAGGTAACACGTGATGCATGTTCAACCGAAACATCACGGCCTTCAGTACTATCAAGATGGTCGGGAACGATAACGTAATATTTTTCAGTGTCTTCTCAAGGTCGTGAACGTTCTGCAATAGCGTCACCATCTCCAGCCAGGTGAATATCATGACATAGGTAATGTAGAAGAAGAACCGAACGTCGTTCCGATTATCAGGCCAGAGACCGGATAAGCTTAGGAGACGTTTGCTCCATGACAGCACGTTCTCGTCGTAGAATAACTCTATATTCAGTGATACTTGTTTCTTCAACCCGGGAATGCTAAATGCCATAATTATCACTCCTTATGGGAACCAAGAAACTCTCGAAATGTTCTTAATAAATAGATTACATCATTTACCGACGTTCCAATTCTTTTTCGCGTTTGCTCTCATTCTTATATCGAAGGGAAGCTAGTTCACTGTGACATATCGACGAAACAGTTATTTCCAAAACGGTTTTTTAATTACAGTGATCAATGAGCTTGTTCACATATCACTCAACTGATCGAATAAACTGCATTGCAACCTTTGATAGTATAAAGCGGTTTTGTACGGTAGCCAGATAGACTTGAAGACTCTTATTCGACTGAAACTTCACGGGAAAGTTCGACGAAATTTTTCCCAGCTTCTGATCGATAGTAGTTTCCTATTAATGCGTAATCACACAGTCCGTCGAGAGTTTTCGCCAGATGTTGGGCGCAGTCACGCTATCCGAATCATGATTGCTCGGAATGTCACTGCATTTTTGAGACTGTATGCATAGACTGTCTACCGAGAATAGTAGAAACGCGACGGTGCAACTTTTAGCCGCAAAACCGAAAGAATAAGAACTTTTGGGAGCAATTACTGGGAACTTCCCAGTTTGGAATCGGTCACGTCAATCTTTCGGACTTTCGTAGTTTTCTTCTGCAGCTTCGTTTGTTAGCATTTCATTCTTTCGGCTATCCTGTCGTGAACGCGGTATCATATTGTTTCTGTGGCGAAAAGATGATTCATTATTTTTATTATTCAAACTAGTGGGTTATAAAATCGTTTCAACGAGAAAACTATGATTTCATTAGTATTTCTCAGAAAAATCGATTTTCTGCAAAATCCCGAGGTGGTAGACAAAAACTTCGCGATCAGATTTAAAGTTAGCCTGCTAAAATCTACGGGAAATGATGTACAACGTGTCAAGAGAAACAGCTACCCATACATGCTATTGGATGAACCACAATTTTCTTGTAAGTCTGCAAGTTTAATACAAGTTTTCAATGTTGAAAAGCGTTCGTACCATAATCTCTCTATTTTTCTCATATTCCGCAATGTGTCAGCTTTAATTCAGTTTAGCACACTAGACGTTGTTCTTGTAGGGTAAATAATAAATTTCACAGTCACCTAGGTGCAACTGTTCTACTCCCAATAGAAGATAACAAGAGAATAAGACAGTGGACTAATCGGCTGGTTGGGGCCCCGCCTTTTTTTATTCATTATTTTACGTCGCTTTCGATTCTTTTGTTTAAGGTTATTTCGCGACGGGGCCTACCGTTTATTAAGGTTGGTTTCGAAGCACCTAGGCCCCGCTTTTTCGTTAATAAGTTTGCGAGAGTTTTCTTGTAACTTCTATTTCTAATTTAAGTTTGAGGGCCGCAAAATTTTTACCATTTGGGGCCTCCCATTGGCTTGAGTCGCCACTGGCATAACAATATTATTATAATCGCTAGACTTTATACAAAACGGATCTTTATACAAAATAAAAATTTTCTTCGTCGTTTACGAGATGCAGGGAACTATATAAAAATTCATTCCTATCTTCAACAATTGTAATACATTGAAAATAGAATACGGATGTCCCCAAATCGTTTGAATGTTTTTACTGTTTTAAATTACATCCAGCCATTTTTTTGTAATAAATGCATAAAATCCGTAGTCTAATAATTGTACCGGAAAATCGGTAGTGAACTAATTGATATTGACACCGTGATAAAACGAAATTGAAAGTTTCTTCGTGGAATGTATACTTTCTCCACCCATGTCAGGTTAACGTCTTTACCCTCGCGCCGCGAGATATTCCCTCGAATCAGAGACGTCTATCTGTATCATTGAGATCGTCAAGATAAGAATAATTGATCGATGTAAATTCAGAATAGAATCCCGTCCACCAAACAGACAAGGAGTACTCGTTTCGAGGACGATGAAGAGCGCGTGTGCGTGGCGGCGGAGCTTGCAACGTGCTGGCGGATGCAATCAGTGTCATGCAGTCGTTGCACCGAGTACTCGTTGGGAATATTGTTCGTCCCAAGAAAGCACGAAACTCGACCGGAACGGCGGCGTCTGAGATCCTCTCGAAGATCTTCACGAGGAAATCAATAGTTCTTAGTCGACATGAGGTACAAACGCATTGGCGCGATCGGCACGTGTTTGATCACGTCACTATGCTTGCTTTCGGGACTCATGTATTATTTTAATCAAGGTACGTTGCTTTTTTAATTTCTTAATCGGGAATAATCAGCTAACTCGTCGTTGGAGTTCGCTTCAGATATTTTTCATCTTTTTACGAATATTTTAACGAGTCGCACTCGCGATCAAGATTTTAAACAAAGTCTAACAAATATGAATGTTACGTGTTTTTCTTTTTAAATGAAATAAAATTATGCTAGCTTTATGCAAAGTAAAAATTTTCTGTCTGAATTGCGACAAACTGGAAATGGATATTTATTTTTTTCCTTAATATGTGTAGTAGGTTGAAAATAATATGGCAGTACTTATAAATTCTTCTAGTGTTCTTACCGTTTTAAATTAAACCTATTTTTGTTATAAATGCAGCCATACTGAAAATATAAATTTTCTTTTCCTCTCTACATTTTTGGGGATGAAGACGTTTCAATCGCTTTAATTGTGAAGAAAGTATTACTGCAAGAGATAAATTCTGTTAATGAACCACTTTCTTGGTTACTATTACAGAAGCAAACGGTGATATTGAAATAACTTTTAACTGAAATTGACCTCGACATGACTTTGACTCGCGCAGCACCGCTCCTCCAGTAGTTTTTGAATTTGCACAAATAGCAAAGTTATTAGAGATAGCTTTTATAACCACTGTTATGATTGAATTGTGTCAATACAGACTACATGATTATTTTTTATCGTCAATAGCGACAATTTGCCGACGATTCGGATGAATAGACACAGTATTGGTTCGGTAGACTTTTCCAAGAATGAACGAAAGAGGAAAAAGCAATTACTGAGCAATTGGAAGAGGGAAGTCGCGTTGTTATTGGCAGAAACAAATTAACTCCAAACAATTCCTTCAATTTTCACCACCAATTTGCAGCCAATTTCTTTCACTTTCGATAGATTTTTACACTTTTTATCAACTACCACTAATTTTTATCAATGTTACCACCAAACCTGGGTAAAAAATATTTCAACTAAGGAATATAAATACAGTATTTCATCCATATAAGTCCCCAGCACGGGTCAGCCGAGGGGCATTTATGCGCCAGGGACAATATTCTTTGACTTCTGCCGAACGTAGAGAAGGACAGCCGAGCTGGATAGGTCTCGATCGCCGAGAAATGTAAACATCAAACAACAAAATTTCCAAGTTCTTTATTTTTCATTATTTTTTTTATGAGACTTCGATGACCATATTTGTAGCATTTTTCTAATTAAAATCATACCAAACATGATACAATTCCAATGATATTTATTTGTGTAATAGACAAATAAAATACTGTATTTGTAAATACTATTTCTCACAACTGTGTTACATATGTTAATTTGAAACAATAAAGTATTAGTTTCAAATGAAACATATGCAACATATGTTGTGAGAAATAATAATATTTGCAAATATTTGTATTTCTTAGTTGTAATATTTTTTGCCTAGGTCTGGTTACCACTATGATTTTGAAATAATAAATAAACATCGCGAATTTGATCATCCTAATTCCAGATAGCACAAGCTGCCCGATCGGATCGTTCCTTTGCCAGAACACGACGAAATGCTTACCTCAAAAATACTGGTGCAACCAGATACCGGACTGCCCTAACCACGACGATGAACAAAATTGCTGTAGGTTGCTTTATCGTAATCTATTTTGTTCATTTCAATGATTATTGTATTGCAAATAGGATCGTGAAGATCGTGCACATTTTAACTGTTACATAGTTGATCCTAACGGATGGCTGAACTGGTTCGGAACCAACAGAACTTCTGTAGTGTACGCTGTAAGAAAAAACGAGTGCGGTAATGTACACAATCCACCTAACGCAGAGTCAGGCTACGAAAGCTAACACTTCGACGTCCACATGGTTTATTATAAAATTGATCACCTATCGCTAATACTTTCCAAGAGCTAAGAAACCGGTCGTCAAAGTGTTGTAATGCTTTACGCTAAAAAATTCAGTATTACAATAATGATTTGTGAATTATTTTTAGATTATACCGATATACCACCCAGATGCATGTACCTGGATTGTCGTGCAGTGTGCCATTCATATTCTGAAATTCCACAAAATTTGTCATTCAACGCTACTTCGATGTATGAATGAGTATTAAACATTTCATATCAATATTATATTTGTATTAGATTAAATGAAATGGGGATTGAGAATATATGAATGGAGACAGAACATCTTCTATACTTATAAAATGATCCGAGTGGTTTCGTTCAGAGTTCGTTAAAAAATTAATTTCATAGAAAAAGACTCGTTTTATAACCACGTACAAAATATCATGTCGTGTTTATTAAACATTTTTCAAGCGATCAATATCGTTTGCATGATGCCCAAATCATTTTTAGTATGTAATACATACAAATATAATTATGCACAAATCTTTTCTTACGATACTTTTTCATTATTTTAATTATGCCATCCGTTTTTAGATCTCTGTACAATAGTTCTGTCGAACACATTCCAGCGAACGCTTTCGCGCAATATCCAAACTTACTAATATTGTAAGTGTGTGTTTTTTTAAAACAGTTCTTATAACGTTGTTTTACGTAAAATTGCAGAGAGAAGAATGTTTTTCGTTTTCCAGATATCTCGATGGCATCAACATTCATGAAATAGAAATTGGAGCTTTCGCAAATTTAGTGGAACTATTCTGGTTGTAAGTATAATTATTATTCAATCTATTACATTGTAAAAATCAATGTTTAGGACTAGGTAGAAAAATGATTAACGCTGATGTGTATACACAGAATGATGGATGATAATAAGATCAGCAAATTACTGCCCGGCCATTTTAACGATTTAATCAGCTTGGAATCTTTGAGAGTGAATAAAAACAGAATTACTGTAGCTAATTTGTCAGACTTTGATGGAAGCACCAGTTTAATTTTCATGTAAGTTAAAGAGAGCGAGAGAAAGAGAGAACCATATTTTCCAAACTAGGAATCTCTTACTTACTTTTCCCGCGTTTAATATATTTAAAATGAACTGCAGAAATTTAAGTGAAAATCGACTAACTTCCGGAACTCTGCAGCTGCCATATCGATCGACGTTGGAGGAGATGTAAGTCCTACGTTTATTATAAATAAATTGCAGATTCTGTTGTGTTCTTGATTTACTACAAAACAGTATAAGCATTTCAAGAATTAAAGAATTTTAATTTTCTCAATGAAAAGCTCAACCGATTAAACTTAACAACTAACTTACAATTAATGCAGACAGAGTTTGTTTCGTATTTAATGGTCTAACAATCAATTTGTAGAATATTAGACCAGAACAATTTCGAAACCATACCGAACACTCTTTTCGTCGGATGTTCAGCATTAAGATCTTTGTACGTAAGTAAATATGAAAAAGCGAGAGCTGGCGATCAATATAGGGCGTGGAACGATTCAATGTAATATTTGTAGAAGCATGCAGAAAAATGTGATAAGAACGATCGAGGAAGACACGTTCCTGCATTTGAATCAGCTGATAGAACTGTGAGGATACCATTTATTTAAAAAAAATTAAGATTATTTTGGTTGCAAGTCACGATAACTACGGAAACAATGTCTGTTGTAGCAAGTTGGCGTTCAATAAATTAACGAGTGTTCCGTTGAATGTGTTCCGGCCGTTGAAAAATTTAACGAAGCTGTAAGTACGCGCGAAACTGGACATCCGCGTAAATTGTAACGATACACGTCTTATGCTGCGCGTGCTTGCAACGTATTTACTCGACATTTACCGTCGAACACGCCGTTAGAAATCCAAACGGTAGGAATGTCACGTATGGCCGACGTTAAAACTTTTATTTATTCGCGCGTCACGTACGAAATTAAGGAGGCTGTACACTGCCTCGTAAAAATAATCCCGAGTATTATTTAGCACTTAAGGATAACGCGGATTACATGAAAAAATTGAAAACGAATATGTTCGATATATATTGCATGACTCCTTAAATTCATGTGAGTAAAACTGATTAAACTTTCAATAATTTCACTGCAGGGAGTTGGGTTACAATAATCTCCATAATTTGCCGATGGCAGTGCTGTCTCCGATGAAGAAACTAAATTCTCTGTGAGTTATATTTATTAATTGCTTTTATCAAATAAAATGCATATGTAATGATCGGACAGGGTGGTTCTTTACGAAAAATCAGTATGTTCTACTTGATTTTCAACGAACTGGAGTGATACAGACATTTGTGTTCTTTCTTAATGTGTTTAATAGTTCTTCTGTTTTCACTGTTTTACATTACACTCATTTATTGCTGTCATAAATGCATAATTTATGTTTAATGTTGTATATTTTAGTGATTTAGAAGATATAAACTTGGACTCACTGACCAAGAACGCGTTCGACAGGTTCCGTGAGTTGAGTGACGTGTAAGTAGATCCGGATGTTTTTAATCAGACCAGCCTCCAATGAGAATAAAATTGTTCGGATTGGACCCAACGATTTCCTATATAAATCGTGTAATTTTTCAATTGATATGTTATCAGATATTTCAAAAAATTTCACTATTGTGCAACTTATGCACCGAAGGCACAAAGATGTCGACCTTTCAGCGACGGTAAGAGAATTGCATGAAAAGTCTAGATGGTTCTAATTTATCTAACCTTATATCTTATGCATGATCAAATAATTGTGGTATAACGCAAAGAAATATTGTTTGAACTCTCAACTGTCTCAATTTGTGCGACCGAAAAATATTTAAACATTATGCTTTCATGGAACGTGCATGTAATTGTTCGACTTATCTCTACCTTTGGTAACTCGTTGAGGAAACAAATTGTTTAGGCCGAGTAGGTCAGTTGAATTTGCGTGAACATTCGCAGTCTGTATAAATCCATCGATACAATTAATTTAGCACAGCCACGTCTTTTACTTAAGGTGTCTCGTCACTGAATCACTTGCTGGATAAAACTTTACTACGAACTGCAGTGTGGGTAATATCCTGCGTCACTTGTATGGGGAACGTGCTCGTTCTTTGGGGAAGATTCACAGCTACGGATGAGAATCGAGTGCTGACTATTGTCATCAGAAACCTGGCCGGTTAGTCACGATCAATTTATTCATATTTTTAAAGAATCTCCAGTGGCGGATCTAATGGTAAGCGGACTAAGCGGCCGCGTGTGGCCCTGGGATATTATAAGGCCTCAAATTTTAAATATATTTATAAATTTTTAAATAAATTTATTTAATGTGCGACGGTATGAAAATTTTCATTACTTTTATTTTCTGTTAATAAGTTTATGAGAGTTTTCTTGCAACTTCTACTTCTAATTTGAGTTTGTGGGCCCCAAAATTTTTACCGCTTGGAGCCTCTACTTGACTTGAGCCACTACTGGGCCCTGGGATACCATAGGACCCTGAATTCGCGTCATTCATCTGTTTTTACAAAAAAATTCAATTTCTCTACGAAAGATAAAATTTATGAGCGTTTTCATGCAATTTCTATTTTTAACTTGAGTTTGAGAGCCCCAAAATTTTTACCGCTTTCGGCCTCCACTTGACTTGAGTCGCCACTGACAATCTCCATGTTCACCATTCTTCCCTTGATTCAGCTAAATTTGTAGGGCATGCCGGAAAGTATGTGTATCTTTAATAATTTTATCGATAATAAATTTATTCTGCGAAAGATCAGCAAGTATGAAGTTTCTGGATAAAGAATCGTGAATAACAACCGGAATTACGTGATCGATCATTAATAAAGATGGTGTCGAGATCTTCCGCAGTCGCCGAATAAGTCCTCCTACTTGTAGATAGTGGTGTATAAGTAGATGCAAAATCGGCATTATCATAAATAAAAAATCCACGCGTTGTAAACGTTCCACGTTGCCGTGAAAACGATTGATCGGCCATATTTGACCCTAATATCGTCGATCATAAATCAATGACTCGCATGGGCGTGGTATGGGAGTCACATAATCCTTTTACAGTCTCCGACACGTTGATGGGAATCTATCTGTTCATAATCGCCGTGACGGACATGATATTCCGCGACAAATACAATCAAGTCGCCAGTTCCTGGATGTCATCCTGGTTGTGCATCTGTCTGGGAATTTTGGCGATGACGTCGTTAGAGGTACACAATCATTTACTTTTAACACTAGAACAGATTTAGCATTCTTTATTTCACAATTGTAGAAATCGAGATAATAAACATACATTTCCAAAAAGCAGACCAATATTGCGCGTAAAAGACCGCACGACTGAAGTGAAAACTTCTATGAGAATTGTGTACTAGACCGGGTTGAAAAAACATTTTAAAAAGTTGTGGTTCGACGGCCTACTGATAGCGCATGACCAAAATTCGAGATATTTGCAAAAAACTATCGCGAATACTGTATTGAATTTTTCGTATTCCTGAACGCTCCACTGCAACGTAGACCTGGTTCGGTGCGGCGTTTGTTTATATAAGAGAGGAAACAGGGGGGGGACGGAAAGGGCCAGGCTGACACCACACACACCCACTCAGTGCTTAACGCGCACCCACTGTTTCTAAATTATACTCTAGAGTCTTACGTATTTTCACGTGCTTATTACGAATATGATATTGAAAATTTGCACGAATGTTAATTTCTTAACGGAAACCTTCTTTTTAAAAACATTGGGTGCGTGTTAAGCACTGGGTGGGTGTGTGTGTGGTGTTGTCGCTTCTCATCTCTACAGCTTCAAAATGTAAACAAACGCCGCACCGAACAGTCTACGTTGCAGCGGAGCGTTCAGGAATACGAAAAATTCAATACAGTATTCGCGATAGTTTTTTGCAAATATCTCGAAAACTAAAAGCGACCCCCCTATATTGGAAAAGGAAAAAGTTGTTCAAGATGTCAATATCTATAACATAATTAAATTTCATCAAAATCGGAGAGAGCAGTACTTTTCTATATAATTACCATATTTTGGAATAAAATTACTAAAAGAAGAAATATGCTCAAATATTTAGCTTCTAAAAGAAGCAAAACATAATTGTTACTTGCTGAAACGATTTCTCTGAATTGAAGCGAAGGATCGACTGTCTCTATGGATCTGTTACCTCGTTGATTTACTGAAGTAGAACTGATCTGTCAAGGTTTCAGTATTGATCCTGTCGTTGATGTCGCTGGAGCGATATATGCTAATCGTGGCACCACTGAAAGGTCACCGTACCATGACACCGCAGACAGCATCGGCAATGATGATCGTCACATGGATCATCGGAGTTACTCTAGCGCTTGTGCCAGGTTCGTCCAGTGACGCTTCTTATTTGTCCGTGAACAGCTGCACGATCCTTGATAATATGTAATAACATATCAAGATGTCCGGCTGCCAGTTAACCCGCCGGTTATAATAACGTAATACGAGCTTGACATCATTATCTTATCTTCGCCTTTTTGTGAATCAATTAACCCTGACGTCTCGTGTTTTATTACTCGACTATAATCGGTCGGAAGCAATAACTTCGAATAGTACCCGAGACTATCCGTGCCCGGCTTTTATGGACTGATCGATGATCATTTATTTATCCCTCTTCTTTATTATATCGTTTATCTTCGTTCTATTTATTTTATACGCAACTTAATAATAACTTCAAACTTTGTTTCTCATTTTTCCATACGTTCCGACATAACTAGACCGCGGACTTTACCAGAGTTAGGAAAAAATATTCAAATAAAGATTTTTCCAATGGGTTTTAAACCCACTTTATTCGAAATTGTTATTTGAATAAAATTTCTGCCCAACTCTGCATAACACTTATAATTGTGAAAGGAGGGATTCCTCAGGTCATTTCGAGTAACTTTTCTAAGAATCATAAGGTCATAAAAGAAGATTAATAACGAAGCAGGGATTAATCTGCGATAATAACTTTGTTTACGTGTCAACAGTTATTCACTGGAAAAACAGTACCAAGTTTTACGGAGTCAACGGAATGTGTTTCCCCTTACACATAGACGACCCGTACTCGATTGGTTGGGAATACTCGGCTTTCATTTTCATAGGATTGAATCTCACAGGGTAAAAAGCAGAATTCACCTTTTACATTTCATTAATATTGAGAATGGAGAAGTTTATAATTGTTCCGAGATTTTATGTTGCAGACTGATTACGATCGGCTACGTTTACGCAGGAATGTTCGTGAGCATCTGGAAAACAAGACACGCGTGTTCTCTGTCTGTTCGCGACTCCGAATTCGCTCTGAGGTTCTTTTTGATCGTTTTAACAGACGCAGCCTGTTGGGCGCCGATTATCATTCTGAAAATTAGAGCTATGATGATGTACCCTATATCAGGTATCCATATTCATTTCTACATTTTGCTGAATATTTTATTTTCAAACTAATCTGTGAAAATGGATTTAATACGTTTTCATTTCAGCGGATCTGCACGCCTGGCTAGTCGTTTTCATACTTCCCGTTAACAGTGCGGTTAATCCTTTATTGTACACATTTACCACTCCAAAATTCCGCGAGAGACTGAATAATGGATGGTTCGGAAGATTTCGGAGTTATGTTTCCCGGAAAAGTTCCTCTGGAGGTATGAATTCTACGTTTTTATATTTATATTTGTGGATCTTTACTAGACAGACGGTTTTATGCATTTATGACAAAAATGAGTAGGTGTAATTGAAAAAACAGTAACGATTTTCAACCTATTAAACATACTAACCTTTCACTGCATGATTTTTTTAATTGGGATGAAAAAATTGGTGGAAGGTCAGTTTTTGTGCTTTATTTAAAGGAAAAATATTGAAAGAAATTAAAACAATTATCAGGAAAATAAACATTCCTATGTTTATTTGAAAACTATGAAAACGCGTTATTAGTTTACTATATATATACCAGATTTGTTAACTGTATCAGATATGATACACTATGCAGCGAAGGGTTAAGAAAGAAAGTCAATATCTATTCCGCTCCAGTTGGTCGCAACTCAGGTTAAAAAATTTTTATTACGCACGAAGATCCGCTGTCTAATACCTTTAATATTTTTTCATAAAAATAATTGTCGTCATACTTGCACTTTTACATCAAGTAAAATGTAAATTCTAATAGCATATTGAATAAACCTGATTTGATCTGTCGTTAAAACGTGTTACAGATTCCCAAGAATTCCCGACAGTAAGCAAGAAGCATGTGCTATTATTTCTCCCGAATGTAACGATCAGAAAAAAACCTTCCACGTTCCCCTCTGTTTTACCTATAAATGTCGATCATTTACACAATTAATCGCATCTGTCTGAGAGATTTAGCAAATTTGATATGACAGAGATATATCCGTCTAAATGTAATTTAGATTCTTGTTCGACATACAACGAAAGAGAAAAGTATAACGAATGACAACTGCTGCATTAAATCAGCAACTGAGCTTCAGCTAACGGTTACATGACACGATACCAATGTTCTAATAAATACCGTGTGCTGCTGAAATGTGTGTATTATACAAGTTAAACAATAAAAATTGTTACCAGTAGGAGAATCACGTTCCACATGCTGAAAAACATGCCACGGTGTTTTTGTAACTGCAGAAACATGTATATACTTGAAACAAATACAAATAATATTGTTAGCAATACGAATGATTTATTATTTTTAGGTTTAATAATGATGTTACAGACTTTACTGAAATATTCGAAGAAACATTAACAAAACACCTGGTTGCATATATTGACACCACGCATTTAATGAATACATTTTGTTGACGAAAATGAATAAATAAATAGAGAAATACATTTTTGATCTTACGTTCTGAGAACACATCTTCGTGTTTACCGCGAGACTCGAAATTCCAGCAGGAACGAAGACAATAATTTGGGTATATAATTAATTATTTTCATAACCGGGTATTGATATTTCACTGTGTTACAGCAGTTCATAAATTACAATACCGGCGAAAAAAAACGCATCACTGCAATCTACGATTCGCTGCGACGCGACGTGGGCCGGCTCTTATGCGATATAATGTATAATTTATGGTAGATGGCCAATGGAAGGGTCCCGTTAAGGGGCCTCGATACTTACTTCAACACAGTTCGCTTTTTTCGGACTGATTTTTCTTCTGTCTTCCGTCCACGACTACATTTCGAATATTTCATTCCCTAGTTGCCACGTTACAGCGTTATAAGTAGACATAGGATTTCACGCATTTGTGACACAAATGGATAGGCGTAATTTAAAGTGATAAAGATATTAGAAGAATTGAAAAATACTGTTATATTATTTTCAACCTGTGAAACATATCAAGAAAGAAAATAGATTTCTATTTCACACCTGTTGGTTGCGATTTAGGTAGAAAATGTTTATTTTGCATAAAGATTTGCTGTCTAGTTATTAGAGGCTGATCACTATACTGTGGATTTGATAAATTTATGACATCAAACATACTAATATACAAACGCAAATTACGGCTAAAGAGTTTTACGTTTATTCAGTGTCTGGAGTACTTGTATATTTTATTCACAGTTGTGTGTTTTCGTTCAATAAATATTAATAGTTCAAACATTTTTATTTCGTGTTGAAAATTCTAAAGAGATTTTAAACCGAGATAAAATTCTATTTTGGTTTCTTCAATATACAGCTATTGGGGAATATCAATTTCCTCCTGGTTTAGAAAATTAGGATCCACAAAACAGTTCGAATCACTGGAACCTTAAAATAAATCGTATATATAGGGCAAGAGGTTAAACATAACGGGGAAGAAAATAAATTTCTAATTCACTACAGTTTATTGCAATTCAGGTAAGAAATTTTTATTTTGCATAAATATCCGCGATCACGAATTTGATAAATGTCACAGTTGCAATAGTTTATAATAACGGCTGTTGCCAGGACACTCGAGACGAGCAACATCAAAATATAAAATATAAATATATCGTTAAAATATAAAATCAAGAAATCACGAGTACCTGTCAGCGCGAAAATTCCGCGATTGGCAATACATAGTTCTGAAAAGCTGATCCGACGTTAGGCGTGGTGGTGCCCTAATAACAAAACCTGTTGCGGTTAGGTGGACGAGCGAAAATCAAGTCAGTTATTGTTAGTTTGCACAATAAGAAAATCATACGAGCTGAATTGACCCGAAGGATTCCTTGATAACGGTGCACCGTCGCGGAACACGATTGGCCGATAGATCAGAATGGATGCAATAAATTTTTCGTATGCATTCGTAGTCTTCGTTAGGAGTAATTTATGTACCGTTTAGAGAACGACTTCTACGTAGGAGTGCATAACCGGCGCGTCCTCGGAACACTATGGTCGTAACTTTTGCATTGGGAATGCAGCTCGTAAAACCGCTGCTGAATTCTGTAAAATTCCGTGCAATAAGCCAACGCCGTTGTTCGGACCGATTAAATCGTAAAAACTGAGTTACTGCCGCGGTAATACCGTTGCCAAACAACAGAATTTTTAATTATCCAAATTGGACCAACATGCCACCTCGGAGCTTATGGTCATTAGTAGAGTTTGAATAAAGATCATTAAAATGAATATGTGAAATTTTATAAAATAAATTCTAGATTGTCGTTCAACAATTACAGTATGTTTACGAATTTCAGGGTAAAGTGTAGAGGAAGTGCGCACGTCGATTTCGAAGAGAAAGTAGCAATAATCAATCAAGGAATCGGTAGATAATGTCACCGTAAAATTAACTTCCCTACGCTTTAGAAAAGTTGCAATTAATAGCGACGGTATTAATTACGGATATAAACGGTAATATCCCATTAAGAACATCACTGAGCTATGATCTCGATTTGTTCGAGTTGCTTCGTCTTTCATCAAGAAGACACACTATCTTCGTTATAGATTGTTACACAGTGTAGCACTGAAGCTCACTTACATTACCGACCGTAACGTCTAGCAGAACAATCAACTTTGTTGTTCAGTTAGTTATTACAGACCATCGGTAGTTGAGGGGCACGGAAGATCATAGATCCCTCCTCCAGTGTTTATTATATTGCTTGTTAACCCTCGTACTTGTTTTGATGTGAAATTGACTTTCTGACAAATTCATTACTTTCATTTTGTAGCTTGGGGTAACATAATTGGATTTTATTTCTGACAAAGATGTGAAATTAACTTTCTGACAAATTCAATTAGTTTTATTTTATAGCTTTAGGGCAACGTAAAACAAGAATATAAAAATACAATAAAACCTTAAATATTGTTTGGGATTGTCTACGTAAACGTTGTCCAGTGTCTACTCACTGCCTGTCAATGCTGTGCCGGCGACGACGACACTTTTCGGTCACGCGATCCATATTTCATTCTGTCCTTCTCTGTGTTCGACTCTCTATTGAAGTACAGTTATATTATTCTCAACCTATTAAACATATTAGGAAAATAAATTTGTGTTTCCAGTTTGTTACAACTCGGGCAGATAATTTCTATTCCGCGTAAGGAGACGTGATTTTCTGATTAATAATTAACGCAATCTGTTTGGTGGTTATGCTACTTTCATTGGAGTATCGTAGATGAAAATAAAAATGGGAAGCGTGATGAACACGGTGGCCTGGTCGTGTAACTTACTTCTCCATCCGTGAAAATGATTTCTCTCGTTGTTCGAGTGGAATCATTGAATCATCCCACGGACTCGGTTAATACCGTGCACTCGGTGGCTATTTCTCAACGTGATGGTTGCACATGCATCCTTTATTTTCCCAGGTACATGCACCGACATACCCGCCTACTGTGGATCAAGGACGGCGCATTGCACGTTCACCTGCATGCTTATTCGCGATTTTAAAATCCCGATGAAGATTTTGCGCGTCACTCTAACGAACTTTTATTGATCGTTCCGACTACCACAACACTTAAACATGATGCAATTCGGTTTTACTCTAACGAGAGGATTATTAGCCATAAAAATCCTTTTCTTCCGTTCAAGGCCGCGACGTGACGCTTCTTGATTCTGCTTGCCGGGAACAATGCGGTCAATTGATCGGGCATTTACGATTCTATTGAATCACGAGAAATGAAAGCTAACCCTTACATGCTTCCCTGTGATCTTTCGTGATCTCAGCAAATTTTGCTCTCAATAAAAGTTCAATAAAAGAACCAGAAAAAATCGTATCTCAATGTTTAAGGTGTCATTGTAAAGAGGAAGATCCAGTCTTTAATTCTATGGTAGTTTCAGTTACGAAAAAAATTTTTCAAGTTTTTCCAGACGTTTGAATTTGCGGTGTTGTTTTAGAAAAACTAGGTCTTCGGTTTCCGGCCGTTACGTTATGAAAAAAAGTCTTAAAATGAAATGAACGCTGAAGTATGAAATTAGAGACTTCTAGCTTCGAAATTAGTCCAAATTTATTGTTTTACGATTATTTTTCACGAAATTATAAGAGTTCTTTGTTCATGTTAGGTGAATCAAATGGAGGAACTAGATACAGTAAAGTCGCGTTTACTGTCCGCGGTCGGGTACGTGATCACTGTCCAATGCCTACCCACTTCACTGTCATGCTATCCGTCTCTACGTTCGGTTTTCTTTTAAACTCTTGACGCGACCGGTGGGCTAGACGCAGTCACAAAAAAAATAATATCGGTGTGCGATCATTGTCCGCGCAGAACACAAATTGTTGGAAAGTAAACGCGACTTTAATGAATTGGCACTTATTTGCGCGGTTGCGCTCGAACAGCATGATAAAAAAGAAACGTGATTTCGACGGGTTACACCTAATCCCAGGTTTCGTGGACGGAGGTTGGTGGCTTCTTCAGGGTCGAATCGCGAGGAAGCGTCGCTGAATACGGATGAGATGATTCATAGGGACGCGTTATCGTGCGTGCTGTTCGCTTTTCGAATCGATAATGCACCCTCGGCGTACACAGAATGCGTGCTAGCTACATCGGCACGCTCATTATCTTGCAAATGAATTCCTTTCTAACGCGCATGGAAAAATGCGTTTACCTTTGCCTCGCGCGGGCATTGCTATCGTAATTGTAAGGAGTCATCCCGCGGGACTTTTCGACCGCGAGAGGCCTGTATGCCAGAATCTGCATACTGCCGTTATTTTTTGTTGTTGGCTACGAGCGAATGCGAAAATGGCAAAATTGAGGCACCGCGCGCCGCCGTGCAATATACTTTGGTCATGACAAGCCTTTACGTCGCGCGAAATTAATGCAGGAGTTTCAATGTTCAATTTCTTGTAATTTCATATCTGACCAACGCGCTCTGCGAATATATTATAGCTAATATATCGCATAAAATTAGTACGAGAGTTTCCAAGATTGTTTGTATAACATTAAAGCGGTCCTTAGACGATCAATATTATCGTCAATATATTGTTCAATAATTGATATTGTATAATAATATTGATTGTCTTTTTTTAAAGATATAATTAATGCAATGGTCACGCAACTTGCTTTCTTTTTTACCACATATTTTATTCCACATGTTACCTGCAGTGTCATCAGTCGTTTTTCGTTTTAAATCTTCCAAGTATTTTCATGGCTATTCAAAATTCGCAATCACAAATTTTCGGAGCTATCTGTATGGGGTTGGGAATTTGTATGGGACTAGGAAAAATTATTTCATACTTTTCAGTCTTAGAAACGTGGCATAGTAAATATTTCATTTAAATAATTAATTTTTGCTATTCACACGACAGACAGACAAGAGAGCGAGTTAATGTTGCGTTATCATCCGGTTCTAAGCTATATTTAAAGTTCCAAGTTAGTTTAAAATCGTTTGCAAAATTTATACCGAACAGACCAACAGACAGACAAAAAAGCGAGTTGATAAAAGCGTGGTAGAAAATTAATTTTTTCAAAATGACATGGGGTTTTTTTAATTGGTCAATTTTAGTTGTTGAGGACGATCGCAGCTCGCGAGCGCACACTTCCGCATTACAGACGACTTTCCGAGACGCTGGGAATCCTTAAAGTTCCTTAACGAGATGATGACTCCTCGAATCGAACGGTTACGATCTCGTATAAATCCGCTGCCGTACGAGTGGGACACGTTAATTAAGTACGCGCCTTTCCTAGTTCATCGTGGAAGCTTATGCAAATCGATCTCGAGCAGCGAAGATAAAATCACCGCACCTTTCTCTGCTCGCTAGCGTAAAGAAAAATCTCCCGGTTACTTGCCCAAAAAGAAATGAGAAAAAAAGAGCTCGATCCAGCGTTAATTAAGCGTTTTCCACTGATTTGCTGCGGCCGTGTACGCGCGTGAAAATCGCTGAGTCGTCATGATACATGTGAGATAAACCCGATCTGCTCTTGCTAGAAGCTATGCAGAACCTTTCGACCACGTCGAACAGGACGATATTCGCTGGGAATCTTCGTTTCAGACTGTTCTGGATGCTCGTGATGCAATTCGACAGAAAATTAGTTCAAACTTCAGCTGTTTTGAGAGATTAGTGTACTACGTGGTTTACAAGGAAATACCACAAGTTATTCTATTTACATTCATAGCCATTTCTTAAACAACACACGATGCATCGTCATAATAAATCTTCACAATCTCAATAATCGTAGATTAAAAATATCAGAACTTGTCTAAAAATGTTAACCCTTCACTGCATAAATTTTTTAACTGGAATGAAAAATTGAAAGAAGGTCAGTTTTGTGTTTGATTTAGGTGTATTTTGTGTTTTAGGGAAGAATATTTAAAAGAAATTAAAACAACATTTTTAGAAAAATAGACATAATTTAGAATAGTAACAAAACACATTATTAGTTTACTATATACCAGAGCTGTTAACTGTATCAGATATGATACGCTATGCAGCGTTAACACTGTCCAACAAATTTCAACTTTTTTCATGTTTCCATATAACTGTTAGGTGGATCCTATAGTTATTCACGCTGATTCCGAATTTGTCCTTAATTTTTCTCCTACACGCACAGTTTTTGAGAAATTTGAATATGAAAAAAGACGTATTTTTCGACTTTGAACAAATATTGTGATATATCTTTTTTCATATTCAAATTTCTCAAAAACTATACGTGTAGGAGAAAAATTAAGGCCAGATTCACCCAACAGTTATACGGACACATTTTTGTTGTTGGACAGTGTAATTAGTCAGAAATCACAAGAACACCGTACAAGCAGATTTAAGAAAATACAAAACGACCTTGAACATAATTTCTTGTTTCATAATGTAATATATGTTGTATACAAAATGGAGACTCTGTTCCACAGCATGTAAAAATAAATGAGAAGTACATACATGAAATGAAAGAATTAGCCTATCTTTAAATGAGCTCAAATGGCGATATCAAACACATTAAACAAAGAGAACTAATATGGCAGAAAAATTGAGTTCCGTATTGGGTAGCGTATCTAGGCGTACGCCGCGATCGAGAGGTTGTTCGGGCAAGAGAGCATACTTGAATGATCGTAGTCTATCGTTTACGAAGCCATTGAGTTTCGAATGACGGAAAATTATCAGTGCGGACGTTGTGTCGAGGAATTTGTCTTGCTTTCGGCTATCGGGAAACTTGGCCGCGGTTTACCGTTAGCTGACGCGGAACGGCATTCGAATGCATTTGGATAATTTAGTAACAGATAGTGGGGGAGGTGGGGCTTCGTAACAATAGGTTTTCAGGTTCGCTTATCGCGTTAAATCGGACAAGCCTGGGCTCGCGGCACGGCTCGACTTTATAAGACCTTACTAAACACGGCGCGCGGAGAAAGTCGCCGATTATATCGGTGCGAATCAACTATGACCTCAAACGGCAGCCCCTTTCTGCACCGAAACGAAAATCGTTCCTTCTAACATGCTCCGTTTTACCTAATAACTTCATACACGGAATTGTTGCTTCACGGAAATTCGTTAGAACAAGCTTTTCTTAAAATTAACCCCTTGCCTTGCAACAACGTGTCAGACTCTTGAAGACTTCAGAGTTTACTAAATATGCTCGTTTTAGTCGAAAAACAATCTTATTTTTCTGTTATTCAAATATACATAGATCTTCTCTTCCTACTCAGAAATACTTAACAGTAGGTTCACGGAGCATGTACACTGACAATTCTACATTATGAAAATATCAAGAATAATTTTTCCAAATTTTGTTCATTTTTTGAAAAGTAATATATACTCATAGAAATAAATAAATTGTTCGAATCCCGCCGCTGGCACCTCTGGAAATATTCCATGTGCCATCTACTACTGTGATGCCCAAGATGATTCGGGACCACCGAAGAGTTGAAAGAGACGAAAAATAAATAAATAAAAAAAAGAAATAAGTAAAGTAACCCTTTGCAGCTGAAGCTATTTTAACTGAAAAATTAAACATTTCTTCCGACATCGAATAATTTCATTGTATACGATTCTTTTTCATTTCATTCGAATGTTAGACAGTATCGCCGAGCGATCGACGGAATGATGTAAATCACAGCTATCCAGCAATCTCCAGATACAAATTAAATCCTCGCGTCCTCGCGAGAAGTTAATCTCGCGTCATGTCCAACGGCTCAAACGGAGCCGATCAATTTTCTAGTTACCCGGCGACGCGAGTTATGATAACTGTATTTAACATACCGGCCCGCGCGGAACGTATTGTTTAATTTGCATCCCCGGGTATACAGCGACGCGATAAATTCACTCGCGGTGAAAAATCGCAAACGACCTATCGTTCGGCTGATTTACGCGGACGCAATTATTCAGCGGCGAATGATCGGCTTTTCGAACGGAACGCTTATTCGGAAAATGGACCTATTCGAGAAACAGGAGAGAGAGAGAGAGAGAGAGAGAGAGATCGTGAACCAGTCTGTAAATCTCAAATCGGGAACAGGGTATGTTTTTTTTTGCCGGACGTGCAGTTTATATCGATTAGATTGCACGGTAATGACTTACTGACTTTAATTATGCATAAGTCGATCGCCGCGTACACTGACGCGGTTTGCGCGCCGGTTCCGCGTTTATAATTCAAGAGAAAGTTTACGAAACGCGAGCACCCAATGACCGGACACTCTTAATGGAATTCGAATCGTGCGGAATCATCGTCGTCATCGAGCTTGATTATGTAATCGGTATTTTACGTTTGTTTACATAACGTACAATCGCGATCGTACAGCTTTTGGCTGAAGTTTCGAACACTGTGAAATATGATCATGAAATATAAATATATATGATAATAAAATATAAAAATAAAAATATATGATAAATATATGAAACATAATCATGTAGAATTTTTCATTGAATTATTACGGTGCAGGGATTATACTGCATCAGGTCAACTGGAAGGTTCTTGTCGTTTCCTGTGTAATGTATTGATTATCCTTTTTTCGTGGGAATTAAAATCTCATTTAGGTTCGTTAACACGTTTCCCGTTTAATCTTTTGTTTTTCCTCGGCGAGATCGCAAACAAACAATTCGGAACACGTTTAAATCGTGATTTAATCACATTCAGTTCCAAGTATCGAAAAAAATGGAAGTAAGAAGATGATGCGTAAGGAGATTATTTTAAAATTGAATGAAACTGCTGGAGTTAAACAATATGCACTTTCTAGAAAGTTTGATGTTGAAGCTTACTTGGTCTAATATTTTATTGATAAACTACCTGGCCCGACAAACGTTGTCCTGTCCAAGTTTCAATAAATTTCGTTTGTGATCGTTTTAATTACGCATATTATAAAAAACATAAAAAAGCACTTTCATTTTTTCAATTTTTCTTTCCTTACAAACCTTATTCGGACTATTACGAACATTTTTTAAACAAAATTGAGCCAAACCGGTCCAGGCGGTCTCAAATGATGTACTTACTTTATATGATAAATAATTGCGGTTTTAACCCTTAGGAATTCAGGGATGACTCAGACTTTAAATCGAACGTTATTTTTTCCCTTAATGATTGGAATAATCAGGATGGGCTAATGAAACTTTCTCAGCGAACATGTTCAAGAAAATACTGATTAGGAGAGCATTCGTATGTCTGACAGAAGGACCGACAAAGAATTACAAACGGGGATCAGACGTCCGGCGCGAAATCAATGCGAAAGAGGCGCCACGAATCTTCCTTCCCACAATTACGGGGAATAAAAATTCTTTTGCTTTTCAGTCACGCGAGCTCGCACTCGGTCCACGAGAGAAGAATTTACGTATAGGTACGTGATCAAACTGTTCGCTCGCGTTTACGCTGCTCTTTACGTCGCTCTTACCATTCCCTCACTGATTTCTGTCCGCGTCGCGTTTATTCGAAATATATTTTATCCTACGTAAACGTACGCGCATCGTCGTTATTACCAAATATAAAATTAGAGTTTGATTTCTAGATTACAGAAAATATTAATTCTCCACGCTGACGATCCTGATAAACTATAGAGCGGATTTTATGCATTTATGACAAAAATAAGTGGGCGTAATTTAAAACAGTAAAAACTTTCGAAGAATTTTAAAATACTGTTTTATTACTTTCAACTTAACGTATAAACATTTTAAGAAAGAAATTAGATGTCTATTTCACTCCAGATTTTGCAAACGCAATTGGGCATACTTTGCCTTATAATAATGACAAAATTGCATCTATTTAGTTTCCGTGGCAGTTTTGTTTAAACATGTACATCGATGAAAAAATTCGCTGAAACAATTTCTCAGGAAAACATTTACAATTTCAAGAATTCTGGAAGATCAGACCAGGAGCCGGTGATTTTGACCACTTGGTAGATGTAGTGTTAAATAAATAAGATTTTTGAAACTGTTGAATATTTCATTAGAGCATCCTCTGATTCAGACATTGCTCTAGAGGTCTTATTCTAGCACCCCGCGTGTACTCTTTAATATATACCTCGTTTCCTCGATCCCGAGCATCATCAAGTCGCGATTCAAATCAGTGTTTGTTCACATGGATCGATATTATCCTATGCAATACGATTTTATCAGATACGAGCGATCCAATCGGTGCAAGAAATCTGTAGGAATGTTTCTTCAGCGAAGCGTTATCATGTAAGAAAAGCGGATCGGCATAATGATTGAAACGGTTGGAATTAGGAACGGACAATTTTCACCGTTAGATCGACATTAGGTCGTTCAGGCAGACGCGAGAAATTATTATAATTTCAGGTTGGTTGTGTCCGTGTGTTTAATGGCGTACAGGACATGGGCACAAGGTTTTTGGGTGAATACTGCTCTTAATTGCACCGTTTCCAGGAGGTGTACCGTTCCGGGGGTACGCAGATCTACCATTTATCTGTATCATGAGAAGTCACAGTTGATTCTGGTCGAAATGATTTTTATCGTTTCAACTGACGACAATTCCATCGAGTAGGTAAGTACTGTTAATATCGAGTGATCAATGAACAGCGTATCCTCATGGAAAATAAAAATTGTTTGCATTGTTTAACATGAACAAAAGCCAAACGGACTTTTTTACTAAAATAGTTTTAACAAGCTGAAATAATATTATACATCGAGACTGTTGTATTAATATAATTTTTATAAATATGTAAAATGTGAGAGGTCCTGCGAATAAAGACCATTTCTGTGGTAGCCATAAAGCATGCTATAGTTTCAAAAAAATTGTGTTTATGCATTAGTTGAGCTTCATAAAATAAAATTTACGTATTTACCAGAAATAAAGTCATAAAAAGAATCGAAACGAGTCTACCGCCATAAACCACTAAATACAAATCAAATTATATCGTGTTCAGCATCATTTTAAAACGAACAATGCCACAAGTAGATCGATATCAGAAAAACGAAGAAGAAGAAACATATTTGCAATGATGCAATTAGCTGAGTGCATGTTGCGAATGAAATTTCATTTGTATCACGACGACTTTTACCATTGGTATGCCTTTACCGTTTTCACAAATAGATTCTACATGAAATACACGACTACAACGATAAATGGTCGATTTGTTTCAACGCCTTTTTTCGCCAGAGGTGTTTTGGCATCTGTCGGCGTTAAAGCCTGGAAACCAAACACGTATTTCCATGCAGCAAAGTTCGTTGATTCATCGCCGTTTTATTCGATCTCGGCTGCGTGGCAGCATTTGAATATTCTCTCCCATGGTACGCATCGAAATTTTCATTTTACCGGGACTCGTATATTACCATGCTCGCATTCTTATCATAACGGGCATCCGGCACTGGGGGCGATTATTGAACGTTTATCAACGATCAAGACCTCTTCTGCAAACATGCATTGGCGCGCGACCAGCGTAATTCATTCGAATAGTATCGATACCTAGGTTCTTCAAAATGATACATCACGATTGTAATTTGTTCGAATGATTTCCGGCCGAGATGAGCCCTCTTCTCCGTGAACTTGCCCGGCGTCTGTAATAACGGTTCGCCACCAGGGAGCAGTAGATCGGAATTATAGATCACCGGTTTCGCCAGCGAGTAATAGATAAATTAATTATAGCTTTCCGGGCTATTCGAAACTCTTTGATCTTTGCACAATCCTGCTCTCTAATAACAGGAATCAGTGACCGATAAGTGATAACTGTCGCGGTGGCTGTTTAATTATTTCGCCTTGATCAAACATGCGTTTTTTTTAACGGGCTGGTTTCATGCAGCGACTGACCTCGTCACGGAAGTAATTCGTTTTTGAAGTGAAAACTTTTTTTGGGTGCATCGTGTACGCAATTGCCGGGAAGTGAACGAGTTTGGTCCGTCATGCTCCGAGGTGAAACGCTATTGGGGTAGACTCGGGCAATCATCCACAATTTTACAGGATTATAATTTCTATATTTTTATCTATTAAATTGAAATTTTATATTATTATATTAAGATTATTAGGGAGATTATTAGGCTTATTCTTCAGCTGTTCATATAGGGGTATTAATTAGAACTATATTAACTTTCTTTAAAATTAAAATAGTTGAGGGATTGTAATAAATATAGCTTAATTGTAACAATGAACCTACCGAGTACAAAACAGAAAAATAAAATTCTTCACTATAGCTCTATATACAATTTATTTTCAAGATTATTATCACACTACGTGGCTGCGTGAAGAAGACTGACTGACATCTCAACAAAAGATGCTGGTCACACACAACACGCATACAGCTGCGAACTACACATAGGTACATGTCGATGAAATAGCCACTTATTGTCTTATATTTTCTTACAATATTAAATTATTAATAAAGATTAACAGAGTCTAGTGGTAACTGACGGTGGGCCGATTTACGTATTTCGTTGAACAAACATTTTTCTGGACTCGTGTGATCAGCAATGTCGTTTGCGTTAACCGATTGGCCTTGCCGCGGAAGCAATTGATTTTTTAATTTGATTAACAACCGTCCCGTAGTTTTTCCATGCCGTTGCCCGCGAAAACACATAAGCTTTAGCTAATAGAACCAGATTCTGCTCCCGATCGACGATCGTCGCCTTTCTCGGCCCGCTTCGGATAGATACCCTGGACTACGATCCTGGATCAAGATCGGGCCAAGACTTATAGAACAGGTGTATGTCCACTCATTACGTTCTATTACGTTCCATTACGTTTCATTACGCTCGCAGGTAGGCGAGCGGAATAAGGTCGGAGAGATCGACAGGAAATAGGTAATAAGAGGCTCACCGACATCCTGTATACGTAATAATTATTTCTCTTCTCGATATATTGACGCGAGTGTTCGACTAGCTGCTAATTGCGCCGTGAGCGATTAACATAGCAATTAAGGGAGCTCACGTGCTGCGTGTCAGCGATTTTTCGCGATCGGTTTTGTTGTTTTCCACTCCTGACGGATGTGAATCGGTCGGGTCGCAAAAAATCACGAACGTTTGGCGAGGTTAATCTTGCAGTTAGGCCAGAGGGAATAATGGCATTTGACAGGCCGGACTTGAATTGTTCTTGTTAATTACGCGACGAGACGCGTCGAGATTAAATTGAGATTGCCTGCAACTCGATCGAAGGATTAATTAGCTGCAATCGTGACGGCGAAATGGAAAGTTCGTTTTATTATTCTTTATTACTGTGCACACTATAAAAAAGATTTTATACACAATAGAAATATAAAGAATTTATTTCCACTAGATTTAAGGTAGGTTTAGTGGAATAAATAACAGTTACCATGTCGATTACGACAAGTAAATAGAATATATAACTACGATTTAGTTATATTGCATCTCAATGATTCCTCTTTATCGTTCGAACGTAAAAATACTCTAATAATTTACTTTACGATTGTTAATCAATTTTCGTATCGCTATCGTTAACCTGTCTCACGAGCACAATTTAAGATATGTGGTTTTTAATGATTTATTACCGATAAACCCGTGAATTATGTAGAATTCATTCGATGCGGAACGGTAAATGTTATACCAACACGATATTGCGGATGCACGAAGTTCAATGACATACTGTTTATTAGGGTTTAAAAATGGCCATTGTGACAATCGGTCTGAGGGAACAATGACGCGAACCGATTTGCTCGCATTCGTATCGAAATTAGCATTTTCGTAAAGGCAATCGAACACCGAGCGAAGTATTGGAGCGTCTTTCATAGAAGAAACAGCTTCGAGCATGCTTCAAATTTTACATTGGAATTTTCGGGAGAAATAATTGCACACAAAACGAAGCGGAGAAAGGTTAACGAATGAATTTCTACATCTAATATATCGCGAGTCACGCAAACTCGTAATAATTTTAATACAAGTGTCAACCTTGATCGGAGGCCTGCAAAGGGTGAACGATTAAAGCAGAATGTTGCAGTCGAATGCGTTCGAGACAACAGTTTAGCTTTCATTTTTCTCGTTGCATAAAGTTACGTAAAACAGTTCTAAACGCCACTATGTGTCTGACTTTCTAGTCTTGCAACACAATGTCCATTTTTTTTTCGTTCCGATGATTTGTTCGCGTGTCATTTACCTGGCGTACCCTTCGTGGTTCGCGATTTTTTCTCCTCCCGTTACTTTTACGACAGGATCGGCTAGTTCCTAGCCGTTGCTGAGAGCCGCCCATGCGTGGTGATCTTGCATCAACGGCGAACGACAATACTTTGCGGATGTTGGAAGATCTTGCTCACTTTGATCGACCGGTAACATACTCGCAGGACGCACACCCGGCCAGGACACGCGGCACACATTAACGAGCCTAAAGTGAGACAATACAAGGCGTGGTTGGGTAGACAAGTCGAACCCGACCACTTCGATCTGGCCTCGCTGAAATCGCAGGATGAGTCAGAAATCGGGGTCATCGACGCGCACCAAACATTCGATCGAACGTTGACCCGTGTCCCGGCACAGCTGACTTTTACCTACACCGTGCTCTGCTTTTTCAAAAGAAGATTACTCGGAACAAGCAGCTGTCCACTTCTATACTAGAGCTGTGACTTGTGAGATACCCGGATAAACAAAAATTACCCGAGTACCCGGGTATCTCATGAATACACTATGGATCTTTATGCAAAATAAAAATCGTTTGCATCAATAGGAAACAGCAGACGATATATTACGATTACTTATTCTCTTAAACGATTTTAATAAATTTAAATCAATATATCAACGTTCTTTTAATTTAGTTATTGTTTTAAATTGCACAAAGTCATTTATGACTTATGTCTTATGCGGTAGTTTTGCTCAACCCGGGTATCTCATGAGTACTCGGGTACCCGGGTATCTTATATACCCGGGTAAAAGTCCGAGCTCTATTCTATACCCAAGCCTGATGCAGGAGGAGTCCTCCAACTATCCGTCACAATTTTCTAAAATATATTGGGTCATTGCAAAGGTCCTGACACGATTGGTTTATCATTAAATTTCCAGCTTCAAGAAACGGGATTTGGATAAAAATTTATCTCCATTGTCAATAATTACAATGAGGTATATTCAATGTAAAAATTTCTGTGTATGTTCACGTATGATGCAGAGGAAGTTCCCCAACTATCGATCACACAAGCTATTTCAAGAATATAGTAGGTCAAAAGTCCTGATACTTTTTGGTTCATCATTAATTGGCCAGTTTCAAGAAAATGGAATTGAATAAAAAGTTATTTTAATTTTCAATAATTATAACAAGCTTTACCGAACGTACAAATTTCCGTATATTTTCAGAATCTTTTTACTGTTTTATATTTTACCTAATCTTCGTCGTAATTACACTTTACAATCTCGTAGAAACATGAATGGAATATTCCATATTTTCTGCTCGCTATATCTTCTGTTCTGACGTCCATAATTTCCAGTGACGGTCTGGGTTAGGTAGTATCTCCAGCACTTCTTCCATACTTTCTCCTTCACTTCCCTAAATAATAATCTGTTCCTTTCCTGCTAACAAGCATGTCGGCATAAACGAAGCACAATGCACCTCTTCCTCGTTTTACAACACAGTCCTGTACCACGTAATTCTCTAATTACCGCGAGACTGCGTGGAATATGTATATCAAGTGTGTTCATCGAACGATTACGTTTCTCTTTCGGTGTAATTTTCAACCGTTTCCTGCGCGCAGACTTGCAACATGTTCCCTCAAACGTTTGGTTCGAATACTTAGTATAGTGGAAAGTGAAAATGCGAAAATGAGAATTCAGAGAAAAATTAAACATGAATGGCAGCAATCATGCGGATCCAGAACTCCGACAATTACATTGTTCCCTTGGATATTTCTTATTCTTCACATTTTAGTCCATTATTTTTTATGATACGAATTTCTTCACTGTTGCAATTTTCAGCGCTCATCGTTTTAATCGTCGAGTCGGAGAAATTATCAATTAACCTTCGCTTTAAAACATGAACGCAACTAAAGTTTATGGTAGGCATAATTTATAGTCGCCATCCTACCCAATGTTCCTTAAAATATTCCAATTATTCGTATAGTTTCGTAGACGAAACTTCGAAGAATGCGGAGTAATTTTCGTCCCACGGTAATAGTGCCCTTATTGATACATTCTTCTCATTAAAACAGCTTAATAAATGAATCTCTCGTGTTAGCATCGAATTTATGGGAATACGAAAATCTCGTTGTAGAATGCACACTGATCAAGATCAATTCATTGGTTTTAATTATCGGTACAGATGCGGTACAAATTCTTGTTATCAAGATCAGATTTACGATTTCCCATTTCCACGACCGGGAGCCGCGATAAACACGTTTCGTCGGTCATACATCATACGTCATATGCATATGACGTATGAGGTATGAAAGCGTCGCTCATTTCATTCATAGAACCGGACCAATGTTATTTATCACTAGACTGCGGATCTTCGTGCAAACCAACAAAATGTTTGCTTTGTTTGGAGGGCGCCAAATATAAAATTTTTTCATCATTTAATTATCTTCTTAAACTGAAACTAATATATTAATGTTTGTTATAAATGAATAAAACCCACAGTCTATTTATAACAATACTGCGGATCTTCGTTAAAAATATTCTCCATCGATTGCAAAGTATCAGGCATTTCTTCCATATTATAGAAATTGACGATTATTTCGTCTGTAATTCTTTCTAATTTGATTATTACTATTTTAGTTTGTATTTACAAATATTTGTAAAGACGATTAATTATAGGAAAAGCTAGGAAATACCGGTAAAAAATAATTCCAAAGAGACGAATTCAAAACGGGACTCTGGTGCAGCTCGAATTCCAACGACTCCATATTTAGTCACACTTTAACGAATTAATTACCCGTGGAATCGGTTAACGGAAAGTAGATTCACCATATCGTGCCTAAATAGACAAGCAATAAGACAAGCGCGGCTGCGTAATTAAATGTTGGACGACTTCCATCTCATTAACAGATCCGAGGGAGCGGAAGTAGCAGTGATTCGAGGAGTTAATTATTACCAGAAAATCAATACACGCTTGCATTCCAGTATCGAGCCAGCAGCAATCAGACACTTTTAAGGATCGTAGTCGGCAGCGCGGCGGTCCGCGGTTACTAATCACTGTATCACCGCGGAGCAAAAACGAGCAATCGACGAGCGGCTTCGCACGCTAACTCCGTACCGAGCATTGACTTCTCTCGCGTTCGGGCCACTTTCTCTTTCCCCCGGCCCGCCCTTAAACAATGATATGCACTCGTTCGGGTAGCGAAGATTGAAAGATCCTCGGGGGCGTGTCGTGACGCAGCTGGTAACGCTCCGAGGGCTGTAAGTCCGACCGAGCAATTATGATGTAATTATAACGGTCATTATGCTGGTTAATTACGCGCGGATCATGCTGCACGGATGACTAAACCTCGCATGACAAATTCCCTCCCGGGGAACAAATAACCAAGCGTCCCCTAATCGTCCTTGTTTTACGTCCGCGATCTTGGATTTGGAAACACTATACACACGTAGGTATACTATTATACAGGGTGTCCCAAAATTCGTGTACTTCCCGGAAATGGGAGGTTCCTTGGGTCATTTGAAGCGACATTTTCGTTTACAAAAATGACGCCAGCGGCTTTGTTTAGGAGTTATTAACAAAAAACGCGGACTAATCTTCTCCATTCATTGCAAGTGTCAGTCAACTTTTGGTTGTTGTCCAGTAGCGTGTACTGAAAATAGGCACAACTCAGCACGGTACCCGGCATGTTTGTGTAACATAAATATTATAAGTACACGTACGTCGTTATCCAGTCTCCTTGCTCATGCTTTGTCTCGCGGTCGGTTCAGTCCAAGAATAACTATAGATAGCTAGATAATCGGATGGATGGCTAGATAAATTGCATGGTGGGCGGCGAAAAGGGCGCCTACGTCGCGTAAAGATTAAAAACCGATAGAATCAGCTCGGAGATCATTGTGCAAATCTTGCAAAATCTTTTCAATATCAGCTTGTTTTGCAACTCATTGTACGCCGGGATCTCCTTTGAATAGTAATGGGTTCATTCATGCATTTAACCATCGAACAGCTCATGGCGACGAGTGGATGGCAGATATTGGCTTTTATTAAATTTATGAATCATGTCGACATTGGATTTATGAATCTTGTCTCTGGTTTGTTGCGTATGAAATGGTCGATTGGTAATTATATAGAAAAGTATTGCCCTCTCCGATTTTGATGAAATTTAATTATGTTATAGATATTGACATTTTAAACAACTTTTTCCTTTTCCAATATAGGGGGGTCGCTTTAAGTTTTCGAGATATTTGCAAAAAACTATCGAGAATACTGTATTGAATTTTTCGTATTCCTGAACGCTCCGCTGCAACGTAGACCTGTTTCAGTGCGGCGTTTGTTTACATTTTGACGCTGTAGAGATAAGAGAGAACCAAAAGAGAATTCGGCTAGAACCAAAAGTGCGATTGGCACGATTCAATCGGACAGCCTGCTGCCGCATTCCTTTCGAGTTCGCAAGGCAGAAAGAGTATTACGTCGGTATTATAAACTAGAATTATTCTACATCGGAAGAAACGTTAAATTTTCAAGTTAAAATAGCCTCAACTGCAAAGAGTTATCGTACGAACCTGTTCAAAAAGTTTTAGATCCTTGAGAATAATGGATAAATTGTTGAACGGAGCATTTCGATTTGCCGGGAGGTCTTACCTCGAGATTCCGCAAGAAGTTTCAGTACGGTCGATCCGCGATGGTGTGTAGGTATCAGGATCGTTCCCATTTGCGGCTGCATTCACTCCGATTCCGGGTTGTCCTTATCGCGAGGTCGTCCCTATCTCTCTCCATAAAAGCACGTGAGAAAAATCTCGTTAATTACACGGTCCGGAGAAAGAGAGAAAGAGAGAGAGAGAGAGAGATAGAGAGGGAGAAAAGGAAACAGGCGGAAATCCTGGGGGCCATTCAATGAACGGCCCTCTGAAAGCGTTTAGCAACGTAAGCTCGCTGTTGGTGGAGAGGATCGCGCGCCGCACGCCGGGCCACGATACAAAAGTGCATCTCGCAGCAGGATGTGCCATATACTGCATAGAAGGTGCATCATATAACACGCGGAAAGGAACAGGCTGTCACTAGGCGGTATCCTATTATCGAGGTATAGTGTAAGCGAGAGAATACAGTATTTATGCCGATGGACAAACAATGGCCGCTCTATCTTCGGCCTAGTCGCGGGAAGGCTAGGCCACGCGACAAGAAGTTCACCGTGCGGCGCTTTATACGACGGGAATGTTAATTATCGGCCCTCCCGCGGGATCTATTAAGTGCACTATTCGCCTAGTCGCCCCTCTCCTCTCTTACTCCCTGTCCTCCTTCTCTCTCTCTCTCCCTCTTTCTCTTTTCCTTCTTCTGCAGTTCCAACGGACCCGTATATACTTTGCCCTCCCGTGTCCTTATCGTCTCACCGGTTCCTTAATTAGTTAACCGGTCGTGCCGGCCGTCGACGTTCGACGACTTTTCTAACACCGCACCGAGGCGAACACGTTTCCTGAACACACGCCAAAGACACACCGAGACAAAGACCCACGCGGAAAATCATTCCGAATTTATGCGCGCGGCTCCTCGAGGAAGTGTAGAATGTGCGAGTCCGCGTGCAACGAAGCCGACTCGATCGAATTCTGGTCGAAGCAAGGCCCTGGAAAATTTGTAACTACACTTTACGTTAGTACTTTACAATGTAGGACTAGTATTCTTATGTATTTTCACATTCTTCAACTTCAAATTTATTCTCTGAATGGGCAAGGAGAAGATCAGGCGATGTTCGTAAATTAATTAAAATCTTCTAAGCGCGAGAGGAGATATCTCCTTGATCAACTTGTTCGTCGAATAGTTACGTGAATGTAAAAGTTATGTCCGCGTAATAATAGGATTATGTAAACCGTCGGGGAAATTTACGGTGATGTATAGCGGTATCGCCGATAATTGATTGTCCATTATGTAGATATAAGTGTTGTAATAAAGTAGTCGCCGGTATTAAGGCGGCCGTGGATGTAAAGGCGACACTTAACATGGTAACACGGTGCTAAGTATCGCGTTAAATTAAGATTGAATTGTACTGTCAGTTTGTGAATTGACTCCTATATTTCGTACGCGTTTAGATTTGTTTCCAATTTAGGGGAACCTGAAAAGAATCCTCTCGGCTCGACGAGCATCACGTATGTACGAGTATTTAATGGTAAACGGGCCTGAATGTCGTTTATCGAGGGTACACGATAATTAACAAAACGTCGATAAAAGAAGGTAGAGATCAAAATAAAAGCACGTGGCACGTCCTGCACTTCCCAGCTGTCGCGTCATTTTATACATTGATCCATTGTCCGCCAAACAGGATTGCCCTCTCTCTCTGTTACTCTCGACCTTTCTCTTTTCCTCCCTTCCGTTCCTCAAGTTTCAAACTTTGGTTTCCTCATTCTTTCGAGCTCTTCAGCATCTCCATACATCCTACTGCAATTTATTTCTTAATCCTTCGCTGCATAGTGCATCATATCTGATACAGTTAACAAATCTGGTATATAGTAAACTAAGGTTGTGTTTTCTTACTATGTTTATTCATTTTTATTTTTCTGAAAATTTTTTAATTTTTTAAAATATTTTTTCCTTAAATAAAACTGAACTTCTTTCAATTGTTTTCATCCCATTTTAAAAAGTTACGCAGCGAAGGGTTAATTTCCATGTGCGTTCATTTTCTTTAAACTTCCTCGTTCATTGTAATTGTATATAGTGGTAACAGAAACAGTAGAAATGACAATTTTTTATGTGCTCAAATACGTAATTCAATTACATTGGAATTATAATATATTCGATGTACTTAAGTACGTGATTTAATTACATTGAAATGAAAATTCTTGACGTAGTTCAACGGTAATTTCCGATTAGCGTAAACGAACGATCGAGTAACACCGATTCAAGGTCCAGAGGCTCGAGTTAGGTTAAACCAAGATCGATGGACTTTAGTCAGACCGAGTCAGGATACAGAAACACGAAACGAACCTTTTCAGTGTCTCGGTAGGTTCAGAGGTCCCTAAGAGGTCCCAGGGTCTCCGTTGCTCAGGGTTAAATATCCTGGGATTCCCCGAGATCCTTGAGATCCTGCAATCTCTGTAGACTAAGGAATTCTCTCAAACAGATTTCGATGATTGTCGCAATATTAATATAATTCACTTTTTTTCTCTGCAATTCTGGTTCATCTCTTTTTGGCCACTCTCTTCGGGCGTTCCTTCTTCGTTACACTCGGAGCTCATGCGGTCGCACGTGTACACATTTTATATACAGAGATTTGTACACATGAGTACCTCGAAGGAGGTGGATAATATTTCATAAACAGTGTCGGGTGTCCCGATCGTTTTTATTTTTTCACTTTTCTGCGTTTTTTTATAAAGTTCACCTGACGGATCGCCGATTTGAAATGCCCAACGAAGATGGATCGCCGGGGCTCTCGAACGCGAAAGTTTCGCGCTACACTTCCAGGAACACGAAATGTCGAAACTGATTCAAACAATTTAAGCTTAGCTCTTGAAGTTTAGCTCTTCTATTTTTTCTTTGCACTTCTGAGGCGATTGCTGAGGCAACGAACGAGGACCCTTTTATATTTGCTAATAAAATGATGGATTAATAAATTGTTAAACCTCAGCTGACGGATTATTCTTACGACTCTATAATTGATGATGGATCATCGGAACCGCTCGGAGAACAATAAAAATAATTTAAAAAACCAGATGTCGAAATATCAGCTGTCAATCATACTGTTGTTCGGGAGGGGCACGAACGTCGAAGCAGAAAAACAACAGAACCGAAAAGTCTTATGGTCGTTGCGATACCGGCTCGCGGAACAGGCTCCAGTCCTCGACTCGCCAAAATAATAAAAGAATCGGTCAAACGAACCGTTATGAGCGATCGCGCGGTGCGCGCGTGCACGCGTGCGCACACATTAATTACACGCGATCAGATTCCAATTTAGGATCTGGCTAGGTCAAGCGACGCGACAAGATAACCGCAGACCTTCGCAGAAGGGGGACATATCGTGGAAGGTCTCGGCGCAAGTAAGTGCCACGATATACTCGCGTAATCCTGTACAACAGCTGAGCCAACCAGTGTACCCAGATGCCTATCGACATTCCATCCACCCACGATCTTTTGCTCGCAGTGGTGGAAGCGGGGAGGTTCGTCAGCGAGGAGTAGAACCCAGTGCACGGTTCCTCGATGATTCAGGATTCAGACTATTTAGCATAATGATCGCCGCGACGATCGTGGCCCCGGCAAGATCATCAGACGGCCGGTGCCTCGATTAAAGGAGATTATATGCTAATAAATTCTCGGATCTACCCGAGAGCACGTTCCACGGCTCGTCTCTCTACCGCGAGCCTCGATTTCTGCCGCCATTAAGTCATCTGATTAGCTACGAACCGTCGTCCACGCTTGCTTTCCGATCGACTTGCCGGACGCTCTGCCCTCGTAATTGCTTAATCGGCAATTGCCACGAACAATGGATCGCCTCTTTTCACCCCTCCACGATTCACAGGACCGCGGCAACTTCACGCGGAAAATCTCGAAAAATCCTCCAACTGCAAAATTAACCCTTCCGTAGAAAGGAGGCAACCAGAATGTATAGATTATTAATAATTTGCTTTATTCTAGTCTCACAGCTAAGAAATGTGACTACCAAGTAAACCATTACATTAACCTATCTGTACAAAACTATCTTATTATGTTTCACTCATTTCTACCCTGTCCTACTTTTTTAGTATCCTAATTATCACTAACCTGTATAGATTATTGAAAACCTTTAGTATCTCACGCATTTGGACAAATTCATTGTTGCTTTTTGTTAGGTTGTCTCGAAAGTTCGTTTCATTCTCGAGTCAGAGTAGTGTTTAAGACGACCAATATGCAATTGGTTAAGAAAGGGGAATCGTGGGGAATAATAGAAGATTGTGTTCTTTCTGTATGTTGATATTATCCAGCAATGTATAATTTGAACAGGTGGGTACTACCGCAACACAAATTTTTAATATATTATTGTGCGATGTATAATTATTGTATATCGTACAATAAATTGTTGAATTCGAAGTGTGCGCGGGCGTGGTACGCATCGAAGACGAAGGCGGCGAACAGGAAAGCACCGGGTTGCCATATGGAAGTCGTTTGAAAAATTCGAAATGACCGGCGTGTGCAGCTGGCGACCGCTACTTTCTCGGATGGTGACGCGAGCCGGTCAGCCCGGGTGCATGCTACTGTATAAGGAGCAAATATGATATCAGTAAAACATCTGTATATGGCTGCCGGTACAAGTCCCCCCTAAATGCACGTCTTTCGTCCTCGAGCGGGCGGGCCCCTGTTCTGTTCTGGTCTGCTCGCTCGCGATCTTACGCCTCTATATCTGGAGCAACAGAGTCCGTACCAAGAAGCTGGTAATAGCGGTCGGGTACCTCTTTGACAGACTTATTAGCAAATATAAATCACGATCTTTGCCGTTACCAGCCTCCTCCTCCTCCTCCTCTCCCTGCTCCTTCTCGCGCATATCTCTTCGACTGCTACCGCGCCCGCGTCGCTCGATAGGTACATGTATACGCGTTTATGCTCCTCGCTGGATGCTCGTCTTCGAAAAATTGCTAGTCCCTGTAATGAAAAAGAGATCAGATCTTAATTAACACAGGGGACACCGAGCCACGCTATTCTCTCTCTCTCTCTCTCTGTCTTTTTTCTCTGTTACCGTAACGATCCTGTTAAGTTTGATTTACGGGAACACTTTCTGAGCTTCGACTCGTTCGTTAAACGTGGGTTCGTAGGAGATGCTCCGCCTTCGCTTCGTTTCCAATATTTGCTGTTCGTCCTTCTCGTCGGGTGTTTGCGGATTTCGTAGGAACCCTTCTGTTGGAGAAGAATTATCTGTGAATGGAATACATTAAAAATCGTTCATTTGATTTTTCTAATTTATCCGAGAACATTCGTGCTACAATTTTAACCTGGTATATAGTAAACTAAGAATGTATTTTTTTACCATGTATATTTATTTTTATTTTTCTGAAAATGTTGTTTTAATTTTTTTCAATATTTTTCCCTTAAATAAAACACAAATGTTGACCTTCTTTCAATTTTTTTCGTCCCAAATAAAAAACTTATGCAGCGAAGGGTTAAATAACGACCTATATAAAGTACTTAATTTTGGTTAGTGATCGTAATGACTAATGAAAGTATAAGTATTTTTCGTGGCGCAAGGTTCGATCAATTAAGACAATAGAAAAGAAAAGGAAGGAGGTGTTTCTAGAGCTAGGTCTAGGACGAAAAATACTTATACTTTCTATATAAAGTACATTTGTTTTTCTTTACGTGAAATAGATGATTGTGGCAGATGACGAGTTACAATTTAGACTGATGATAAACGTAATAATTAATTGAATAGTATACTGCCACGGTTAGAAAGAAAGAAACAAGTTTTGAGATGATAATAGTAAAAATTAGTGGAAGTTGTGAATTAGCTGGTCACGCCAAACGAAGAGTATTTATTGGTAGAGTGAACGGCACGAAAAAAATTGTAACAGTACACGATATCGTTGCAGCGGGTGTAATAAATTCTCTTTTTCTCTCCCTAGCCAGCTCGAAGGTTGGTCCACGATGCACAGCACGCGAGGAGGAACCCCCGAATTCGAGCCGGGCCGTTATTTCATATGCAGCACAGTTCAGCTTGTATAAAGGCCATGACGTAAGTGGGTGTTCGAGGAAAAAAAAGAGTCACGTGGGCGATTAAAAAGAGTCGAATCACCGGACGAGCTCTCCATGTGCTCCATTCGCGTGATTCGATCGTGATCGTCCCCGATCCGTCGCCGGTGCACGCAGCAAGGTTAGCTTTTGGCGATTTTTCTCCGCCCCCTTAGTATGCGGAGAGCGGGTCGGGGGGGGGGGGGGGGTGCAAAGCACCACGGCGCGGCAAAGAAGACCCAGTGAATTCTGGAGTCCTCGGGTGTGGAGGATTTTACGGGCATGTCCCGGTTTACCTCCGCATCCAAAAAAAAAGGTTAGCTTTTGGCGACCAACCCTTCTCTGGTTCGATTAAACAATGAACTAGCGTCCAAATATTTTCTTGATCTCTAATATTAATTAATTATTCGACTTATTTAGTATTCTTTTAGTCCTTCCTTCTTTTCCCCCTCTCTTGGCAGAGTACGTCCCGGAGTGGAGGGAATATTCGTTTTTCGTAGATCCTGCGATCCCGGTTTTCTTAGATCAGAGATGGGCAGATTTGTTACTTTTTAAACCAATGGCTACAAAAAGTGTTAGGTAGCTGCCAAGTTTGAACAATTTATCCCTCCATGTATCTTTTTATAAATTAAATAGCGTTCTTTTAAACTAATTTTTACAAACGCTTTTTGCAGTATTGCAAGAGGTATGTCTAGGCTAACGAACGTGGCCGTATTTTGTTTGATTTCACAACTTTTTACGGCTAAAGAGAACTTGGCTCCTGTTTACAGGATGTTTTTGTTGGAATGAACGTTATCGCAGTAGATAATGACTCGAGAACGCATTCTACCTCTAATGTAGCGAGGTACAGACAGACATTTATTTATTTATATTGGCCTTTTGGCCAAATGGATTCGGATTCGGATTGACACGTTAAGGTACTGTGAATCAAATTCGGATTCGAATTTACGAATACGAATCTGCTCATCTCTGCCTTAGATCGAGGCTTTCCGTTCCTTATTTCACTTGGTGAAATAACAAGGCAAACAATTGTTTTTCGCTGTTCTCATATTCAAATTAATGAGTTCACATTACATTTACCTAGAAATAACAGAACAGTGCAACTTGTTTCGTTGAAATCGTGTTAAATCGATACGAAGGACGGATGAGGGTTAAACGATGTTTTAACCGATTTGCTGTATTTCTTTCAACAACAATTTGTTAATGTTTCTCTAAAAATATTATAAAATTTCTTGGAATGTTCGTTCATTTGCAGGTTTTCAGGTTCACCAACACAGGATTTCATCGACGACAATTAGGAGTAGCTGAGAGTGAAATACAATGCAAGAGAGAGGGAAAAGAATGAGAAGAAGAGAAGCATGCTCGTGTCGAGCGAGATCCACAAATAAATGGTTTCCTGCAAGCACACATTGGCTATAAAGTCCACGCAGTCGATGACCGTGTCACGGCATGTCCAAAGTGTCCGTTCCGCTCATCGCCGAAGAACCTACCGCAAGAGCGGCTTCGTAATTGGCAGGTATGGCAACACGATACCGCGATGCATCGCAGTACACTGCACTCTGTCGCATCCCTTCCTTTCTCGCGTTCGGATCTTCCCGTAGTCCCTTATCCCCCAAGGTTCACCCACACAACTGCCCTTCAACCTTCTCGAGCGCAGCGCCGTCTACCCCGAAGACGAGTATCACTTTATATCTCGTCACGGCGTGCAGACTGCGTTCCGCATGAAACTTTATATTTGACGGCGTTCGTTCGTTTCGCCGATGAGAGAAAAGCTCGCTGGATCAAGCTGATCCTTCTCCAGCAGTGAAGTTCATCGAAACCGTATCATTAAGATTCAAAGACTAGAGGAAAGACAATGTTACCCCCTTGTAATTTTCAAAATTATTGTGTTTTGCTCCATACAATCAAAAATTCAATCTATCTTGTGTAAACTAATTTTAGAGAAAAAAGTCTTTAGTCAGAATCGCGAAGAACACAGTATAAGTCGTTTTCTATAATTCCTTTTATCTAAATCTATAATGAAAATTGAACAAACACATGTTGACGCAGTTAGTTTTTACTTAGCATAAAGATTCGCCAAAGATTTTCCATAAAAATTACTTCTAGATACGTTCCATCTCACAGAGACAACTTCTATTTAGATTTTGTGCAATTCTTATGACAAGATGTGCTTGGACAAGCAATTTCGTAATTTGAATAATCGTAAGATGAAAAATATAATACTGGCAGTGGTAGGTCTAATGTTAAATGTATTACCGAAGCAAAATGAATTTCTCTTCCACTCCAGAAAATGTTTATTTTGCGTAAAGATCAGCTGTCTAGCAACGACGGATAATTAACCTCTTAACTGCGAAATTTAGTTTTAAAAATCATCCACAGATTGCAGAATTAACATCAAGCAATAACGAGTATACACATCGAACGCAGGGCAAATGGTTCTATTATAAATTTTACGAAGAACGAGGAAGAATTACATTTTTATTTGATGAAAAATTGACAATTTATACTTGAAAAGGTATTGTTATTGCACCGCAATAGAAATTTGGATTGACGTGTATACACGTCGAACGCAGTTAACTGGTTAAAGAAAGACTTTTTGGTTCAACGAAGAAAAAATGAAAATAGTGTTTTACGAATATCCATATTAAATGACACGACAGTACAGGTGTCTCGGTGACCATTTCCTGCAACGTGTGCACGGATGTGGAGTGGAAACACCAAGGTACCAAGGTACCAAGCCCGGAAGCGGGATACACAGAGGTTGCGGTTCAATTCTGCTGACCGCAGTTTCTGTCGACGTGTGAACGATCCAATAGATTTTCATTCGTCTAGACTATGGACGCGTGCTTAAAAGCGTTTCTTCCGCTCCTCGAAGAAACTAGTGCTTTGTGCAATGCACACGATGTGCGTCGCCAGCACGTTAATCACGCTTAATTCTCCTGACAGACTGATAGGAACAAGAGAAAGCGTATCCCCATTGTTCACAGACTTGCAGAAAACTCTTCTATATTTACTAGCAACTGTCCGAGTGCGTTTTCTGGCCGAGGAAAGGACTCCCTTTCCTGTCTGCACTTGAAATCAATGATACTCTTGAGCACACAAAACGAGAACATATCAGAATTTCAGAAACCATGTGTAGTAGATGTTCGTTCAATCTGATTGACACTAATTCGACGAAATGAATTACGCGAGACCAATCGTATCCGGCGCCGTTTATCTCTCTCGACCGGGAGTAATGTAATCGAATCGAGGCACACGCTGTGGCGTTCATTGAATTGCATTAATCTCGTCCACTGGCGGCGTCTCCGTTCGCGCTATTCTCGCCGCAATTGCGTTGATTGTTACAACAATTCGCTGCACATCAAATTCGGAATAATTCTGTCTTAAATAATTTCTCGAAAATAATCTGTCTTAAAAAAATCTTAAATAATTCTGTCCAGTTGAAAACAATGGAACAGGCTTTCGAAATTCTTTTCGCTGATTCCTGTCATAAATGCATATAATCCGCAGTCTACTCCACGAGAAAAATAAATAGATTCAATTAAAGAATATAAAGGATAGATACATTTATTGTTTCTAACTTGAAACGAGAAGAAAGAAAGCGATTTCTTCGTTAACTCCTGTTAGCCGCGATCGACGCAGAAAGCGTAACTTTGCATACAGACCACCGGTAATACAAGTACATCTCGTTAAACAGTGAAATAATATTAATACGAGTGACAATTAACTTCTACCACCGCGTCGTCAATTAAATATCAAAGACAATTCCGTTGAATGCCAAAGGGAGTTGAAAAGAATCCGCGGTCCTCGCGATACGTAACGAGCAGTTTTCTCGCGCGATGGTTCGCGGGGCCAGAAGGTAATCGTCATCGGGCGCAACCGCAAAAAGATGATCCTCGAAACGATCGTTCGGGAGTACACGGCGCGGCGATTACAGGAATGCGATTCAAAGTTGCTCGGTGGAGAACGACGAAGGACTTCGAGGACCTAGCTTGCTCGTATTCTTTCTTATCAATAGTTATCGCAGGCATCTCGGGTATTAACGTTAATCGAGCAGAAAGATGACTCGGGCTTGTACACAGAGGCATTGCAGCCTCGGTGACCAGCGTGGAAAGCAGAAGGCGGAGATCCGCATAAACGAGCATGGACGGAAATTAATGCGCGGCGAGCCGGTGCGAAATGCGGCGAAACTATCTTCCATTCGAGATAATTAGTCGGGCGCCAAAGCAGTCCGCAAGAACTCGGGTATGGCCGTGGTGGCAGGAATGCCTGGCAACGCACATAATGCCGAGCGGATACCGGAGAAAGAGAGAAAAAGAGAAAGAGAGAGAGAGAGAGAGAGAGAGGGAACCGCGAGCGGAGACACGCGATCTCGGTTACACGCAGTCTGGGCTTCACTCGCAAATGGCACCGTGACAATTACCGTGATACTATTTAACTCTCTTGCCCCCGAGCCATTTGCGACCGCGCGCCCCTCGAAAAAAAGTCACGGAATTGTTTCTCAGCGACGGGATAGCCTCTCTAGTTTCGAACACCCGGCGAAACTTCTCCGAATCAAGTATCGGGCTAGATGGCTTCGAATTACTTCACGGAAATTTTCTTGTTTCATGCAAATGTCAGCAGTTCTCTCGTTGAACTCTTTTTTCCGCGTTTCGATTTCGCGTGGGATTTCCTTTACACGTTCGAATGAAGCGTTTCGTTATCCATGAAACAATAATATCGCATTATCCTTTCGAGTTCAATCGTGGCTTCTCAAAAGTTGCAATTTACCTATAACTTTTCTACCATAATAGATATCTGTATGAAATTTCCCCAAAATACATTAAAAAATGATTTCCATCTACTTTATTACCGAAAAATTTGTTCTTTTAACTTGTGTAACTTATTTCTTTTTAATCGTAGATTATTTTGCAGGATATTCCATATATGTGGAGTTTTAAAGTCTTACAAATTGTCGGATCCCACTTTTATATGCATATTCGCGACATTTTTCATTCGTGCGGATGTTTTCATCGATTCTAAGGCGTGCCGATTTCAGGTGTTGGTATCATCGAGTCTCAAATTGCCTGTAAGAAGTAAAAGTTCCTTCCGCGGCGCAGTCGCACGTTCGCAGACAAACGCACGCCGTGTAGTGCAGACAGTGGCCGTTCTCCCTCGGAAATCATTCTTCTCTCCTCACTTTCGATCTCCTTTCTCGCGTCTCGGAAACTCGAGGCCGCGGCCTCATACTGTTTCGGTCATTAGCTCGGCCATATATATCTGTGTTCCCACCGCACTCTTACATACTATTTGCATCCAACGTAAGTCCCGATGGAATTCATAGCCCCGCGCAGTGGCCGTTCGAGAATGCAGCCGACGCAAGTGCATACTTTGCGGCGCCCGCCCTAATCATCTCCAGCAGCACCACTCCACCGACCACGCTTACTCACTTACTTAAACCGCGTGCTTTTCGGTCCTTGAAACATCGTGAAAAATTCATCTTGGGAATCGCGCCCTCCTCTCTCGATGACTAGGATTGCCCACGAACACGAGGACCAACGATTTCATCTTACGAAACTATTATTACGTGTAAATCGCGCGCCCGCACGATTCCTCGCAATAACGAGTTAAGTGCATACTTTCTTTGCACGTCTCTCCCGTGCATTGGCTACGTTAAAATCTGAAGAATTCGCTCGCGCGTATATTTCCACTGTTTTCTTGTTCCGTTCATTCGTTGTGAGCATTAAGAGGCAAGGGGCACCACGTGACATACCTATTATATGGTATTTATCCGTATTACCAACGTTTGCGCGGAGAAAGTTTTTTTTGTGGTAACTCTGATAAACATACATGCCCCTTGCCTCGGAAATATGAATAGATATAAAAAAATGAATTTCTATAATAACCATGGCGTGCCAGAAGTGCAAACATGCACAATCCTGTTTTTTTGGCAACGCTAAAATCTTATGAATCTGCTGGCGGATATAATTCCACTGTTTTCTTGTTCCGTTCATTCGCTGTGAGCATTAAATATGAATAGATATAGAAAAAATTAATTTCTATAATAACCATGGTGTACCAGAAATGCAAACATGCACAATCCTGTTTTTTTGGCAACGTTAAAATTCTGATGAATTTGCAGGCGTATATAATTCCACTGTTTTCTTGTGCCGTTCATTCGCTGTGAGCATTAAATATGAGTAAATATGGGAAACACAAATTTTTATAATAACCATCATGTATTAGAAGTGCAAACATGTATGATCCTGTTTCTCCATGCAAGAATTGCTCCCTGCACTTTCTAGAATGCGTGGCCCCAGTGGCATAATAAATTTGTTTGAAAGATTAATAAATAAAGAAGAAACCGCAGCGGAGCAAGGCGGTTCTCGAATCCACTTTTCGAAGCACTCTGGTCGTTTGCCAGAGCAGCCATCGACCTCAGTAATTCAGTGGGCGCGTCCGCCAGGATATCGATTCGGCCATTGCCTCGAAATATACCTCTATGTTCAACTGCAATTTCATGCAACAACGTGATAAACATCAATTACACCTCCGTCAATTACTTATTCCGTTAAACAGACGCAGATCTGACTCGAAGTTGGTGAGTGTAGTTTCGAGCGACCCTTTGAACTCGAAGAACAGATCAGGGGACGTTATGAATACAAAGCAGCCTCGAATTCCACTTTGATTTGAATAAACATCCCATGCTGCAATGTCGCGAAGAAGATCTTTGCCACCTCGAATTCTTTAAGATGTTCAAAAATTCCACGGAATTGAATATTATGTGAAACGATGCGGAGGTTCGATGCAGAGGTAGAGCGAGCCTATGGGAGAGTCGCTGCAGCCATCGTGCGAATCGACGCTGTTGCTGGCGGGACAAAATGTACCGTAAGAAGTGCCATTTTTCAAGTATTTTCTGAGAAACAATCGAAAATAAAATTGTCATAAATTATTATTGGACAGCGATTTCATGCTGTTATGGAAGAAATGGTGGCTATAATCTTAAACAGTAGAAGGGTTAAAGGAACTTCAGAATGTCCAAATATTTCTCGTAATTTCATGAAACCGCTAAGTAAGAGAGAAGTAATATTTGTCTTGCAACTAATGCGAACGATTTTTATTTAGAACACAAATGGATCATTGTTTGTATTAAATTGCGGATTTTATGAATGAGTGGGTGCAATTTTGAACAGTGGAAAGATTAAAGGAGTTTCAGAATGTCGATATATTTCTTGAGATTTAATGAAACCGCTAAACAGAGAAATAATATGCGACTTCATAAAAGTTTTCGATCATCATTTGTAGGACGACTTGGCACATTTTGCGACAACGTGGAACGAGCCAGATTTTTCTTACACTGCGGATTTAATGAATGCGTGGAAAAATGGTGGGTGTAATTATATGGAAAGATTAAAAGAATTTAATGAAACCCCTAAAGGCCTCTTAGAAGTTAGCCCCTCACTAGTTGAATTAAACAATTTCAACAATTGTGCTGAATTGTGCTAGGTTTGTGCTATATTGTGCCCGAATGTTATCACTATAATATGAAAAATACTATGAAAAATTGAGAAAAACGATTTTTTGAGTAGCTCCCCACTTTTCATTTTGTTTTGTTGTGCTAAGATTGTGCTCAAGTATTACTTTAAAAAATTATAAATAGAAAAGTTATAGTACAAAAACGTTTTCGACATCTAATTAACGTTTAAGTAAGAAATAGTTATCCAAACAGCATATAATCATATGTCTGAGTTGTGCTAGGCTAGCACAAGTCAGCACAACTTTTACATTCCCTAGCACAATGATATAAAGGGCACTTTACTCTTGTACGCCGCCCTTCGTGGTAATACTTGAGCACAATCTTAGCACAACTTGGGACAACTTAGCACAATTGAGAAAATTGAAGAAATTGAAAAGTGGGGGGCTATTCAAAAAATCGTTTTTCTCAATTTTTCATCGTATTTTTCATATTATAGTGATAATATTCGGGCACAATATAGCACAAACCTAGCACAATTCAGCACAATTGTTGAAATTGTTTAATTCGACAAGTGGGGGGCTAACTTCTAGGAGACCCCCTAAAGAGAGAGAAATAATATGAAACAAGTCAGGTTACTAATTGAATCGTACAAGCAGATTCTTAATATTGATTCATATCCACAATTGCATATTGAACGACCATCGCAGCTCATAACGCAGCATCGTTGCGCCGATATTACGGGAGCGCAATAAGCACCTACACACGTGCACGTGCGTGGGTTAGAGTTTCTTTTTCCTCCGAATATCGTTGTCGAGTACACTCCTCTATGTCGTTTGGAGTGCACTCGTCGTTGCAGTGCGTGGGGTACAAGCAGCAGTATACCTTTCAGAAAGAGCAAGAAACGTTATTTTACATAAGCGTTACAAACGTAAGATGTTATTTTTAATTCGAGCACGCTGGTTGAGGTGAACGGCGTGGTTGAATAAATTGTTGGCCAGTTCTGGACAGTACCGTACCCGTAGAGACCGAGCGCAATTAAATTTCTTTGCACTGTGTTATAGCCGCAGTTAGAATTAACAATAAGGAAATAATAAAGATGGCGAAATAAGGGGCTGCATCGAGATGCTTCATGTAACGAATAGAAATAATGTTCCTAAAGGTATGCGTGGGCTTGGGGAAAATATATTCTGATGGGACCCGTCGAGTGCGAAGAAATAAGTTCTTGCAAAAATATTTTCTAACTTGTATCCAGCGTAGAATTATTTAAAACGTCTCCATGGTAATCATTACACTGCATAATTCTTATGAAAATGTTCGAAAAAGGCTAGAATATAAAATTTGATTAAATTTGTACAATTTTCATTTGTTTTAGATCTACAACGGCTGTTCCCATTAAAAGTAGAATTTCGTTTCGTTCCACTTTCTTCAAAGTCGACAAAAATTGAAAAAGCGCAAACGTCTGCAGTCCAGTAAGTCCAATGATATATTTGTACTGTGAATGTCTCGAATCAAGTAATCGAATAAATGGTTTTCTACCGGTTCGGTAACAAGTAAAATTCAAGTGAAAGTATAATGTATAAAATAAGGCGATTCTAAAGGGAACAGCCGAACATTATAATGGTAGTATAGTGAGCGCACCGAGATGACTGCCTTTGATGTTCAGTGCATCGAATATCCTGACAATAACTGAATTTCAGGTTGGAGAGGCGCGTGCAGATGAGTTGATCTTAAGCACGTGCACGGAAGTCGTAATCTCTGCAAAAGGGAAACATACTCTGATGCATAATGTCTGAAAATTATACGTGCCTCGAGGGTTAGGTCATTGAGCTGATCCGCGACGCTTAGGACCGGATGTAGAAGTAGGTGGAGTCCTCGGGCATCAGGATTAATAAGGAAGCAGCAGGTTGCTGGCCACGCTCGAAACTTTACCGTGCCGCAAAGTATCTCAAAAAATGAAAGAATCACTTTTCTTACATTATTAAATACATCGGTATCGAATCAATTACTAAACACTTAGGTATTACACGAGGTATTACACCAATTTCATATCTATAAAATTTAAAAAAACCATGGGAGACGGAAAAACTCTAGCTCGGAAGAAATGCTTAATTTTCGAGTTGAAATATTCCCGAGTGGAAAGAGTTGAAAAAATATGTTGACGAAGGAAACAGTGTAAAGATAAGATTAAAAGTAGAAAGTAGGAAAAGAATTAGAGGAAAATTTTGATTTGGCTTTTTGCGATTCACGTAGAAAAATCTGATTTTCCGTACAAATCCGTATAGTTATAAATTATTTAAAGAGACTGTCGCCTACGCAATGGCTTCGAGTCACGAGCGATAAATAGAAAAGTTTAAGTTTAAGATACCGTATACAATTTGCAAAGTTCTCGGAATATAATCAGCTGTATTTTAGGGGCCGCAGTTCACTCGGATACTCGACACCTGAGCGAATATTCGTTAGATGGCCGCAGGTAATAAGTAAGTGTATAGGGAAACTTCAAAGCAAACATATATAGGTACGTGCCGTAAATTCGTTTGTAAATGTACCGATATAATACAAACTCGGCAATCTCGGTCGTGGGTAGGTTAGAATTAGCGGATCCATCGAGCATGCCTGGCAAAATCATCAACCTGTGGCTAATTGGACGGCAGCCTACACCTGCGGGCGATCGTGTATGAGTGCGCCGCGTGAAACATACGTTCTGCCCTCCAATCTTAACTGTTCGCACATGAAAGAAGATTTCCGGAAAACGTTCAGAACACAATATGGAACGAGTCCGTTTAGTCTTCATCATTTGCGGTGCGAGTTATCTTTGAATTCGGAGAAGTCCAAATTGATATCGCGACAGCGCACGCAACGGAGAACACGTTGGACAAATGTACCTATTACTGCGGGTGTACGTTTTACTGCGGTGTTTTTCCCAACGAGATTAATATATGTGAAAATTAATATTTTTCACGGAATGAATTTGTACGACTCAATGAGAATGTATTCTCCTCGTTGTTCTCATATTTTTCGAATATCAAAGGACCGTTGTTTTCGTGATCGTATAGGGTGTTTCAAAATGATGCACCTCTGGATCATTTTACTACCGTATTCGTTTTCGATAAGATTAAAACACGTGAAAATTAATATTTTTCCTTGAATCAATTTGTACGATTCAGCGAGAATCTATTGTCGATCGTTTTCGTATTTTTACAATCTCAGGATTCGAAGAAACATGATTTGTTACAGAAATGGGCCGCAAAAGATGCACCTTAACATTGAATCCAAAAGTCTCAATTCGACTGTTCTCTTGAAAAATGACATTAGAGATTCGCCAATTATTTAATTTTTTGTTCTATGATAAAGGAATATTGTATTTCATCGTTTGAACTATATAAATTGCATCGGGGTCGTAACGTATTCATCAAGTCGGCGAAGCCTCAACGAGAAAATGAGAAGTATTTTAATTAGTTGTAAATATAATTTCACACGTTCGCCGGGCCCTAGAAGATTCTCGAGTATGCGAGCGGTTGTCAGAGCTTCTGCCGCAGCAGAATTATTAGTTCAACAATAACTCTCCGCTAATCCTCAGGGCGGATTAGCTAGAGACTATCTGTCAGTTACACGTAACGAGTAGGAATATTAGTCAACCGGTGACACGAATCTGCGATTCAAAACGCGTACACGTTATCCCGGATACGTAAATAGAACTTGAAATTCACTATTTACATGCCGACATTGCTGTGGAATGAAAAAAGAATTTGCTGAATTACGTTTATTCAGTTCTCGACGACGTCTAATCATCGGTAACCGTATCTCTGCCACTTTGTTACCCCCCGGCGTTCTATTCTAATATATTTAATAGCATTGTTTTATAGGCTGGGTTAACGATAATATGCAGATTAAAGCTACCTTAAAACCGTAAATACATGTAAATTATAACTCTCGCAAATTGCTGCGCACACATGCAACCTCTACAAAGTATACGGTTAATTAAATTGCACGACGATGGTAACTGTACCTTCCTCGGTACGTGCGTGTGCACGTGGACACTCACGATTCGTTATTTATTTATGAAACCACCATCCGGCAGGATATCGTACGTCAGCGGCCCTCACGAACATCAAAAGACCGGTAACCAGTTACAAGCTTCTCAAGTATCCGGCAAATGGCTAATAAAGCACACCTGCTTGGTCTCCTGCGACTACCGAATTATTTGATAACAGTCTACCGCTAATCCCTTCGTACTAAATCACTTACAACCATTCGTTTTTATTCCTCCAGGGATCAGGAAATTTTTGCTTCACTTTAGCCTCGAAATTTAATTAGAAACTCTCATTAGATTGCACTCGGACTCCCGTTATCTTTTAACGGAATGGCGAGCTTTATCAATAGACAGCGGATTTTATGCGTTTATGGTAGAAATAACTAGGTGTAAATTAACACAGTGAAAACGTTAGAAGAATTTAAACATACTATTACTATTAAACATTTCCGTTTGTTACGATTCAGCTAGATTCAGACAATATTTACTTCGCATAGAGATCAGCTGCCTATTTGTCAATGTTGAAGTCGTGTTACTCGTATATAATCTAGTACATTGTCAAATATGCCAATAAGTAAAAAATAAATTTATTTTACTTCAGCATGCTTGTAGCTTTAGTATTGTATTTTTGGGGTGAAGAGTTTGTCAATCCCTACCAGAAAATTAATTGTTTGTCAAGCTCAAAATGAATATGGTATTTAATTGGTGAATGTTTCTACAAATTTTAATTTCGCACACGAGTATTTCGAGAAAATTCAAGACAATTACTTATTCGTTTGAATATTTATTTGGAATTAGGCAGTCTCACATTCGCCACCATGTAAGCCATCACCATTTTCTGAAGCTATTCAGTGACGTTATTAATAATTATAGTTTTCAAAAAAAGTTTTTCTTGTTAAACAGCATACGCAATATATATCGTAATTTTTGAAAATGATCCACATTGGGATCGAAACGTCAAATATGATATAAAATAATTGCACATTTGCTAGTTTGTTGAAACTGATCGTACTGCGCCGAGAAACGTAAATTTATATTTATCGTGATGATCGAGAAACAAAATTTCACCTTTATTTGGAACATTTGGAAACATTTCGGAAGATCGTGACACTTCTCAGTCTGAGGAAATAGTATGTGCATCACGTCAGGGTTAAAAAGACCATCAGGAAATTTTCTTACGAGGAAAAGTGCACAGGAGAAGAAGAGAAACGGGCTGATCGATGAAGCCAGGCATCTTGAACGGACCGTACGTTATATCTAAGGTCAATGTAGGACTGGCCAGGAAAGAAAGGGTCGGAAAAAAATATAGGTGAGTCGAGCGAATAGCGACGTGATCGTAATAAATCGCACGGTCCTGGAATCGTCAAAGAGCTCCCGTTATGCGGCACCTGTCTAGGTTCCTGCGGCGCGACGCCTAAATTATTCGATAATAGTTCTGCGCTAATCCCCCCGCGGCAGATTAGTCCGGGACTATCCGTCAGTTGTGCGAGGCGGATAGGAGTATTAGTCCCTGTCACCGGATCGCGACAGCGTGTGTAACGAACGCGAAGGCTGGGCCGCCTCTTCCTCTCTGTTCCACTCGCGAACTATATTTGCGGCCGCGGCCGAGCGATTCGCGAGAGCGACGCCGAGGCAGCCGGCATTACGCAATGCCAAACCGCCCTCCGATGCCGCACTGCGACACACCATCCATTTTTCCCGCTCCTGCACAAGAAAAAAAACGGTTTTCACTCTTCTTTTCATTGCATTAATATACTCGCCAGATGTGTAAAAATGTTTGACGACGCTTATACCCTACGGCGGAAATATGTAAAATAACCTACTCGTTTCTGAATGCCTGTGAGTTAAAAATTTAAGAAAACTGTATATGTTTAAAACTGCTTTTGTATTGGCCTACGATTTATATGTAATTTGAATTGTATTATATAAAGTATAATAATGTATTGAAAAATAATATACAGCAAAATAATCTCTACCTTGAAATTCTAATTGCATTAAATAGAAAAAAAACCAATGTGACTTTTTATCAGTTTCTTTCGCAACCTAACAGACTTTCTCTTACAAACGCAATTTATATTTTCTGGAAAATGGTCCCAAGACGGACCGAAACGTCGAAATAAATTGTTATAAATTTGTAACATAGCTTGGTTAGTAACTTAGGACCGAACCTGTGCGTCGTAATTTATTTCAATTTTATTCAAAATTGGCGATCGTGAACAAATAAAGCAGTTACTAACAGATACTCCTGTTTCTTTCATGAAATTATACATTTGAAGAGAAACGGCACAATTCGAATCTTTCTTAGTTATTCAAATGTAATTATTAGATTTTGTTTGTCTTTACTTGCAACCGCAATTTATATCTTTTTATGTGTGACGTTACTCTTGCGCGTCAGCGAGCTTTTGCGAGACGCATTCTTATAAGAGGCGCGTTCAAAAAGAAACCAGACTCCGTGAAATAAATAATTGTGTCAGCTTAACAAGTGCTAAATACAAAATTTCGTTCATTCTTCAGTAATGTTTGTCAGCTACAACTAATACATAAATGTCCTTACATTTCTTTAATCTGCCTAGTATTTAAAATCGTGTCTATCCACTGCTTATTTATTACCAACTAATTTCCACAGTGACACAGCGATGAACGTCTTAAGAATGTATCCGAACGATTACTTGAAACAGCAAAGCCATAAACGCCAGGAACTTATGGGTCAATCTAATATCTCTTTCAGCCACGAATGAAGCATAATTCAACGATATGAACTATTTATTCGTGGCTGTAACATTACAATTTTGACGAGCCACTAAACAACGTCCCAGGTGTTTCGATACAGTAAAAAGCGAAACGTAAAGACATCTATCGGGGATTAATGGACAAATGAGATGTAATTTTAACAACCTAAAAGTTAATATGATGGCGGGTGGTTCACGGCTCGTCTAACGGCGTCGTGTGTCTCCATAAAGTCGCGTGCCATGCATGAGTGAGAAACGGACGGTCTCCCGTCGTTTTCTCGCGAGTGAGCCGTTGAGAGGACCGTAGAGACAGAGAGAGCTAGATAGATAGAGGGAGAGAGAGAGAGAGAGAGAGAGGGAGAAGGAGAAGAGGAGAGAAGATCAGGCTGTTCTCTAAGGTGGAGAGGATGACAGAATGGGCTCTCTACTTTTCTCGCGGAATCCGTAAATTGGCATCGAAATAGTACGGCACGGCACACGCGTGCAGCACCTTGCGTAAATCTCGAGCGCGGGTCAGGGACCAAGGTTCTGCGAAAAGATGTAGGATAAACCTATCCCCTAGCAGTTGTTTACCCCTCGGCTGTCTCTTCGTTATACTTTTGGCCGCTTATATAAATTGTTCCCCATGCATCCTCCGAGGAATTATAGGATCTTCACCATATTTATGTGTTTACGCGACTTTTGCATCGCGCGCGGCTCCCTCGACCCTTTTTGTCACGCCCATTTTTATTGGTCCCTTTACCCAGAACCAAACACCAGTCCTCCCGAAGTTTCTCGCCTGATTAGCGGTGATAAACCTTAATCGCTTCGCTCGAAACATCTCTTGCACGCGGTATTCGTCTTCGGCTAAAGTGGAATAGTTTCTGCCAGGGGTGAGACTGTCAACATTGAAATAGGGATCAAACTCTAATTGATTTCTACAACAACCTTCTCTCTGCGTACTGCTACTCTAATGTTAACCGCGTACATACATTTTTAAAGCAATATTTTCTGCCAGGGGTGGGACTGTCAAAATTGCGATAGGGATCAAATTCAAATTGCTTTCCACAATAACCTTCTCTTTACGTACTGCTATTCTAATGTTAACCGCGTACATAAATTTTTAAAGCAATATTTTCTATCAGGGGTGGGACTATCAAAATTGTGATAGGTATCAAATTCAAATTGTTTTCCACAACAACCTTCTCTCCGTATACTGCTACTCTAATGTTAACCGCGTACATACATTTTTGAAGCAATATTTTCTGCCAAGGGCGGGATTGTCAAAATTGTGATAGGGATCAAATTCAAATTGTTTTCCACAACAACCTTCTCTCTGCGTACTGCTATTCTAATGATAACCGTGTACAGAGGGGTAATTGGACCCCTCACATTTTTGGAGCAAAGTGAAAGAAAAATTTTGTCTGTATAAGTGTTCGCGAGATTTGATTGAATTTTAAAAGATAAGTATACAACACTTTAAAAATGTAACACGTATCACAAATAGCAATCCTAGAAAATTTTTGAAGATTCTCCATTCGTTGACTTTATACACAGAAAGAAGGTTAAAGGAGATGGGACACTGTCATGTTTAGTCCGTTTTATAATCTTCATCGAAAGGTTAACTCGTACGGGAAGGGGTTAACTGGATTCTCACGTTTCCGCGTATTAGCCAGGCTGTTGACGCATGATTATCTTTTATGATTGTTTAGCTGGTCCCTTCCGTAGTCCTGCGAGCCGAAAAGAACACGAGGAGATCTCGCTAACGGCCGGCACACGACAGATTTAACACATCTGCCGAACTAATTGGCCGGCGTTACTGATGAAGCGCCCGGTTTCCTCCCACTGTTACCTTCTGTTCCTTTTCCCCTGACATCTCTTCTCCCATCTCTGGTCCACGTGGTTATACAGTCATTCTTTTCCTTGTTCGAATACATCGAGATGATTTAACACTAAACCGCCACCGGTCAAAATGACCGGTTCCAGATTTATCATTTTACAATTATTGAAATAATAAAAATGATTTTATAAGAATTGATTGTATAAATGTCTTTAGTAGAAAACTTATTATAATAGAAATTGCACACAGTCTGAATAAAATTAATCTTGCCATTTTTATAAGCAATCGTGCACCAGTTACTTTTAAGGCTCGGTATTACATTTTCAGTTTTTTTTAAAGATTTTTTTTTGGTACTATTTTTTTTGTAATCCGCAATGTACTTACAAATAGACAGCGGAACTTTATGGAAAATAACAATGTTTTACCTACATTGTAATAAACCGGAGTGAAATGGAAATTTATTTTCTTCCTCGACATGTTTAATAGCTTGAAAATAATAGAACAGTATTTTGAAATTCTAATGTTTTTACTGTATTAAATCACGCCCACTAATTTTACATAGCTGTCTAGTTGTAATTTGTAATTTGGACTGACGAGAGAAGCGGTAAAATTTTAGGGAAGGAAAGTCGCTCCAGCTGGCATTCGCAGGTTCTAACTGTATCCGCCGTTCGACGTCTATATACGTCCGTCGATATATCCGCGTATAGATGTACATGCATAAAGCATCGATAAATCACTCGACAACGATGAAACCTACGTAGCACCCTATATTGCATTCTGTTGCGTTTCTGCGAACGTTCACGAGGATCTTTGGCCCTTGATCATGAAATGCAGCAATCTATCTGTCTGTCTACCCCCTCTTCCCGCCTCGTATGAATATACAAGAGATCCATACGAAGGTTGGATGTTCCATGAGCAGAGGAGGAGAGGAGAGGAAGATGCGAACGAGGATGATAGAATTCGACGCGGATTCCAGTGCCGGACGGAAATAGAGGGGCCGCGCATCATGAATACCCTCTCGGTTCACACGCCATGCTGTGATGCACCGCCATGCACGCATCTAGCCAGCTCAGCGAAGTACCAATTTGTGGAAAAATCATTCACTTTTCACTTTCCTCCCGCGAAGCGAACACACATGGAAGATGTGCGGTGTACAACCACGGCGCTGTGTTTTCCGATTTCTCAACTTCGGTAAAATAATTCTTGAAAGCCAAGTATTTTATGTGAAAAGAATATCGAAGTTGTTTATCTAGTTACAGTGTATCTTGTAATCGAGTTTCTTCTCTTGTAAAAGATTTTCTTCCCAGAAAAATTGTATAAAATTTGCTGGGGGGTCGAAGTAATTTAAATTGATTTCGAATTAATCCGTGTATCAGGCGAATAAGGAACCCGAGGTACTTTCAAACCGTAGAATCCAGTAGGCGGTTCCACTATCTTCCGGCAACAAATTGTAGGTATAAAGCATGGCGAATGGGAAGAGCGATAAAGAATCGAGAAAAGACGGATAAACTTGGCATAATGGAGAAGAGAAAGTGTAGTTTACTATTGGACATTGTTATTCGCTTTTCCAAGTCTAGGTAGACGTTGTAACAATGATCTCTCTCCTTACGCGCACTGCGTTCTCCGGAAAAGGAGTCTTAGCCGTAAAATAAACTTGATATAACTGTTGTAATTACCGAGGTTTTACGCGAAAGTTTATTAGAACGACAGGTTCGTCGAAAATGAAACATTTACGTTACATTAAGAATACTTAGAATTAATAATTTGTTCAAGTACTTTTTGGGTTCACAGTATCGGTGTCAGACTTCAAAATTACACATTTATTGTACTATGTAATTGGAAAAATTCGTGTCGAATATTTAGAAAGGTCTACATTTGATACATCGCTCGATCCCTTTTCTTCAGATCTTGTGAAAGCTTGGGTGAGGAACTTCTGCGATGATCTGTTTGCTGGATGGGACGCGTGTTGCGAAAGGTAACAGGAGATTTTGATGGCAGGAATTTTCCTTTGGTTGCCACCTGCGGCGTCTAAATTCGGACGTTCCGGCCCCCAGAAAATTATTAGGGAACCAGCCGTGATCTATCGATGTTTAAGCTGGCATTCTCGAGAGGATTCCCGAACCACCGTGGAAATATCGCTACCTGTCTTCGGGGTGACTAATTTTCGTGGACCCTAGAGAGCAGGAAATTCTACGCCGGAGATATCGTGAACCTCAAATAACCTAGTGTCGGCTCGAAGAATCCACAAGAAAGACACGAGGACCAATTTGCATAGTTGCCTTTGACCCCTTCGTGGTCGTGTGTACGAGCGACCCTGATGATTATCCTGCAGGCCGAAGGCTGAATCCATCGTAAACGTCGACGTCATGAAACAAACACCACCCACTGCCTACGATTCCCCCGAGTTCTTTGTTTCGCTCTCGACCGAGAAGAAAGAAACCGGGTATAGCTGTGTAATTTGTAATAATTGGAGACAAAAAATCACTATCATTAGCCATCCCCGACGACTACAAGATGCGCCCATTCAAATCTCAGCTGCATCGCGCTATTTCACAAAAAAACACGAAATCGTACGTGGACCGATTTAAATAACAACATCCACGTAAACAAAGAGCGTTCAGCCATTCTACGTTTACGTAGCGTTTAATTGGAGTCTACATTTATGCATTAACGTGTCTGCAACTCGAATAATAATTTGTTAGTAGACTGCGAATTTTACACGTTTATCATAAAAGTGGGTAAACACAATTGCGAAAAAGATTTGAAGACATCAGCGTGTTGGTTTCAACTTAATCAGATATAATTGATTTTTTATTTTGCATAAAGATCCACGGGGCTATTTAATAGGATTTGTTCAGTACAGTATATTACATATTTATTCCTTGAAGTTTTATACATAACTATTTGCGTGTAGAAACAAATTAGAAGTATGTACCAGGATTCCTGAGTATTCATATAGGAATGAATTGACGACTCTTCGTCAAGAAATTAATTTCATATGTTTATTTCATACCGAAAGTAATTTTAAGGATAATAAAAAATTGTGAAAAATAATTTTCGCACTGATATCGGTCATTTTGATCGGTGGTGATAGTTTAGTGTTTCGAGTGGAAATGAATTCTCATGTATTTCTCGCTTATCGCGCCAACAATTTGAATTTCGCACGGCGATCCGTAGATCGCTTATAAATCAGAAGTAAATGAGACCCGGTCTCGAGAACTCGGACAGTTGGTTGCCGCCGGTCGGTTCAGAATGGTCGACCTTTCGATCGACATAATTAAAAAGCACCGTTAGCGAATGACGTTGTCCTATGGTCTATCAGTAGTCTAGATCCAGATAAATAAGTACTGGGTACAGGACAAGAATACCGATAAATCTTTCGACGAATGACGACGCTGGGCGACTGTCATTCATACAAACTATCTGACCGTACCAGGCTAGCCACACGTGATCAGACGAAAGAAGACTACAAGAGGCAGCGAGACGTGAAAGAATCAAAAGCGACACGACAAACGTCGGGGTCGGACAGAAGCAAAACAAAGCGAGGCGATGCAGCTCGCTGAAATAATCGCGCCTCGCAGGATTTATACGTCGACATAGAGAAGCTCCGAGGCACACGGTGTCCGCTGTCACTTACGTTGCTTAGCGTCGTGTTATCCTGGCCGTGTGTGCGAGCCGCGTATCGTGAATGAATCTTGATCTACATACAGGCGTACACTTCAGGGTTAAATGATAGCTCACATTCAGATCGACACGGTTTTCATTTGTGTTCACATTGCAACCAAAATTTGTTTTTCGGCTGACCGGCAAATGAACACCTCCCAATCAATTAACGCAATCAAAATAAAAGAATAACATTTACGATGCACTTTTCGCATTGAAATTTGTGCACCGACTTTCTAAAATTTATTTAGCAGTTTGCCACATGAAAGAAATACTCGACAGTCATATTGATCGACATTAAAATAAGCTCTGACTAAAAGTACAATCTCAGATGTCTGGAGAAAAACTGAGAATCTTTGAGAATAGCTTAGTACTTTGAAAATGTGTATAATAAATTTCATGGTATATATATTGCATTCTAAAATCGGACTTGCAGCCATATCTTTATCCGCAACATTTCACCTAACTTCGGACTTCCGTGACAAATCTTCAATCGAACTTTTATAGACGTACAGTCAGTAATGCCAGAATCGTGGGTTTTTGGGTTTCTCCTCCTCTGCTGTTGCCGGCTCGGTTCCCCCACTCTTACTTCTACTGCGCACGCGCTACACACGAACGTGCCTCTACTCACCTCAAGCTCACACGGACAGAGTAGAAGCACGTCGTGTGTAGTGCGTGCGCAGTAGAAGCAAGAGTGGGGGAACCAAGCCGGCAGCAGCAGAGGAGGAGAAAAACCCACGATTCTGGCATCACTGCGTACAGTGGCCAGATACGGTGGAGCCCTATACCATAGAGCCCCGAATTTGCAGTATTCATTTGTTTATACAAAAAAATTCAATTTATCTGCGAAAAATCAAGTTTATGAGAGCTTTCTTGCAACTTTTATTTCTATCTTGAATTCGAGGGCCCCGAAATTTTTACCGCTTGGGACCTCCACTCGACTTGAGCCGCCACTGTAGATGTACGTGTTGAAGTGTTCGCCACGATTCCGTAATTTTAATTGGATCGAACAAAAAATATACAGTAGGAAATGGCTAATAATAATAAGAAGTATTCATAGGATCGCTCGAGTAAAAATATGATCCGACGTTATGATCTAGGTTAATATTGCGAGTCGACGTTATAACGATTCGATGCATTATCGAACTCGTATAATGGTACATCTATCGCGTCGATTTATCCTAATTGCAGCGTGCGCCGCGGCCACGGCTACGAGCCTCGCGCCAGGAGCTCTCGATCGCGATCTATGACAGCTATATACCTATTCGACACGCAGATCGTTTCGATAAACGCGTAACGCGCGTGCTAAATCACAAAGCGATAATTTATGGTTCCATTGGCGTCGCGACGATTCTATTTATAATTGCGCGGAACCGGGGAAATAGAATATAACAGGGGCAGCCTTTCCGAGGCTGGTAGAACATGGTTCCAACGATCTTTCGAGATTCGAGTTTTCAATTTCGAAAATATCGAGACAGATGACTCTTTACACCCACGTGTCGCATCGACGTGTCTCGAACCGGGTCGATAAACTGGTTTAAAATTGTTGCCAGACAAATTAGACGATAAACGGCCAGGCTAGTTCTACAGATTAATCATGTAATTTCGATAGCCTTATGGAGACCGTCTCAAAGCCGTCTGAGGTAGCTCAGTCTGTTTGCAAACTGGTTTACTACATTTATAATTTTGTTATTATAAATTGGTCTACCTGTGATCCGGGACACCTCGATAGTTTCAGACATATTGCGCGTGAGATTCTTCGGAGATTGATTTAGTGGATCTTCGATGTTTATAATTTACCTATCTGGGATTGATTAATGCAGCAAAAGTTCGCTGAAGCGTGTTCGGTCGTTTCATCGTTTTATCGTCAATATTTAGGTACGATAGTAGGCATGCAAGCGTAGTCTAATTGCGAGATACACGTGTATGATCGTAAATGGACGATCACTTTCTTTAATTTTGCAATATCAGATCATACGACTCGGATATTTTTTTGAGAAGTTAGAGCAATTAGTTTACCACAACATGTGTAAGAAACTTCGCCCGTGTATATTTAGTCGGATGAACTTGAAAGCTTGATTTTCTCGGTCTTCAGTTTTTGCTAGTCTCAAAGCACCATCCGACATAAACTTAAATTATATTGACTTCGGAAGCAACAATTTCCGCAACTAATCACCAATTACAGAGATCTATTACCTCGAGAGTTGGAAGTATAGGACATCAAGTATATGTTTATTAGCGCAACGTAAATGCTTCTATGTTCCTTTTAGAATAAATGATACAATTACGAACTATTAGGGGAATAATGGCGGAGGTCGTTAAACTTACAAGAGGTGCTAAAACTGAATCGTTTAACAGAATTTACAGCCCCATGAAAGTTCTTACTAAAATCTGTAACCGGTTCGTAGCGGTAGTTCGGAAAAATTGGAAGAAACCGCGCGGGCCCGCAGGGAGTATTTGCGCACTGGTAACGTAAGTAAATATCTGAAATATATTTTTTAACTATTTTCTAACTTATCCAAAATAATATAAATTGAAATAAAATAAGAATTTTCACATGAATAGAACTACCAAGTATCGTGTAAAAATATCTTATAGATTATAGATAAAAATAAACAACGATATATTTGCATGGCACAAGTAGAAGTACCAAGTTTTAAACATGTCATATAAAATAAAAATTATACCTTTCGTATAATTACTCAATACTTTGTTGAATATACTTCATTTTTTTTATAACATGCTTTAGACGGTTTGGCATATTACCAATTGTGTATCGAAAATAATTCTTGCTGGTACCAATGTTGTACTAATTTTTCTACCGAAATGATTGCGGTTTGAATATCGACAGTTTCTCGAGTATGGGAAACATAGCGTTGGAATAATTTGTTGGATCCGCAGCGAAAGAAAAATCACGCGATTTATACGTTCAACGGCTGATCTACTTTTACTTGTTCCTAGGCTATTCAACCGAGTTTTCTTTTCCGAAGGCACGCATTGAAATATTTCTTCTACACGCACAGTCTGTGTGTCCCTTTTTAAGTTTATGGTTTATGGCTCGTGTACAGTAATTCGTGATTCACGAAGCAAGCCGGAACGAGCGGTTGGTAACTTGTCATAACGTGCTCGTAACGGAATGAAAGTGAAGCTGGTATGTTCCCGGCACTGTATATCGGTCGAACAGCAAACTAACTTTCTTGACTTTCCTCTAATTTGATAATCATTGCGTGGCCGCGCCTCATCTCGCGAATTCGTAATGTCACGTGTGCTGTCGGGGCGAAAGACAACAATCCGTGCACCATTTCTTGAGAAACGCCGCTCAACGATTCTGCTCTAGCTTTCTAAAAGCAAGTAGCCGTTGATGTCGCCTGGAATTATAAAAAAGGAACGTGTAATTTGCTTGTGAGAATACACATTTTATTTATCGAAAGCGACCCTGGGAATGATTGTCCTCGATCTTTCTCGCGGTATCATTGTCCATCATAATTTACTACTGGACATTTAACCTGGCACATTCCTCATACGAAAAGTTATGCGTGTTTATTATTTTTTAGGCATTTATTATGCATTTATGACAAAAATGGGTACATATTGTTTAAAGCAGTGGACGTGCTAAAAATATTTAAGAACATCAATGTATTAGTTTCAGCTTGATAGGATAATTAAAAGAAGAATACAATTTTTATTTGGCTCTTGTGTCCTACAATTAATGCAAACATTTTTTATTTTACATAAAGATCCGCAGTCTAATTATTTCATTTGTAAAGGTACTTCATTTTTGCATTCAGTCATGCTATTTTTAAAGGATTGATAACCGTGCTTCAGCATCAATTTTCATTTTGATAATTAACACCGTTTGTCTGGAAGGAAACAATAAGTTCCGACCGAAAAAATATCCGTGCCTTTAAATGCATACCATCTTTTATTTATATAATATCACGCAAGCTCTAAAATTTAAAATTGTAAAATTAACATCATCGAATTTTTATAGATTTTCTTGGATGTTTATTGTTGTATATGCATGTGCCTGGATACAAATATGTGCAATAATCAATTCCAGTGAAAGCATCATTATAATTTCAATAATTGTTAACTAGGAAACCACTAATATCCACAATGAGAAATCATGTATAATGGAGTAGGATTTCAATGATTAAAATCGTTTACTCGAGAAGATATTTCCGAACGAATTTTCGTACCACAAAAATGGTGTTAGTTGCCCGATAAAATACGAGATAAGATGCTACATTTAATATAATTAGGTGTGCATGTTAATGGATTATGGTTAATGCATATCCACGCGTTCCGCTCGACGTTCTCATCTCCCATAAAAGAAAAAAATCAGTGGTCACGTCATCAGGAAGCTGCGGGAATTCCTCGCATTGATAAACTTTCGCGCTAATTACGGCCGGCTGGCCATAACGAAGTAATGAAAATCGCGTAACAGTGTTAATTGTACTGTTACGAATGTGGACGAACGATATAAACGCGTTCTCCATTTTTTCCCGTCGATTTCGTGGATCATGACGATCGTGACGAACGATCGTTGACCCCGCGCTAGCTCTCGTAACGAAGAATGACAGCCGTTCTTAATGACCGGTGAATATCTCCTCGGATCCAGCTATAGCCTCTTACTGGAAGAAATTGAATCAATTATACTGCGATTGCAACGAAAATACTGCGTTCAGATATTTCCAGCTAAATTGATACTTCGCTCTGCGATGCTTCGAATGTTTTACAACTTGTGTTTATGTGAAATTGTTGCTTCTGTGTCATGGGAACTAATCGAAAGTTTGGTAAATGGATTACTAGCTGAAATTCATGAAAAACTGTTAAGGTTCTTCGTCATAAATGTCATGAAAAATTGTTACGATTCTTCTTCTGTGAACATACGTTATCCAACAACAAAAAGATGAATCGTCTGACGCGTCTGTTCATGGCGAACCAATTGTACTAGCAAATTTTAAGCATGTAAATTATCATGTAAGAGTCACGAAGAATTGTTACCATTCTGGTTTAGTGAACATACAGTATCCAACAATAAAAAGATCAATTATTTGTCGTGTCTGTTCAAGGCGAACCAATTCTACTCGCAAATTTCAAGCACATAAATTATCATGTAAAAGTCATGAAGAATTGTTACCATTCTGGTTTAGTGAACATACAGTATCCAACAATAAAAAGATCAATTATTTGTCGTGTCTGTTCAAGGCGAACCAATTTTACTTGCAAATTTCAAGCACATAAATTATCATGTAAGAGTCACGAAGAATTGTTACCATTCTGGTTTAGTGAACATACAGTATCCAACAATAAAAAGATCAATTGTTTGTCGCGTCTGTTCAAGGCGAACCAATTCTACTCGCAAATTTCAAGCACGTAAATTATCATGTAAGAGTCATGAAGAATTGTTACCATTCTGGTTTAGTGAACATACAGTATCCAACAATAAAAAGATCAATTGTTTGTCGCGTTTGTTCAAGGTGAACAAATTCTACTCATAAATTCTGAGTACGCGAACTTGCGAATTTTCGAGGTCGATTTTCTCAAAAACAAAGACTCATCCGAAACAATTTCATTGCACAACTCAATAGATAAAAAATGTATTAATGAACATTAATAAATGTCTCAAATGTAAAATAATATCTAATAAACGTGTTTCCAAGATCATCCTAGATCATCGAGAACGTGTCGCGCGCAGTCGTTCGTAAAAGATTTGACGCGAACAACGACAAACGCAATTCGTAATACGCCTTTGCGATTTCTCGAACGTATAACCGAGCCGGAATTATGTCGACACTTCCTGCGGAACGTGTGCCCGAAGGAAACGCAGTGCTTGCGGCGCGGCGGTCCGGTAATCTCGATGCAAATCTCGTGTGCACGTTCGTCAACGGATCTCGGCAACTGTTGCAAACAATAAAACACGGTTTCCAGCGTAATTCTTTTCAACGGAGCAATTAGAAACACGAACTCCGGCCGAGGTACTGTTATCAACACCGCAGCTTAAGGCATTGCTTGTTCAGGACAATACGACACGCTCCTCCGTCATTATTACTAATTTCAAACCTGTAATGAAGATATGTGCTTAGCACGACGTTTACTCCGGGCTCGGTATTGTACGGTGTACAATAACACCAAGAAAGTAATGTGAACCAGATCGTATCTAACCGTTGCCGTTGGATGTCGGTGATTTAAAGTTAAACAATTCTGTTTGACACTGTTCATTACGAACTTCTTATTATCGCGTGCTTCTGTGACCACACGTGTCGCGTGTAATTAATCTAGTGGTAATTCTGGATTTTGCATTTTAGAATTTATTCAGACGCGTACCGATGGATCCGTTGTTTCTTTGTAGAAGTAATATGGTAATTGTCGTCTCCTGTAGTAAGTACCAGAAATATATATTTACCGAGATTTTAAATATATATTAATGCAGTGGTAATTCTAGATTTTGCATAATAGTATGTATCAAGACGTGTATTAACGGATTCGTTGTTTCTTTGGATTAGTAGCTCGCTTAAATATATATTTATCCAGATGTTAATATACAGTGAACCACAGTAATATTCGGAGTATCCTTTCTCAAAAGAATGAGAACTTTATTAATATCAGATCATACTTGGATTTGTTTCTGCGAAGTTAGAACAATTAATGTGCTACATGGTGTGAAAATGATGTCTCGAAAAAATTGCGTTTGATCGGATTTGCTAATGGACTCGTTGTTTCTACGAAGTTTAGTTAACATAAATATTATCGAGATGTACAGTGGTTTTAAAAAGTATTTCGGTAAAGGAATGCTGCTCCCACGTTGGATAAATAGTTTCTCGCGACGTTTGACACGGAAAGGACACCGTTCGCGGTTTATCTGAAAGAAACGATATATGTATGTGGAATGTCGAAGATTAAGAACCGGAAATTTCTGAACTACAGTTATTTCACGGAGGCAGTCTAGCATCACGTGACTCCTTCACCCGCGCCCGCCCAACTTTCTCCATTGTCGACCCAATCGATTATTATTGTTGTGATCCAACCGCAGATAAAACTCGTACAACACACCAGCGTGTTTCTGCCCTGTCGTGTTGCAGGACCTCTTATGCTGTTTAACATTTTTAACCGGACCGTGAAAATAATAGACTTCCGTTCGTGATTTTCTATGTTAAGTACGCGGACGCACGTAATGGCAAAGTACAAAGAATTATTACATCACGCGGGACAATGCAGCGATATCATTGAAGAGGTTGTGCAATCTAAAGCAATGAGGAATGTTGAGTCGTTATAGAATCTAACTGATAAATAAACTACAATATAAAATATAACTTTAAATTGTATATTAAAATTGTTAATTACAATCGTATACCAAAATTCTATATTAAAATTGATTGTATATTATCTTCTTAATTCTAACATTAATACATCTGGATTTTCAATTACGATGTTCACTACTCTATCATGCGATATTATTTTTTGGTTATACGAGCAACAATTAAACATGCTCGACTTAGGAAACCGTGAAGATTGAAACGGCGAAACATTGTACACGTGTAAACTACAGCCTCGCGATGAAGTCATTGACTTTTTACAATTTTCTATGAGTTAGTATAAAAATTTGCGAAACTGGAACGTAGGAAGTTTTTATTGAAAATCTGAGCAATTCTCGAAAAGAGATTTTAGTATACGGATTAAGATTCGATTAAAGAACCGAACTAATAAATATTTCGTAAATGTTATTGTTACTTGGATGAAGGAATGTCTTCGATAATGAAAGATTATTTCAACAATTGCGAAATCTAAATTCCGAAAAAGTCATTTGACTGATTGATTGGTCTACTGTGGAAAGATTAGATTTTCGAGTGTACAGATATCTATAGATGTGTACGGCTTCGTTCGTGTGTGAAACGCATACAATAAGGTGGTGCGGTGCAAGAAGCAGATACAGGCTGACATTGCAATTCGCCGGGCTCACGGCGTAAGCGTATCGTTGTACCACGATAATTCCCTGATTTTATCGTGCCGCGGCTTCAGCTGTAACGGAGTGTCGGGAGCAGAGCGATATAATTATATTTATCACGGGGAATAGCCTTTTTTGCGACCGGCCTTACGTAAACGCGTCCACCACGAAATAATAGAACGCACAAGAAACTCGTGCATTCCGTATCGCTGCGGAATGATGAATCGTCCACAGATACACGATCGATCGGAAGATCGACGCGCTATCGGCGTTCAGCATGATATCGATGGTGGACCACCGGTAAACCAACGTGCCTTCCGGGTCGATGCTTCCTGTTATTGGTTTTAGACACGATCAAGATTTTCAGTCGATCCGTGGGATTAATATTTGTTAATATTAATGTACACATTTTCCACTGCAAGCCACCCTTTCGCAAATTATATTTATTTCATTTATTTATTACTAGACCGCGGATCTATTATGCACTCATAGGAAAATGGAGTAAATGAAGTTCAATATGGTTGGAAAATTTTCAAAATTGAAGTATGATTTCTCCTTTATTAAAATCATTTAGAGAAGAAATAATATTCAATCTGGTTTCTATTTTTTCAGTTTGCATAAAGATCCACAGTCTGTATACAGTATTTATTACATACCCAAATCAAATTCACCCTTTTACAAATGAAATTAGTCTCTCTACAGAATGACTGTTTTTATTCTATTCAATTTTTCTGTTCAAAATGAGTCGAACATTCTCAAAGGGAATCGCGCCGAAAGTCTGCGTCAGAATTTGAAATCGAGAAATACGATTTTCTAAGCATATCCCGTAGGCAGTGTGATTACCTTCAACAACTCGGTAAATTATTCATCTGGAGAGCTGCCTGTAAAAAAAAGAATGCCAAGCATTAGAATGTACGACGAGATACCGCAAACGCGGCAGAAACATGTGCACCTTGCACTTCAGCAAGCCGGGGGGCGTAGCTCAGCAAAGACGGTAGTTTCGGCATTTTTCCAAGCTTATTCGTGTGCGCGATGAGGTCAGACTTCTGACGAGGAAGTAGCGTGGGGGCGTTGGGCGGGGCACGTCTCTCCGTTCTTTCAGGAAGACCATCGGCAACTCCAAGAAGAATTCTCCTGCTGATGTTTTCGAACGTGGAGAACGCATTGCAGAGTGCCAGGACATCTCCTCCAGCCTGCCATCGCAGGAAAAACGTGGATCAGCATCTTTAGAAATCTGCCTTATTCGTTGCAGATTAATAAACGTTCTCAGGATACAGTTTCACTATTTCCACTATGTAGGAACAGTTTTTCTTGAAGGACAGTTTTACAAAATTTTCAATCCATCGCACAGTGGTCGCCGTTCATTGATTTAGTTTGCCAAAACTCAATTTCAATAATTTTACTAAGACCATTAAATATTATAAATAATTTGTGCTCCTTTTAGCCCATAAGTGGAACTTCAAAGTGTATCCACCATATCAAATCGTATATGATTAATAGATAGCGGACCTTTATGTAAAATAAAAATATTCTGCATCAATCGTGGAAAGCAGTAGTTAAATAAAAATTCATTTCAACCGTTAATAGTCTTCAGAAATGCATGAAAATTGTGTTCTTCTTTTAATGTTCTTATTAAGCTGAAACTAATACATTGATGCCCTTAAATATTTTTAACATGTCTCAATTTAACATGACTTCTCATAAAAGCATAAAATCCGCAGCCCAGTAATTACTAACGCCAATTATTAAGTTAATATATTTTGTTGAACGCGACAACAGTTTGAAAGCGCAAGTACCCGCTGTCTCTTATGCCAATACAGAAAATAAGTTAACTCCGCCTTTCACTTTCCTCGACGTACTTAGATGACCCGGACAGATCTGCAGTCTGTTCGTACTGTCTTTCCGTACTTAATTTATGAAGTACCCAGTATGGTTCCCTTGGCGAACTTTTCTGCTCGTAACTAATGCACCGAAACGCATATTGATTGCCTGGCAGGAATGCAAATTGCCTCTCCCGGCACAGTTACGTCAATTGTCTTCCCAATTTCAGCGGTGGAAATTGCAGAAATATTATCGGCGTGTTTTAGTTTCTTCCATTGCGAGACTAACATGCCCGTGTTCCGACCGGAGAAATCTCGGGTGTTATTTGCTCGAAAGTAACGTATTAAGATTCTAATGACGTGTAATATGCCTTCGGAAAATCGAATTTGTAACGCGTCGCTGGCAAAGGCTGGCAATAAACATTCGAACCGCGGTTTACAGGCGGTTTCGACTGCAATTAACACGTGGAAGCGTTTCAGCGTAACCGTTCGATGACATAACAATTGAAGCATTTGGAATTATTGCGTTGCTGGAATTTCGCGCTGCTTACGCAATCCGCGTGAACTTCTTAACCTCGGACTACAAGTATATACCTGAATATACTAGAATCTACAACAATATACCAGACTGTACCAGAATATACTAGAACGTGCCAGATTATACCTGAATATACCTGAACATACTAGAATCTACAAGAATATACCAGAATGTACCAGAATATACTAAAGTGTATCAGGAATGTACCTACATATACTACAACGTCCCACGATGTACCTGAATATCCTAGAGTCTACAAGAATATATCAGAATGTACCTGAATATACTACAATGTACCAGAATATACTAAAGAGTATCAGAATGTACCTAAATATACTACAACGTACGAGAATGTACCTGAATATCCTAGTGTCTACAAGAATATATCAGAATGTACCTGAATATACTAAAATGTACCAGAATATACTAAAGAGTATCAGAATGTACCTACATATACTACAACGTACGAGAATGTACCTGAATATCCTAGTGTCTACAAGAATATATCAGAATGTACCTGAATATACTACAATGTACCAGAATATACCTAAACACACTAGAATGTATAAAATTATACCGAGTAGTGGTGTACGCGAAAAGCGATGGTATTAACCCAACACCTCGCCCTACGGAAAACCGTGTTCCTCGTTGGCCGAGGTGCGACTAGGGCTTGGAAAGAAAGCGCGGCTCACCGCGACAGAACACGCGACTCGTTAAAACGTCCCCGTCGACAAAAAAGAAGGCAGCCTAGCATTGCGTGCGAGGGCGTGACGTCGATAAAACGTTATTTACAACGGCTATGGTTGGGCCCTAGGTGTACTTTCCTCGAAGGGACACCACTGTCCAGTACGGAGTCGAAGCGCGCGTTATTCCCGCGGTTACTGGCGTAAATTATCCAGCAACTTACCGGGAATATTTCACGGCGTTGACGGTAAACCTTGCGTTAACGTCCGACTTGCTTGTCCGCGTGAATTTACGAGCAGTGTCCGTTCATGCACGATGCGCGCCTCTTTTTCGCGGCCCGCCTTTTAGAAATCCGCTGGTACCTAAATAGGTGCGCGCTATGAGTGCGCTTGTAATGGATTTTTCGGGATTCTTTTCCGTTCGTCCTTTTTGGTTGCGAACGCTCTCGCGCGTGTCTCTCGTTTGAAGAAACCCGACAGACAGCGCCTCGCGTTATTTAACGACGCACAAATTCGACTGCGTGCTCGGCCTATTCGGATGAAGCCGTTGAAAGCGAGGGTTGAATGCCTATTTGTTCTTTAACACGTTCAACGACGTGCCGGCCGGGATTAAGAGACGCGTAAACTTTGCCGTCGTTTGTTTCTCCTCAATACAGATGATTGTTATACTACCGAGTGTATCTGTTCTCTGTATCTAAGTAGTCATTCCTGTTTTCGAGGTGGCAGCTATTTCCATGCACAGAAAATTCGACACTGATTTCTTCCTAGGATAGCGGACTACTCTTGCAACTATATAATTGATAATTAGACTGCGGATTTTTATGCATAATAAAAATTCTCTGCACCATTTGCAAGAGACTGAAACTAGATAGACGTTTATTTCTTACTGTAATCATTTTAATAAGCTGGAATCATTTAATTGACATTATTAGCCCTTTGCACTCGGTTGTCCCCTCTGATGCACCACTAAAAATTGCTGTACCATTATTCAAAATATTGTTTACATTATTAAATGTATCGGAATCCAATAAACTGGTATACATATATAATCTGAACTTTCGTCTTTACTGTAAAAAATATTAAAAGTTTTCCTACTCGCCAGTTTATTAATATTTCTTAACAATGTAGACTCCCCACGTTACACTTATTTCCATTTTTATACGTAGGATAATAAAAGGAATTGATTGGTTTAGCAAAAAGATTGGGTTGCGTTAAATTGAAGAATAAAGCACAAGTGCACTTGTCAGGTGCATCGGTGCATCCACACAAAAAATGCACATAAACATTATACCTATTTGTAGTTATTATAAGACCATTTACAGATCGTCATTTATAGAAACTCTAAACATAAAACTCAACAGCTACACTTTCTCAAACCTACAAAGTGAATTGTTGATAATCGATTTCATAACTGAGCCTAACCGAACGTAAACAAAAAGTAAGAGTGTATCGATCACTCCGAGACGCGAGTGGAAAAAGCAAATAGCAACGTAAGACGTCCTAAGCAACGTTCTAAATCCAAGGAGGAGCTAAGTCTGCGCGCCTATATTTACGAGAAAGCTACCGAAAGAGAAACACAAGCCACTCTAAATCCTCCCGGTGAAAAAGCGAACAAACCTCTCGTGTCTCTCGCAAAGAAATCAATAATGAAACAAGCGTTCTCTAGGCTGGCCGGCAAGACGAATGTCCACCGCGGTTGAAAACTTCTGAAATGAATGTGCGTTAAGGTACTTTCATCGGTCGGCAAAGAACATTGCCAGGCGGATGCAAATGGCAGACTTTCGCCGGGAGATGCATTCTACCCGGAGTATCCATCACAATAGACCTAGCGGGGCAATTAATTTCGAACGAGTTGACCAGAGTTCTTGTATTTACGATGCATTCCTGTTCCTAGTGCTGACATGCGACTCCTTTAAGTCGCCCCACGGCTACTTCACCAAAATTCCAACGGAATCAACACGCCCGACACTCGGACTATCTTAACGCTATTATTCCTTGTTGCAGAATCGGTTTTAGACCAGGGACCGTTATTCTGGCGCGGTTTGCATACAGGAATCCAGACGGCGGTCAACGCGAATCGATCCCTCTCCTTTCATGTTTATTATCCTGCCGACTGCCAACTGGAAGTGTACGAGCGATGCAATTAGCACAAGAATTTTATTGTTCTTCTTGGTGCACCCTTTTTCTACTTTTGTTTCATCAACATTGGAACCACCCAATAATAAATGCCGCCTGATGTACAGTGATTAAAAATTAAACACTTCTGCCGACCTACTTACAATTAGAATAATCCCGTTCTATATGATCATCCTCTTTTGGTTGATATGAAATTGATATAATATCTTTAAACTCTGGGGTGAAGTAAAAATGTAATTTCTTTCTTCTTTAAATATATTTAATAGGTTAAGAATAATAAAAATCGACGTTTAAATTCTTCGAATGTTTTTGCTGCTTTAAATTACACCTACTCGTTTTTGTTATAAACGCATATAATCCTCAGTCTATTGGTTAGATACCAATATATTTAATACTGGAAAGAATACTTTGAATAATAGTATAGCAATTTTTAACGGCTCTGAAACCTATCACCACGTATTACAATCGGAGTCGCGCAAAATGTGAATAAAATCATGCATTGCTATAAAATCCAAATATGGTTTACGGCATCAATAAATAAATAATTAATTAAAGTCAGGTATCAGTTAAAACATTGATAACATTTTTAACATCGGACCATACGACTCAAATTTTCCTGAGATGCCGAACGATCAGTTTACTAGATGATGTGAAAAGATGCAAAAAATGCAATTTACAAAACTTAAAAATGCTGATCTTTACTAACAGCAACGTTAAAAAAATGATTTACGCACTACCTAGTAAATTAATCTTTCCAATATTTAGAAAGAAATTCAAGTCGTTCGACTACTTTTTCTACTGACTATTGAATTTGGAAAAAACGCGACGAACAACAATAGTTGTCGCATACTCGGGTTCTAAATAAAGCAGCCAGTTCACGCCTTAATGCGAGTGGGACGGCTGGCTCACGTGTTCGCAATTAAAACGTTAACTAAGCCCGCGCGAATATTATTAGAATATCCGAATGCCTTGAATGCCAGGAAGAGTAAGAGGTCTAATCACGATACACCCGCCAGAATTCTTGCCCGTAGTGACGATAGCTTAACGAGCGCCTTGTTAGCGCGAGTACGGTCGAACAAGCAGCGAAATGAATATTTCATCGCGGCACAGGGACGCCACGTGGGCGCCACGTTAGCAGAGACTCGATTCATAATACCTGAGCCGGCGCCGACGAATTGTGGAGTAAATGATCGAGTATTACGGATCATAATCAGAATTTAGCTTCCTCGTGTCGTCTCTCCACCGCTGGCAATAAAATACGCTGACATTTACAATGATTTTGCCAAGATGCCGCATTAATAGAACGATTATTCTAAGACGCCTTCAAGATCGTTCGCCGTTTTTAATCGGGAATGGATTGCGTGTACTCGTCGATGAAAGTTAGGAAGACAATTTTATAAAAAGTAATTATTAGTCGACAGCGGGTTTTATGCATTTATAACAGAAATGAGAAGGTCGTAATTTAAAACAATGAAAACATTATAAGAATTTCAAAATACTGTGATGTAATTTTCAACCTATCAAATGTATTAAAGGTGGAATCTACTTTGCGCGTTTACAATTTTTTTTTAAATTTTCGGCTTCCACTTTTCGATACATTTTCGCGACATTTTTCCGGTTAAAATGATACCAAACACGATACAGTTCGGATTTTCCATGACTATTTAATCCACGATTAAATGAAAATAAATCTCAATCGGCCGGACGAGGCAAGCAATGCGATAACGCGTTGTTTGCCGCGGCCCAGCGAGGCAACATGTATTGTTACCTGAAATGTCGAAAAACGTGATAAGGTCGCGAAACATCGGTATATTTGAATATAGCGAAATCAGTCGAAATTCATTCCCGAAGAGCCGACGTATGCCTCGTATCTGCCTCGACCCGAGGCGTTAGGGTGGGGGGACAGCGTCACGGAGGAGCAAGAGGAGTAGACTAGTTCCAATCTGGCATTTTATTATAGCTTTTGAACCATAAAAGATATCAGGATGATATTTCCACTAAATTCATTAAAAAATTACTCCTACCTACTATCGTAATAAACATATTTTTCGTAATCATTTTTTAATTAATTTTTTAAATTTTGTTGTCTCAAAATAAGATTAAAAATTGTTCATTTCTAACTAATTTAGTAGTTCTTCGGAAAATAGATTGGGACAATTTTCACCTATTTCACGAACAAGCGGATCAATTTTGCGATAGTTGCTAACCTGCCGGCATAATCTGCGAGTATACCTCATATGACGAGAACGCGGGCGTGTACTTCATAATAATTGATAAACAATGCGGAATGGATCGCGGAGCGGACGAAAGATCGTTTCCTGGTTGCGTGGGCGGCTTGTAGCGTGCATTTACGCGCCAATAATGCGGATGCTACAATAACCTAAGAGATCGCGATAGTTATAGGACCACGGGAGCAGAATGAGCTCAACCGCAATAATAAAGTGGAGAACCGTAGACGATAGCGTATGGCACGTGTACGGTAATACCCGGTGCAATCATCTTTTTATCTCATACAAATTTTTCGCAGAGTCTTAGATAATCGAATCTCTGAATCATTTGGGGAAACAGCGGATTTACGTTCATTGCACCGTCACTTTGTACACTGTAACTACTCAAACTCAAACATTGTGTCCTGTAAAAGATAGTACCGACACTGTGCGTACCGGAAGTCTATTAATAGTCTTCATTCCATACGTGCAATTTTAACAGGACACAATTTTAAAATGTGGTAGACGTTTCGAGCCATAACTTGGAAAACCTTCTTTGACATTATTGGTTTAGTTAAATGTATAGTTAAACATCAGTTAGTGATGTCAGAACACGTTAACCGGGTTCCAACAACGTTCCAACAACCTGGGTCCAAAGCATAATATTTACCATCACCATCACCACATAATATTTACATTTGGCCCGACCGATATATTATGGGCCAGGTCCGTGATAATCAGTTGTGGCCCGAATTTTAGCCCACGGGTCTCACACGTAGTTGTAGGTCAAGAGGTTAAATCAAATTCAAAGGATGTTAAAAAGATTTATGAGTGTAACGTCTATTTGACACAGACCGACGACGTGTATGAATAAGCCTTGAATCCGGAAGCAAGTCGCAAACAGGTCATGTTACATCATCGTTAATTAATGATGTTTTAAACTAGACGCGGAGGTGAGCTAAGTAAAAAATAAATGAATCCGACACTGCGAGAGTGTTTCGATGCAGCATTTTTATCAGATCGGCCTGTCTATCGTTAACGAAGGTAGGCAAAATTAATAGCCTGCGTCTTCGCTCTCAGCCAGCGCGTGATAAATCAATACTACCTTATTGGTACTCCGCCTTCGGATCAATAGCAATCGGACGTAATTTGTATCGATAGAATCGATAACTACTCGATCTGATTTGCATTCTCCATTTTTCGTCCCTGCAGAGAATTCGGCGCAGCGTTAGTACAATTATATCGATCATAGAGTTGTTAATAACAAATATATTAATGCTATTGGCGTACTGGTTGAAATTAATGTGATAATTTTCGAAAGTGTTTTTAAATAACAATTGATCGAACCAGTGCGCCGATAGCATTAATATATTTGTTATTAGTATAGTACATATAATTTAGAATAATTTCGTATATTTATAGTACAATTTAGTATAGTATAATTTAGAATAATTTTTAGTTTATGTATAGTACAATTTAGAATAATCCGCAGTCTAATAATGAGATAACATAGTTATCCCGGTACATAATTCAGGTATTTCGAGGTTCGTTGCCGAACTCGTTCAGCAACCGATCAAAGCTGGATCAGAGTTCTCTGAGTGAAACGCAAAGCGTCTCGATAATAGGACCTCGGTGCAGGATGTATCGAGTATCTCTGCACGTCCCGTGCCGGTATTTTAAGATCGCTACACGATCGGGTGGGGCCGCCTCGGCATTCCGATATCGTCTTATCGTTGGACAGTGATTACACTGTGACTGAGGCAAGATTAACGACGAAGAGCTTTCGAAGCATTCATGCAGGTTTTAAGAGTGCATACGTATCGAACCAGCTCGTCGCATGCACGTGCGTAGACGTAACTCGAAACTAGAATATAGTATTCCTTGTATTCTACGGATTACTCACGTATTGGTTCAATACGGGGTGATTCACCTAACTCGATCACTTGAAATCAGAGATTGAAACAGTTATGGAAGTTATTTATAAGTTTCACTTGGAGGACACCAGCTTTCCTCAGCGGAAATGATTTTGCGAGTTCAGGTGGGAACAGATAAAAGAAAGTTCTAGTTCTTGTAAAATATGAAAAGCAACAATTTTGCTGTAGCTGGAACATATATTTTATTGATCAATATCGAAATTCTAAATTGATAAAAGTGACATGGCTGATAATCTGCGACTTTCACCCTTACGCTCTCATCTTGAAACCAGTTCATTGCAACGTTGAACGATTTTGATAAAACTCTTTTCTTTCAAATTATTGTTACAGGCTCAAATAAAAATTTGGGAGAAAATAATTTTTTCAATTTTCTATGATTCCTACCAATTGCGATCTAAACAAATTTTTGTCCGCACATTCTTTAGCAAACTAGGCGGTCTAACATCTCAAAGAAACTTCAGATCCACTTAATATTGTCCCCGACTGTTGCATTTCAATGAATTGTAGTTCGCTTTGAAAAATGAGTAGCCGCGGCAAGAATAAATCTGCCATCGTCCCACGTCTTCTTCTTCTTCTTCTTCTTCTTCTTCCACATCAATCGAATTGAACTTATTTCAAGGTTCTCGCGGAGCAGAGCGCGACTCAATCTGATTTTATAATCTCGGACTCGTAAACACGACGCCGCGTCGTAAAACGTTATCGAAGTCTCTCTATTTCATCTGCAGCAACCTTGGCACTCGCGGTGCTTAAGGAAGTGTCGAGTACGATGCCGTTACAGATCACCGGCATTAAAAACACTTGCCATGGATTGTTGGCTAACCGATTGTTCGAATTAAATCGTATCGTCATGCGCCATACTTCCGGATGATCGTAGCCATCTGTTCGGATCGGACGTCATTCCAGAACGCCTACATTCGTGAATCGAAGTCCATATGCTCGTCATAACTTGCCACGGCTAGTACTGAAAAATATTGCGGTCTCAACGTTGCGGTCGCGAGTTAGGTTCAGGCGCGCCGCATACTCCAATTGCGGCGCTGCTGCATCGAGGGGAATGCATTTTAGGAATCGCCGGAATGAATTACTTAAGTATACCAGGCCGTTGGATGATGGAAGATCGTGTAATGTTACATCAAGAGGATTGTGTAGGCAATTTTTCATTAATGTAATACACGATCCACTGTACTATGTTGCCGGTGTTTAAGCTCGGAATTGCGCGAGTCTGTTCCCTCGTTTAATCTGGGACAGACTGTGTTCGACTAAATCGATTTGCACGGTTTTCGGAATTGCATAAACTTATGGGAGAACATAAGGGAACGTATGGGAGACATAAAGTGCTACACGAGTTTTTATTTTCATTTGTACAATACCGATTTATATTAATGGAAATCGCAATGAAACGCATTGTTCAATATTTTTGAACAATGTTACTGTGCCGAGCTGCTGAAAGTAAAAAATTCTATAAAAATCCGATGTCTAACTGTAAGATTATCTATTAACCATTCCTCAAATCAAGATAAAAAGAAAAATTTGTATTTTTGTATCTGTGACGCGTGACGTGATTGTTTGCAATATTTTTCCGAGCAATATCGACAAACTAATAGATAAAATAAAAAATAGATAAAAATGATAGATAATTAATCAGAAAATACATAATCTGTTCAAACACTAGATTCGTGTTACCAATGTAACTCATTTCCGATATAGAATCACGTAACACAGAAAAAATGCAGTGTCCACATCCTGGACAGTTATAATTCTCAGCGAAGTCTCGTTTTATCGAGCGAAATCTCATTGAGGCCATTAGTTATCTAACATTTCGCGTAGTTTGACACCGATCGCACGGCTGGTAAGTTTTGAAATGAAGGCACGCGGAGATATCGAGTCACAGATACAACACCCTTATCGGACCGTTCGCAGCCGAATAGTTACCGTGGAATAATTTCAATGTGATTTTTACGACGGCTCAATTTGTATCCTGGATATCAGCGTACTCGATTCCAGTACCTGGTTAACATCCCTCAGACGACCATATAGAGGGCTGATGCGTATCTCGGAACTGGTTGCAAGACTGGGATCCGGTCGTCACAAGGTGCCAGCCAATGATCGTTATTTTACGGAAGTATACTGCGATACCCGCACTTATCCTTCTATGAACTCGAGGTGCACTTAACAAGACGACATTACCGGTCGCGAATAAAAAGAGTGCCACGCTCGTGGTCGGCCATTTTTATTTCACCTAACTTCGGAACGAAGATAGTCGCGCGGCTCGTATTTCAATGCTAGTTCATCACTATGAAGTTTATTCGGAGACGTCGTTTTCTCCCGACGATGCATTTTCACAATATTTCAGTTTTGATTTGATGCATTTGCAGGAAAGTTGAATTGATGAAATACAAAGTTGTTGGAAAATTCCAAAAATCGGAAGATGTCCATATATTATGTCCATATTGAAGAAATAACATTCAATTTAGTTTCTATTTCTTGCAATCGATGCAGACAATTTTTATTTTGCATAAAGATCCGCAGTCTACTTATTAATATTCGACTATTTATACAGTCATGTCAAAAACCGATTTTGATATTGATTTGTACGATGAATGGATTGCGGATCTACACGCAATGTCCCACTTCTAGAGGTTCATTAAAAATGCAGTCGGAAGAAAAACTTCTTTCGCCGATGTTTAGAAAGGAAAAAGTAAAAGTGCAAATACGCCCGTCGTAACTGGATAATAATTAAAATTTTTTACTCCCTTCACCTTCCATCTCATTTGTTATGTTTCAACACGCACTTGCATCCAACTTTACATTAACATACCTTAGATTATAGATACACTTTTTGCCATTCTTGTGCAAGTGAATTGATCGCGCAGGGTCATTAGCGTTAACGCATACGCGTGCGGTTTTTAATGTTTAACTATTTTCACGATCGCGTATGCACTTCGTTGCATTGGAATTTTCAAAATCTCTTGGAATCTAAAGATTTTTAAGGAAATTCTTCTAAGAAATGATTAAAATCCAAGTATGTTACGTATTTTCTCGTGTGAATGTTTCATTCTTTTTCTCTTTTATTTCCAAATTCCGGCGAACATTGTATACTTAGCTGCAGCAGTTAGCTAATGAATTATTATGTAATGGCTGATGCGCTTTCCTTTCATCGTTACGTAAGAGCGTGCTCATGACAGGCTATCATCAGTCAACGAAACAAGGAATTAATGGATGAAGACCATGGATGATGGCCGTTCCGATAACTATTATTGCACGGTCGAGTCAATAAGATAATATCAAGATCACGAGCGGCGATACCCGATCTCGATAGATCACGCGAATACGTCGATGGTGTTGGCGAAGAAAAATGATTTGCCGCGTTGTTCAGCTAATCGGTATCGTGTCGTGAAGCGAGAGACAGATATCGAAAGTAGGTGAACCAGCCGTGGCGACTGATATTCACGATAGTGTTTGATATGCGGATGATCCAGTGCCGTTACCCACCTAGACGTAGGTGTAGTTTTATGGCTGGCCTTCCGTCTCATGTTCGACTTTACCGCGAACTTTTTACTGCATACGAAATACCACTATACACGCATTACTGTACCCGAGCAACGAAACTTCTACCTCTACTCTTGTTCCTCTAGATTTTCCATCTTTGTACTCTTAACGCTAGGCTTACGGACCTCTAGAAATAACTATTTCACATTATTTTATAAGCTAACTAGTACGTGTTTATCCAAATTTTTGGCCATTTTTCCATATACACTGAAATAAATAAATTTGGTAAATAATTCCTCAGAGTGTCTCTCTACAATCTTAATAATCGCAAATTAAAAATATTACAACTGGCTTTTTACAGTGTCGTTTCCAAAGTTCAACTATGCAAAATTCAGAACTTGCAATAACGAGTCGCACTGTTTACAAATGATAGAAAATAGAAACTGAGAAAATGTACATATCAAAAACATAAAAAAATTGATAACTGTATTAGTCAGTAGACTCAATTATATGTATACAACATTTTGAAAAACTTCGAACTTTCAATGAAGAGACGTACTGTTTACAAATTATAAAGAACAAAAACTATAAAAAACATTTCTACCTGAAGTGCAACAAACTGGAGTGAAATTAGAAATTGTATTTCTTAATGTGTGTAATATGTTGAAAATGAAATAACACTGTTTTTAAATTGTTCCAATGCTTTTGCTGTACCAAATCGCACTTACTCATTTTTGTCATTATTGCACAAAATCCGCTGTAAAATATAAAAAATATTTTGTTTCAGCGTTCTCGCGTTTAGGAAGCATAATTTGTTATTTCCATATAATTTTATGAGCTTGGATGATTAATTTCTTATCGATTCCACTCGATATTTTGAAAGCAGTGGTGAACTGATCGTTTTCAGTAGTACGTGTCAGCCAATGATCAGCCGGCGGAGACTAAATTTTTTCCTGTCGTAATTTCACTCGCCCTTTGTAGATTACTATTTTTAAAATAAAGATACGTGATATGTACATACATAATCCACAGTGCCCTCGTGTATGCACTGACATAAATAAATTTCAGCAATTGACACACCTATGGTTTTAAAACCGTGAAAGCCAAAATATAATTTCCCTAAGCTCTATTAAGCTTTATGGGCTATAAACGCACAAGAATTCCCATCACAGAATAAAACGTATTTGAAAATGAATAACTGTAGAGAAATTTAAATTAATAATCGTAATAATTCATTCATAGACAAGATCGATATTAACAGATGACAGATGATGTTCAATCGAATCGAGTAGTATTCTGCAAGGCAAAGTGGACCGCGTATAAACGACGAAAACTAATCACTGATTTTTATTGCTTAAAAATCTATAGCAGGATGAAACGGATCGTTTCATGCGATCGTCCTCAATGCGATACGACAAGCTAATCGATCGTAAAAGTCTCGATGAACGTCGTGTTAAAATAGTTGGAAAAATAGGGCAGCGATAAACGAAACACACGGCGATCTATTCACAATTCAATTTTATTATTATTTTTTGATCGCACTCCGCATGAACAACTTCAACTCAAGGTGATACTTCCTGACGTGCCCCTATTTCATTTACTTAATTTCTTGTTCAACGAATTCCTTAGCGCGTTTCTTAACGGATCCCATTCAGGATTGAACACCTTTTTTGCAAAATAAGCAATAAATTTCAAACTACTAAATATACATTACCACAGCGTAACGCAATTTTTTAAAAGAACTTTATACATGATATAGATTGTTGAAACAAATTATTTCATACCTGTAGACATTCATGTTAAGGGCGTGAAAATAGAACAATGAAACATTTTATTGAACATCTCCGAATCTATCAGGTGTACACTTTCAAAATCCACTTTGGGCGTCTTTAAATGATGAATCTGTTACAGGGGACGTCATCCAAGTGTAACACGCCTATTTTAACAAAATTTATACATGATAAAGATTGCTAAAAAAAAGAATTGTCACGTATTACTTTATAGCTCTCAAAAGTTGGGGTGCAAAAATCCATTTTATTGAATATCTCTTAAACTATTAACCCCTAAACAAAAATTTCACAATGCAATTTGAGGGTTATTTTCACACCCTCAACACGAATGTCCACAAAAAAAACACGTATCAAACATTTTTCACATACACTGCCCTAAGCAATGTTCCTCGCCGACAAGACTCGATCAGACCTTTCGTGGCTCTCTGCACGTAACTGTAAGCTGCTGTTTTTAAATACAAAATCAAATATAAAAATAAATGAAGTCACTCCTCTTCCCCTCAACACAAAATAAAAACGAGACTGCAATCGCGAGTTCTCTTTATCTTCCCGTTCTTCTTTCCAGCAGCATTAAAGGTGGTGGAGGCTTTTAGGTCCAGCAAGGAGGAATCTAATCGTCCCTTTTTTGTCATTGCCTTCACGGATAGAACATGTGTGCGTTAAGAATCACCCTGGCATCGACCGCAATGATCTAGGCCTTGGCCGGTCCGTAGAACTAGTTTCTCTATCCGTGCAGAGGATCTCGCGGAGAATGGCACGTAGGACGGCGATTATTTAGTGGCACTTCGGTCTCGAGCGCGGACGACATTGTAACGGTTATAATAGGCGCGTATCGGTAATGTATGTACCATTATGTAGGTACGCACGTGTACGTGCAGCTATTGCCACGCGTGGAATGCGTCGCGGTGTTTGTGTACGCCTCGCGTCTTTTCGCGACAAAGCCCGGTGCGTTTACGAGCGGTCGGCTGCTCGTTCGATGTCGGTCATTGCGAGATTGTTTTGTCGCGCGTGGTGCTCGTTCCGAGGCTGTCGTGTACATCGGGAAGCCACGTATGTCTGAAACACGGAGAAATGTCGTCAACTTTATTTCTTATTCACCCATTGTGCTCCGAGATGTTGTATTTCAATTTTGCCATATCCTCCGAGCTTTTGGCACGTGTTGGGTTGTTGCAGACCTGGCTAAAAAATATTTCAACAAGGAAATACAAATATTTGCAAATGCCATCTCTCACAACTGTGTTCTGATTGTTGCACACAACTTTATTTCTTTAAAAATTCCCACGCACTGCGGAATTATAATCAAACAATGACGTGTATACACGTCGAACTTTGTTCACTGTATCAATTCGAAAAATTGCATTAATCGCGAGATAGAAGTTAAAAAACTTTTTAAAAACCTCGCTTATATTAGAATGCACTAAAAAATAGAAAATAATATTTTTAGATATCAGTGACTATAAATAAAAGCGTGGTGCGCTGAATTATGTTAATGTAATCTTCGTGGGCGCGCTCCTCGCTTTTATTTATAGTCACTAATGTCTACAAATATTATTTTCTCTTTTTTAGTGCATTCTAATATAAGCGCGTTTTTAAAAAAATTTCTTTTTTCCGTTGTAGTCTTTAGTACCGCGCGTATTTAGTAATTCCCCCATACCATGCAGAAGCGCCCATCCTTGTCGCCCCCTCCCGCATGACCTATCCAAACGAACCCAGTAAGTAAACTGAAATCCTTCGCTGCGAGATGGGCCAGTGGAGCGGGGCCGGAGTCGAAGTAGGGATCGCGCGAAGTGGGGATCGCTGCATGCGATGACGTACTGCCGAACGTTGCGCGGCGAGGGACGAAGGGGAATATTTAAAAATACTGTCTAAACCCTAATCGCACAGTCTTTTTTAAAAAAATATGTTATCCAGTTCTGAGCTATGTTGAAAATTTCAAGTCTCTAGCTCATCGTGGACTGGTTTAAAATTCAATTTCATAAGGATAATTTGATGGAAAGGTTTTGTAACAATTTTAACTTTTAATTACTGGCCTACAGTACATAAGATCTAATAATATTATTTCAATGTTATTTTAATGAATAATAATTTATTAATATTGGAGTCATATAAAGTTGGGGTCACGCAAAAATTTGTTTTCCTGTAGTGCTTTTCTCTTCGTATGTTCTGCTTGGAAAATAAAATGTTTCAGAGCCAAGATACATTTAAATATCGACTTGTGCGATATTCTAATCAAATCCATAAATCCGTTACTGATCGATTTATGCAGGTAATCTGCACGCGACGTTCTAATATTAATAAATTACTCCCCTTCAACTTTCTAATGTTCGATAGTGCGCTGCGTGATTGAATCTTATTATAATAATTCAATACCGTTCTTAATTCTTCCATTGCGTTTCGTATTGATAATATAGGCACGAACTGTGTCGGAACAGTTCCATGAATTTACGAGGTGACGTAAAGTATGAGCATTGAAATATTGTTGTTGTTTATCAGGGATAATAATTATACATTCGTTACGAATGGAGACCTGTTTCGTAAAGAGGAATTTTAGTACGTGACTGTTCCGTGTTAGCGCTATCGAATGTTCACCAACGTTTGACACTAATTGCGCGCAAAGTAATTTTCAGATAAAGACATAAAGATATCAGGCGTAGCGGTACACACTTGTTTAAACGGCCTGTGTAACAGCGCGTGAAATAATTTCAACATTACTTCTTGACTATTCGTTGAACTTGAACGAGCTTCCCACACATATCATACGTTGCAAATGAATTTCTATTCGTTGAATTGATATTATGAGATTGTTACATATGAAATGTACGTATTTCTGACATTGATATCAATCATGTCTAACTTCATTCTAAATACAGTTTATCGATTAGCATAAATACTTGGGATTATACATCGGCAAATCTGATTTGCAAGGAAATATATTGTTGCAGGAGCAAACTGTAGCCGCCAGAGGGACTGTGCTAATGCCACCCCCAAGTCTAACAGGAAACCTGCTCGGGATCCTGTTTCGCGACCTCCTTCTAGAGCATGATTTCCTCACAGGTGAAAACTATCGCATTCCAAAAGCTCTGGCTTGTTCCGCAGGGCGCACAGTAGTCTGGGCGACTGACCCAACACTTCATTTGATTAAAAATTACAAGAATGTCGGTATTAAAATAACATTTAATAAAAATTACTAAGAACATTTAAGGAAAATTTATTCATTTTATTTTATAAACCCTGCCGAACCTATTTAATATTTCTAAAAAATTTAATCTCTAAATGAAGACCATTCCGTTACCTTGAAAATGCCTATCTGAAAAATTTGCCATTACAGTTCGTCATTTATTGAATAACTAAATCTTCATGGACTAATGAAAGTCGCCGAAGTTACTTGCCTCTTTCGATATCTTTATTTCAGCCTTACACCTAAGAAATGTGACTTGGTTTACATTAACCTATCTGTACAAAACTTCTCTCATTCATTTCTATGTCTCACGTCGAAGTTACTTACCTTTGACAGGAATATCTTTCAAGCTCCAAATAATTCTGCATTTTATCAAATCAAACTATTTTCAATATAGTTTTCCTTGTATAATGCTGCAATTATTCTCACCTACGTTCCATTACTGGGACTAACATCGTTTGAATTTTTGCAATTTTTATCAGAATGTATGTGCTTGGATAAAAAATGTATAATTGTAAAATGAAAAATATAAAACCAGTAAATAGTGGAATTTCATGAAAAAAGAAAATTATCTACATGAATTGCGACAAATTGGAATGAAGTATAAATTAATTTTCCTCTCTTATATGTTTTATAGGTTGAACAGAATATAAATAGTATTTTAAAATTCTTCTAATATTTTATTGTGTCACATTATAGCTGCTCACTTTTGTTATAAATGCATAAAATCCACAGTCTAAAGAAAAGTGACGAACATTCCAAACAAATTCATACAGTATTGTAAAATACACTGGCCATTGTATCCCGTCACTACAAATGTCTCCAACTTCGTATTCATAACCTAATCTAAACGGGTAAACCGGGTTACCTTGCATCGTCCAGTAGCCGGCAGCCTAAGCTACGTAGAATATAGTAGGTAACTGTCAACGAATCTGATACGGGCGACTGTTAGCATCCCTGTATGGAACACATATATCAGCCAGAAAATGTGGAGATTTGTTGCTCGAAGTACCACGAAAAAAGTATCTATGCAGATACGAAGTGTACTTAACGAGGTACGTGTTTCTGTCTTTGACGCAAACAAATGTTCTTTACGCAGATAATAGTGTTTAAACTTGTACTTAGATATAGTGCATAGCTAACGAGGTGCTTGTACCTATCTCTTGCAGAAATGAATGTACTAGGATACAAGGTATGCGGATTCAAAATTGGAATTAATGACTCGCCTGGAATTAATATCGTTGTTCCAACGAAACTGGAAAGGAACTAGAAGACAAGACACGATTACATTTAATTGCGTCAATATCGAAGGTTGAGGATGATTAATTAGACCTTTAACATGTGTAGTATTTTTAAAAAACGCTCAGAATTCGATAAAAGATACGCATCTTAATTTGAAAAATTTAATTTCAAAGCTTGTACATGATTAATTGAACCTTTAACATGGCCAGTATTTTTAAGACTCAGAATTCAATGAATCATATGCACCTTAATTTAAATAATTTGACTTCGTTACATTTGCGTATGCCAATTATCGTCAAAGACCGAGGATGACTTTTGAACAAAGTCATGGGTTATTATTTTATATGTTTAAAAAGCTCCGAATTCAGCGAAAACTGTGGAACATAATTCAAAGAATTCAATTTCATTAAACCTGCAAGCTTTCAGCCAATGCTATCCGTAAAATGACGCAAGTCACTTTCACCAGGAACATGGTGGCTGGATCTAAAAAATAGCGGCTGTATCGCGTGATAATTGTGGAGATTAAAGCATCGTCTACAAGCGATCGCGATAATGGTGTTCTCCATATTTCAGAAGAGGTGTTAACACCGTTAGGTTATTGACACGAGCTCGACCGAACGTACGCTGAAATTGATTTTAAATCAGTCCCGCCCAAACGATTGACTGCGAATGCTAGTAGGAGTGCCACGGTTCGAAATTAGTGCCGCGTTACGCGACTATGCGCGAATTGTGAGAGGATATTCCTCGCGCGCGAGTAAACGACACCGTACAATCTCGACGGAGAAATTAGTGCCGGTTCTCGAATAACAAAACTCCGGGGCACAAGGTGTGCTGCGCTTGTATTTGTTAAACACGTAATATATCATCGTGATCCTGATCGTTCCTCGCGCGCGAAACAGGGAATGCACGTAAAGTGCACGCGCCTCGAAATCAAACGTGAACGATAGGACGGCGCGACGCGAAAAGATTCGCAACACACCCAGCCCGGGGTTATTAACACGATTTATTCCCGCATTATTCTCTAGGTCTCTTGATCAAATTAAAACTCCGATGTAGACGTTTACTCGCGCGCGACCGCCATTATGTACTTCGATATCCACGTTGTCGCGGTTCAGCTGCAGTAAGGAGCATGACTGATCACTAGTCACCGGATCTTTATGCGTTTACGACAAAAACGAGTAGGCGTAATTTCATATAGTAAATACATTAGAAGAATTTTCAAATACTATTAAATTCTTTTCAACCTATTCAACATATTAAGAAAGACAATATACTCCTCTTTCATTCCAGTTTTATGCACTTCAGGCACAGCACTTTTAAATCAGGATAACTGTTTTGTGATATTTTGCTAAAAATCAGGAGGATTAAATGCAACGTTGTTACACAGCGCTTTAACAATTCACGACATTCAAGCAAACAAACGAACGAAGACTGTGAATATATGTGTCCATAATTATGAAATTGATCTAAGTAAGAGAAAAATAAAAAAGAAATGAGTTCATCAGTTATTCAGCATTACATTAATTTTAACTAAATTAATTCAATGTAATTTTTACGATATTGTGAAAAATTAATCATTCGGTAGTGCTTCTTATATTTCAACATTATATTTTCCTTTAAATATCGAGAAACAAGAAATATATAACTCCGACCACTTTCATAATTACGGGCACATATGGTGTAAGATTTTTTCTAACTGTTTGTCTTTAATTTGCGAACATTAACACTTCTCGTAACCCCGCAGATGACCCACCCAACGCACACAGTAGCTTCAATTCGATCGAATTGCGCGAAATCTCTCGACTGGAATAACAAGCAATCTCACCGGTAATAACTATAATAATAAGTCCTCGTCGACAATCAATGTTATGAAATAAGACAATTACCTTGGCTCGGCTTCGGCTCGCAGCGCACAGTAGCGACGGAAGATTAATATACTCACTCTTGAAAGCCGGTATGAAGTTCTACTCGATTTCCATTCGTGATAACATTTTTCACTTTCCGTGGCGGAGTGTTCGCGGCCGTGTGCGTCGGCCGTTCATGAATATTCACGAATACCCGCGCGAGAGCATTTATCTGCCTCTTAATTTCTTCTTATTCCTCCGCGTGCGCAACTTCTTCCTCTTCCTTCAGACTCCGGGTGTCTTTCGATTCCGCGTGCGTATCGTCACTCGGCTCGAGACTTTTTCTTTTCCGCTGGTTCTTTTATATTTCTTCCCCTCTCTCCTCTTTTCTTTTTTTTCGTTCTTTTTCGCGCGTGATTGCGACGTATGGGCGACACGTCGGTGACCCCGATGCTTTCTCGAAAGATGCTCCCTTTGATTGCTTTCCAGGCGACTGTACACTTCCGCCTCCACCTCGTGGATTCACGTGTAAACTCTTGCGAAATCATGTCTCCTGATAAATTCGGCGTAACGGTCTCCGATGTGTGGAGGCGGTTTCGTTTGACACGGGAACACGCTGCGGCCTGTATTCTTTTCTTTGTTATTTAGAAATATTCTTGCAATCACAAATATGGACTCATTGTAAGAGCAAAGCAATAGGCAGTAAGGTGATTCCATAACAATAATTTGATCACCTAGTCGCGGCCCGTATATTTTTCTTTGTTATTTAGTAAATATTCTTGCAACTTCAGATACGGTCTAAGAACAAAGCAATAAACAGTAAGGTGATTCTATAATAATAATTTGATCACCCAGCCGCGGCCTGTATATTTTCCTTTATTATTTACAAATATTCTTGCAATCACAAATATGGACTCATTGTAAGAGCAAAGCAATAGACAGTAAGGTGATTCTATTGCACGACAAAAATGAGTAAAAATTTGCGGAATACTAAAATTAATGATCCAAAAAACAAACAAAAACATCCCGCGTATATATAAATATATTTTAGAAAATATATTATTGAATATATTTATATAATTCTTAATATAATTATATTTCGCGGAATTTCTCGGAACACTTGCGAGAAAATCGCGGAATACCAGTTAAGAACCAATGCTATCGACAGTAAAGTGATTCTATAATAATAGCTTGATCACCCAACCGCGGCTTGAATATGTTTTTTGTTATTTAGTAAATATTCTTTCAACAGCAGATACGGTCTAAGAGCAAACAAATAGACAATAAGATCCGTCCTATAAAACGTCCGTCCTATCAGTTGCAATTCATGTGGAAAATGTCGGTTTGTCATCAAAATTCGTTAACGATGATACAATAATGGAAAAGAAGGCGTACATGTTACTTCTAACTATAGCAAAAAGGCCCGTATCGTAAATCTGAACACAGATCGCCTAACTGAAGTCTAATGGGACGGTTAGATAACGTTTGCAACATGTGATCGTAACGAAAGCAACAACGTTTGAGTTGCAGAAGAATGATACAGTCCAGATAAGGTGGCGTTCTTCAGCAACATCGCCAACGTCGTCAACTATCCTGCAGATGTTAGATCAAAAGAGAAATACTGGATGATCCTGGAAGGGTGGACATCAAGAAGTATAGATCTTACCTAAGAGAGATCGTGACGTAACTTTGATTGCTGGTTTCCGTGGACCTCAGTTACAGCATGAGAAAGTTATGGAGTGATAAGACAGCCTCTCAACTAAGGGGCATGTAAATTATATAGTACACACCTGAACACACGACTAGGGAACACCGGGCAATTAACTAATTTTCTTACAATATTCATGATTGCTCAATTTCCTATCCTAATCAGAGATGCGTTTAACGGTATGATTATAGATAAGATATCGATGAACTGTATTTATCAATATACATATACAATTGTTATCTATATGTCAATAATATATCGATAACTATTTTGTTTAGAAATCTGTCGGGCTAGCTTCGTTCTCCTTATAATTGTTATCGATATTTGTGTTATTGCTAAACAAAATTCAGTAATTATTGATATAAGCGCTGCGCTTATCGCTAATCCGACAACTATGTGCACTTGCCATAAAAAATAAACTGTTCTGCGAAAGTAACGTGTAAACACTGCATTTAGCGTCGATTTAATTGACCATAGAATAATAATAAAATTGTCCGAGGATTAACCAGCACCTTTTCGTCAGACATCGGAAATCCTGGCGCAAACGATTCATGTCCACCAGTCGCGTCGCAAGAAGCCCATTAACGACAACGATCACTCGTAAGTTAGTGCGAAAGTCTGACAAATATGGACGACGGGGATCAAGAAAGAAGAAGGCTATCGAACATCAGGGCAAGAAGACGCAAGAAGAAGAAGAGTCGTAAAGTTACGTCCTCGGGAGTAACGAAAATCGTAACGGACACGGCAAAAGAAGCAGAAATAAGATCGGTCAAAGCAGACAGGATAAAGCAGAGAGGCAAAAAGCGAAGTAAGAGCGTCTCTCTTCGGCGGATCGAAAGAACGTGGAGGAAGAAAAATTGTTGGAAAGAGAATGGCTCGTAAAATGAAGATAAGGCTTGAAGAAAGAGGGTGGTGGGGAGAAATCGAATGGGATAAGAAGAGGATGAAGAAAGGACGCGACTGTGTGGTACCTTCGAGAACGCAAAGAAAGGTGGAGCCTGGTATTCTGTACCTGCGAAGAGGAGGTCGTATTTCGAGATACCGTAAAACAGCCTCGAACTGAGATTTACTCTACGCGCCGCGGAATTTCGTCTCCAGACGATATGCGATAGAGTGAATATGTATAGTTCCAGGACCGACGGGGAAGAGGAACGCGGGAGAATGATGTCGCTGGGCGAGCACGGTGATGTAGCGATTATATCTGCTCACGGTGGCCAGAATAAACGATTACACAAGGCGCTGGTGAATATTTATCTCGGATGGTATCTACCATCTCGCGTCTGATCGTGGCAAGGGGCCCTCCTTGTCGTCACATGTACGCCGGAGTGATCCCTTAGAACATGACCGACGTACTTTTTCAACCGGGAACCGCGCTGACCGTGAAATAGGCGAGGCTTCGAAATCTTCGGTCGTGGACAATCGATTAAATTGTCGTCACATGTACACCCAACGAACCTTGTAACACGACCGACGTTGTTTATCAACGGGAACCGTGCTGGCCAGGGATTAAGTGGACCTTCAGTAGGACAGGATGATGAGCTTTGATGTGCAACAAAACGAGAAATACAAAGGATAATGCAATGCGGCCCTACTAAGTGTCTACGACAAGAAACAGAAACCAAATTCAATGTTATTTCTTCCCTTAATGATTTTAATAGAGCAGAAATCATATACTGGCATTTTACGTAACGTGGCAAATGTTTTTAATAAAATGTGAATTATATTGCAAGGTGAATGCTTTGCAATTTTTATTTTCTTCTCAAGGTCGTTTTTTTCCAGAGTGTTCAAGGGCACCGATATTTGTTTTCTTGTAAATGTATATTTGTTTCCCTTGCATATTCTAGTTGACGTTAAGACGCATTTTGAAATATTGATAACACGACCTTGTTAGATTTCTTTCGATTCTATCATATTGCTATGATTTGAGTTTGCAAAATGGAATTAGATCGGTATTCCATAATTAATAGACAGCACGAAGAAAATCATGGCTGTCCTTCGCGGTAGCGAAACTGTTACACTTCTCAGGGATTCCTGGCCATGTATGGTTTTCTTTTCCACCGTGAATACCGCATTCTTCGAGTCGAAGGGATTGAAAGACACGAATTGCGACATTAATGAAATCGAACGGTTGGTCACAAGGTCGATTACTCTTGGCCAATTATTTCTTCACGGATCGATTCTTTCCCCCGGTGTAATTGCACGAACAGAGACTTGCAATAACTGGCAAGTTGTTTGTCCGACAGCCGTATAATTACTTGAAAATATTCTTGTCATACCGTACCCTTACATGTAAATGTAGCGGGGAACTCGTGCGCCCGTTTAATTTGTACGTTGAACATGTCAGCGCGTCCGAGAACAGAAACGAGTTTCTTGTTTGCAAAGATTATTGTCTTGAAATATTTCTATCAACCTCCCTTTTCCTGGAACCTCTTGGCACGCCTGGCGAAATAACAGGAATGCAATCTAAACGGCACTTTATGTTGGACGGTTGCATTTTATTGAATAATATCGAAGCTGATTTTATTATAACACTTCAGAGTAAATGAAAGACACTCGTTAATATTGAAGAACTGTAGTTCTGTCTGCACGAACTACATGAAAACTGTAAAATAGCATTTATTTATAAATCCTTTAATTTTCTGTTTATCAAATTGAGATCTGACTTGAGCGGAATGCAACTATAAAACAGAGTTCAATTAATGTATTATAATGTTAGTTGCCTCGAAAGTGGTGCACCCGATGGAGAAATTGTTATTTTATGCTTCTACTCGGTTTAACAATGTAACTTGTGCATTCGGCGTTTCCTGATTCACCTTAATAGGAAGCGCGACGGTCGGAATTAAAAAATAATTTTCGTATCGAGGTAATGGTACGGTATACTCGCTATTTACTCGAGGCTACGTTATCAAATGGAAATGCAAATTACTTGTAATGAGAATTCTTGAGAGGGGTAGTGCAATCATTAGCGTTCTGTGTCATTAATATTAGCTTGTGATGCGTACTAGTACTTCCGTGTTCTGATTGCATAAATAGTTCACTTCATTACATTTATTGATTATCGCGATCCCGTCTGAATATATTGAATTCGCTGCGACAGAATGCTATTTGTCATAATTATACGTAGAATGGATTAGTCTAATTTGGACTATGACAAATGATTTTGATTGATCTCCTCTTCTTTGTTTTTACATATCTTTCAGGCCATCTCGCCTGGCCACGTGATGCGACAGTGTAATAATGTACGGGGCGATTCTGGGAACTGGGTCAAGTTACCTTTTTTAAATATATTTCTTAAATACCTCCTCACTTCTTGTAACATTTTTCGTTTGGACGCATCGATGCAATTACACTTTATTCTTTAATGCAACCCAACTTCTAAACACGGTATTAGTCCTTAGAATTATTAGAAACTATAATTCCGGAGAAGAGCGTTCCATTGGAAATTGCTCTCGATTCTTTCATAAGCAACGAGATATCATGCAGTAGCTTGCAATTATCTAAGAAGAGAAAATTTATGAGTCTAAAGGCTACCGGGCACTGATATTAAGAACTTCGTTAACTGAATAGCTTCTGCGTCACGATTCATGATTTATGGAATATTCGACGTATTCTAAGAAACAAGTAGTCGGTTACAGGTAGGCAATCGAATAGGGAATATCTACCACCAACTAAAGGATAAACACGTTTTCCACTATGTTCGATTATTTGCTAACCTATTCGATGTAGCGTTAGAACGTAGAGATACGATCTGGCACGGTATGATTTACACGACTCTTCGATTTATTGTTTCCTTATTCGACTTATCTGAATTATTCATTCCGATGCGTGCCTGCACGATTTGTTCCGCATCGACTACGTCAACAAATTCCTCCAGATATTTCAATTTTAGCACACTGTTACCGTAAAAACTTTCTGATACCTCAATCAGCCGGTCAATCGTGGAAACTTCGTGTTGCGCAACAGAACAGCCGTCTTTCTCTGCGTTCTAAATTGGCATAAAAATTTACTAGATAATGTGTAAATCATTTTTTAAACAATCACTATTGGTCGCTATTGCGAAGGGAAAAGTAAAGGTCACGTTTCTTAAATTTCTTATCTGTGCCTGAGCAGTAGAAAATGTTCTTCGCTAATTACAAAACACAGGAAAACTACACATGGATGTCTTTATAACTCTAACAATTTTAATAATTTGGAAATTACACATGGACCTTATTAAATCATCTTAATGTGTTTTCTGTTTGAACCCTCGTCCATGCATTTTTGTCATGGGCGTGTAAAATCCGCATTTTAATAACTCGAGAATTACGAAAAATTTTCTTTATGTCGCTAACAATTTTCGTAATTTGAAAATCACATATGAATCTTATTAAATCGTCTTAACATCTTTTCCGTTTTAATCTTCATCCACCCATTTTCGTCATAAATGCATCAGATCGCAGTTTAATTACGACACAATACAGTGAAAGAATGATTTGTCGAATTAAGACGAAAATGGTGAAGCACGTACACATGTAAAGAGGTCAAGCACACACCCATGTAAATGTATTTTTGAAAAATTGACGATTCGTACCAGCTAACAGTATGTCCCTGCTTAAGGAATACTGTGGGTCGCATAACAGATGACATCTGGTGAAACGTCTTCTATTCGAAAGGACGACATACCGATTTTTTTTAGTCGACCTAACACCGGACACGCCATCGACTCATACGTGAAATATCATAAAGCGGTTACGGTACAATATCAACGATGGCCACTTAAAGACCAGCTACAAATCACCACGCCCACGCCTCCCACGAAATGCATTAACTTACTCAATCATGGAAACGTTTTGACACTAAGTCACATTCAGGGTGGCTCGTGTTCTCCGCGTAGGCGTAATACTTTCACTCCGGAATTTCAAATGTCAAGGAATCTTCATATAAGACGTGTAGCCCCGCGCAATTAATTTCTACCGCTGTTCATTTTCATCGAGAGAAGCGTCAAGAGACAGAACGCAGAAGTGGAAGAAGAAAGAAGAAGGATTAATGTCTTTCGTTCGATGAAAGAACCGGCAATACGAATTTCGCCCGACGTCATGTAACCGAGTTGTATTCTCTGAATGGAAAATATGCCGAAAGCTGATCATTCCCACTGATTTTCTTGCACTTTCACATGCAGTCACTTCGCTGTGTTTTTTCTTCTTCTTCTTTTCCTTTTTATCTCCTCGAGCCCGTTGTGTTCGTTGCACAACGGATCGGAGCGTATTTCCCACACGACGAATTCGACTCGTGTGGATGGGAAATCCGACGATTCGGATCTCGCCGTGGAAACTCGGGCCGGGTCAATTAAGACGGATACTCCGCGGTTGAATAATCATGGGACCATAGCAGAATTCGCTCAACTCGGTCTCAACTTGTCCACGAATCGTTCAGTTTAACAAAAAATTGATTCTTGAATTTGGAAAAGTATCATTCGTTCGTATACAGCAGGAATCAGATCGTATTCTCCAGTTACGAAGAGATTCATTTGAGTTCTTTAATAGGTAATTATTATAATAAAGTAATTTTCATTGCTCCTGAAATATACTTATCCATTTTAATGTGGTGATTAATTTCTGGCAGACCAGCGCGGCTATCTCGATCACATTCTTGAATTAGGAAGAGATTCACGAAGATTCACGAAGAGTTCTTTAATAATTATTATAAAAATGTAATTTTCATTGCTCCTGGTATATACTTATCCATTTTAATGTGGTCATTAATTTCTGGCAGACCAGCGCGGTTATCTCGACCACATTCTTGAATTAGGAAGAGATTCACGAAGATTGACGAAGAGTTCTTTAATAATTATTATAAAAATGTAATTTTCATTGTTCCTGTAATAGAATTCATCCATTTGATGATTAATCTCTGGCACGTCGATGCGACTTCAAAAGAAACTAAAAAGAGAAAAAGAATCTATAGAATATAAAATTTCATTGTTGTCGAAAGCTAGCCCAATTCATCAAGCCTTGTCACGATCTTTTGTACGATCATTCCTGAGGAGCGTACGAGGATTAAGGAAGACTCTCCTCCATCATTGTTGAAAACTTTCGCGCCCACAGCTAACTGGATGCTGAGAAATAAAAAGAATGGTAATGCAAACGACTGGGATCTTCATTTTCCTCGGCGATTCTTTCAGAACAAATGGCTCGCGTTCGCCAGGACACGGAACAGTAAAGACGGTAACAGTCCAATGAATAAAACAATATGATAAACATCGAGAGTTCGATCGTTCGTCACAATCGACCGAATTCGTTCTAGATTCCGTCCGAGAGCGTTTCCTACGTAAATACTTATTCCAGAATGAGTCTCGAGCCTGTTCCAGTGAAACGCATCAGCGTAAGAAACTTACGGTCTTTTCTTCCGATCATGATTCTGATTTCCATCCGAGACGTTGCGGATCTTTCCGAGCAGATATTATTACGGCGACGATAAAATTAGTTTCACAGCCGTGCGAATGGACCGAGTATCGTTTACGGTATCCGAAGAATACGGTTTCTTTCCAATAAAACGTTTGACGGTTCGAAATAAAGCAGACTGCAAATAAAGATAACTGGACGAGGCACGAGCCAGCCTCTAAACTGTAGAATCTAGACCTAGACAGTAACGACCGTTTCGAATTCGTGGCATGATTGCGAGCTGCCATTAAATATCGATGGGCAAGTTTCGAACAATCGTAGTTTCATGCTCTGGTTTCTGTCACGGGGCACAATAATTATCATGTACTGTTTCAATCGATCGCACACCCTTTGAACCGGCTAAACTATTTCGTAAGTGGACCTCGACTTTAGTTTTTCTGTCAAGAATCAGTTTAACAATAGAAACACTTTTTCCCGATTTGGTCTTTCAGAAATATTGAAATTATACATGTGTTTTTCTAAGAAACGTTTTCAGCGAACTTCTAAATTAGTGCAATTTTGTCATTATTAGTCATGGACATATCGAAACAGTGAAAATATTAGAGTATTAATATGATATCTACATCTACAGTGGTCTACAGAGACACTATACTCAAACAAACTTTTGTACACGCATTAGTTATTAATAAGCACACCATCGATAAATATTAGTCCTAATCTGCAAGATCTACTTTCTACTTCCGATGAGTTGACTGTCGGAGATACGAGGGTTACATATTTACGATCCATGAAAGTTCAATTTTACATAAACAGTCACAGTCTATTTATCACTTTAACTACATCCTGTACCCCGCATTCCGTATTGAATGGAAAGCGCCATCGGAGAAAACTATTAGTATCGAGAAGATGCAACTTTTTGAACGAAGATGAGGGTGCGGTCTAGAATGAGGCAGGTCAGGTACGTGATAGGCTTTAACTGCTCGATATGAAAATCCACGCCCACGCGTAATTACACCCGGTGCTATTGGAATCCTCGACGATTGGTTCATTCCTACATAAATACCAGGTGAAACTACCTGTAGCGTACCTAAGCGCACTACCACCGAAGTGTTAGATTACTTAATGGTAGTAGCTGGTTCTGTGATTGCACGATTAAACCGTACTCACCTACAAATCGTATCAGCTTTTTATCCGATCTGTTGCATGTTTACGAAATCCATTACACAATGCTTTCGAGAAATACCACCCACGATTACAGAAGATCGGAGTCTCAAACCGGAGAGGTGTTTTGATGAGGACGGCGAGGAGGAACGCTGTCTGTAAGATTTACAAATGTGCACTCGTTTAGATAACGTCGTTTATGAAATATAAAATTAAAAATACAATACGGTGTAGTTCTATATGAAATCAAATCGCACAAAATCAAACGGTCAATATTACGTAATCCTGGTATGAAATTAATAATTGAAAAGACACTGCTGTGTAATCCTAATGAGACACAAAATCATAAAGCCAGTACTGTGTAATACTGTATGAAAAGACACTGCTGTGTAATCCCACTAAGGACAGAAAATCATAAAGACAATATCGTGTAATCCTACATGAAATACAAAATTAAAAAGTCAATATTGGGCAACCCTGTGTGAAATTCAAAATTAAAAAGACACTATTGTGTAAACCAACAAAAAGACAATACGATCCTCGTTCTTTCTACCATAGCCAAATAAATCAAACTTGTGGATACTGAATTTTTTGGCAGCAGAACCACATAATTCCTTCAACGATACTTTGACGGTATTAAATTCCCTTTGGGTGTCACACCATCTATGTCCTGTTGCCAAAACTATGCAATCGAGATGAGATAGTAAATCATCGTTATCGTATATCACGCGAGTCATCTTGACAAAGGTTCTACTACATCAACCATCATACAGCTAGTACTATCGTGTATCAACCATTGCACATCAAAAATTATTTATTATGAAGCATCAGGATCAATTTTGATTTCGTTCATCAAAGTTATATCGTATTGGTTCGACTATAAAATTGACATTTTATTTAGTTTGTTTCACTAATTTATTTGAAACGATCTCAAAGGAATTAGGCAAATAGAAACTGTTGTTATTACTGTTGTGTGTCAAACGACAAAGGTATACTACATCAACAATGATACAGCTAGTACTATCATGTATCAACCATTATACAGTTAGTGCTAAGCAGCGTAATCAAAAATGATTTATTATGAAGCATCAGGATCGTTCTTGATTTCAACTCTTGACACAAGAGTTCTATTAGTTCGTTTACGTTAAGTTCGTTCATCAAATTTCTATTGTATTGTTTCGACCATAAAATTGACATTTTATTGATTCGCTAATTTCACTCGGAAGAGGACCACGAACTGTTTCCAGGAACGCGGAGTGTTTCGCGAAAAATGATTTTGTCAGCAGGTTCTCGTGTTACCTAGCCAGTTGTAATATACGCCGGCATTATTTCTCGGAGGTTTCATTCACGAGACAGGGACTGCGAAATGCATACTTTCATCGTGCAAGAAAATGTATGTTGTATCTAGTTAACGGACGCTGGCGCCAAGAGAAAATTTAGCTACAGGAACGTCATACCGTTTGAACATCTAAGTTAACGACGCGTCGCCGAGCAATCTGTCTGACCTCTCGTCTACGGCGAATTGAGTCCCGGACAGTTTGAGATAAGTACCGGACACGAGCCGTCCATGAGTACTACTGTACGCGCCTCCGTCGATAGAAGCCGATGCATCGTCTTTTGATTTATTAGACCGCATTCTACCTCGAGCTTCTTCTGCCCCTATTTATATTCTCTTTACGACGAGCATTCATCTCCACTCGTCCGCCTATTGGTCCGCCTATTACTCTTCCATATGATATCGGTACTCGAAACAGCCATGTCGAAAGAAACGATACAAAACCTCCGTGGAAATTAGTGAAACTCCTGCTAATTTAATGCGACCGTTTCCACGTTTTTCTCAAAACAACCGTTTCGGGAAATAGTTGCTCGCGCGATCAAAATTTTATTCGCGAGACGCCGATCGTTTAGATAACCGAGATTTATTCACATTTCATCGAAGGACCAGTTCGAACGCTATACCATTTTCTCTTGTATTCCTGCTTTGAAGTATTGCTTTTTCATTTTCAAACATTTGAAACCACTTTTTTTTTAAATAGTTGTCACGATGTCTCGAGTTCTGGTTTGCCAATCGACCTGTAATTTTGAGAGAAAATTTTTCAAATCCGTCAATTTCTTCTCATTTTTTTTTTATTCACTTCGCCACCATTTTGTAAATAATCAAAACCTTTCGTTTCTTTTGGTTCAAACCGTAACCACATTCGTAGTGATTAATAAATAACTTCGTTTTTGTATTTCCAGTCAGATCCACGTTTCCCAGAACATGCTGTACAAACAAATATATAACAAATTAAAAAAATTCACGCGTGTACTTGAGACACCAACGAATACGTATACAAAACCCCAATGCGTACAGTTGTTTCGAAGTGTGCATAATAATTTGTTGAACGAAGGGAATAATACTGTTAAAATAAATGCTTCCAAACAGCGGTGCTTGGATAATCAAAGAAGGAATTTCGGCGTTCGCATAATCATTAACGAGATAAGAGTAATCCTTGTGGATATTGAACAGGCTTCTCCTTGTGGCAAGAATCCACGAAAATGTTGAGAACTGCGGCACGGCACTTCGTGCAAGCTTGGAAGATTTTCTTTTCCCTGTTGGCTGGAAGGGTCTCGGGTACAATTACGCCGCGAATCGAATGCTATGCCAGAATAATTATCGTTAAGCGATTCAACCTCGTGCTCTGCAACTTCGAGGGATTCCGTGACCTTCTCACAGACGGAGTCGAGCAATCGTTCGCGGATTTTTGAGCTCGCCGCGAGGAAGTTACAGGACTTAATCGTTTCGAGACTCAGGACCTAATTTCGTCGAACACGAAATGAAACTCGAGTTTATGTGTACCTCGTGGTACCTAGCCGGCTCGGATTATTGCAACAAGACGCCTGGCAATTACCGAACATTAGACTTTAGAATAGAGAAATCTTTGAACGCCAACACGCTGTAATTAGTGGAAATATCATGAGCATAAACGATGGACTGGTATCATTAATATCGATTGACCTGTGGCCGAAAAAGGAACACTGGGAATTTCAAAAAATTGATTATTTTATTTGATCGAAGTTCGTGTTAATAATCCAGGATCAGTAATTTCTAGCCAGCATAATTGTCCAGTGATGTTTAGACAGCGGATCTTTATACAAAATAAATATTTTCATCCTAAAGTGCAGCAAACCGAATTGAAATAGAAATTTGTTTTCCTTCTTTATACATTGGACTGAGGCGTTCATTCAAACTATTGTTTAGATTATTGAATAAGTATATCGTATCGCGTAAGGTGTTTATTCAGAATCATATATATAGGGAATTGAACTATTCTGGATCGAAAGAAATGTTTAATTTTCGAGTTAAGGTAGCTTCGATACTTTTACTGTTTCTGTAAACTGTAAATGCATAAAATCTGCTGTCTAGTGATGTTCAACAATTAATTATGCTTGACATAGGCCCAATGATTGCAATTTCCGTTTAAACGTGTTCCGTTCTCACGTAATTGAAGACGCTCGCGATATGGGTCCAATCACGAGCGCCGAATAGAGTGAGGACCGCGCAATCTATACGGAAAAGCAGCGGTATACAAACAGCTCTAATTATGCAAATTGGATTCTTAAGCCAGATTTATAAGAAGATATCGCTGCCCCGGGGGCAACTTCGCGTAGCTCGATCACGGTGGGGCACGTTTTAAACCCGTCCTCTGGTAAAACACGACTTCGCCGCTGCTAAATTAAAGTTGCGGTTACGTTAGCACAGCTGCCCTGCTCATACATATGAAAAAGTTTCATGGTTAGCAAAAATTCAACGAACATTGTTGAAAATCGCACGGTAAGTACAGCCTTCTGATCATTTAATACTAAAACTAATTCAACAAAATCGACTTCTTTCTTTTTCGATGTAACTGTAAAATAATCTGGATTTCTTACAATTTTTAAATGTCACACTAACAGCATCATTCATTCAGACCACTCTCATAATTATGGGCACGTATTTCAAACATGATATTTAAATCGAAATTCAGATTCGACTTTCGATAATTATATTCAAATTCAACTTTTAATAATGTATATTTAAATCAAAATTTTCGAATTCAACTCAGCAACCTAATATAGATCGAAATTCAACTTCCAATTCTTATATCTCTATTGAAATTCAAATTCAACTTTCATAAATTATATGTAAGTCGAAATTCAACTTCAACTTTCGATAATTATATTCAAATTCAACTTTTAATAATTTGTATTTAAATCTAAATTTTCCTTACATCTATCCTTACATCTCCATCGAAATTCAGATTCAGTTTTCGATGTACACAACAAAAAGCTCGGTAATTGACAAAGTGTACCTAGAGGATTGGAATAAATCGTACGGAATGGATGAAGGACGGGAAGACTCGCGGTGGGTTCGTTTAATCGGCCCTTGCATCGCGGGGAGCACAATATCCCAGCGGCATCGATTCATCAGAGGTGTTCACGGAAATGACCGGCGCGGTGGGTATCATTAAGCGATACGAATTACGACAAATTCGAATATCACGTTGATGCATAACGCTCCATCATCGGCGCGGTGTGGCAGCGGGCTCCGGTATGTATGAAGACATCGTCGCTGGCTGTCGTTATGCTCGTTTTAGTTGTTAGTCCATGCTCGTCGACGTTCCGCCGTGTCTGGTGTTGTCGTCGAAGCCGCGAAAACTACCCGGTATTAGCAACGTGCCATACTAATCTCTCGTTACACGTTCCCTAGCTACTGGAATCCTGATCGTGAACGTTCCCGGATGCAGAAAGGGAGAAGAGGATCCTAGCAGAGACGCCTGGTATCCCAGGTCAAGATAGACGCCACCGAAACGTGAGGGAAATACCGGTATGTAAAGAGAGAACTGTGACGAAACGCGAAGGTAAAAGTGAAGGTTCAACGGATTGGCTGCTCGTTGAATTATTCAATCGAGTGCAGGGAAAGGATCAGGATATCTCATATTCTAGACTAGTAGAACCGTGAATCGAAACCGGAAGGGGAGGGGGCGACAAAAGAATACTTTTGTCAGACGTGTGAAAGCGCTGTGGAAAAAGGCTGGAAACTCGTTTCCCCTAGTAAAAAATGGATTTTTAAACAAATTTTTCTGTACATCAGTTGATGTTAAAGCCTCAAAATATAACGTTTCTTCTGACCTAGAATAATTCCATTGTATATGATTTTTGAAATTGTGTGAATATGAAATTGATATAATACCTCATGCAATTCCTAAATGTTTAGTAACTAATTAGCCATTTGCATTCGTACCTATTTCAACTCGAAAATCAGACATTTCTTTCGACCTAAAATAATTAAATACTTAGTAATTATTGATTAGACACCAACATTAATATTATGTTGAATGGTACAGCAATTTTTAATGGTGTCTGAGAGTCGCCATTCGGTTAAAAGAAAATAGATTTCTTTATAGAAAATGGAGGTGACGGTGATTTTTAAACGTAAATGAACCGACGACGAGTACCCTAGATTCCAGAAAGGGATGATTTGTAGAAAGCGTGGCAACCCACGTGGTAGACCACGTGACCCGGCATAGGTGAAACGGCGGAACAAGGGTTGAGAAGGTAGTGAAGAGACCGGCAAAAACCGTTGGTCGGAAAAAGAGTGAAAGTGGTGTAGGTTGTGTAGGTTGTACGTTCTCTTGGCACCGCCGAGGCGGATGCTGCAGGGACGTGAGATTCTTGGCAACGGAACCGTTGCCTCCTAACTCGGTACCACCATAAGGATCGCGGTCGTCAGATGTTTATATTCGTGATAGTGCCTCTCTCTGTCCTCAAATAACCGGCCCGATGGCGACCGATTCCCGTGCCGGTACGACATATTGGTCGCCTCCAAATAGCGACCGCCTTGGTCGTTGAGAGAAAGAAATATCGTCGCATGTCCGCCGCGTTTTGTACCTTCGCGAATATGCCCCGCCATTACCGTCTGTTTAATATTACCCCTTTCGCCTGCCAGACAAATTGACTCTGTGTCGCGGCCGACGAAAACGACCCCCCCTCGCCCGTTCACCGTAATCAACAGACTTTGAAAATTTTACGACCGACTCTATTGCCGAGAATTACTACGAAATTAAACTGCGAAACTTGTTACGCGGATGCGAATACATACGGCGCGGCGTGACTTTAACTACCGTTTCGGGAGAGATCCGCAGTTACTTGTTACGTTATTGTCCAACGATGATCGAAACGCGACGACCGTGTCGGTGATAACCTCTTTGGATCGAGATCGATGCTGCAACGGAATAAATTGACGCGTCAATGATATTATTAGAATTGTCACGCGACTGTCACGTACTGCTCAAACGTATGTGGGACACTTGTTCAATTCGCCTCCTGGGAGAAACAGAATCTTCAAGGGATTGTATCAAACTTCATGCGATCCGCTTTGCACAGCATCGGAGAATTTATTTGAGCAATAATTTATTAGTGGACCGCAAATTTTATGCATTTATAACAAAATCTACCGCATAATTACACATTTCTCTAGGGATTCGACCTAAAATATATATTTGATTTTTTATTTATTTTTTTCTGAACAAACACATTTTTTTGAACACTGAAACAAGAACACTTGTAAAAAAGGCTAGTCATGAATTTTCGGATCTACAAAGGCTGTCCCCATTAAAAAAAGGACTTCATTTGATTCTATTTTTGATAAATTTGTCTATAAAAATTGGTAATTGTTTGAACAACCGCAGTCTAGTCACGAATATTGTTAATCTTTTGGCAATTTTTACACACAGTGCAGCGTCGCGTCTGAAGCCGCAGGTTTTTCTTCATCTGTATTTTTCAGGGGGCGAGGGTATTTCGGTGTGAAAAATTTTCGGTGGACAACGAGCCTGTTTATCTCGGGAAATGCTTCACGTAGCTTTCGGCATCGTGATAAATCCTTCCACCGCGGTCAGATACGCGTCACGTGCTATAAATAGTCAAAGGTACGTTCACGCGGGGACGATCGGTTAAAACGTTCGAGACATCTTTGTATGGACTCACCGCGGCGCGAAGTAATAATTTCATTACTCGCCAACTAGCCCGGCCGAGGTGGTGAAGGTATTAACGGCAAACCTCGCATTCTAGACACTTTTGTCAAGCGCCGTTAAGTAAAATGCCAAGCGTACCTTATGCGCTGCCGCCGTGCTCCACGCGCTGCAAAAATATTGATAAATCGTCTGCCACGTTACTCACACGCGGGTGATACCGCATTCGATACAGAATCTGCGGGGAAAAAGAACTCCGTCGGTCAAGATGTCAAATCAAATGAAGTCCATTAGCGGCGACGGAGAGTTAATTAATATTAATCACATCAAATTCAATTAGACTTGTCGAGAAGTGTCGCGACGCGCTTCATTAATTCTCGGGTCAGTGACACTTATTAAACTGTGATTCAGATTAATCACCTGCATAAAAATATGCTGCTGAAAAAGCTATGTAATTTTATGGTTTTATTGAAAGATGATCATTAAATGTTTTTGTATTTTCGTGTACTGTATATTTATTTCATCGATCATTACAAATTGCATGAAAATGAAACACCACGTCACATCAACAACTAAAAAGTTGTAAAACAGCTGTGTTATTTTATGATTTCATTAAATGATGCTTATTAAATGTTTCTGTATTTTCGTGCGCCGAATATTTATTTCATCAATCATTTCAAACTGAACGAAAATAAAACACCATACGTCACAGCAACAACTAAAGAGTTGTGAAAAAGCTGTGTAATTTCATAGTTTCATTAAATGATGCTTCTTAGTATGGTGTTCAAAAAATTGTAAGAAATCCAGATTATTTTATAATCTCATTGGATGATGCTGCATTAATAATAACTTTCGTCTTCTGTTTCTTTGTGCGACGAATATTTATTTCAATCGTATAATATTTATCTCGTCAATCATTTTAAATTGTACAAAATGAGAAACTGTATTTTTGTGAACCTAGTATTCAACTTGTGACGGAAACAAACTGTCTGACAGCGATGATTGAGAGAAATCTTTGCTTTCAATGAGAGAAATCATGTATATGTATAACAAGCAATGTATATCTAATGGTTTATTTTTGACAATATCGTAAAGGTTACATTGAATTAATTCAGTTAAAAATAACGTGGTGTGAAATGATTGATAAACTGATTTCTTAAAATTTTGGCCTGGATCACATTCATTGTAATACATATAAGGCCATTATAGTGATAGTGTTATCGGTATGCGGCATTTCCGTTGACGATTATTTATCAGACCGATATTATTCTTCGCGGTAATTCTGGAATATTCGAAATGGCAGACTAATTTCTCTTTTGGCACGGCGATATGTAATTAGGCTCGGCGCCGTAATTGGCGTAAATAATATCCATCGGTGGGTTCGCCAAGTGGGTACTCACGTTGCAAGCCATAAACACATTGTGCGGCAGAGACGACGCGTTTAGAACCGCGCCGCGAAGCCGTAAACTCAACGTATCGTCAACGAGAAACAGGATTACGAACATCTTTCCCTTATCTTCTATCTGTTTCTTCTGTGCGTCGTTCCATGTGTCGTCGGGACACGTAATTAGAACGAAAGTACACAATGGAATTCTACTTCTGTTCGACGGAGATTGTTATCCGAAATCTGTCGCGCGTCGCATCGGTTCGTGAAATTCTATTTCGTTCGGTTTTATGGAGAAAAAAATAAAAATAAATGAACGGACGCGAAACACGCTACGGAATGTAAAGTGCAACGCGACTGTTCCAAGAATTCGAGAAATTTCCGAGTACGAATCCTTTTGGTCACCCTGCTACCCAACACGGAGTACTTTCGCATTAAAAATAGCGCCCGGAATCTTGGCGTCGTGGAAAGAAACTCTCGTTGCTTTATTTTCTACTCTTAGAGAAACACGCGTTAATTCTGAATACTCTATCTCGCGATATGAAAACATTTTTCCGAATGGCATACCGGTGGCGATTACTGTTGTTAAACTAATTAATTGGCGCGATAAAACAACGGAATTAACGGAGTATCAACCATATGCGCTCGGTGCTATTTTAACTGGAAAATTAAACATTTCTTTCGATCTAGAATATTTCCATTTCTTATGATTCTTGAAATTTTATGGATATGAAATTGGTAAAATAGCTCATACAATACCTAAATGTTTAGTAATCGATTAGATACCTATATATTAATCGTGTAAACAATATATTGAATAATGGCACAGCAATTTTCAGTGGCAATAAAACAACAGAATTATGATTACCAATTTCGTCAAAGAAAAATTTCATTTATTTTGTCGAAATATTTTCGATAAACGCATTTTTCCGTACAGCTAAATAAAATATGAAATTCATTCTAAGGTTGTCCATTTAAGTGTGAATTTTAGTGACTTTAACCGGGTATACAAACTATAGAACAGCTTCGGGATCAAAACGGTACTTTCTGTAATGTAATTCACTATTTATTAATATTAGGATAAACATGTTATTTTTCAGTGAGATATATTCTTAAGGTATAAAGCAGGAGCTGTAAATTGGGATAATGAACTAACTCCGCTAGTAGCTTTCGCGAACCTAGTCTGACAAGGGGGTAGTCAGTACCGGAAAAAGAGAAATATAGCTTCGGCAAAGAGTAGTCAGGAATCTTGGCGCCGGTCATGCGACTTGCTGTGCTCGATTTTTGCAACATGTGAGCAGCACATTATGCAATGTCTCTATGAACTATGATTGTTATTTCGGGGTGTTTTGCTCTGAAGTTTATTTTAGGACTATTCTAAATGTTCGATCCTGTTCTGCTTAAAAAAAGATTTGAACTGAGATTCTATAAATACTGCATCATCTTGGACACTTTTATAATTCATCAATCAATCATTACTGGCTGACTACTTAAATCATGCCAAAATCAGATCCAACTGTATTAAATAATTTCCTCATTGCACCAACTTTCAAGAAATTCCCGACACTCTGTGACCAATTAATTAAATTCGCAGCTTATTTCAAGATCATGAAAGTAAATAATAGTAACATTCTTTAGGAAGCTTGGTCGTTTTATGATCTCGTTGGTGTTTCCGCAGTGACGACCGCATAATCAAGAGAAATTATTTAACCAGCACTATTCCCAACGTCTCAACTTTATCTAACCCTCCGTACCACGTGAAATATCCGCGATGAAAAAGGTTTAACGTGCAAAAAGGGTCGTTTAGGTTCGTCGAAGGTGGACAATAATCTTTAATAGAGTTCTCATGTCGGCTGCACGATCGTTCTAACGGTCGTAATGCGTAACCGTTGAAACGAGCTATTAAACTCGACTATTTTTACTACCTCGAGTCTGAAACGAGTTCTATTTTATAATAGATAAAGATGGTACTAAAAGCACTATCGCGCGAGTTTTTAATTTTCATGTGTCTACAAAATTTAACGCACCTAGTTTTAATGTGAATATTAAAACATTTTAATGTTCGAATATATCACGGGTGATTCAGCGAGTACTTGGAAGGAAGAAGCCAAAAGTAAGTTCTGCGTTGACTGCGCCCACTACAACTGTATAAATCACTCTCTTTCTGAAAAGAAATCCCCATTTGGCAATGTTCAGATCCTGAGCCAGCAAGAGGAACGAATAAGACCGTTGATCGGGGAGATATCGAACGAACGAAACTTTTGTTCGATGCCAAGTTCTCGAACTGCGCCAAAAGGACTTGGATTCCATAGAGGACTGCAATCTTTACTCGGAAGATTACACTGATATTTTTCTACTGCTATTTATTTAACCTTTTGTAGTCGGAGCTATTTTAACTCAATCATTAGACATTTCTTCTGATCTAAAATAATTCCATTCTATATTATTTTGATTAAAAAATTAAAAGAAAGAGAAAATTTAAAAAACGATGAATTCAACTAATTCATACGTTTCATGTGTCACGTTTTGGGAGAGTTAAATTAATTTTCAATTGCGGTATTATTGTTGTGTACAAAGTGTACGTAGTGGAAATAGTATTGTAATTGGGTAGATGAATATTATACTAATATATCTCTGCCGCTATTTATTTAGCCCTTTGTAGTCGGAGCTATTTTAACTAAACAATTAAACATTTCTTCCGACCTAGAATAATTTCATTCTATATTGTTTTTTTTTCATTTTATTATTGTTAGGTTTACTAGGTTTATTATATTACTAAGTTTAATAAAATGACGGGTTCTAATGTTTTGAAAGATACTTCCCAAAGGAATTATTTACCAGATTTATTACTCTGGGCATATTTTATTGGAAAACTGTCGAAAAATTTGGATAAACACATTCTTGTAATGTTTATAAAACAATGTGAACTCCGTAACTACAACTCCGTAAGGCGAGTGATAAATTTGTAGCTCCTGTATCTTGTAATTACTAGAGAGCGGATCTTTGTTCAAAATAAAAATTTTCTATCTGAATTGCAACAAACTGGAACGGAATAGAGATTTATTTTGTATCTATACATGTTTAATAGGTTACACCTACTCATTTGTTTTGATAAGTGCATCAAGTCCACTGTCATTACATACCGACACTATACATGTTGCATAAAGATTCGTAGTGCAACTATAAACTAGATAAGTGTGTACACATTTCAATATCCAAATTCAATATCCCAATTACTTTGGATATAATGAATGCTCTAACGTATCCCTAATCGGAAACGTACTAAGCGTGTCGATGCGATAGTGAAACAGGTTGCAAACGCTAAACCGCAACAGTGTACTCGTTCCCGGACGCAGTTGATGAAAAATAATCGACGCGACAAGAAATTAAGGGAACGTCAACAGGAGCATACGGACGCATATGTCAAACGTCGAAATGTATGAAAATGTTTCGTCGTTGAATTCGACGGGGCATGTCGACGCGGCTCCGAGCGGAACCAAGAAACACGTGGGACTCGTTCCAAAATAAAGACGGTCGGTGTTGATCGCGTTTAGATAATTCGGCCGGGCATTTTATTTTCTCGTGGTGTCCTCTCGCTAAATTTATGTATCCCGATATCGTTACGCTCCGTGTCTATCGGCTAATTCGCAAGCGACGTTTTCTGTCCTCCGAAACGCTTAGATTCGCGATTAACCCTGCACCCCGCGAGATCGTCGTCCTTTTAATGATGCATCATCTGCTCGCCAACGTCCTGCTGTTTCTTTTGCAATTATAAGGGAACTGGCGCTAAGGCGCGTCAATCTTGCCGCCTCATTAAACAACGACACCAATTGTGACACCATGACAAAACGCCGGTTCTGAATTTATGCGAGAGGAACCGATATTTCTCGAGCAAAACTGCGCGTCAACCTTCAATTATATCTTGGCAGACATTTTCATTTTAATATTCTGGATATTAATAACAAATATGTTAATGCCATCGGCGCAATGGTTCAATTAATTGTTATTTGAAAAGAATTTTGCAAATTACCACATTAATTTCAACGTTTCGATTTTACTTTAGACCATTTTCAAGAAATAATTGCGTCTGTAAATTATTATACGCAAAATATATTTGTTCAGTTAATATTCAGACGCTAAGACGATAAAACGATAACTTTTTTTAATATTGGACTATACGATTTGGATTTTTTGGGAAATTAGAGCAATTCGTTTACTACAGGATGTGAAAAGAAATTTTTTCAAAAATTGAAATTCATCAAAATTATTGAAAAAATATTAAAAGTTGTATCGTACAACTTTTTTATGTGCGGGCCTATATTGAAAATTTAAAAAATACGTTTTGTAGATGTAATTGGACTATCTGATTGTTATTTCAAATCGTTTCTTAAGTATCAATTTAATGTCTACATGTACATATATTTTGGAGTATGTAAAGTGCACTGCAGTTCCCAAGTTGTTGCATGGTTTGCGGTCAGATGCAAAGCACAGGAAGCAAAAGGAAACACCGGCTAAAACACAAGTTTGTTTCATATGACATATCATTTGAACTTCTTGAAACCGTATACCAGTCTATAAATATATTCCTAAGCAAATATCCATATTACAGATATTCTTCAATCTATAGAAAAACGAATTGTCTGAGCCCATACTTATTTTTAATTTGTCCAAATCAGACTGTGATGCAATAAAAAAAAATCGAACGTGAAATTAAATTAAAGACGACAAGATAAGATGGAGCCTGAGGGAGCAGTGAATTAGCCATAAGTCAATTCAGGAAAGCTTGAATAACCTCCGGGGATAAAATGAAGGAACATAATTTACCCAGGTAGGTTGGAAAAAGTAGTATCTTCCTCAATTATTCAGAGCAGCGTTGTATTTCACCGAGAAGCAAACATGTCCAAACATGTTCATTAGACTGTTTATTACTTCCAGCGATTCGACGTTAACTATCCCAGCAGACGTCGAGTTAATCCATTCAACAAGCAGTTAAAGATCGGAAACTTTGTAAACGTAGTTCTCGGCGTCGTGGCGAGATTCGATTACAAAATAAATGCGCAAGTAAACGAAAACTGCTCGGGTAGTGCGGTGAATGGGTTAATAGCGGCGACGAGAACAGGTATCGTCGGCGTCGCAGAAAAACTCGAATTTCTAGTGAAAACTATATCCACTAGAAAACAGAAACAAATCGAGAGGTAGCCTATCTGTAACGGTTGTCCCGGCGTGGCTCGGCGTCCTGGGACCGTTCTTCCGCATATGAAATGGATTCCGATCGATGGACAGCAGAAAATAGATCATCACGAACAATGTCGGGTGCTATGCCGGTGCAACCTTGGAACAGGAAGCCGGTGGAGGCTGTGGTACTGTAAAACGTCTTCGGTTACAATCGACCACAGATCTCTGTTTATACGTCTGATATCTTGTATCTGATATTAGTTAACGCGTCAACCCAGCTAGATAAATAAATGTTAACGTCACGCAGCCATGCCACCCGGGTAACCCGATCGTGGAAGATGCAGAAGCAAAACGAGCAACGCCTGTCACGGAAGCACGCGAAACGCCTCTCTCGTGGACACTCAAAACGCTTTTACACTTTCCCTGCGATTTAGGACAACGCTCGAAAGCGGTTTAGGCACTTTGAATGTATCGCCACAGTATCTAGGATTGTTCCTTCGTTTTTGGAAATCTGTGATTCCTGGTCCAGGACTTCGTGGTAACAGAAACATCATTTGTAAAGCAACTTGTCTTCGATAACGTAATATACTTGAGCTAAAAAAACCCTCGTTTCTTTGTGATCTCGCCGAACGTAAGAAAGGAGTTCTACATTGTACAAAAATTCCATAAAAATCGGCGTGTTACGACTAGGTGTTTTTTTTTATTAGTCTACATCGATGAAAATGTTTGTTTAAACTAATGGATATTGCGAAGTCACGCGTCAATTCTTGAAGTACAATACGATTTTAATATGGCGTTGCAGCCAGGCAGTTATTCAGTTCTTGGAAGGGATTGGGGTCATCGACCGATCCAATTTTCAGAATCCCTTTTGCCAGGGATCGGTAAATAACTAATTCGGGTGTTTCGTGAGGGTCGACATCTGACCTGGATAGACGGATATTAAATCTTGCTACACGATCTAACCACTCTGTGAGAAACTGGCGGATACTGTCTGGAACGCGCTTTGTGTATCTTTGCCTTTGTGAGCTTTGTTAGGCGTCGTTGAACTTCCTTTTACCATACGGATGCATTCATGTAGCCAATTACGAAAATTCTTACGGTGGAAACGCGACATATTAAATGTAGGAGTTTATTGAATTCTTTTTTGTTTCTTAATTTTCGCGAAAATTCGTCTCTGGAGTATAGTTACACTGCTGTCGGAGTCTACGAGTTTGATTGATGACCGCAAAACTTGCCATTAAAATAGTCGAGGGCACAAAGAGAATCACATTTACTTAGGAGTGCTCTCGAGGACTCGCCCTCTGTACCGTTTGCCAATTTTGCGGAATACCGTGACGAACATAATTTGTGCATCATCAAACTCATGTATGACAATATATCTTCATTTAGCTATTCGCCGCTATTGCCAGCAAACGGCCTCGCCGAAGCTAATGAAATAAACAGTGTATTATATTTAAAAAATATTATTTATTACATCTTCATATAATTAAGTATACGATTTATAATACAGATCTCCTATCTTGACATACTTGCTGGGAATTTTTTATACATTTTAAGTTACAAGATCCATAATCGTCGGAATACTTCCGTCAATAGAATCACATTTTTATACGGATTATTTCGTGTTTTTCGAAGATTTCCGGTCAGTTTTATTTACCGACGTTCCATTTAGCTAAAATATCGTGGATCTCGTCGCATTTTGCACGCTCCGGCACGTTGTTTCGCAGGGGACGATCGTTTCGATGCACTTTGTGCACCAGTGCATTCTCCCTCGATGGATTGGTCTGCTGAAAATTATGTCATAGTTCATAGAAAAAATGATAACTGATTAAAACTTTTATTTTAGTCTCAGAGTTTCGAGTATACGAGAGTGTCTCAGAATTTTATCTTTGGCCTGTATCCCATCTTTTTGTTTTACTATTAAATTGTTTTGTAGATTGTTTGCGATAAAGAACTAAAATCAGTGGGCCCCGAATTTCAAAGAAATTTATTTAATGCGTAACGGTATGTAATTTTCCATTACTTTTCTTTTTTGTTAATAAGTTTAGGAGAGTTTTCTCGCAACTTCTATTTCTAACTTGAGTTTGAAGGCCCTAAAATTTTTACCACTTGGGGCCTCCACATGACTTGAGCCACCACTGACGAAAATAGGGAAATTTGTTGTATTTACGACAAAATTGAGTAGGTGAAATTTCACGAATAACTGGACTATTGAAATTATAGAAAAAAACAACGAACTTCCGATTTGGTTCAAACTAATAATTAATATAATAATTAAATATCGAATACAATACAGACAGAAAAGTATCCGAAGTTGTAGGAGGTTAGTTCAAAGGTGTGAATTCGATGTGTTACCTGTCTTTCAGATCGATCTGCATTTTCTGATGGCGGTGTAGGCGGAAAGCTTGACGCAGAATTACTCAACGACTTATTGTTAGTTGAAATTTGTCGAACTTCTCCTACTTTGCATGTATTCTGAGTTTTATTCTTGTAAACTGGAGACTGTGGCTGGTGCTTCATCTCCTTTGTAATACACTGAATAGCGTACAATGTACCTTTAATTATAGAAACCCATGAACCCAGAGTATTAACAATAGCAGTTACTAAAGAAAGTACAAGATTTCTTTATTACTAACGAATTGTGTCGGACGCCAAGCGCACAGCCATTCTCCCACGATAAATTTATACATTGAAAATTTTCGATCTCTTCCTGTCACTCGCTAAACATGTGCAAATTCAATTAGTAACCGTGAACCGTCGTATTTTGTTTCTCTGCGGGATATTTTGTTTCCGATCGAGCTGTGTCTCAGTAACCGATGTCTCCAAAGATCGATTTAAAACATGAAAATAAAACGAAGTGACATTTCTAGTTTTCCAGTACCGCATTACATAAAAGAATGTATTTAAATGTAATAGTGTGGTTGTTTCATAACAGACGTCGTTTATTAAAATATTTACCTCCAGAAACAAATCGCTGCAAATTTAGAAATATTTTCAAAATTCACTAGTTTCGATGAAGTCTGAACATGCCGTGTATTGAATTTTAAAATTTTTGTCTAAGAGGTTTGCCTAATAGTTTCAGAGATATTAAACAAAATAGATTTTTGCACCCTAACTCTAAAAAAATTTTTTTTTTTCAAAATCAGAAACCCCTAATAACAAATAACGTATCGAGCGGAAAATTTGAAAATGTAGGGAAAATATCGACATTTTTTTAGTAATGAAATATGTACAGAAATATATGACAGAAGAAAAAAGCTATTAACGAATAAGTAAAAATAAAGAACGAAGAGGAACAAAGACTTCAACCATCTCCAGCGCGTATAAAGCAGGATAACCGCAAGTTTTAATAGGAGGCGTGTAATCATAAGTGCGTTTCACGAGTCGACGATTTTGTCCGGCTCATAATTGTACAATCGTGGTTCCACTAAATTGCGAAGTTCTTAATGTTTCGTTGGTTATTTATGAGCGTGCAGCGTGCACAAAGGAACGGGCACGTGCATATTCGATGCTTGCGCTTAACGGTAACAATGCGATACGCCAAGCCACGCGACCCGCGCTGATTCGCTCCTACCGCGCCATGAAAGCTCGTGTTTGCGCTAGTTTGACAAGCGGTCAAGCCACTTTGTCACGTATACGACGTGCTCACGTTAAATAATGCTGACCCCGGGTTACGCACCCGATCTCATTGATATTCCATTTAAAGGAGCGCGAGCAAACGCCGTCGATACTCGCAGACTGGCGCCGCGTCCTGTATATTACAGGCTGATTCAGTTTACAAAACTGTACCCTAGGCTGGTTCTTATTTTTCGACTTTCGAATTTTTTTGAAAAAATAATGTGTGCAAAATTTGAAATCGATCGGATAACGGGAAGTCTGGTCGCATCGACTTTGAAAATTGGTTAATTTTGTAACTCAATTTTCTCTACTGCAGTATGTCGTTAGTATATATCGTTATACAGGGTGCGCCACAAATTAGTCCCCACGATTTTTCAGCCCCTTCGGATGGTCGGACAGAAAAATGTTTCTTACCAAAGTTAATCAGTATTTAACCGACAAGGAACTGCAATTTTTTAAAATAAAAAAAAATCTATTTTCAACAAAAAATCAAGGTCGCCATCATATCTTTAAATGGAACTGGATATTTTTAATTTCATAATATTATAGGCGTTACACATTATTTTTTCGTCAAGTGTCACAATCCTGGGGGGTGGCCCAAAAAAATTCGAAAAAATAATTTTCACCAAGTATAACTAAGGACCACCCTACTGTACCCTCTGAATTACGCAAACTATTTAGAATACGATGAAATAATTCAGACGAATGTAAAATAACAATCAATTTTTTCTGTTTTACTTTTTTATCGTGATATTAACACCACCTTCAGTTTATATTGAATTTATATTGAGTAAATATGATTATAATAATCAGTTCTTTTTCTGTTTCACTTTTTCATTGTGATAGAAAGAATACCCTGAGTTTATATTCACTGAACATGAAATAGTAATCAGTTCTTTTTCTGTTTCACTTTTTCATCGTAATAGAAAGACCACCTTAAGTTTCTTTTTGTTCTGGAATGATTTTTATCATAAATGTATAAAATCAGCAAAGAACTGCTCAGGAGACTGGCGAGGATATCGACGATTAGATGACGCACATTGTAAATAGGTCAGACGTTTTTGATTTTTGTAACGAAGAGATATTGAACTCGAGAAGAAACGGTGTATTACACGTTCCTTTACCTAATTACATCCTCATAGCACATGAATCTATGCGAGTTGGTACGCTCCGCGTAACCACTTTACTAGTTTCGTTTTTATTTTTGCAACTATCTAGTTAAAAATATCTTCGGGCTAAATAGTTACTTACGCGGAAATTACTTCCTTAAGTATGTTTCTTACATTCCTCATTCTTCTCATCTTGCTTTATACACAGTTCAATCGAACACTAAATTAATAATAGCGTTTGTACTAAAAATTAATCGTCAAAGAGCTCGCTGTAAAACCCGGTTCTCCTCCGATCACCGAAGTTAGTAGTAAAATTTTGGAGTACTTTTTTCTACAATTCCGAACAATTGTATTTTTTTTTAAGAAATTCCTTTTCACATCCTGTATGTAGTAAACTAACTGCTGTAGCTTCTCAGGAAAGTACATACGGTATAGTACAATATTCAAGAAGTCTTTTTTAGAAGCGCCCAAATATTAATTCGGGTCACTGTACTAGAAACGAGTAAGTTTTGTCTATACTGTTCCAACTGATCATATGTCTGTATTAAAATATCTGTGTATCTCTAATATACCACATTCTATTTTGTAATTATTATATTCTGTTTTGTATGTGGCGTATTTTGTTTCTTTTTTTGTAATTATGTTGAAATAAATCTCATATGCGATTTTCTAATGAAAAAAAACGAGTAAGTACTATTTATTTTGCACCAAATTCGTAGACTAATTATTCGATTTTAATAAGTTGCAGAACTTATAAATTCATATAAAGTGCTGATCATTATTTAATTCTCAATATCTTCCAGGCACTTCCGGAGAAATGGTCGAACACGACGATATCCAGTTGCAAAAATGCATCCGACATGCAACAAACTCTGATGAGTAATACAACAATTAGTCATGGACTATTAGACGAAACAGAAAATGCAACGGACATCCTTTTTTCCCTATTCTGTAATAACGAACCAAACCCGTTCTAAATGACGCAAATATTTCCGGGACGAGCTAGCTGATGTAAGCTATTCGGGTAAAGTCGACGTTAATGTGTATTATTACAACGGCCCTGTGTTATCGTGCGTAATGCAATGCAATTACAGATTACGCTTAAATCTTCGTCGAGAGTCGTAAATTAAGAGCAGAAAAGAAACACGTTACCCGATGCTTTATTATATCGGATAAAACGTCGGATGCATGAAAAAGGGGGACCGTTAAAAAGGGGAACATGTTCTTTTTACAGTCCGGTTGAGGAGCATTACGCGGTAGTTTTAAGTGTTTTCCTTTCGGAACGGCATTTCGGTCAAGGCGCACTTTTCTTCTTTTTTTTGTTAAAAAAAGCACAGCCTTTGAAGCGATACTTCGTGAAACGAATATGACACCCACCAAAATTTACGTCCGTGAACTCTGCTGAACTTCTGAACTCATCTCATCTTTTCTCCGAGGACAATGACGGAGGAATGGCATCCATCGTTGTGCGTGTCATTGCTCACTGGTTATGTCTCGGGGGCTTACGGGACTTTAGGACGCACTCCCGCCTCTTTTTGCATTGCAAATTACACGACCCGCAATTTAAACGCCCTCGCAATTGAATTAAAATCCCGAAGAGGCAAGAGGTAACGCGCGATCCCCGTTACCAGATGAGATCCAACCACATCGGACGGCAAAAATATTTTCCCTGCGGTTACTGCTTATTCCAATGTTTCTACATTTATACAAAGTTGCTGGATAATGCGTCTGGGAAACGAGAAATGAAGAGAAATTACAAAAAAAAATTCATCTAGCAGAGCGTGGTTTCGATCCACGGACCTCTGGGTTATGGGCCCAGCACGCTTCCACTGCGCCACTCTGCTTCTTGATGTTCCCTTGCGAATTAGTCAATATAGTGTCCAATCGATATCGCTGTGGCAAGAGACATCATTGAATACAATAAACAAATTGAATTAAAATGCCTAATGTCTTTCACGCAATGTCTTTAGTATATTTAACTATTATGATTGTAGGTAGTTGCTTGCGATAAAGTATTAACAATGTGAAAAAATCAATAATGTTGCTTACAGCATAGATAAAAGTGTAAAGGGTGATCCACCTAAATATCTCCTTTGTTTGTGATGATATAAAAATGTGTTTAGCGCAATGTTAATGGTATAATGATTTCTTATATTAAACACAGCATTATAATATTCTTAAATTTTCGTGATTTCTTATTTTTTAATATTTCATCCAACCAATTTATTCGTGAACAGATTAAAAAATGAAGGAAACATTTTGGTGGCTACAAAGTAATTAAAAAATTGATTATTTCAATGTAAACTAGGTAATTTAATTACGCTCTAATAGTTTGACCTACTGTGTTAATATTTATTCATTCGCTACAGTGTAGTAATAGTTTCTTTTTACGTATGTATTAACTTTATATTATCCACGTGTAATTCTATTTAGTCATCGCTACATAAATGAACCGCTCAGCGTTTCTTCTTTATACGTTTTTTCAATGTAAATTCATGAATATTAATTAAATGATAATAATCTCGAACGTTCCCCAAGATTTCCCCATCAACGATTTATGTTTCTCCGTAATGGTTTATTTCGAGTTCCGCAGAACTCGCGTGCATACGGGAGGGAACAATTAAGATAACCCTGAGAAAAAGGCAAGTACCTCAATTGAAAACAACTTTGTTGCGATGCTACCTGCGTAGCCCCCGAAGCGTGTAATCTAACCGGTGGAACGTAGATCAACCACCTAAGTCGAAGTATGTGGTTGCAGCGGATGCAAATAAGCATCTTGGTCGATCCAGGTGTGCTCCCCTTTTAGGATCAGTAATCTTAAACTAGCCACCACCTATAGAGTATCCGCAGAGCCACGTGCTGGGACGCGAGCAATAAATCTAACCTTATTCTACCGACGTATTATCATTAAATGATCCTTCGTCGTTGTGTACTTAATTATTACATTAATACTTATAATAACATGCAATAATAATATTCGCGCGATCTCTGACACTTCGTCACATTATTTTACTGCAGTTTGTTGCAATTGAGATGGACAATTTTTATATCGCATACAGATTCGCAACGTAATGATAAACAAGCACGATGCTGTTCAAACAGAAAATTTATTGGAACAATAAATCGTATCGCAACAAATCGTTACAGTTTAGCGGTTCCTCTCGCACTCGTAAGCGTCATAAATAATACAAAATGTAAATATGGCTATGAGAATGAGGACATAGACCACGAAGTTTGGCAGTGCAAGCTCTATGACACCCAAAGGTCCAAATTAATTACGAAGCTGCTTAAAATAAAATTTTAGCAGCTCCTCGGCATGGACTAAATACTTGCAGAGCCAAACATTCCGCGGTGTCTTCGTGCCTTCTCCTTTTTAAGAGACTGCAATTCAACAGGTTGACAAAAATGGAAATGAAAAGTTGACGAATGGAATGTCTCCAAAAATTTTCCAGAAATCCTATGTATAATATGTTTGAATTATTGTGTACTTTAAAAATCAGTCAAATCTCATATATACGTATGCAGACGAATTTTGTTCTTTCGTTTCAGGCCAGGGTCAGGGGGAGTAAACTCCCATGTATAATACGTGGACCATGGATTTCAGCGGTGCCATCTATCCTAGTTCCCTCAACTAAAACCTATATATATATGTATGTATACATATATATATA